>CM055116.1:203166037-204366037 GCA_029206835.1 Rana muscosa | reverse complement strand
ATATAGCAACGCAGGAATTGCTCCAAGGACTGATTGGCTCGTTCTGCGGCCCCATTAGACTGTGGGTAATACGCAGATAATTTTGTTAGGGTATTTAAATCTGCTTGTACAGCTAGCACTCCCCTCCCCCCAGACTGCCCTCTGTGCTCATTCATCCAGAGTGGGAGAACTGTAATACAGGAGGAGTAATACTGGCCTGATCACCAGGTGAAAACAGAGGGGAAAAGCCCACCTCTAACGATTGGTAAGCTACAATACATTACATTTTTGGTTTTGGGTTTAATACCGCTGCATAATAACTACAAGGCTGGACCAAAGTATTACTTATGCAGATCACAGTAATACATGTATCCATGCCTTCCCTTTGTATGTTATATCACAAATGCAGGAAATGCATGGGGAAGTGTTACTTTATCATTTGATGTCCGTTCCACTTGATTATCCTGCAGCCCCACACCCAGGGTGTCTGTAACTCTTGTGTGCCCTGTGCCAGCAGAGACAACGCAGGTCATAGTGTCTACAACCTGGAACTGCTGGTAGAATGCACCAATATGTGCCCTACAATTAATTGTAGGAAGAGCTGTAGCGGATGGTGGGACAGTCAGGCAGGCCATGCACGGTGCAAATTTCTGTGCGGACAGGGCAATCCCTCCTGCTGAGCAATTGCCTTCTCCCAGCTGGGGGGTGGAGGAAGCCTCCCCGCCAGAAGCTATAGCAGCCGCTAATGATAATTGTAAGAGAATCTGGCAGGTTGCTTGTACCCAAGCTAATAGATCGATCAACTTGGTGCATTTAGCCTGCCCATTAGCGGTTCGAATCTCGGCTGGTTCAGCAGGAACCGGCCGAGATTCGAACCGTGTATGGCTGGCCTTAAGCCAAATAAAGGGTGGCATCAGCCGATTTAATAGAAAGCAGCCGACATTCAGCCTGTGTGTACTGCCGCCGGTCTGACAGAAGCCAGCCATTCAGCTGGCTTCTATCAAAGGGGCATGACCGAAAAAGGTCCGCCGACCGGCTCCCTGTCGGCGTTCTCAACCAATGGCTGAGAGTGCTGACTGGAGTGTTCTGGCGGGGAGCCGTCCCCCTGTCAGAACACAATAGCTTAGCAGGCGAGATCACTGTACTAATATTGGATTGTTAGTACAGCGGCTCCAACCTGAGCTGTCAATTTTTTTTATTCAGCCCGCTGGGTTGGAACAAAAAAAAAATCAAAAAACGATTAGTGTGTACTAGGCTTTAGCCTAGAACACGAGGCTGCAGCATTTGCACACACCAGTCCAACCTTCCAGGTTACAGTCCTGCTGGGGTTCTATGCAAGCAGCTTCCCCTCTCAGCACATTGCTTGCTCAGCACTGCCTTCATTCATGGAACAACAACTATTTTTTTCAAGGAATACAAGGCCTTTCTCTGATTGGAGGGGGCAGTGATAATCATGATATCCATCTTGTTAAATTATAGAACATCTTGAAAAGTGTTTTATGAATGGCGACGGTGCCAAGCAATCTAAGTAGGACCCAGAAGATTGTGGCTAGAAGTGTAGTAGAAATCACTGTAGACTACTACAGTGATTTCCAGCTTCCTCAGTGGTTCATCAGCTATAAGTAATGCTCACTAAAATAGTGTATAAAAATAAATCAACTGCCCTCTTCTTCCCTTATACACTCCACTGCGCTTCGGGAGCAGGTCTGCTGAATGCAGACCAAAAAAACCTTACTAGCTGCTACTTTACAAAAAACATATAATAATAAAAGTATTTTGAATAAACAAAAATAGTAGCGCTTCTGTGTATCACAGCACAAATCTAAATACTATAGAAAATATATATATATGTCCCGTGAAGAAATACATATATGTGAAAAACTGCAAAACATATACTCTAAAAATATATATGTGCACATACAATAAATGAATAAGTGTCTGTAGCATTCAAATAATGTTTTCAAACCAGTTGTGAAAAAACATTTAAAGAAAGTCCATCAGTGAGATAAGTGTTCCAATAATAGTGACTTCAACTAAAATTTTCATAAAAATCTTCCTGTGTTCTCTTGAATAAACCTTCACCACACCAGCGTGATTAGTGACTCCACTCCCTAAGGACTTGCACTCACCAATTTGATTTGCCTTGCACTCTCATGCTCGGCTTCACAGCTTAAACACCCCTCAGGGTATAAAAGATAGATCCAAACGATGTTGCTAGGTCAGTCAAGTTTTCCCACATGAAAAAGCAAAAAAGGTCTCCAATAGTGAAGTATGTAAAAACTTTTATTAACCACTTCAATACCATGCACTTATACAGCTTCCTGCCCAAGCCAATTTTGAGCTTTCAGCGCTGTCACAATTTGAATGACAATTGCGCGGTCATGCTACACTGTACCCAAACAATTTTTTTATCATTTTGTTCCCACAAATAGAGCTTTCTTTCGGTGGTATTTGATCGCCTCTGCGATTTTTATTTTTTGCACAACAAATAAAAAAAGAGCGAAAATTTTGAAAAAAACTATGTTTTTCTTTGTTTCTGTAAAAAATTTTTGTAAATAAGTACCTTTTCTACTTCAATGACGGGCACTGATAAGGCGACACTGATGGGCACCGATGAGGTGGCACTAAAGAGGTGGCACTGATGATGGGCACTGATAGGCGGCACTGGTATGCGGCACTGATTGGCACTCATAGGCGGCACTGATTGGCACTTATAGGCGGCACTGATAGGTGGCACGGATGGGCACTGATAGGTGGCGCTGATGGACACTAGTAGGTGGCACTGATGCCCAGCAATGCCAGCCACCACACATTGTGGTTGTGCCATCATAGTGCCAGTCAGTGCCCATTTGTGGGCACTGATTGGCATTTTTTTTTTTATTTTACTACATGTGGATGGCCATGGGGGCCATCCACATGCTTGGGGCTTCCCTGTGGTCCTGGGGGGCTTCCCTGGTGGTCCAGTGTGGGTACCTGAGGGGGGGCTGCGCTGATAAACAATCAGCGTGAACCCCCCTGTCGGGAGAGCCGCCGATCGGCTCTCCTCTACTCGCGTCTGTCAGACGCGAGTGAGGAAGAGCCGATCAACTGCTCTTCCTGTTTACATCGTGATCAGCCGTGATTTGACACGGCTGATCACGTGGTAAAAAGCCTCCGCCGGAGGCTTTTTACCGAGATCAGTGTAGCAGTGGGTCAGACTGACCCACCGCTCCACCAATCGCCGCGATGCGCGCCCCCCCCCGGGCGCGCGGCGGCTGTTATCCCGCAGGACGTCATATGACGTCCAGTGTGGATAACTGAACCACTTCCCGGACGTCAATATGCTATTGACTGGGCGGGAAGTGGTTAAACACAGCACAGGTAACCTTCAATAGTTTCACTCACATCTAGCAAATCAAAGTTAGGCACTTCAGCAAAATCACTTCAAAACGCCAGACAGGCATACGACAGGTAGCCCCGATGTATTGCGGTCTCGGCGGACCAATCAATCATTTGTGTCTCACCCTCCTTCATATATGCCCGTCTCTCCACTCCAATCAAACACTGTGAACTTCCGTCCAAACACCGGACTGTAGATTCGATGAGCTGTCGAAAAAACCGAACGCCACACACTATAAAAGAGCGCCGTGTAGCTTCTCCCAGACTAGTTTTGTCGCATAGGACTTCAGTGTTTTCGATTGGAGTGGAGAGACGGGCATATATGAAGGAGGGTGAGACACAAATGATTGATTGGCCCGCCGAGACCGCAATACATCGCGGCTACCTGTCGTATGCCTGTCTGGCGTTTTGAAGTGATTTTGCTGAAGTGCCTAACTTTGATTTGCTAGATGTGAGTGAAACTATTGAAGGTTACCTGTGCTGTGTTTAATAAAAGTTTTTACATACTTCACTATTGGAGACCTTTTTGCTTTTTCATGTGGGAAAACTTGACTGACCTAGCAACATCGTTTGGATCTATCTTTTATACCCTGAGGGGTGTTTAAGCTGTGAAGCCGAGCATGAGAGTGCAAGGCAAATCCTATTGGTGAGTGCAAGTCCTTAGGGAGTGGAGTCACTAATCACGTTGGTGTGGTGAAGGTTATTCATGAGAACACAGGAAGATTTTTATGCAAATTTTAGTTGAAGTCACTATTATTGGAACACTTATTTCACTGATGGACTTTCTTTAAATGTTTTTTCACAACTGGTTTGAAAACAATATTTGAACAATACGGACACCTATTCATTTATTGTATGTGCACATATATATTTTTAGAGTATATGTTTTGCAGTTTTTCACATATATATGTATTTCTTCACGGGACATATATATATTTTCTATAGTATTTAGATTTGTGCTGTGATACACAGAAGCGCTACTATTTTTGTTTATTTATTTAAAATACTTTTATTATTATAAGTAATGCTCACTTACATTGTGCCAAGCTGGACCTACAGAAGTATGCAAAACAACTCATTGTTGGAGTATTCCCTTTTTGTTTTATGTACTGTATATTGCTGCAAGTGGAGCATTACCCAGCATACCTTGTCCAGTACATGCACGAGTCAAATGAAAAATGCATTTTACAGATGTCCTCAAACATATTAATGTGGCTGTACACATCAAGATCCTTTCCCTCCCTAGGGCCGCTTTCACACGGGGCGGATCTGTCCGGGCAGAATCCACCTGCTCAGCAGGGGATCTCTCTACTGATCCCTGCTGAGCAGGCGGATGACAGGTTCTGTCCGCTCCGCTATGTAGAACGGACAAGGACAGAGCCCGCTCTACTCTATGCGGCTGTAGGATGGGAAAGGACTGCATGTCTGTTTCTATCCGATTGTCATCTGATGCAACCCGCTGGACGGATGGCGAACGCTTTCAGCGGATTTTGTCGGATCGGAGGACCGGCATGTTAAGTGTCCACTGACACCCACCTCCCCATAGAGGAAAATGGGTGGTCTAATCGGGTCTGCCTGAGAAACGGACAGGCGGACCCGATCAGTCCGATCATGTGAAAGGGGCCTAAGTTACAGAGCATGAAGAATTAAAAAATTTATTGGCAAATTCACAAGTGCTTTTAAAGTGGTTGTAAACCCGGAAAAAAAAAACACCTGCAAGACAAAGCCATAATGAGCTAGTATGACTAGCATACTAGCTCATTATGCATTACTTACCTTTAGATCGAAGCCGTCCTCATCTCCCCCTCCGGCCGCAGACATCTCTCCGCAGATACCTGGAAGGTTACTTCCGGGGATATCGCCGCTTCGGCGCTGTGATTGGCCAGAGCGGCGAAGACGTCACTCCGCGCATGTCAAATCCAGCAATGCCGGATTTGTGAATGGGATTTACAGTGCGCCTGCGCTGTTGTCTGCAACGCGCATGCGCCGTAGACAATGTGTAATCCCATTCACAAATATCTCCTAAACCGTGCAGGTTTAGGAGATATTGAAAACACCTACAGGTAAGCCTTACGCCTGCCACGTACACACGACCGTTTTTCATGACAAGAAAAATGCCATTTTTTTATTTGGTCATTAAAAACGATCGTGTGTGGGCTCCAGAGCATTTTTCACGACGTGAAAAATGGGCATTAAAAATTTGGAACATGCTCTAATTTTTCTCTGCGTACGCGCATGCTCAGAAGCAAGTGATGAGACGGGAGCGCTCGTTCTGGTAAAACTAGCGTTCATAATGGAGATAGCACATTCGTCACGCTGTAACAGACTAAAGAGCACGAGGCTGAAAAGCGCGAATCGTCTCTCACCAAACTTTAGTAACACAAGGATCAGCAAAAGCAGCCCAAAGGGTGGCACCATCCGAATGGAACTTTTATAGTGCCGTCGTACATTTCGTACGTCACCGCGCTTTGCTCGAGCATTTTTTTTCATGATAGTGTGTAGGCAAGGCAGGCTTGAGAAGAATCATGTTGAGAAAAACTTCGTTTTTTTTCAATGACATTAAAAACGGTCGTGTGTACGCGGCATTAATCTAGGCTTACCTGTAGGTGAAACTTGCAAGGGAGGGTTTACAACCACTTTAACCACTTATTTTACTTTTTACTGACTTTTCAAACTAGCAGTGCGATTAAATGGGAGTTGGATGAAATGTGCAGTAAAAGTGCTATTTTATATACTATATTTTATTTACTATATTTACCAAAAAGATGGGCAGATTTGGGGTATGAAAGATGCACAGCTTCACAATGGTCAGATTGAAAAAAATCTGAAAAAATAAATCTCTCACATTGAGACTACTCATGATGTGCTGTGTAGCGCACAGACCCCTCTGTCTTTACCTGCATTTTATTTGGCTCCTCGCAGGCAGAGAGAGGCACACCGCACCACAAGCCCGTACCCTCCTGTGTGAGGAGGTTGAGCGGTGTTAGTTTTCGGGCCTGCCTGCGGCTGGAGTTGAATCCTCCCGAGGATGATTCTCACCTCTATCTTGAATAGACGCGAGTCCTTATTTCTCCCCAGTAATGTAACTGTCCACACCAACTGAAAGACCAACTTCTATATTTATTTCACACTGGATAACAAATAGTCTCTTTAACAGCAGACAGGTTGGAACAAGACACAGGACAGCTTAGGTGGGAGGAGGTCCAGGCACAAATGATTTTCTCGGACTGTTCAGGTTTCACGAACAGTTTGGCGCACGATCTCTGCCACAGACCTGGTGAACTGGTCACTGCCACTGACCTGGTGAATAGGGCCTTGCCCTATGAAGTCACTGCCACTGACTTGGTGAACTACCTTCTTGAAATGTTTGGCCCATGTAAAGGAGAAAACCATCCCTCCGGAGAGTTACCAGAGGCCTTCACCGTCACCACGACTCTGCGCTGGGTCTTCGGAAAGGGTTACCTCCCTGGCCTCCTCATCTCAGATACAGGTCCCCTCGCAAGGGGGCACCCCGGGAGCTCTCGATCCCTTGCGGACCCCAGCCGAAGGTTGCTATGCCCCGGGCCTTCCAAAATAGTACCTCAACCCAGACTGAATGTGTCTGGGATGGAACAGGAACCAGGCCTCCGGGCCTAGGGCACCCGGAGATGACACCCGCACGCCCAGGCTGAAGGTGCGTGGGCGGGGATGAAGACGAACAACAATGGAAGATGGCTGTCCCCTTTTATACCCTCTCCCGACAAGCACAGCAGGTTCCCCGCCCCGCCGTACTACTGCCGAGAGGGGACAAAAAGAGCACAGCCCTGTATCAGTGGTTCAACCCTGGCCTTCGGCAACAGTGCCACCTGTAGGCCAAAGGGAACTGCACACCAACACCATCTCCCATGGACAGAAATGGTCCATGAACCCTAACAATCAGTGTGTCTGAGCCTAATTACCACTCAGACACTTCCCCTAAATTTAACACCCCGCTACAGCTGTGTAACACTTGGAACTGTTGGATATCTAAGATTTGGTGATCGTAATTATTTTGGTAAAACGTTTGCCTCCTAAAGTTATGGTATTAATGGACAATCAGTTGGTTAATGACTGATTTAAAAAGAAGAGGTTCCATAATGATTTTAGAGACGGTCAATGTATCTGCATAAATAGAGACCCCTGGGACTGTAGGAAGAAACTTCACACATCCTTATCAATAATGTGCTGGAACTTTGCTAGTCATTAACCCCTTCCATACCGGGCCATTGGAAAATGACGCCGGCAGGAACCCTCTCTCCCTCCGGGTGGGCATCATATGACCTCCCGCCGCCATCCGGTGCTTCTCCGGGCTCTCCCGTGCGATCCGGGACCCGGAGAGAATCGTCGGCACCGGTGGTGGGTCACGTGATGAGCATAGAGATGACTGGTGACCAGATGGTCACCAGTCATCTCTACGATCGTCGGAGGCCCGGGCGCGATGTGATGACGTCACGCCCGGGTCCTCAAATGTAAACAAAGCGGCCATTGCGGCTGTAAGTATGAGATCAGTGAATTTTTTTTTCACGATCTCATGCTTTCCAGCCTGGAGGAGAGATGTGGGGTCTTATTGACCCCGCATCTCTCCATAAAGAGGACCTGTCACACACATTCCTATTACAAGGGATGTTTACATTCCTTGTAATAGGAATAAAAGTGATCAAAAAAAAAAAAAAAGTAAAAATAATAAAAATAAAAAATACTTTTTTTTTTTTTTAAACGCCCCTGTCCCCAATAGCTTGCGCTTAGAAGCGAACACACACGTAAGTCCCGCCCGCATATGTAAACGCCGCTCAAACCACATATGTGAGGTATCGCCGCGTGTGTTCCATGAGTGTGCGCAATTTTAAAGCGGGACATGTTAGGTATCTTTTGACTCGGCGTAACATAAGCTTTCATATTTTGCAAAAAAATTCGGCTAACTTTACTGTTTTTTGTTATTTTTTAATTAATGAAACCATTTTTTCCCCCAAAAAAAGGCGTTTGAAAAATTATTGCGCAAATACCGTGCAAGATAAAAAGTTGCAACGACCGTCATTTTATTCCCTAGGGTGTCTGCTAAAAAAAACATATATAATATTTGGGGGTTCTGAGTAATTTTCTAGCAAAAGAATGATGATTTGTACATGTAGGAGAGAAGGGCCAGAATAGGCCCGGTATGGAAGTGGTATAAAAAGCCCTGTATGGAAGTGGTTAAAGTGTTCGTTACCCCAGCATTTCATATTCCTGATATGTCCCTGCTGTACCATATACTTGTATGAAAACGTATCCTCTTCTCTTTGTATTGCTTCATTCGTGTGCAAATCCCTGGTGTTCCTGTCAGTTCCTCTGCTTTCCTATAAAAACTGACCACACTAAGCAGAAGAGCAAACAGGGGTTGATTTACTAAAACGGGAGTGTGCAAAATCTGATGCAGCTCTGCATAGAAACTAATCAGCTTCCAGGTTTTATTGTCCAAGATTAATTGAACAAGCTGAAGTCAGAAGCTGATTTGCTACCATGTACAGCTGCACAAGATTCTGCACTATCCAGTTTTAATAACTCAACCCCACAATGGTCAGTTTTCTAGCTGTGCTAGGAAATCAGCCTGTTCTCTTCCAATAAGCAGACTTGTCCTGACACACCCCCTCTGTACAGCCTATCACTGGGAAGCTCAGTGTACTGTTGCTTCTCCTCCCCCAGCTGGGAACAAAGGGAATGTGATCACTTATGATAAAAAGGGGAAAAAAGGTATTTATAATATTTTTTCGTATCTATACACAAATGTTTTGCCTTCCATTTCAGTTTTAAACTGAATGGCTTGTTTTACAAGGTGATCTTTTACAATCACTTTAAAGGCTCCAAAAGAGCCTACCTCCTTGTTTGTTGGCTGTCTTTGAGTCATAACATTGGGGGTACAGTGTTAGCCCGCACCACAGAGGAAAAAGATTTGGGGTCAGATCTCAGATGATTGCAAAATGAGCAAACCGTGTGACCAGGCAGTGGGGAAAGCGAATAGAATTCTGGGATGCATCACTAGAGGGGTCACCAGCAGAAATGGAGGAGGAGGAGGAAGGGGTCCTGATTCCCCTATATAGATCTTTAGTGATACCTCATTTCTAAGACTGTGTCCATTTCTGGAGACCTCACTTACAAAAAGATAATAAGATAGAACGAGTCCAGAGACGGGTAACAAAAATGGTGAAAGGTCTGGGGGATAAAACATATGGAGAATGACTTCAGGAATGTACAGTCTGAAGGGAAAGGGGAGACATGATTGAAACCTTTAAATACATCAGGGGGGTGAATAAGCTTCGGGAGCGCAGTATTTTGAATATGGAGCTAAAATCAAGAACACAGGACATGACCTCAAACGAACTGGAGGGAAGTTCAAAACGAATCTTAAAAAGTACTTTGAAAGCAAAAAATACAACAACGTGTATAAATGACAAAAAAATGGGGCAGACTCAATGGGCCACTTTGTCTTTTTTCTGCTGTTACTTTTCTATGTTTGTACAAGGTACCAAATTCTTGCAAGTGCCAATGACCATTGTGTGCAAGTGCCCCTTCAGATGGAAACAGACGGAGGAGCCGTTTTATGGTGAAAGTCTCTAAAGATATAGGGAAGAGATAAGGAGAGACTGATTGGGAAGAGTTCAGCAGAGCAGAACCATAATAATAGAAAGAATACATCAAAAATGATTAGTCAGGGAGCAAACAGTTTAGTAAGAGACCTTTAAAAGAAATAGCATGATGACATTTATTATACTAAAGGTCATGTAAGTTTATGAGCTTCCTTTTATAATTGTCTTCTGTGGTCCTGATTCAGTTTATCCATCCACTTAATGCAGGGCTCGACAAACCCCAGGCGCCAGGTCGCCATTGCGACTAGAATTAGCGACCTGGCGCCTGGGGCAGCACAGCTGAGGGTATCCTGTGTCTCCGTGCCCCCCCCTCCGCGCCGCGGGATCGCGTCGGGCCGCGCCGGGCGGTAATTGAGGCCGCGGCTTTGCGGCCTTCTGCAGGCCTATGCTTCCTTCTGTGAACTAGCGCCATCTTGTGGTGGCAGTTGTTATGACAACCAGCAATGCTAATGGAGTTTCCCTGTCTGTTTTCCCTGCCATCTCCTTCCCTCTAATTAGAACCCCCAAACATTTATATATATTTTTTATTCTAACACCCTAGAAAATAAAATGGCGGTCGTTGCAATACTTTCTGTCACACCGTATTTGCGCAGCGGTCTTACAAGCGCACTTTTTTGGGAAAAAATACACTTTTTTTTAAATAAAAAAATAAGACAACAGTAAAGTTAGCCCAATTTTTTTTATATTGTGAAAGATAATGTTACGCTGAGTAAATTGATACCCAACATGTCACGCTTCAAAATTGCGTCCGCTCGTGGAATGGCGACTAACTTTTACCCTTTAAAATCTCCATAGGCGACGTTTAAAAAATTCTACAGGTTGCATGTTTTGAGTTACAGAGGAGGTCTAGGGCTAGAATTATTGCTCTCGCTCTACCGATCGCGGTGATACCTCACGTGTGGTTTGAACACCGCTTTCATATGTGGGCGCTACTCACGTATGCGTTCGCTTCTACACGCGAGCTCGGCGGGACATGGCACGTTCCTGGCTCCTAACTTTTTTAGCTGGCTCCTAGATTCCAAGCAAATTTGTCAAGCCCTGACTTAATGTAAGTAAGTTTTTGTTCAGGGACTGATTCAAACTACTGTATGTACAGTATTTAGTAGTCATGAGTACTGAAACTTACCTTTAGTAAGGAATAGAAAAGCATTCCATGTGTATAAAGATGAAGTGTGCCATTTAACCCAAATATAAAAGTGTAATATATTGCAACTTATCAAGACTTAAATGTGGTGGCTGCATTATTTTTTTGTTTTGGGGGGCCTTTTCCCTTTATTTTGACCGGATGAGCCAGCCACACCTAACCCAGTGACACACGTCCTGTTTTAGGGTGACTCCACTCCATTGGAAGAGCAATGGATACATCTTTGGACAGAGGGTAGTATTAGATGCTCTAGCAGATTTAGACCAAAGTCTCATACACACGATCAGATTTTGCAGACAAAGCTTAGGACTTTTGTCGTTGGCCAGGAATTTGTCTTGCATACAAACGGCACACAATTGTCGACCAACAAACACGAAACTACGGTGTTTTTCAGCTCATTAGCGCCACCCTTTGGCACTTTCTGCTAATGTTGTGTTTGGTGAGCATTGCTTCCGAGCATGCGTGTTTGTACTTTGGACTTTTGTCCGACGGACTTGAGTACACACGATCGGAAAATCCGATAACGGACTGTTGTTGGCGGAAAATTTTAAAGCCTGCCATCCAACATTTGTCCGCAGAAAATCCGACTCCAATTGTCCGATGGAGCATTTAAACGGTAGGATTTTCCGCCAACAGCCTGTCATCACACAAATCCCGTCGGAAAATCCGATCGTGTGTACGAGGCTTAACATATAAAATCTGAACTCCAACTAACACTTCTTTCAGCTGGGCTTGGCTATGCTCGGGTGGGAGGGGGCGGTCCCCGCTCAGTTCACTTCGGCTGTGCTCGGGTGGAAGGGGGTGGTCCCCACTCAGCTCACTTCAGCTGTTCTCGGCTATGCTCGGGTGGTCGGTCTTGACGTCGGCTTGGCTCAACAGAGGGACGGTCACAGTGATGTAACATGTAAGCAATAATGACCGGAAAATGTATTAGAAGAAGAATACTGACCATGTCGGCAGCCCCTGTCCCTGTCCATGTCGGCAGCCCCTGTCCCTGTCCATGTCGGCAGCCCCTGTCCCTGTCCATGTCGGCAGCCCCTGTCCCTGTCCATGTCGGCAGCCCCTGTCCCTGTCCATGTCGGCAGCCCCTGTCCCTGTCCATGTCGGCAGCCCCTGTCCCTGTCCATGTCGGCAGCCCCTGTCCCTGTCCATGTCGGCAGCCCCTGTCCCTGTCCATGTCCGCAGCCCCTGTCCCTGTCCCTGTCCATGTCGGCAGCCCCTGTCCCTGTCCATGTCGGCAGCCCCTGTCCCTGTCCATGTCGGCAGCCCCTGTCCCTGTCCATGTCGGCAGCCCCTGTCCCTGTCCATGTCGGCAGCCCCTGTCCCTGTCCATGTCGGCAGCCCCTGTCCCTGTCCATGTCCGCAGCCCCTGTCCATGTCCATATTTTAGTACACCATTTGGTTCAGAATATTTTTTTTCTTGTTTTCCTCCTCTAAAACCTAGGTGCGTCTTATGGTCAGGTGCGTCTCATAGAGCAAAAAATACGGAACCTCTTGATCCTTTCAGAAATTCAGCAAACTGCTAACTTCTTGTGCACTATGCATCTGCTGCATTTAATACCAGTATTATAAGCCTTGACAAGAGACCCCATAGACTACAGAAAACCACATCATATGTTAGAGAGATATCACATCTGAGCAGCCCATGTGACTATAGAGTCACACATGTTGGCATATACACAGTAGTAAATGACAGCCCACTCCCTCCCTCCTCCTCCTCCGTGCTCACTAACCAGCTAAACACAATGGGGGTGGGATAATTACATGTAGATTAATGAAGGCTTCATCTCCCTCTTATTCTAAGACATGGGCTGGAAGGGCGTGACACAGCCTGTGACTGCCAGAAATCAGCCCACACCATGTTATTTCCACAAAATAATAAAGATTTGATTTCAAATATATATTTGTATGCCAATTTAAAACGGTTTCTTGATATTATTATTTTTTTTCACTCTGTATTCCAAAGGTTGTTTTTCTTTATTGTGAACACGTGACCAGCAGCAGAGGACTAGAAGCTCCTCCTGCTTTTGTTTCCTGCAGACAGGCTGGGAGGGAGCTGGATCATGTGACAGATGTATATCGATTAGGAAAAAGGTACTTACCGTAATATACTCGAGTATTAGCCGAGGCACCCAATTTTACCACCAAAAAATGGGAAAACGTATTGACTCGAGTATAAGCCTAGGGTGTCCATCTGCATGCCTCACTGTGCCCATACCTCACTGTGCCCATGCCTCACTGTCACTGTGCCCATGCCTCACTGCCCAATCTCCCTACCTGATCTCCGGCGCTGTGTGACTAGACTGATGTTTAACATGGGAGTCTATGGAAGGGGTGCCCGGGTTTGAAAAATCGGTGCTCCCCCGGCCGTAGGTCTCCTGGACAACAAACTTTTCACACTTGTAGAGGAAGAGTGGGGCTACATGTGTGCCAAGTTTGGGGTCCAGGGGACCTACGGCTGGCCGGGATCAGGCGTACAAATTTGAAGATGGACACAGACTCGAGTATAAGCCGAGGGGGGGGGGGGGGGGGCATATAAAATGCATACAAAAAATGTGCTGAAAAACTCAGCTTATACTCAAGTATATACGGTAGATGTTTTTTTACAGTGCCATCATCCACTTTCTGCCTAAAACCACTTGTCATACTACCAAGCTTTCCACATTTGACAACACATTCATAAATTCTGTATATCAACCATAATGGTGATAATCTGGAAATAGTGAAAATGATACAAATTATTTGGTCACTGAAGAGGTTTATAATGTTAGCCTTCGAAATTCCCTCGGTAGACTTCTTTTTATATTTTGCTAGAAAACAAATGTCAACCTTCTGCCTATTTTCTACTATTTTCTGTTAAAAAAAAAAAATGTAACAGTCATTAATGAATATTTCTCCTAATAAGTAAATTGTATGTTTTCTTGTGAGCTGTGGGCACGGATGACATCCACATCCTACAGTCACACCCTACATCTGCACTTACTTTCCTGACCCTGTCTTAATGAGAGCAAAATACAAAGTTACTGGTATGTAAAGTATAGTCTGAGAAGCTAAAGGCCCGTACACACGATCAGATTTTCCGATGGGAATTGTGTGATGACAGGCTGTTGTCGGAAAATCTAACCGTTTGTATACTCCATCGGACAATTGTTGTCAGATTTTCCGCCAACAAATGTTTGATAGCATGCTTTTAAAATTTTCCGACAACAAATGTGTGTTGTCGGATTATCCGATCGTGTGTACAGAAGTCCTTCGGACAAGAATCAAAAGTACAAACACGCATGCTCAGAAACAATGCTAACCATAACACAACATTAGCAGAAGTTGCCCAAAGGGTGGCACTAAAGAGCTGAAAAACCACGTAGTTTCGTGTTGGCCGACAACTCTTTGCCGTTTGTATGCAAGACATTTTACACTTTACATTAGATCAAACATTCTCAACCAGGATTCTGTGGAACTCTAGGATTCCTCCAGATGGTGCTGGGGGCTCCTTGAGCTGTGGCTGGTTGTCCTCCCATCTGATGCTATCTGCCTAGTACTGGATCCAACACTCCTTGGCAGAGCCAGCGGCATGACACCAATGATCTTTTTAGCTGAATAAGAGTGGCATTCTGACCACACGTCTTACTGACCACCAATGTAAGGGGCATTTTTACATCTGACTCCCAATGCATTGGTCTTAGAAGGGGTTTCCCAAGACCTGAAAGTTGTTGGTTCCTCTGGGGTAAAAAGTTTGAGAAAGGCTGCATTAGACAAACTGAACCGTATATAGGACTTTGATGAGTTCAGAACCGGAACAATATCTGATGAGACCTCAGTTAGCTGTGGAAGGTCTTGTCATAAGGGTACTAAATATGTAGGTGATCCATATTTAATGAAAAAGCCTGGTTGGGTGGCCCAACTGTTTTTCTATGCCTTTTTATTCTATGACCATGTATAAAACCTGCAAAAGACACTCTACAAAAAAAAAAAGATTACACTAATTCAGATGCGCACAGTGATGTTTTGCTTTTCATCCATTAGACAATCAGCACCTTACAATACCGTATGTACTATTGTTTTAAAAATGAATTACAGTGCAACAGCATTTTCCTTGTCAGACTATCAAGTTTTGATCTGGTAAATCCATTAGGCCCCTTTCACACTGAGGCTTTGAAAAACGCAAAAAAATTATGAGTTTTTTTACCTAAAAATAGCGCTAACGCATATGCGTTTTTACCGCGTTTTTGCAGTAAAAAGGATTATTTGATATCCCACAATCCTCCACTCTACTGCGGTCATGTGACCTTCCCACAGCTTCTGGGTGTTTTTTACCGTGTTTTTACCAAGTTTTTACAGCGGTACTTATTCATTTCAATGAGGATAGGCGTTTTTACAGCGCTAATTTATGCGTCCCAAAGATGCTCCAAAAAAGCTGTTTGCAGGATTTTTTCCAACGCACAGCCAGCAAAACGCCTCAGTGTGAAAGGCCTCAGGGCTTTCACATTGAGAATGATGGGGCAGGATTATTTCAGGCATTTTTACAGCGCTGTTTTTACCGCGAAAACGCGGTAAAAACGCCTCAGTGTGAAAGGGGCCTAACTGTCATCAAGAACATTATGTACAATTGTACAGAATAACACAAAGGTTTTGACATTTACTTTACCTTTTCTTTTGGTTAAAGTGGAGTTCCACCCAAAAATGGACATTCCGTTTTTTGGAATCCTCCCCCCCTCCGGTGTCACATTTGGCACCTTTCAGGGGGGAGCAGATACCTGTTTAATACAGGTATTTGCTCCCACTTCCGGGCATAGATAGCCGCATTATCTGCGGGTATCTACGCCACGTCCGGCCCCTCCTCCGTCCCCCCTCTACTGACTTCTGGGAGACACACAGGTCCCAGAAGACAGCAGGGACCATTTGGATCACGCAGCGGGACTCGCGCATGCGCAGTAGAGAACCAGGAAGTATAGCCGCAAGGCTTCACTTCCTGATTCCCTTACCGAAGATGGTGGCGGCAGCACCCGAGAGCCGAGGGAGAGATCGGTTTCGGGTGAGAACATCGCGGGCACCCTGGACAGGTAAGTGTCCATATTTTAAAAGTCAGCAACTGCAGTATTTTTAGCTGCTGACTTTAAAAAAAAAAAATTGGCGGAACTCCGCTTTAATTAAAAGATGAAGCTCCCAACTAGTTTAGCAAGCGCATTGAAAGTCGCATTTACCTAAGTGCAAAAATACTTTTTTGTCCTTCCAGTTCTGAGAGTTGCACAGCTCTGCCACCCATATGTGAAAAGGGAGGGGAGCTGAGTTTGCTGCTGTTCAGTAATGCTTATGTAGCGCCCTCCTCACTCCCCTCTTTCTCTTGTCTCTTGTCTAGGGGTACCTTAGAGGGGAGGGAGCGGGGACACCACGCCTGGCTTCCACCACATGTGTCAGTGCGGTATAAGCAACGTTCTTGTATTACCTTCGGGTCAGTGCTGTGCACCTGGATCCTCCCTCCAAGAGTCACCTTGAACAATGTCTGTCAGGAAATGAGCCCCACACCATTAAAGTTCAACACTCCTTTATTCTTCTTGAATGAACACAATCAGTTGAACTTCCTTAGTAGGAACAGAACAGGAAAGGAGGTGTGGATGCGAATAGGCCCAGACACAATGTAGCTCTCCACTTTCCTTCCTGAAAGTGGGTTACGGTCTCCGCACAAGGGGGAATTTCCTTCCAGGCGGTCTCCGACGAGAGGCTCACCTGTCACCGGCAATATGCTGCACCGGGTCTTCAAGTGAGGAGCTCCCCCCCGGTCCATTACGCCTTCCGGATTCGGTTACCCACTCCCGGGGTTCCCTAGGATCTCCTTCCCTCGCGGAACTCCGGACCTCCATCCGAGTACCTCACCCCAGGCTAAAGGTGCCTGGGATGGAACACGACCTCCGGACGTCCTCTAGGCCTAGGCCACCCAGAGGACCGACACGAACCACCGTCCACAAGCTGAAGGTGCCTGGGTCTTCGACCCCGTGACAAAGATGGCCGGCCCCTTTATACCCTCTCCCAGCAAGCACGGCGGGTTCCCCGCCCCACCATACCGCTGCCGTGGGAGGACAAAAAGGAGGCACCGCACACAGCAATGATTCAACCCCAGCCCAGGGCGGCAGCGCCACCCACAGGGCCGCAGGGAATTACACATCACTGATGTCTCTGCCAAGTTCAAATTTACACCCGGGAAAGTACATACCCGCTACACTTACAAGTCATCTCCCCACCCTTTTTACTGAGCTTATAAGGGAGAAGTAGCTCATCTCTGTCACTCTTCTCTCTTCTCCTACCAGCATGCTCCTTGCACTGCATTACATTTGATCGGCATCTTCTGCTGCTGCTCCCTCCTTCAGACTGAGCAAACAAATACATACGGTAAATGTATTCATCTGATTTTTTTATCTGCCTGGAGGAAAATGTTAAGAATTTCGGAGGGGCATGGTTATAATATGAGCAAATTATTTGCTAATTGTATCACTTCTGTTTTACTAGTCAACCGAAAACTTGGTATAAGAAGCTAGATAACCATTATAATTCACAGGAACATTTGGGGACTTTTCTGGTGTTAATGTTTAACTGGCTGGTGTCCATAAGAAAGCAGAAAAATCTCAAACATCTCCAGTATGACAAGGCTGATTTTTAGGGATTTACCGGTACTTTCGATTTCCTCATTCCTTCTTATCACAGAAGTGTTCAAATATTACGTATTGTCATGATAAGTCACGTTTTTGTCTCCTCCTTTACCATGAGATAGCTCTTTTATAGAACTTGCATTGAAAGTGCTTCATGTACATGTTTTGGAAAAATAAAGAAAATATATCCAGTACATTTCTGCAGGACATTGACATTGCTGATTCATGGATTTATTGATCATGGTCATATCTGACATTTCACACAGTAAGCAATCAAAGTCTGGAGATTGTACCACGTACTGAACCATTTCATTGTATATGAACCCTGAGGAAGGTAGATCTATGGCCCATTGAAACACGTTGGCTGTGCTTGCACACATAGGCCTATGTTTCACATCACATACAGTGGCGTGACTAGGGCTGGTGCAGTAAAACACCCCAGCATCGGGCTGTCTCCTGTCTAGCCTGCCACAGTGCCCAGGCTGGCACAGGCCCCTGTAAGTGATGCAGTCGGTGCCAGCGTGCCGATCCGTGTGCTGTCACAAACGGGGGTGACACCATTGCAGTTCATAGTTGATGGTGTCACCCCCCTGGCAGGTGTCACACAGGGGCGGTCTGCACCCCCATAGCCAAGCCACTGATCACATGAGGTCTAGACAGAAACTCCAGAAGCCCAACCTTTCACCCAGGGTCCATAAAACACCTTAGCCCAGGCCACCTGACGCATGTAACATGAGGGGTTATTTCTCATCATCTGGCACGGAACTCCTTTTCCTCTATTACCACCCACTCCAGAGCCGACCAGGCTTGTACCAGTAAAGCAAACAAATATCTTCCCCACAGGCATTTACCGTACTATTAGGCCATCCCACAGAGCCTCTTTGTTGCAGAAAACTCCGTTACTTGTTTTAATGAAGCATAATAGTCCACATCACTGGTAAAGTCACTACCAAATAACAGTAAATAGAACTTTAGTGCAAACTTTTCTGCCCAAACATGGGATAGTAGGGCAGGGGTGCTCAACCCAGTGTCCCCTGATGTGACCCCAATGCTGTATCCTGGCCTAGGCAGACAAGGCCCAGGCCTAGGGCAGCACTTTGCAGGGGGGCAGCACGGAAAGTGTCCCCTCCGGCTTGTGCTACACTGTTAAGCCCTGTACACACAATCAGATTTCCGATGGAATCAAATCCGATGAATTTTTACATCGGAATTCCGATGAAGCTAACTTCCATCAGTCTTGCCTACACACCATCAGACAAAATTCCGACCGTCCCAAACGCTGTGACGTACAACACGTACGACGGCACTATAAATGGGAAGTTCAAATCCAATGGCGCCACCCTTTGGGCAGCTTTTGCTGATTTCCTGTTACCGCGTGTTAGTAAAAGTTTGGTGAGAGCCGATTTGCGCTTTTCAGTCTCCGTGCTTTTCAGTCCGTTACAGCATGACGAATGTGCTATCTCCATTACAAACGCTAGTTTTACCAGAACGAGCGCTCCCGTCTCCTAATTCAGTCTGAGCATGCGTTCCACACAGACGATCGGAATTTCCTATCGTTTTTTTTTTTTCCATCATGTTCTATTTATTTTCACCGATGGAAATAAGTCCGATGGGGCCCACACACGATCAAATTTGTCCGATAAAAACAGTCCATCGGACTGTTTTCATCGGTAAAACCGATCGTGTGGGGCGATCTGGGCTTAGAGGCAAATTAGTCTAGCGCCTCCATAAAGCGGCAGCACTGCTTCCGGCATGTGGGCGGTCGCCAGTGCGCAACTGTGGGGGGGGGCGCCGCTTCTAATTTTGACTGTCCTATCATCCTGGACCACAAACCTTCCTCATTGTGCTATGTTTTCTGCTGCACCATTGGCATGGTTATATCTTCTTAGTCCTTTCCATAAAATTATCAGAAATTTGTGCTTAAAGTAGAACTATAGGCAACCCTTTTTTTTCCCATTTTGGATAAGGTAAGGGAGGGTTATAGCCCCTGTTAGTTTATTTTTTACCATCCCTGTCCCATTGCAGAGATTTCCCTTCCCTTCCTGCCCCATAGCCAAACAGGAAGTGAGAGGAAATCTATTAATGCAAATTAAGGGAATCCATTGCCCCTCCCCCTCAGGCCCTCAGAACTAGTGTCCCCACTTGAAAATTTCAGGGCGGGCCTTAAACAGCAAGGGTGTGGCTTTGACAGGAAGGGGTGGGCCATGTTTAAATTGGGGGGGGGGTGCACGAGTTTAGTCAGGCCTAGGGCAGCACAAAACCTAAATACACTACTGTATGACCCACAACCTCAAACCAGGGAAGTGCATGCCTGGGGGTCAGCAACCTGTTGATCGTGATCTGGGCTTGCCAACCCACCATCCTAGAGCACCAGAGTGCAGTTAGCCAGTGGTTGCAGTGGAGGGAGCAGGTTGAAGGAAAGAAAACTGGTTGATTCCCCCCATGGGGGAATCCCTCCCGCTGCGCTGTTGTATTCTGATCTCTGCCGCTGGCAGTGATTGAACAAAAGAAACAAAAACAACAGACTGGTTGGTTGTACTGAAGTTAATCCATAGATTGACTTTAGTTCAACCAGCCTGCCCATAGATTGATCAAAATAGGATGCTGCTAAATTGGCCAAATTTTATTTCATTTTCGACCGGCTTTAAAACAGTTAGGCAAAATCAGCTCCCATATTTCTGCCCTGAACAGTTTCATTTTAAGTCAAGACACAGGGCCAGATAAACTAAGATTGGTGGTTGGTAAGAAATGTGAATCTTCACACATATCTTACTTTGGCATACTTATTATGTTGCAACACATACAGATTATTAGGCACATTGTGCAATGTTGAAATATTTTGGGACATTGCCCTCCTAGCTCACTATTGCACCAAGTGTGATGCCTCGTACACACGACCGGTTTTCCCATCGGAAAAACTGCGATGAGAGCTTTTGGCCGAGAATTACGACTGTGTGTGTGCTCCATCGCAGTTTTTCCGACAGGAAAACTGGCGGAAAAAAAAAGAGCGCAGGATCTCTTTTTTCCCGTCAGGAAAAAATCCTAGCGGGAAAACCGTTCGTCTTTATGCTTTTCCGACGGGGAAAAAACGCGCATGCTCGAAAACAATTCGACGCATGCTCGGAAGAATAGAACTTAATTTTGTCAGCTCGTCGTAGTCTTTTACGTCACCGCGTTCTTGGCAGTCAAAAGTTCACCAGACTTTTGTATGACCGTGTGTATGCAAGGCAGGTTTGAGAGGAATTTCGTCGGGAAAACCATAGTTACTCTTTCGTCCATGGACCGACACCGCTTCCTATTGACATAGTGGGTATTATCCGTTATTTAGGAGTGACTAGGCAGAAAAACGTGTAAAAAGTGTTGCATCACACCTTCTACAGCACCGCCCAAGGGGAGGACCCTCTGGGTATAATCCCTCTCTCTGCACCTCGCAGATCAGTTTTTTTCTGTCTAGCAAGGAGTAGGACATGGCTCCCTTCGGGCCCATTGGTCCAGGGAATTTTTTTTTCTACAATTTGTTTTTTGTTTCCTGCAATCTTTTATCAACTGCCGACTGGGTGAAAGGCTGGGTCCTCGATCCTTGTAGTCCTCTCAGTTTCGGCCAAAGGGTGGCGCCATTGAATTTGAACTTCCCATTTATAGTGCCGTCGTACGTGTTGTACGTCACGGCGTTTGGGACGGTCGGAATTTTGTCCGATGGTGTGTAGGCAAGACTGATGGAAGTCAGCTTCATCGGAATTCCGATGTAAAAATTCATCGGATTTGATTCCATCGGAAATCCGATCGTGTGTACAGGGCTTAACAGTGTAGCACAAGCCGGAGGGGACACTTTCCGTTCTGCCCCCCTGCAAAGTGCTGCCCTAGGCCTGGGCCTTGTCTGCCTAGGCCAGGATACAGCATTGGGGTCACATCAGGGGACACTGGGTTGAGCACCCCTGCCCTACTATCCCATGATTGGGCAAAAAAGTTTGCACTAAAGTTCTATTTACTGTTATTTGGTAGTGACTTTACCAGTGATGTGGACTGTTCTGCTTCATTAAAACAAGTAACAGAGTTTTCTGCAACAAAGAGGCTCTGTGGGATGGCCTAATAGTACGGTAAATGCCTGTGGGGAAGATATTTGTTTGCTTTACTGGTACAAGCCTGGTCGGCTCTGGAGTAGGTGGTAATATAGGAAAAGGAGTCCCGTGCCAGATGATGAGAAATAACCCCTCATGTTACATGCGTCAGGTGGCCTGGGCTAAGGTGTTTTATGGACCCTGGGTGAAAGGTTGGGCTTCTGTCACGTGTCCCAGGTGAGCGCCTACAGGGAGGGGCCGCCTAAGGCGATATGACGTGTCGCCTAAGCGGTCCCTGGGCGGAAGTAGGAAGTGGGACAGGAAGTCCCACTCCTACCCAAGCCCCCACTCCCCCCCCCAAAAAAATGACTTGCCAAATGTGGCATGTAAGGGGGCGAGGAGTGGTTTAAGCGGAAGTTCCACTTTTGGGTGGAACTCCGCTTTAAGATGCCGGCGCCTGGACCTGAAGCTGATTGAAGAAATAGGTTGTTGTCAGGTCACCTGTGGCCAGATGACAGATGCACACCGTAGGGGGTCAGGAGTGCACCACAAGGTAGTGAACCCTATGGCTGACTGCTGCGGATAGGATACTGGGTGGTTGTGGAAAGCGGGACCAGGAGGAGCACAACCGGGATCCACAGGAAGCTAGAGCCGAGATTCCCCAGGGTGCGGAGTCTAAGACCCAGCAGGCCTTCACCAGAGCCTCTAGTGGTGAGGATGTTACGCTGCAGCTAGGTCCAGGTCGTGACCCCTAGAGTCTCCTAGCTCACGCCTCGTAGGGTAAGGAGGAAAGAGGGGAAGCAGCAGCAGCACAGGATACAAGAATAGTGAGGGGAAAGGTCATGGTCATAAGCGGACAAGGATAAACGAAGGACAAGCCGAAGTTCAAGGGTCACAAGCAGACAGGGTTAGTCGGGAACAAGCCAATATCGTAACAGAGAGACAGACGTAGCACACGGCAGGCAGGAACCCAAACACACAATGCTTAAACAAACACGTTGATCAGCAAAGCAGACTTGCAGTGCACAGGTTAATATAGTGTTCTGTGATAGGCCCTGGGGTGGAGTCAGGCTGGGAGGAGATTATAAAGGAAGCCAGGTGAAAGGGTCTGGCCTCTAAGATGAACACATGAAGAGGAAAGGTAAGATGGCAGACAGACATTAGTGCATATCCATGACACTTGTGTGAGGACAGCGCTGGATCCCTGGATGGATAAATGTCCTTATATTAAAAGTCAGCATCTACAGTAGATGTATTATATATAAAAAGTGTGGTGCTACAATAAATAAGAATCCTATCCTATTATAAGTGGACTCAAAAGAGTGCCAAACATCAAGCTGAAAAGCTCAATGTTGGAGTGTAAATGATGAAAAAATTTCATCCATTCATGGTAAAATATAAACACAAAATCACAAACTAAATACAAATGTACTCTCTAAATAATCTTGCGTTTTATGAAATGACAGATAAATGATGAAAATGACTCAAAGTGAAAAATTCTGATAATAAATCACCTAGAGAAAAAAGCATATAAATAAAAGTCCACAGAGTTCAGTAATGCTTGACTCTGAAATGTCTTTTAATGGGCACCAAAGCTAAAAAACACATCTAATACACATCACATATATAGATTAGTGGAGATCTTGTCCCAAATAATTCTTTAGAGTGGACACAATAGGATATACGTTCTGGATACAACACCGGGGAGTGCCTTCACCGTTGGATCAGTGGGGAAAGAAATTAATACTCTTACCGAGCGTTGTGGACCCAGCTCACCATATGGCGGTGGATCTATCGAGCTTGTGTCCACTTTCAGGGACTCACAAATGGAAATCCAAGGCTGTTGTCCTCTCCCGACGGGCAGCGCTTTTCAGCCGTGACACCCGATCCAAATATGAAGAAGTCACTGTGACAGGAGGGTCACTTTGGACACAGGGTGAGCCAGGAAATAATGGACATTAAGAAATATATCTTGGGCTACCTAAAATGGGTCTGTAATATTTATCCACCATATCCCCAAGGATATCTGTAAAGGACTATTTACTGTTTCTAAACTCAACAGGTTAATTGAGAGATACTGAGGTGTTCAGCCTCAATCACCTGTCTGTCTATTGTAATGCTAATCCCAGCTTCTAAAAGACCTGTTCATTGTTTGTGGTGATTTACATTCTATTGTCCATTGTGGTTTGGGGGAATTAAGCCTATAATTATAGGTTGTGGAACTAGCAGCAGACGGGTTAATTGAAGAGATGTTGATGAATCACCTGCATACTTGTGTGTATTGGGTCTGTTATGTTGTGGGTGGAGCTGGACCATTGTTCATTTTAGGTTAATGCAGTATTGGATGGTTATAAAAGTTACAATGTTTTTCTCAATAAAGTCATTCGATGCTAGGAAGATACAGAGTGCGTCTCGTTATTCTAGAAGGATTAATTCCTATGGGAAGTGGTTGTCTGGCTGTGGAGGATCGACAGGGAATTTGTGTCCAGGAGAGGGAAGGGAGATCCCATCCGTCGTTACCCCCTTTCGTATTTGGGGTGCCGTTACAGTCACCATATAGAAACCAAATCTCCAAATGTGGATAGCATCAAACATGGAAATAAAAAAATAAAAAACGGAAAGAGATCCTCCACAATATGGAATTTATTTAAAAATTCGATAAAAAGTTCAAACAAACGAACCAAAAAAGCATCAGTAATAGTAGATTCAAAAGTGCGTGGGATGAGCAGCAGGGGCTGGCATGTAAAGCCGACGCGTTTCGTCTGCAAAAGACATCAACTGGGGTACACGCCATCCCGATGCCCCCCACGCTTTCAATGGGAAGAGATATTACCTGAATGGTTCACCTGTGCGTCCCATTGTGCGTCTTACTTCCGCACTTCAAGCCCCTTGCCCCTTGTCTTGCCACATCCCAGATTCTACTTGTAGGAGAAAAGACTCCTTGCTTAATTCCTTACAAGTTTGCTGAACTTTCCGGGGTTTGTTTTGTTCCCGGGGAACCCAGGAACTGTACCCGAGTTTTATGGGTGTTGTGCTCTTTGGAGGAATAGAGAACGGTTGCTCAGTCTACGTCCCTGCACGTCGGTCACATGATACAAACACATTGAATCTCGTGTTGAGAAACTGCGTGACCTGACGATACATGCAGCCTCAGACAGACCGCAATTCCTGTCTTGGAGACATAGAGGCTGCTTCCGAAATCTATAGCGGACTGACCTAGAGTTAGTCAGGCCCTTGCTGGACACCAATTGAAACTGAGGTACTTTCATGGCCACAGGACCCTGCTTTGTGGACATATCAAGGGAGCCAGACAACCGGAGGGTAAGCCATTGAATTATTTAGCCGCCTCATATCGGTATTCTTGGTCTGTGCTTCATGAGACTGCTTCATGTTGATATCTCCAGTCTGTTTAAACAAGTGACTTTCCTAACTGCATCACGGCTAATTTTTTAGCAGCTTTTTGTCAGTACACTCAAGCAGCAATCATCAGTGAATCAATATTTGGGAACTCTCAATAGTCCTTTTGATACAAGGAGTATTGATATAACTTGTATCAACCTACACCAGCTACCCTGACATTTAGGCCTCATGCCCACTGGCGTTTTTACAGCTGCGTTTTTTGCAGCTTAAAAACGCCTGTCCATGTTATTGTAAATATTTTTTTTTATTTATTAATTTTTTTTTTTTTTGGAAAAAAA
Source organism: Rana muscosa (assembly GCA_029206835.1). Lineage (NCBI taxonomy): Eukaryota > Metazoa > Chordata > Amphibia > Anura > Ranidae > Rana > Rana muscosa. The sequence continues at coordinate 204,340,501 of CM055116.1, read as the reverse complement.
AAACAAAAAAAAAAACGTCGGAGCTAAAAACGCGACCGCGTGTTAGTGCGCGTTTTTTGACGCTCGCGTTTTTTTCTGCCTAATTCTGACACTGAGGAACGCACTGGTCCTGGGTTTTTTTTACAGCTTACAAACGCCTATGCTCTTTACAGCTCAAAAACGCCTAGGTGGGCATGAAGCTATAGACTAACATGGACAGGCGTTTTTAAGCTGTAAAAAACGCTCAAAAACGCGGCTGAAAAAACGCCCGTGGGCATGAGGCCTTATTGCCAAAAGATGCCTTTAAGCTGATGTCCCATGCAACTCAGCCCAAGTACTCTGGAAACCTTTTAGTATTCCTGGACAAACATTTATTACTAGTGTTTCCTTTTTCAATCTTATCAACACTCTCAGGGATATGCTTGTGATGTAGATGATTCACTGAAACTGAGGATCTAGTGTGTATATATGCACATACCTGTGGGTTAACACCACATTTGCTGGTTTTCAGATATATGTATATCATACACACACTTTTGGTTTCCTTTACTCGCGTAGTAGCACGGTACATATGCATATGTTATTGTGGTAATAGGTGTGGGGTATATGGCGCTACCTTTATGCTCTGGGAACTTATTTGGATTGGTGTTGGGTTTCCTCTATGGGTACAACTGATAAGCCCCTATGGGATAAGGTGCAGGACTGTGTGTATTTTGTGCTAGTAATCCTAGATTCTATATATTAGCTGTGTATGTGATCCTCAACTCCTATGTATGTGGAAAAAATCCTAACCCTCCAGAGGTTGTGACAATTGTGCTAATTAAATAAATAATAAATGTTACCCTTATTGATGTGTATGATATCTATGTGGGTGTGTTTTCACTTCATATTGTATGCAAATTCCATAATCCAAACATTAATCTCAAGATTCCAAACAAACTTCTAGTGAACTCAGTATTTCAAAAAATCAAAAAACAATATTCCAAAAATGACTTCCTTGCCGTATAAGTCCCTGTATCTTATTCCATACAGTTCACACCTTAAAGTGTTGTGTGTATTCAATATATTCTGTGCCTAAAAACTGGTATTGCCCGATTTCCGTTATAGTCCCTGGTCACTGCCCCAGGTGGGAGCTGCTAGACGTCTAGTTAATTCCCTTGTAGGTTAACCCATTAACTAAACCAATGAAATATATTCACAATGGTCATGTAATGGTCAGCCACTTTAGTGGTAAGGATTAGTTTCCTTGTAATTCCTCAATTCAAATGGTTAATCAGAAAAAAGAAGAAATAATGACAAATATATGCATATATACTATAGCCAGGATAAGTTCATGCGGCTACAGCAAATTCATGTGTTAACATAGAAAAAGTTCAAGTATTCTTCATGCGTTTTTTCAGTGACTTTGGTGATTATATATTGCCAATGGAGATCCTCCAGCTTGCAGGTAAAGAGGTGACTTTTGGTGCTCCCCCCTCGTATGGGTCCCCACTCACCAGATAGACGCACCACTGCAGGGGTCTCAGGCTCATCGGATATCCCCAGCAATTTATCCTCCACTCCGTACTCTGTTCCACTCTCTGCTCTCTCCTCCTCCACCAATCAGATCCTCAGAAATGAACCACAGAACAGAACTTCCATAGCGTAAAATCGCTTATTTATTTGTAAAAATAGTAAAAATTCCAAACATAAATAAAAATAATTTTAAAAAATAAGGCCTGCAGACCTTCCTAGATTCACTCCCTTCTGGTTGTAATTACCGCCAGGTGCCTAGTGAATCCACACCGCAAACCGTATGCCAATGTCAGACAGGTCCCATGGAAGTCACGCCAGCCTGCTATGTCAGCCTCAGCTTCGGCGTGCGTTCCACCGCTCGAGCCTCGCTAACCGGACGTGACGTGTCTGGATGGTCATCTGACGCGTTTCGACGAATGGTCGTTATCAAAGGTGCTGTCATCCCTTCGTGTCCGACGTCTATAAGCAAGCACTGGCACTATAGCTCCGCCCCTTCAGGGCGTACCTTCCTTTTCCAATTCACTATATGTGGAGTGTATAATCGCTCCCATCTGTCCTGTTTGGCTCCATCTAGTGGTGGTTACGTAATTGGTTGTTGCTACGCCAGTGATTGCTTATATTAATTCATAGAGGCTTTTGTTTATCTTCTAAGGGGAATGTTATTGAATTCAGTAAATAATACCCCTAATACATTTGTTCTATGTTTTGTTCAATATGTGCCATATTAATTTAAGCAGACATTGGGGATATGATATTACATCTATTTATCCTCTAAGGGGAATAACATGAAATTCAATAAATAATACCCTTAATATATTTACGTTGTGTTGATTATATGCCTTATTGTTTAAGCAAACATTGGGGGTATTCCCTGATATAATATCCCCACTTTCCCCTCCTGGGTATTTATACCATTAATGACCTAGTGGGGTTATATCTTACAATATTCAAGTGCAAGACCCCCCTATTGTTATCATTATGTATATATTGGTATAATTTTCTATGTACTTGTCCCCATAAGTTCTTTTGCTAAATGGTCATATCTGTTGTGTATAACCATTTAGAATACCTTACTACATTTTACACACATTTTACATCAGTTTGTCCTTCCTATCACTTGGGGATTACCAAAGATGGGTTATATGAATCTCATCTCTTTGTGGTATAATTTTCAATGTGTATTGTTTATTGTCTATTTCCCCCCCCATCTATTTTATTCCAAATATTTTGTTTCCAAGGGGATTCATCTAATGTGTTGATATCTTCCCTATTTTCCTATAATCTGCATAAGTTATAGGAACAACCTATATTTATTTGTGTCCCATCCCCCATATGTGGAGTATGGCTTGAAAACTTGGTTTAGAAATTAGAGAGAAAACAATTGAGGTCGATATCTAGGTTGAGGCCCCTGGGAGCAAGGGACCCCAACCTATGTATCCACCTCGTTTCATTTTGGGATACTTGAATCAGCTTGTTACCACCCCTCCAATGATCCTTTATGATGTCTATTGCATAGAAGATCATTCCAGACGGGTCTCTTTGGTGTACTTCATCGAAGTGTCTCGAAAGACTATGCTTCGGTAATCCCTTGTTGGCAATATGTTCTCGGATCCTCACTTTTAGTGGTCTGGTGGTTCGTCCCATGTATTGCAGGTGGCAAGGACATTCTATCACATAAGTGACATGCGTGCTGTTACATGTAATCAGTTCTCTTATTTTATATTCTTTATTGTATGCCTGTGATTTGAACGTGATTTTCCTCCTGGGCTGTGGTCTACTTTTTCTGCAAGCTAAGCACCGTTGACATTTGTAGAACCCCTTGAGTTCTGGGCATAGCTGAATTTCGGAGGGGGCATCTATGACGTTGTGTACAAGCTTATTCCTCAACGTAGGAGCTTTCCTATAAATGAAGGTGGGCTTCCTTGGAATTACTTTTGAAAGTATTCTGTCTTCCATCAGAATGGGCCAGTATTTTTTAACAATATGTTCAACTTGGGAATATTGATTGCTGTACCCAGTAATAAATGCTATTTTCTCATGAGTGGTTGGTGTTTTGGTTTTCTTTGTTATAAGCGTTTTTCTATCCACCCTTTTAACCTTATCTTTAAGTTTCTGCAGATGGTGGTCATGGTACCCTTTTTCTTTGAATCTGTTCACTATGATCTCAGCTTGCCTATCAAAATCTTCTTCTTTATGGCAATTTCGTCTGATTCTTAGTAGTTGTCCTTTAGGAATATTAGCCCTCCATTTAGGATGGTGGCAGCTGTTATTGGGTATGTACCCATTTCTGTCCGTTTTTTTGTTAGGTAGGTTTGTGTATATAGCATATCTCCTTCCTTCATTATCTCCAAGTCCAGGTATTCCATTTTTTCTTTATGACATTTCCCTGTGAACTTTATGCCATATCTGTTGTTGTTTAGATTAGATAAGAAATGCTCAAACGTGGTTTCTGTGCCTGCCCATAAAATGATCAAATCATCAATAATACCTCTTAAAAAATTTGATTTCTGGTATGTTCTTATTATAAATGTACTCCTCCTCCCACATGTCCATGAACAGGTTTGCCACACTGGGGGCATAACGTGCCCCCATGGCAACTCCCCTGGTTTGGACGTAGTATTGTTTATTATACCAGAAATAATTATTACTCATGGCCAGTTTCAATCCTTCAAGAATGTAGTCCATCTGTTGTGTTAAATCTGTACGTTCATATAAAGCTTTTTCTACTCCTTTCAGTCCGTCCTCCTGCACTATACTTGTATATAGGGACTCCACATCAATCGTGGCGATTAAACATTCTCTGACTTCTGTTTGTTTTTGAAGCTCACCCAACAGATGCGAACTGTCCCTCAAATGGGATTTCCCTTGGCTAACCATTGGATTCAAAAATTTGTCAATATATTCACTTAGTCTTGAAAAGATGGAATTAATTCCGCTTATGATTGGTCTCCCTGGCGGTTTCAGTATACATTTATGCACTTTAGGTACGTGATCTATGACTGGGGTTTTGGTTGATTGAGAAACTAAGTACTCTGCTTCTTTTTGGTTCAGAATGCCAATGTCCCTGCCCTTGGAGACAAATGTTTTTAACTTGCCTTCCAGGACTCCCTTAGGGTTCCCTTTCAGTTTTTTATAGGTGTTCTCTACTTGCAGTAAGTTGTTCATCTCTTCTTCATAGTCCAGTTTGTTGAGTATGACTAGCCCTCCCCCCTTGTCCGCTGGTCTTATTATCACTTCCTTTTTTTCACCTATTTGTTTGATTATTTTCCAAATGTTCTTATTGTTCCTATGCGATTTTTCTCTCCAATTTCCTTATATCCTCCTCTACCATCTTTTTGAATGCTGTCAGGCATTGGTTCCCCGGGGTCGGTGGGTTAAACAATGAGTTGTTTTTCAATGTAGTATGTTTGTAGGTTATTGGTTCAACTTTTCTTAAATCTTTATTCAGCTCAAAATGCTTTTTGAGGTTTAGTTTCCTCATAAACTTTTGGAGATCTATATACACTTCGAAATTGTCCAATTGTTTCTCAGGTGCTATGGAAGTTCTGTTCTGTGGTTCATTTCTGAGGATCTGATTGGTGGAGGAGGAGAGAGCAGAGAGTGGAACAGCCTACGGAGTGGAGGATAAATTGCTGGGGATATCCGATGAGCCTGAGACCCCTGCAGTGGTGAGTCTATCTGGTGAGTGGGGACCCATACGAGGGGGGAGCACCAAAAGTGACCTCTTTACCTGCAAGCTGGAGGATCTCCATTGGCAAAATATAATTACCAAAGTCACTGAAAAAACGCATGAAGAATACTTGAACTTTTTCTATGTTAACACATGAATTTGCTGTAGCCGCATGAACTTATCCTGGCTATAGTATATATGCATATATTTGTCATTATTTCTTCTTTTTTCTTTTTTCTGATTAACCATTTGAATTGAGGAATTACAAGGAAACTAATCCTCACCACTAAAGTGGCTGACCATTACATGACCATTGTGAATATATTTCATTGGTTTAGTTAATGGGTTAACCTACAAGGGAATTAACTAGACGTCTAGCAGCTCCCACCTGGGGCAGTGACCAGGGACTATAACGGAAATCGGGCAATACCAGTTTTTAGGCACAGGATATATTGAATACACACAACACTTTAAGGTGTGAACTGTATGGAATAAGATACAGGGACTTATACGGCAAGGAAGTCATTTTTGGAATATTGTTTTTTGATTTTTTGAAATACTGAGTTCACTAGAAGTTTGTTTGGAATCTTAAGATTAATGTTTGGATTATGGAATTTGCATACAATATGAAGTGAAAACACACCCACATAGATATCATACACATCAATAAGGGTAACATTTATTATTTATTTAATTAGCACAATTGTCACAACCTCTGGAGGGTTAGGATTTTTTCCACATACATAGGAGTTGAGGACCACATACACAGCTAATATATAGAATCTAGGATTACTAGCACAAAATACACACAGTCCTGCACCTTATCCCATAGGGGCTTATCAGTTGTACCCATAGAGGAAACCCAACACCAATCCAAATAAGTTCCCAGAGCAGAAAGGTAGCGCCATATACCCCACACCTATTACCACATTACCCAGTAATTTGCCTTGTGACAGATTACATATCAGGGGGGGCAGCAGCCTAATAAAATCCACATTGCGCGGAACACCACCACAAGTTTATGCATATGTTATTGTTGGCCAATGGGGAATGTCTAGAGGGGAGTAGACCTATCTCGCCTGTCCTTTTTTAGCCTGTAATGTTTCATGTTAGTTTCCCTGTGATTTCTGTTTGTGTTGGAGGAATACATCCTCCCACTAGTTGTGACGCATCTCTGGGATTAATTGTTACCTTATCTACCAAACCAATAGTCTTTTTAAAGTAGCCGGCCATGTTGTAGTTGATTCACTAAATTAACCCTCTGTTGGAACTTTCTTCCAACACCCCCTCTTTTTTTGTTTCTAGTCTATTTGGTTAAGGAGGATCCCGGTTATAAATTACCGTATCAACTAGCCGGCCACACTACTTTATACTCCACCTACATCCCCAAGTGAATCAGGCATCTTTCTTTCTTTTTTTTTATATAGATTAGTGGAGATCTTGTCCCAAATAATTCTCTAGAGTGGACACAATAGGATATATGTTCTGGATACAACACCGGGGAGTGCCTTCACCATTGGATCAGTGGGGAAAGAAATGAATACTCTTAACGAGCGTTGTGGACCCAGCTCACCATATGGCGGTGGATCTATCGAGCTTGTGTCCACTTTCAGGGACTCACAAATGGAAATCCAAGACTGTTGTCCTCTCCCGACGGGCAGCGCTTTTCAGCCGTGACACCCGCTCCAAATATGAAGAAGTCACCATATATAAACCAAATCTCCAAATGTGGATAGCATCAAACATGGAAATAAAAAATGGGAAGAGATCCTCAACATTCAAAATTCGATAAAAAGTTCAAACAAATGAACCAAAAAAGCATCAGAAATAGTAGATTCAAATATGCGTGGGCTGAGCAGCAGGGGCTGGCATGTAAACCCGACGCGTTTCGTCTGCAAAAGACATCAACTGGGGTACACGCCATCCCGATGCCCCCCACGCTTTAAATAGGAAGAGATATTACCTGAATGGTTCACCTGTGCGTCCCATTGTGCGTCTTACTTCCGCACTTCAAGCCCCTTGTCTTGCCGCATCCCAGATTCTACTTGTAGGAGAAAAGACTCCTTGCTTAGTGCCTTACAAGTTTGCTGAACTTTCCGGGGTTTGTTTCATTCCTGGGGAACCCAGGAACTGTACCCGAGTTTTATGGGTGTTGTGCTCTTTGGAGGAATGGAGAACTGTTGCTGTTGTTTTCTCTTTTTTTCTTCCCTCCCGCAAAGAAATCATGGACTTTGGGGTAGTTAGGGCCAAAGCACAGAAAAAAAAATTACATCAGGATTCGACAAGTGTCTTTACCGTGGCACTGTCACCAGGTGGCAGTGTTGCGCAACGTTATTCACTTTGCACCACACATACGCTTCACGGAAGGAAAGGATTTCTCTTTGGGGAGATTTTTTTCGTTCCAACACATACATATGTGTCAGGAAGTTTTGTGTTTAACTTTCTTTTATCCCCTCTGCAGGAGAACATCTGTCAAGACCGCTGAGGATGGGGCGGGTCTTAGTTAGGAGTGTGGGAGGGGGAGAAGGTGGTAATGGTGTCATTGTGATGTGTATATTGTTATGTGTTGTTTCCCTTTCTTTTCCCTTCCATGTTAGGTTCAGGCACAACTACCAGTTTTCAAATTTCAATTTTTGCAAATTTTTGAAACAGTCTCTGGATGGAGGTTATGTGGCTCCCTTTGGGGCATGACTTGATCCAGACACTGGGGACCAGTGTCAAATTACTGGGGGGAGAGTGTAGCGGGTGTTAAATTTAGTGGGGTGTATCTGGGCAATAGATGGCCCAGATACATTGATTTCAGGGATTTATAGACATTTTGGAGTGTGGGAGGTATGAATGGTGTCATGTTCCCTGCGGTCCCTGGGTGGCGCTGTCACCTGGGACCGGGGTTGAACTACCATTCCAGAGCCATGCCCTTTTTGTCCTCTCGCGGCAGTAGTACGGCGGGGAACCCGCTGTGCCTGCTGGGAGAGGATATAAAAGGGGGCGGACATCTTGCGCACCGGGTCCATTCCCCAGGCACCTTCAGCCTGGGGGCTGCTGCGGTTCGTCTGTGCCCAGGTGCCCTTGGCCTGGGCGCGTGGAGTCGAGTTCCATCCCAGGCACCTTCAGCCTGGGGTGAGGTACTATACCAGGAGGCCTGGGGCCCAGTACCTTCGACTTGGTCCCGCGAGGGCGAAGCATTCCTAAGGTGCCCCCGGTATTGGATGTCTGAATCCTGGGCGTAAGGGACCGGAGACGTGACCTCCCCGTAGAGCTAGCGCAGCATTTGCTGGTGCCGGTGGAGGCCTCTGGTGACCGTCCGGATGGATGTCTTCCTCTGACAGGGGTCGTTTGTTCTAAAGAAGGTACTTCATGTTCTTATGGTCTGTGGCAGGGACCCAACTTTCTCAGGTTAGTGGCAGGCCTCATCCAAGGCCTGTGACAGGGGCCTCAACGTTCACCCAGGTCAGTGGCAGTGACCAGATTCACGGTTGGTGGCAGCGACTGTGCGCCAAGCCTGTTTGCACTAAACGGAACAGGAGAAACTTTAATTCATTAGTTGTGCCTGGACCTACTCTTCCCTACACCTTGTCTGTTCTTTTAAAAGTCAACCAGTTTCAAGTCAATAAAACAGTGTTGGACTTTTCTTGGTGTGGAACTCGTGTTACTGGAAGCTAAGTGTCCCTGTCAGTGTCAGTGACAATCATCCTCCATAGGAGAAGCTGAGGCTCCGGCCCTAAACGCAGACCCGAGTGTAATGGTTTAGCTCATATCTCTGCATCCTACATCAGAGAGCCGAGCTGGTGGTGTGCATCTTTCCCCCTTCTCCCAGATACCCCCTAGACGAGTAGAACAAGCCGTGAAGAGAGGGGAGAAGCTGGGGGAGGACCGCTACATAATATATGTAGCGGCCTCACCCCCTTCTCCCTTGTCAGTGAAACGGCTGGCTTGTCTAGGGGTATGTGAGAGGAGTGTGAGGTTCACTACAGCCTATGTCCTCTAATGTGCAGAGGTGAAAGCCAACACTTGTTTTACCTTCGGGCCTGTGTTCTGGATGGAGCCTCTGCTTCTCCTGTGGAGGTTTGACTGCTAGTAATAGAGCCCCACACCATAAAAAGTCCAACACTCCTTTTATTCTTCTTGACAAGTGAACAGCATCAGTTGAACTTTTAAATGAAGCCCACCTAAGTGCAGTATTAAAAGATTATTTTAATGACACAAATATCAATCACACTTACAGGAAAGGAAGCAAAGGAAGGCTCATCTGTAAAGATCCTGTAGTCCTCGTCCCGGATCCATGGGCTGCACAGATGTAGAAGATGCAGAGTAGGAAACAGGAAATACAAAGGCTCATCTGTGTGTCAGTGGTCTGTAGGGAAGCTTCAGATCCGGATCCGTTTTTCTATGCAGAGATGGTAAACTGCAGTCGTTGCTGCTCAGCCTGGAGCAGATCCTGTGGCCATCAGGAAGAAGCTGTGGCTGAGGTCACGGGTCACGGGATCACTTCTGGGGGAGAAGGTGGTAATGGTGTCATTGTGAGACCAACTAAATAATAAATAAAAAAACCCTTTTTTTATTATTTAGTTGGTCTCTTGCTGCTTTTTGGTCCACGCTGGGACCTGTAGTCCCACGGCTCCAGCACAGGCTTAAAAACACCAGTTCTTTCAGCTTCCTATCAGGCCAATAGAAGGAGCAGTGACTCCGAGCGCATAGCCTGCCTATCCAACACTTCTCACTCTGTGGAATCCTCCCCCGGAAGTGATCCCGTGACCCGTGACCTCAGCCACAGCTTCTTCCTGATGGCCACAGGATCTGCTCCAGGCTGAGCAGCAACGACTGCAGTTTACCATCTCTGCATGGAAAAACGAATCCGGATCTGAAGCTTCCCTACAGACCACTGACACACAGATGAGCCTTTGTATTTCCTGTTTCCTACTCTGCATAGGGTGACCACATTTCCAAACTACCATTCAGGGACACCCTCCCTTCCCAAAAATCAGCTTGTGTTGTAACGAATCACAGCACAGTGATTGGACACAAGAGGTGGGATTTATGAGTTCTCCAATCACAAGCAGGGGGCAGGATTGTGCTCCTCCAGGCATTCCTGGCCAGGACAAGTACTGTCAGTGAGTAAAACGGTGATGTGGCGGCCTTTTTTGGGGGGCATCAGATTGGCCCGGGGGGGGGAGGGTGTGGCTGTGTCAGTTACATTCCGGGACACTGTATTGTCCTGGAATGAATGTGCCCGGGACAGACCTGCAAAATGCGGGACTGTCCCGGGCAATCCGTGGTCACCCTAACTCTGCATCTTCTACATCTGTGCAGCCCATAGATCCGGGACGAGGACTACAGGATCTTTACAGATGAGCCTTCCTTTGCTTTCTTTCCTGTAAGTGTGATTGATATTTGTGTCATTAAAATAATCTTTTAATACTGCACTTAGGTGGCGCTTCCTTTTTTCTCTACCCTTTTTTGTCTACCACAGAGTCAGCTCTCTGAGGACAGCAGCCGCCATCCACCAGCCATATTATCTGCCTTTTAACCCTTGAACTGCCTGTTACCATTATTATTTTAACACAGACTCCTTGCCATATCCCCATTTACTTATGCACTTTGTGTTTGCGCTAACAGTTTCCTTTTCCATTGAACTTTTAAATGAACAGACAGGTATGTGGATACGAGCAGGTCCAGGCACAGTGAACTCTCCTATTTCTTCTAGTGCAAATAGGCTTGGCGCATGGTCTCTGCCACCGACCGTGAGTTTGGCTGCTGCCACCGACCGGGTGAACTGTTGAGGCCCCTGCCACAGGCCTGGGAGCAGGTCTCTGCCACCGACCGTGGTTGATGAAGTGGACCGCTGCCACCGGCCGTGAAACATGAACTACCTTCCTTTTTGTAGTTGGCTCTTGTTAGGGAAAGACATCCATCCGGACGGTCTCTGGAGGCCCACCCGGCACCGGCAATATGCTGCACCAGCTCTACGGGAAGGTCACCTCTCCGGTCCCTTACGCCCTGGATTCAGGCACCCGACACCACGGGCACTTTAGGACGATCCCTCCCTCGCGGGACCCAATGGAAGGGCCCCAGGCCTTCGGTTAAGTACCTCACCCCAGACCGAAGGTGTCTGGGATGGAACACAAACTCCACGTGTCCAGGCCAAAGGCGCCTGGACACCGATCACGGACTGCAGCCGTCAGGCTGAAGGTGCCTGGGACTTGGACCTCATGGTGAAGATGTCCGCCCCCTTTTATCCCCTCTCCCAGCAAGCACAGCAGGTTCCCCGCCCCGCTGTACAGCTGCTGCGAGAGGTCACAAAAAGTACGGCACTGCAGTGGTGGTTCAACCCCGGCCCAAAGCGACAGCGCCACCTACTGAGCTGCAGGGAACTGAGCACCCATGATGTCTTCACACAAATGAAAACAGCCCTACTCTACCAATTAGTGCATCTGGGTCATACTACCACCCAGATGCTGCCCCTAAATAGTACATACCCGCTACATATATATCCAACATTTTGCTAGCTTCTGGATACTGTAACAATCCATCTCTCAGTGACACCAAACTCCCACCAAAATGTTTATACCAATGTTCAGCTTTAAGATGGTGGCATGCAGTCTTATGTTGACCTTTTTTCCCATACTTTGCATAGAGGAAGCAGACTTTAGAATTACTTTTAGGTAAACTGAGTCCTATGTACAAAAATTCGGACAATTCCACCTAAACCTGATTTTCCAGTTACTGCAGTGTAAGCGTTAAGAATGTTATGTGTGGGGTCTTTACACACTTCCTTCATCTTGTTGAAAGTGCAAGAATCAAGAACGCATCGCCAGCTTTTTCCTGTTATGATTCTTCTTTTTATTTGCCATTTGAAAGTTCATCCCAGTGGAAATGAACGTCCTAAACAGGTTAGAACCATTATGAATGTGCGGAGAGAATGTCAGGGAGGGGTGTTTCTGGAATTGTATTAGACTATTGTATAGAATGAATACTGCGGCTTTTTATTTTCTTCTTTACCTGGGATCAGATCACATGAAATGCAAGCGGAGATCCGAGTTTTCTCCAGTATAGATCTGGGGACATTGATCTTTTTTTTTCTATAAAAACGTCCTGGGTTGTTAGTGTAGTCGTTATCGTGGTCTGCTTGCAACTAAATAAACAGTGGAGGTTTTAAAGCTTGAACCTTGTACAAATGTATGTGCAGCAAAATGTATTAATATATACTAATTATTACTAATGAATGATGCCTAATAAGCCAATTTTAAGGCTGTTTCACTTTTACATCAGCTGGTATTAATTGCAATTCGCAGTAACGATCTGGAGGATTAAGGTTTTTTTAAAAAATCTGATTGATTAAATTGGGCACAGGCAGCATAAAGGGTTCTTCTTCTACACTGTTGTTTGGTCTCTGTGTCGTGGTACCAGCTTTCCTGTGATGTTTTATTCTGTATATATTAAGAAAAGTCCTAGAGATATCTGTCAGAGGGACTGAATAGCAGCTCTGACGTTATCTTGTTACCCCCATGTTCTCTGTGTAATGCCTGCCATACAAGTAATATACTGAAAATCCCCAGGACGACTATTGGCAGTGATGAACTGATGCAAAAAAGAAACTGGTGTCAGTGCAGCATAAAAAAAACAGGATTGGTGTCGGCCTAGCAAAATACCCCCCAGGATTGGTGTCGGCCTAGCAAAATACCCCCCAGGATTGGTGTCGGCCTAGCAAAATACCCCCCGGGATTGTTGTCGGCCTAGCAAAATACCCCCCGGGATTGTTGTCGGCCTAGCAAAATACCCCCCGGGATTGTTGTCGGCCTAGAAAAATACCCCCCGGGATTGTTGTCGGCCTAGCAAAATACCCCCCGGGATTGGTGTCGGCCTAGCAAAATACCCCCCGGGATTGGTGTCGGCCTAGCAAAATACCCCCCGGGATTGGTGTCGGCCTAGCAAAATACCCCCCGGGATTGGTGTCGGCCTAGCAAAATACTCCCCGGGATTGGTGTCGGCCTAGCAAAATACCCCCCGGGATTGGTGTCGGCCTAGCAAAATACCCCCCGGGATTGGTGTCGGCCTAGCAAAATACCCCCCGGGATTGGTGTCGGCCTAGCAAAATACCCCCCCCCGGATTGGTGTCGGCCTAGCAAAATATTCCAAGAATTTGTGTTGGTGCAGTAAAATTCTCCGGGGATTAGTGTCTGTGCTGTCAGAGATAACGTAGAGATATCTGTCAGTAGTAAGGGACTGAACAGCAGCTCTAACATTTAAACACTGTTACCCACATGTTGTATGTGTAATGCCTGCCATACTTTTTACATACATTTAGTGAAAAATCCCCAGGACGACTAATGTCAGTGATGGAAATAGAGAAAAGAAAACAGGATTGGTGTCAGCACAGTAAAATGCCTCATGGATTGGTGTCAGCACAGTAAAATGCCTCATGGATTGGTGTCAGCACAGTAAAATGCCTCATGGATTGGTGTCAGCACAGTAAAATACCTAATGGATTGGTGTCAGCACAGTAAAACACCTAATGGATTGGTGTCAGCACAGTAAAATACCTAATGGATTGGTGTCAGCACAGTAAAATACCTAATGGATTGGTGTCAGCACAGTAAAATACCTAATGGATTGGTGTCAGCACAGTAAAATACCCAATGGATTGGTGTCAGCACAGTAAAATACCTCATGGATTGGTGTCAGCATAGTAAAATACCTCATGGATTGGTGTCAGCACAGTAAAATACCTCATGGATTGGTGTCAGCACAGTAAAATACCCCATGGATTGGTGTCAGCACAGTAAAATACCCCATGGATTGGTGTCAGCACAGTAAAATACCCCATGGATTGGTGTCAGCACAGTAAAATACCCCATGGATTGGTGTCAGCACAGTAAAATACCCCATGGATTGGTGTCAGCAAAAAAACAGTATTGGTGTTCAGTGGTTTTACTTACCTCAGTACCTGCTACTACGATGCTCCCTTTCCTGCACCGCTGCCTCTGATACTCTGCACTGCACTTGCCACCTATCAATGCAATTCTCACGACACCAAAAATATTTGCCTGCACCAGATCACATGATACAGAAGTACCATGTAATCCAGTTGCAGTGCATTTTTTGAAGTAGTGCATACACTACTATTGGTGCAGTGCTGTGCAATTTCAGGCCATTCAAATGAATGGGCCTAAAATGCACTGCATCCAAATTGCACAGGAAAGTAAGCGGGTTCCTGTGCGTTAACTGGTGTGGAAACACAGATGACAGAAGAAACACAGGTGTGGTGAACGTTCCAACACAGAGGCACTTCCTTGTGAACACTCTGGCAAGAGTTTGAACTCTAAAGCCTCGTACACACGACCGAGTTTCTCGGCAAGAACCAGCAAGAAACTTGCTGGCAGAACTTTCTTGCCGAGTAAATCGGTCGTGTGTACGTGGCTATCATGTTTCTCGTCAAGAAAACCGACAAGAATCTCGACGAGAAAAATAGAGAACCTGCTCTTTTTTCTCGCTGAGATTCTTGTCAGCAGGTTTCTCGACGAGAAAAGTGTGTGCGTGTGTGTGTGTGTGTGTGTACACTTACCTGTCCTCCGGGAAGCCCGCGCATGCACGGTAGCTTCCTAGGCATAGGTAGGGTGTAGCAAGATGGCGGCGACGGCATCAAATGTGACGAGCGCACGCTCGTCGTAGTTGATTACGTCACCGCGTTCGCTCCATTCAAAGAACCGCGGGTTCTTTGAATGGATCGTGTGTACTAGGGTTGTCCCGATACCACTTTTTTAAGACCGAGTACAAGTACCGATACTTTTTTTCAAGTACTCGCCGATACCGATTACCGATACTTTTTTTCAATGTCATGTGACAGTTTGAAAGATGGGGACTGATAGGTGGCACTTATGGGCACGGATCAATGGCACTTATGGGCACTGATAGGTGGCACTTGTGGGTAGTGATAGGTGGCACTGATAGGTGGCACTTGGGGGCACTGATAGGTGGCATTTATGGGCAGTGATAGGTGGCACTTGTGGGCACTGATAGGTGGCACTTGTGGGCACTGATAGATGGCACTGATTGCACTGAAAGGTGGCACTTGTGGGCACTGATAGGTGGCACTTGTGGGCACTGATAGATGGCACTGATTGCACTGAAAGGTGGCACTTGTGGGCACTGATTGCACTGATAGGTGGCACTTGTGGGCACTGATAGATGGCACTGATTGCACTGATAGATGGCACTGATTGCACTATCAGTGCAATCAGTGCCATCTATCAGTGCCCACAAGTGCCACCTATCAGTGCAATCAGGGCCCATAAGTGCCACCTATCAGTGCAATCAGTGGCATCTACCAGTGCCACCTGATAGGTGGCACTGGTAGATGGCACTGATTCCACTGATAGGTAGCACTTGTGGGTACTGATAGGTGGCTGGCACTGAAATGCTGTGGGGGGTGGGGGGAAAATGACACAGGCTTTAAGAAAAAAAAAAACTGCTGCAACGCCCATCTTGGTACACCCTGCACTCGGCTGCAGTAAGCAACAGCAGACATCTTGTTACACCCAGCCCATATAGCTCGGGCTGGGTGTAACAAGATGTCTGCTGCTGCTTACTGCAGCCGAGTGCAGGGTGTACCAAGATGGGCGTGGGGACGTTCAGCCGCTGACGGCGACCGAATGTGACAGCACCGGTCAGTGCCGGCCGAAGACATTGTGCTGCCTGGTACCAAGAATGAAATGCTGCCCCCCCCCCCCCAAAAAAAAATCACGCCCACCAAAATGCCCCCACATCCATCATTTTATATCATGATAACTAAAGTGGACCTGTCATGGCTCTATAAAAAGGACCTGTTATGGCTCTATTCATGTATATAGGAGTATAAAGAGGACCTTCCATGGCTCTATACATGTATATAGAAGTATAATGAGGACCTGTCATGGCTCTATACATGTACTGTATTTTCCCCGTCTATAAGACGCCCCCATGTACAAGACGCCCCCCACTTTTCCAACCCAAAATTAAGAAATCAATATTTTACACATAGGTAAAACAGAACACATTTTTATTTAGTAATTACCGCAGGTAACGTTTAAATACTAGTATATTATGCAGGGGTTGTTCTTCCTGTTTTCTCCACTGTCTATCATACACTCTGCGGAGGCAAGTCCAAACTGTTTCTCTGCAGCTCTATTCCCATGCTCTTTTTTGCATAGCTGGCTACATTTGGTTTGATTTGGCAGAGTAAGACAATCACTTACTTTTATTATTTTCTGACATCTTGGTCCCAGAACACTCCGGTCCCTGTTGCATCTGTGCATCTCCACTTCCAACAGGATCGCATCTGCTCACTCTCCACCTCCACCCCCAGCTTTAGCTGACGTCAGTAACATACGGCTCGTGATTGGAGAAAGCCACTTGACAAGCTATGGGCCGCGACGCACCTTCGCGGATGTCTCCCAGGCTGACCAACCGTGTATAAGACGCTGTTCGATTTACAGGCTATTATTTTAGGAAAAAATAGCGTCTTATCCACGGAAAAATACGGTTTATAGAAATATAAAGAGGACCTGTCATGGCTCTATACATGTATGTAGGAGTATAAAGAGGACCTGTCATGGCTCTATACATGTATGTAGGAGTATAAAGAGGACCTGTCATGGCTATATACATGTATATAGAAGTATAAAGAGGACCTGCCATGGCTCTATACATGTATGTAGGAGTATAAAGAGGACCTGTCATGGCTCTATACATGTATATAGGAGTATAAAAGGACCTGTGCGTAGCCGGCGGCCGCGATGTCACCGGCCACACATAGTGGATTGTCACTTGTCACAACGTCACCTCCCACACGTTGCAGATTGTCACTTGCCACAACGTCACCTGCCACACATTGCGGATTGTCACTTGCCACAACGTCACCTGCCACACGTTGCAGATTGTCACTTGCCACAACGTCACCTGCCACACATTGCGGATTGTCACTTGCCACAACGTCACCTGCCACACGTTGCAGATTGTCACTTGCTGTGTCCCAGAGTAAAGGCAGGCAGCAGAGAGCTAATGTAATCTCTCTGCTGCCCGCACAGTGGGGGCGGAACTGCAGTGATGCAGGGCGGGCAGTGAGAGATGATGTCATCTCTCTGCTCCCCCGCCCGCTGTTTGGCCAGCAAGCCCGCTCACTTGCTGACTGTCCCGCCCGCTGACTGTTCCTCTGTTCTGCCCGCATGCTCCATTCACCTTGGCCCAACGCCCAGGTGAATGGAGCGCGCGGGGAGCGGAGCGGGCTGGCTGGCGGGCGGGCGTCAATTTGCCTCACAGCGGAGCGGGCGGAACGGGTTAGCGACAATTTGCCTCACAGTGCAGAGTAGGGTTGCCACCTTTTCGTCAAGCCAAACCCGAACACATTAGCAGCACACGCCAATATATATATTTTTTTGTAGTACATTAAATTCATTACCTCTGTACAAAGCAATGCACAGCTAATTTTTTTATTTAGTATACCCTGTACATATATTTTTGTGATTAAATAAAATTTCTAATCATATGGAGTTAATCACAAGAGTCCCCCTTTATATCAGAGTCAACAGAGTTCTCCTTTAGATCTGAATCTGCAGAGTTCCCCTTTACATCTGAATGCACAGGGTTCTGCAGAAGAGGAGTGCAGAGGGTAAGATGGGGGCAGTATGTACAGGAGAGGAGTGCAGAGGGTATAATGGGGGCAGTATGCATAAGAGAGAAGTGTGGAGGGTATGATGGAGCAGTATGTATAGAAGAGGAGTTGAGAGGGTATGAGGGGGGCGGTTTGTACAGGAGAGGAGTGTGGAGGGTATGATGGGGCGGTATGTACAGGAGAGGAGTTTGGAGGGTATGAGGGGGGCAGTATGTACAGGAGAGGAGTGTGAAGGGTATGATAGGTGCAGTTAGTACAGGAGAGGAGTTTGGAGGGTATGATGGGTGCGGTTAGTACAGGGGAGGGGTTCAGGGGGTATGATGGGTGCAGTTGGTACAGGAGAGGAGTTCGGAGGGTATGATGGGTGCAGTTAGTACAGGGGAGGAGTTCGGAGGGTATGATGGGTGCAGTTGGTACAGGAGAGGACTTCGGAGGGTATGGCGGTGGCAGAATGGGGAGGGATTTCTTGCTGTGTCTATGGGGTGACCAGGGAGTGATGTTGGGAAGATAGGGGAAGGAAAGTGACCATGAAATGATGGGGGGGGGGGGTAGGAAGCAGCTCTGAGTGACGTCTGTATGAAGTGGTCTGGGGGGGTGATGCAAGCTGGGGGGAGTTGGGGGCTGAGAAGTGGTCAGATAGCGATGTATATAATAAAAAAAAAACTCATCCACTAAAAACATACAACAATAAATCATACAACAGTACTACAGATCTATGTAATGGAGCTCCCAGCACTCTGTATACCCAGATAATGTGAAGGTAATGTATGACCATTCATGTAACCCTGTGTTCTCCAGGCTCTGAGTCTGTACAATCAGAGGTGTGAACTCACCACATATATACAGGTTACATGAATGGTTATAAATGACTTCACATTATCTAGTCTGAACAATTGGATTGGAGGATGTTTGCACAGACTTTTCATGCTAAGAAGTGATCTGTCAAATGTGATCGGGCTGCTGCAGACCCCCCCTCCCCCCCCCCCCCCCCACTCACTATCTCCTCCGATTCTTCTGTCAACTTCTGTTAACCCTTCACTGCATCTCCTGAAGAAAAAAACACCTTGAAAGCAACTACTATCCACCCTAGAAAACTTCTCCCAGAAAAAATCAGCTCACCTCCTCCCTTCCTCTGGCCAGCCTGACAGGAGACAGTGAGCTCCGCCCCCCAGTTCTCACAACACTCTGCACTGGTGATTGGAGGGAGGGGGGGGGTTGATGTCGGAGATAACAGGGACCCCGCACTGCACGAGACTGGAGGGAGGGGGAAGAGACAGGAAGGAGTTTTTTAAATCCAGAACACACACCGCAGCCGCAGGCACAGTGTATTCTTTACAATGCCGCTGCTGCTGTTTCACAGTGAAAGGTGGAGTGGGGGAGAGGAACGGGCGGAATGGGATGGCGGGCAGGCGGCAATTTGCCGCCCCCCTAAAAGTGCCGCCTGGTACAATGGTACCATCGGGTCCCATGGTAGGGCCGGCCCTGGCACCGGTCACCGATCCTGATGCGGCTGCGCCCTGAACCCCTGCCAGCTTACCAGGTTCAACTGCAGGTGAGGGACTCGCTCTCCGCCCGCGGACTCCGTCCACCGACTTTGCCCGCCCTCTTCAGCCAGACTCCGCCCGCACTTTCCTCTCCCGCCTTTCCCAGCCACTGACTCCTCCCGCCCTCTCCGGCCAGACTCCGCCCGCACTCCCCGCCCTCTCTCCTGCCCTCCCCAGCCACTGAATCCTCCCGCCCTCTCCGGCCACAAAAAAAAAAAAAGTATCGGGTGAAGCATCGGGAGCATTTGCGCGAGTACAAGTACTCGCGCAAATGCTTGGTATCGGTCCCGATACCGATACTAGTATCGGTATCGGGACAACCCTAGTGTGTACACTCGGCCGGGACAAGTTTCTTGTCCAAGAATCTCGTCAAGAAAAACAACGTGTTTTTTCTTGACGAGATTCTCGGCCGTGTGTACGAGGCTTAAGACTCCATGTACACAGAAGCTCAAAAACGGTCGTTTTGAACGCCAGATTTCGGCAGAAAAAGCCGCTTTAAAATATAGCCTTTTCAGCATTTTTTACTAGCGTTTATTAGCATTTTTCAGTGTTAGCGTTTTTTAGCTTTTCTTTTTTCAATGGATCAAAAAACGCTAAAAACGCTGGCGATCTGCATTTGTAAGCGTTTATTAGCGTTTTTCAGCGTTTTGTGTTTTTTAGCGTTTTTTCCCACCGAAAAACTGCACTTTGAACGCAAATTTCTTGCGTTCAGAAAAAAGCCCGTTAACTCCTCTGCTCATTAACGCTAAAAAACGCTATGTGTACATGAACACATAGGCTAACATAGAGTGCAGTTAATGGGCTTTTTAAAAAAACGCCAAAACGCCAATAAAATGCAGTTTATCAGCTTCTGTGTACATGGAGCCTAAAGGGAAATTGGAGCAGAAATGTCTCCAGGAAATGTACATATCTCAGACTTTCTGTTATTCTGTTTTTATCTTTCCCAGCAAAACATTTAGGCCCCTTTCACACTTATACGACTTGTCCCACGATTTGGGACTGTAAAGTAGCATGACAAGTCGTTCCCCATGATTTCCAATGATAACCATTCATATTAGTAACGACTTTAAGTCGTTCCGACTTCAAAGTAGTCCCTGCACTACTTTGGTCTGATTTTGATGCCAATTACACAGGCATTCCTTGAAATCGTGCGACTTTGAAGTCACACAAGTGTGAAAGGGGCCTTAAAGTTTGAGTATAGATTTTATATTGTAGCTCTGCAAGGTGCTTGAAGTGAACAAAATCTAATGTGTATGTGTGCAAAGATGCTTTCCGTGCCATCCACCATCCATATACTGTAGTGTGACAACCCCCATTTGGCCTTATAACAGCCCAAGCAGTTTGATATACCGGTAACTGGGAGTTTTGTTGGGGATGTCTTGCTTTTAGAAGCTCTGAGAAAATATTAGAAAGCAGCATACGATCTGACGTTCCAGCAACCTGCAAATCTGAAATGTCAGTTTTTGGTGCATGGTGGCTGTAAAGCTCATGCACACGGAGCATAAAAACATTGCTTATATAGGGTTTTGGCATTTTGTTTTTTGCCTGTAAAATCACCTCTATGTTAGTCTGTGGCCATGCACACAAAAACACCAAATACGTGTTCTGAGAGGAGCTTAAAGTGGTTTAAAAGCCTTAAGCCCTGTACACACGATCGGATTTCCTATGGTTTTTAAACCGATGGATCTTTCCATCGGAAAACCGATGAAGCGGACTTCTATCAGGCTTGCCCACACACCATCAGTCAAAAAACCGACCGTTCCAAACGCGGTGACGTAAAACACTCCGATGAGCTGAGAAAAATGAAGTTCAATGCTTCTGAGCATGCGTCGACTTGATTCTGAGCATGCGTGGGTTTTTTATCCGATGAGTTCCCCACAGACGATAGTAATTTGCTATCGGTTTTTTAACCATCGGATACATTTAAAACATGTTCTATTTTTAAACACTGATGGGAAAAAAGACTGATGGGGCCCAT
Organism: Rana muscosa; assembly: GCA_029206835.1. Classification (NCBI taxonomy): domain Eukaryota; kingdom Metazoa; phylum Chordata; class Amphibia; order Anura; family Ranidae; genus Rana; species Rana muscosa. Next base: position 204,319,169 of record CM055116.1, on the reverse strand, counting down.
ACACGATCGGTTTGTCTGATGAAAAAAGTCCATCGGACTGTTTTCATCGGTAAAACCTATCGTGTGTACAGGGCTTTACGGTGCTGCAGCTTCCCCCCAGACCCCTCTCCTTTTCCTTACCTGAGCCCAATCTGATCCAGCGATGTGCACGAGTGCAGCGGCCCCTGCCGCGGTCTCCCTCCTCATTGGACTGATTGATAGCAGTGAGAGCCATTGGCTCCCACTCCTGTCAATCAAAAGCTGTGAAATTTATATAATTTATTTCACACAAATAGAGCTTTCTTTTGGTGGTATTTTATAACCACTGTTTTTTTTTTTTTGGGTTTTTTTGCTATATACTGTAAACGAAAAAAAACTTCTACTTTCCATTATGAAACATATCCAATACAATCTAATTTAGGCTGAAATGTATTCTGCTATATGTCTTTGGTAAAAAAAAATAATCATAAAGTGTATATTAATTGGTTTGCATTAAAGTTATAGCCTCTACAAACTATGGTATACATATTTGAAAATGTACCCATTTTTGGATACTAGACAGTCTAAAGTATTTAGTAAGAGGCATGGTGAGTTTTTTGAAATTGCAATTTTTTGTCACAATTTTTTGGAAAATTAGGAAATTTTTTTTTTTTGTTTTTACACCAGTGCAGTACAGTGTCAACATATGTACAAAAAAGAGAGATATGGGAATCCTGCCTACATTAAATAATTGCAGTACTCACCGATAATAGTCGGGGGGTGTAATCAAAATTGTATAACCACAAACAAGAAGAACAAAAAATATACAGACAAATACACACCCTCAAGAGTTAACCGCTATTTATTAGATACAAAAAAATGTATCAAAAAGACAATACCAAACAGACATATATATATATATATATATATATATATATATATATATATATAAAACCTACGGTCCCCCGGAAGCAGGGAACCAAATCCCAAAATACATCCCTAGTTAATCCAGCGACTATGTGAACAGGGGACTAAAACAGGGATAAACCTCCCTAAAGAGGAAAAAGTGCTGGCATGCAGATCCACCCTTCCCCCAAAAGCCACAGACACCCCCAATACCCCCTAGCAATGACCGAATCCCTATGTAAATATACCCTAACTTGAAAAGGTTCCTACCTAGGGCAGTGACATCCTGAAACAGGTTATTGATTTCACTAGCCCCAGGTGGAACAAACAAAAACAGAAACCGCTCAGGTGTGGACGTCCTCCAGGTGACTATCTCCTCCCAACAGCCAAGGGTGCAGGCAATGCAATTTCAGGCAAAACAAAAGATCAAGTCTTCTGGACAGCAGCACTCCAATAAAAAGCCTTTATTATGTAAAATCTTCAAAAATCCAAATACAGCACAGCAAGTCACAAAATTCTGGTTAGAGCTGACTAGTTTCACACTTTCTTAGTGTTTAATCATAGCTCATGTGCTGTATTTGGATTTTTGAAGATTTTACATAATAAAGGCTTTTTATTGGAGTGCTGCTGTCCAGAAGACTTGATCTTTTGTTTTCCCAGGTGGAACAAAACCGGGAGCAATGAATGGAGACAAGATATATAATAATCACACTTCAAAACTGACACTGAGTATGTGTAGTAAGAACTTCATAGTCATTAATCCAAAGTAGGAGGGATAAAGGATTGTAGATAAAAATCCACTGAGATGATCACCATAAGCGGTGTATACATAGTCTTTTATATTCTCCTTTAGATCATATAGTATTCTGGAAAGAGGTGGAGTAAATCAATCACCATAAGATTAAGTAAAATATAGGACTCACAGATCTATAGAGGACTCCAATCACCTGAGTGTAAGCTGCATTCAGTCAGAGCGATATAGAGCAGAGGAAATCGCATCCCACTACATGCGGGTATACTCCAATAATTAGGAAATTATATAGTTCAAGAACTCATAGTTCATATAATTACTCACTGTTGTAGCTGCTGTAGTTGCCAAATGTGGTAAAGCGTTCCTGCATGTACAGTGGGGATCGAAAGTTTGGGCACCCCAGGTAAAAATGTGTATTAATGTGCATAATGAAGCCAAGGAAAGATGGAAAAATCTCCAAATGGCATCAAATTACAGATTAGACGTTCTTATAATATGTCAAAAAAAATAGGATTTTTATAACAGCTTACCTGTAAAATCCTTTTCTTGGAGTACATCACGGGACACAGAGCGACATAGTCATTACTAATGGGTTATATAGTTACCGTCAGGTGCTGGCACTGGCAACTTCCAAAACCGGAAGTACCCTCCCCTATATAAGCCCCTCCCATCCGGGAGCACCTCAGTTTTGTAGCAAAGCAATAAGTGTCCCCAAAGAGGGGTGGGAGCTCTGTGTCCCGTGATGTACTCCAAGAAAAGGATTTTACAGGTAAGCTGTTATAAAAATCCTATTTTCTTTTTCGTACATCACGGGACACAGAGCGACATAGTCATTACTAATGGGATGTCCTAAAGCAATGCCAAATGAGGGGGGGGATACACCATATATAAGCTGAGCGCTATCAGACATGAGGATCTTTTGCGGCCTGCAACACACTGCGCCCAAAGGCGACATCCTCCTGACTTCTAACGTCCACCTGGTAGAACCTAGTAAACGTGTGTACCGAAGACCATGTTGCGGCCTTACAGATTTGAGCCAGGGAGGCCTGGTGATGCACTGCCCATGAAGTTCCAACTGCTCTCGTGGAGTGCGCCCTAACTTTGAACGGAGGCGGTCTACTTCTCAAGCTATAGGCTTGTATTATGACCTGTCGAATCCACTTGGCTAAAGTAGATTTTGACGCTGCCTGACCCTTTCTGGGGCCTTCCGGCAGAATAAACAAAGTATCCGTTCTGCGAATCTGAGCAGTGGCTTTTAGATAAGGTTTAACTGCTCCTACTACATCCAAAGAATGCAATAACTTTTCCTCTACCGAAGTAGGCTTGGGGAAAAAAGAAGGAAGAACCACATCTTGGTTCAAATGAAAACTCGATACCACCTTAGGAAGAAAGGCTGGATGAGGACGTAACACTACTCTGTCCTTATGGATAACCAGATATGGCTCCTTACAGGACATAGCTGCTAATTCCGATACTCTTTTAGCCGAACAAATGGCTACTAGAAAAATCAATTTCCTGATGAGAAGCACCAAGGAAATATGCTGTAATGGTTCAAATGGTTGTTTCTGTAGAACCGACAGAACCAAGTTTAGATCCAATGGACATATGGGAATATTAACCGGAGGACTAATACGCATCACTCCTTGTATAAAGGCTTTGACTAGTGAATGCGAAGCCAAGGGCCTTTGAAAAAATATTGACAAGGCCGAAATCTGACCCTTGATAGTACTCAAGGCAAGCTTCCTATCTACAGCCCACTGTAGGAAGTCCAGAAACCTACCTATTACGTACTTATGTGGATGCCATTTCTTGGCCTCACACCACGCGATGTACGCCTTCCAGATTCTATAGTAGATCTGCCTGGATACGGGCTTCCTGGCATTGATCATGGTAGATACCACAGCATTAGAGAGCCCTCTCTTTTTTAGAATGTGGGCTTCAATAGCCAGGCCGTCAAACCTAGGGCTGGTAAGGAAGGGTGGTATATCGGTCCTTGCGAAAGCCGGACGACGTGGGAGAGTCCAAGGACTCCCCACTGAAATTTTACAATCTCCGCGTACCACGCTCTTCGGGGCCACGCTGGAGCCACCGGAATCACTGGTTTCTTTTCTACCCTGATTCTGCGGAGTAATCGAGGTAACCATTGTGGCGGTGTGAATGCATATATCAGCTTGAACTGATCCCCAGGGAACACTAGGGCATCCGAGCCGCAAGCTAGGGGATCCCTTGTCCGAGAGACAAACCTATCCCCCTTTGCGTTGAATCTGGATGCTAGAAGATCTACATCCGATGTTCCCCACCGCTGACATATTGTCCAGAAAACCTCGGGGTGAAGGGACCCTTCCTCTGGGCCTAATTGCTGGCGACTTAGAAAGTCTGCCTTCCAATTCTCCACTCCTGGAATGAATACCGCAGATATGGCTGGGACATATTTTTCCTGCCCATTTCAGGATGTAATTTACTTCCCTCTGGGCTGCACGACTCCTGGTGCCCCCCTGATGATTGAATTCTGACAGGGGACCCTTGGAGTTTGGATGTCCATGCTACTAGGGCATACCGGGCTGCTCGTATCTCTAAGAGATTGATGGGCAGGGCCTTTTCTGCATCCGACCATCTGCCCTGGAGAGACTATTGCTCCAATACTGCTCCCCAGCCTATAAGGCTGGCATCTGTAGTGACCACCTTCCAAGAAATCGGACTGAAGGATTTCCTTTTTTCCAGATTCTGGGGAACCAACCACCAACGGAGGCTCTTGCGAACGGAAGGGGACAAGGACATTGTAAGTCTAGGGCCTGAACTTTTTTGTTCCAGGCTGACAGTATGGCCCCTTGCAAATTCCTTGAATGGAATTGACCGTAGGGTACTGCTTCGAATGATGCCACCATTTTTCCCAGCAGCCTCATATACAGGCGTATGGACGGCTGTCTTTTTTGTACCCACTAAGTGGATCAAATCTTTCAAAGACAACACCTTTCCTCGAGGCAAGAATATTTTTCTCTGGCCTGAATCCAACCTTAGCCCCAAGTATTCCAGACTTTTGACTGGTTTTTAGGGCTGACTTGTCTCGGTTGATAATCCAACCGTGAGATTCCAGATACTTGATCGTCTTGTGAACGACCACGTCTAGTTTTTTCACTGAGTGGTCTATCAGCAACAAGTCATCCAGATATGCCATTATCATTACACCTTGTGTTCTTAGATTGGCCAATAAAGGGCCAGAATTTTTGTGAACACTCTTGGTGCTGTGGCCAACCCGAAGGGTAAGGCTCTGAACTGAAAATGGCGCCCTTCTACTGCAAAGCGTAGAAATTTTTGGTGGACTGGAAAGATGGGAATGTGCAAATAAGCATTTTTGATGTCGATCGTGGCTAACCAATCCTCCCCTTGTAGGGCAGTGGCCACCGATCGGATCGACTCCATCGGAAAGTCCTGATATACAGGAATTTGTATAGCCCTTTTTAGAATTAATATGGGCCTCCCGTCCGCGTTTGCTTCGGGACTGTAAAGAGGTTTGAGTAAAACCCGAACCCTCATTCTTCCAGGGGAACCTCCATAATTACTCCTTGGAGCAATAGTTGTTCTAGTGCCAACAGGAGGGACTCTCTCTTCCGGGGATCCCTTGGCACGTTTGACCTCAAAATGGGAAGGAGGGGAGTCTTTTAACTCCAAACTGTATCCCAAACCTACTGCGGAGAGCACCTATCTGTCTTGATCGTGTCCCGCCAGGTCTCCTGCGAACAACTGGAGTCCTCCCCCCCACCCGACTGAGTGGGGGCTTCAATGAATTTAACTTTGGGGGAGGTTTTGTACCTCCCCTGACCCAGGGTTTCTCATTACCCTGCTACTGTCCCTGTTTTTTACCCCCGGGATTTAACCGAGGAGGCCGTCGGAACTGTTACACAGCCGATGCCCCAGGGACTGGAGAAGCAGGCCTCTTAAAGAGGGACCTCTAACTCTGCTTTTAACCGGCAAGAGCGTATTTTTACCGCTGGAAATTTTCTGGATATATTTGTCCAGGTTTTCCCTGAATAAGCGTTCACCATGAAATGGGACGCTAACCAGCCATTCTTTACAGGGAGCTTCAGCAGACCAGTTTTTGAGCCATAGGAGCCTACGCATATGTACTATAGACAGCGTAAGGCGGGAGGCCTGATGGACTGAATCCTCTATGGCGTCAACCGCAAAGCCTAAGGCTCTAGGTAGATCAGCTAGGGCAAAGCCTGCTGATCTGTCAAGTCCCTCAAGACCTGTTTCAACTGATCCTTCACTGCTTAGCAGACCCCAATAGCTGCTACTGCTGGTTGTATCACCAAGCAGATTTTCATAAGGACTCCAATCTTTTATCTATTGGGTTCTTGAACATTTGGACATTATCCACTGGACATGTCAGTGATTTATACATACAAGAGATGGCTGCGTCCACTGTAGGGACCTTCCATTTTTTTTTTTTTTTTTTTTTTTTTTTGATGAACTTATCCTCCATGGGATAGACCACCGGAAATCTCTTAGGGGAATAAATATTTTCTCAGGACGTTCCCAATCCTGGTAAATGAGCCCTTTCAGTAAAGGGTGAAGTGGAAAAGAACAAACAGTCTGGGGGCTTCTAGCGACCCCAACGAGGATACAGTAGTGGTTGATGGTTCCGCAAGGTGCATTTTTAAATGCTGATCGGACCATGTTAGTCAGAGACTGAACCCATAATCTTTCAGCTTGAGATGCTGAGAAAAGGTTCCCCCACTGTTGATTCCTCTATAACAGAATCAACCTTATCCTGATCCCCTTCAGGCAGGTCGATCCCTGTATGGGACTGTTGCTCTGCTAACAGGCACTCTGAAGGAGGAGACGGAGATCGGGCGTGCTTTCCCTGACAGGGAGGCAGCGATAAATTTTGACAATCTCTCTCTAATCCTCCCAGAGCTGAGGAAAAAACCTCCTCTGTTACATACACAGGAGCAGGTGACTGAGGACAGCCACAGTACCAAGTACCCCTGCGGGGTCTCTACGGTCACTTACCTCTGAACTTCAGGGGAGACTGGTGCAGCAGAAGTATGCCCAAGATCCTCAGAGCCCGATGAGACCCCCTTCGCTTCCTGGAAGATTCAGTTCCGGAGCTACTGGACGGCATATTCCTAAGCCTAAAGCTGAGGTATTCCAGCCGTAATACACCACTTTTACTGAGAATAGTCTAGCACAATTGCTGCTATATAACAGTTGGTGTCTACTAATGTGCCTTTCTAGGGGATGCCTGTATCAACCGCTTGCTGTATGCCTTTAAATGTTGCCAGCTCTGTCTCTGTACTTCATAGCCAGCTTACTGCAATAATGTGGCTTTTTAAAAACCTGCTGGGACGCCCGCACATGCGCAGAAGCGCTGCGGCGCGCACAGAGCGTCATCCCCCAGGCCCCGCCCCTTTTTCCGGCCACCTCTATATATAGAGGCGCGTGCACGCGCGCGGCCACGTGCGCCTCGGCGCTAATTTTCAAACATGGAAACCAGGGACAGGAGCCAGGGCCCCCTTTGCCGCAGGCCGGGGGATAGACGAACACTGCAACATGGCAGAGGAAACAGTTTCCTGTAGGAGAACTCACCAGCTGCCTGGACTTTGTTCTCTGAGAAGAAACTAGTCCATATGACAAGAAAAACATTCCACAGCGGCCTCTAGTGGACAAACACAGGTACCGCAGTTTAATATACTAAACATATATAATAAAACATTCCTTTTTTTTTTTTTTTTTTTCTTGACCACCATTAAAAATTATTACATTTTTTTTTTTTAGTAGTTACAGGCATGCACAGATATTAGCGGGAATACCGTTAGGTAACAGACAGAAAGACAAATTAGGCTTGGGGGTCCCCCAATAGAACCAAGTTCCTGGGGGCCCCCACTTACCTGTTCCCCGCCGCAGGACTTTGTTTGGTCCACAAAAGCCCAAACTTCACCTATTACGGCAGGCATTGTAATCAAACCTTCAGGGACCGGGTTCCCAAGGATTCCACTCCCCTGGACCTGTATAGCACCCTGCACAGAAAACATCTTGGTCGTGGGTATGACCAGAGCTCTGGATCCCAGGGTCCAGCTCTCCTAAGAGAAGCATTACAGGCAGAACCTTGCTCTTCTCTGCAAGGCCCGGGTACCGACCGTTTAGCTATGAAGCTTTTTTGGTCGGATCCGGAATAGCTTACTGAGGCCCAAAAGAACCTGTACGCAAGCTCAGTGAAAAACACATGTTTCTTCTTGGCCAACACCTTAGACACTGGCAAAAAACTGAGGTGCTCCCGGATGGGAGGGGCTTATATAGGGGAGGGTACTTCCGGTTTTGGAAGTTGCCAGTGCCAGCACCTGACGGTAACTATATAACCCATTAGTAATGACTATGTCGCTCTGTGTCCCGTGATGTACGAAAAAGAAAGTTAGATTTTATTTCCATCATTTACACTTTCAAAATTACAGAAAACAAAAAAATGGTGTCTGCAAAAGTTTGGGCACCCTGCAGAGTTAATATTTTGTACTGCCCCCTTTGGCAAGTATCACAGCTTGTAAACGCTTTTTGTAGCCAGCTAAGAGTCTTTCAATTCTTGTTTGAGGTATCTTTGCCCATTCTTCCTTACAAAAGTCTTCCAGCTCTTTGAGATTTCTGGGCTGTCTGTCACGCACTGCTCTTTTAAGGTCTATCCATAGGCTTTCAATAATGTTGAGGTCAGGAGATTGTGAAGGCCATGGCAAAACCTTCAGTTTACGCCTCTTGATGTAATCCCCCGTGGATTTTGAGGTGTGTTTAGGATCATTATCCATTTGTAGAAGCCATCCTCTCTTTAACTTCAGCTTTTTCACAGATGGCATCAAGTTACCATCCAAAATTTGCTGAAATTTTATTGAATCCATTTTTCCTTCTACTCGTGAAATGTTCCCTGTGCCACTGGCTGCAATACAACCCCAAAGCATGATTGATCCACCCCCATGCTTAACAGTTGGACAGAGGTTCTTCATTAAATTTTGTGCCCTTTCTTCTCCAAACGTACCTTTGCTCATTCCGGCCAAAAAGTTATATTTTAACCTCATCGGTCCGCAGAACTTGTTTCCAAAATGCCTCAGGCTTGTCTATATGTTCATTTTCAAAGTTCAAACGCTGATTTTTGTGGTGAGGACGTAGAAGAGGTTTTCTTCTGATGACTCTTCCATGAAGACCATATTTGTACAAGTATCTCTTTATAGTGGAATAGTGTACCACAACTCCAGTGTCTGCCAGATCTTTCTGGAGGGATCTTGCAGTCAAACGTGGGTTTTGAATTGCTTTTCTCACAATCCTGCAAGTTGTTCTGTCTGATATTTTTCTTGGTCTTCCAGATCTTGCTTTAACTTCCACTGTTCCTGATGACTGCCATTTCTTAATTACATTCCGAACAGAGGATATTGACACCTGAAAACGCTTTGCTATCTTCTTATAGCCTTCTCCAGCTTTGTGAGCGTCAACTATTTTCAGTTTCAGTTTTCTAGCAACTGCTTAGAAGAACCCATGGTGCTGATTGTTGGGGCAAGGTCAGATGAGTCTGGCCATTTAAAACCTTTGAGCTTGACATCACCTGGTCTTCCCAGACGATGATTGAGAACAATCCATGACACTGGCAGGTCTCAGCTTTGCAAAGGGGGCAGTGCATGCTATAAAATTCTGCAGGGTGCCCAAACTTTTGCAGACGCCATTTTTTTGTTTTCTGTAATTTTGAAAGTGTAAATGATGGAAATAAAATCTAACTTTTTTTGACATATTATAAGAATGTCTAATCTGTAATTTGATACCATTTGGAGATTTTTCCATCTTTCCTTGGCTTCATTATGCACATTAACCACTTGACCACTGGGCACTTAAACCCCCTTAATAACCAGACCAATTTTCAGCTTTCGGTGCTCTCACATTTTGAATGACAATTACTCAGTCATACAACACTGTACCCATATGAAATTTTTGTCCTTTTTTTCACACAAATAGAGCTTTCTTTTGGTGGTATTTAATCACTGTTGGGTTTTTTATTTTTTGCGCTATAAGAGAAAAAAGACTGAAAATTTTGTAAAAAAATGATTTTTTTTTTTGTTTCTGTTATAAAATTTTGCAAATTACTATTTTTTCTTCATAAATTTTGGCCAAAATTTATACTGCTACATATCTTTGGTAAAAATAAGTACAAATTGGTGTATATTATTTGGTCTTTGTGAAAGTTATAGAGTCCACAAGCTATGGTGCCAATATCTGAAAATTGATCACACCTGAAGTACTGACGGCCTATCTCAATTCTTGAGACCCTAACATGCCAGAAAAGTACAAATACCCCCCAAATGACCCCTTTTTGGAAAGAAGACATTCCAAGGTATTCAGAAAGAGGCATTGTGAGTTTTTTGAAGTTGTCATTTTTTCCCACAATTCTTTGCAAAATCAAGATTTTTTTTTTCTCTTTTTTTTTTTTCACAAAATTGTCATATTAGCAGGTTATTTCTCACACACAGCATATGCATTCCACAAATTACACCCCAAAACACATTCTGCTATTACTCCCGAGTATGGCGATACCACATGTGTGAGACTTTTACACAGCGTGGCCACATAGAGAGGCCCAACATGCAGGGAGCACCTTCAGGCGTTCTGGAGCACCAAGGCCAATTCTGACATTTCTCTCCTACATGTAAAAATCATCATTTATTTGCTAGAAAATTACATAGAACCCCAAAACATTATATATGTTTTTTTAGCAAAGACCTTAGAGAATATAATGGTGGTTGTTGCAACTTTTTATCTCGCACGATATTTGCGCAGCAATTTTTTTAACGCGTTTTTTACGGAAAAAAAATGTTTTGTGCTTAAAAAAAAAACAAAACAGTAAAGTTAGCCCAATGTTTTTGCATAATGTGAAAGATGAAGTTACGCCGAGTAAATAGATACCTAACATGTCGCCCTTAAAAATTGCACACACTCGTGGAATGGCGCCAAACTTCGCTACTTAAAAAATCCCCATAGGCGACGCTTTAAATATTTTTACTGGTTACATGTTTTGAGTTACAGAGGAGGTCTAGGGCCAAAATGATTGCTCTCGCTCTAACGTTCGCAGAGATACCTCACATGTGTGGTTTGAAAACCGTTTTCATATGTGGGCGGGACTTACGTATGCGTTCGCTTCTGTATGCGAGCTCACGGGGACAGGGGCGCTTTAAAAAAAAAAAAAAAAATTTTATTCTTCATTTTACTTTATTTATTTTAGTTTGACATGTTTTTCCGCCCTAAACATTTTTTTGATCACTTTTATACCTATTACAAGGAACGTAAACATCCCTTGTAATAGGAATATGGCATGACAGGTCCTCTTTACAGTGAGATATGAGGGGGGGGGGGTGTCAATAAGACCCCGCATCTCACCTCTAGGCTGGGAAGCCTGAAAAAAATACAAAAAAAAAAAACAACAATCCTGGCTTTGATCGTAGCGGTGAGTCGGTAGAAGCACCGGAGGGCGGCGGGGGGGGGGGGACATCCCCTCTTGCCTCCCGTAAGAATGATCAAGCAGCGGAACAGCCGCTATGATTGTTCTTATGGTGCAGGGAATCGCCGGCTGAAAAAGCCGATATCTGAATGATGCCTGTAGCTGCAGGCATCATTCAGATATCCCCGCACAAAGTCAAGGACGTCATATGACGGCCGGAGGGCGGGAAGTGGTTATTGCAGAGTATTGCCGGGCATTGCGGAGTATTGCCGGGCATTGCCGGGCATTGCGGAGTATTGCCGGGCATTGCGGAGTATTGCCGGGCATTGCGGAGTATTGCCGGGCATTGCGGAGTATTGCCGGGCATTGCGGAGTATTGCGGTGTATGGCAGGGTATTGCGGTGTATGGCAGGGTATTGCACGGGTATTGCACAGGGTATTGTGGAGGGTATTGTGGAGGGTATTGCAGAGTATTGTGGAGGGTATTGCAGAGTATTGTGGAGGGTATTGCAGAGTATTGTGGAGGGTATTGCAGAGTATTGTGCAGGGTATTGCAGAGTATTGTGCAGGGTATTGCAGAGTATTGTGCAGGGTATTGCAGAGTATTGTGCAGGGTATTGCAGAGTATTGCGCAGGGTATTGCAGAGTATTGCGCAGGGTATTGCAGAGTATTGCGCAGGGTATTGCAGAGTATTGCGCAGGGTATTGCAGAGTATTGCGCAGGGTATTGCAGAGTATTGCGCAGGGTATTGCAGAGTATTGCGCAGGGTATTGCAGAGTATTGCGCAGGGTATTGCAGAGTATTGCGCAGGGTATTGCAGAGTATTGCGCAGGGTATTGCAGAGTATTGCACCAGGGTATTGCAGAGTATTGCACCAGGGTATTGCAGAGTATTGCACCAGGGTATTGCAGAGTATTGCACCAGGGTATTGCAGAGTATTGCACCAGGGTATTGCAGAGTATTTCGCAGGGTATTGCAGAGTATTTCGCAGGGTATTGCAGAGTATTGCACCAGGGTATTGCAGAGTATTTCGCAGGGTATTGCAGAGTATTTCGCAGGGTATTGCAGAGTATTGCACCAGGGTATTGCAGAGTATTTCGCAGGGTATTGCAGAGTATTTCGCAGGGTATTGCAGAGTATTGCACCAGGGTATTGCAGAGTATTGCACCAGGGTATTGCAGAGTATTGCACCAGGGTATTGCAGAGTATTGCACCAGGGTATTTTGCAGAGTATTGGCAGGGTGTATTGCAGAGTATTGGCAGGGTATAGCACAGGGATGGCTGAGCAGGGATGGATGGATGGATGGATCTGTGACTGCAATTGTCACAGATCCAGCCCACAGTGCTGCTGCTGCCATCCGCTCCCTCCCCCTCCCCTCTCACACTGTACCGATCGGTACAGAGAGGGGAGGGAGGAACCGGCGTCATCAAATGACGCCGGTCTGTTTACAAGTGATTGCTCCGTCATTTGACGGAGCGATCACGTGGTAAACGGCCGCTATCAGCGGCGATTTACCGCGATTCGTGATCCGCCGGGTCCTCTGGACCCGGCGGTCACGGAGTTTCCCGTGTGCGCGCCCCAGGGGGCGCGCGGGAGCGCGATTCTGGGAGGACGTTATATAACGTCCTCCCAGAGTTAAGCAACCACCCTGCCGCCGTTATTTGTCGGCAGGTGGTTGTTAAGTGGTTAATACACATTTTACCTGGGGTGCCCAAACTTTCGATCCTCACTGTATACCTGCGAGTGTATCACTCACATATGATGTTATGCATACACAGCAGTATTCCAGGCAGTTAGTTCAGGCAGTTTGATGTGCAGTTCTACTCACGGTTTTGAAGTGCCACTCATGAGAATTATGTCCAATTCCTCAGTATAGATCTGTGTCCAAAAATCCTGGATGTTAGACTTGAAAACAAACAGGAACAAGTGAAAGTATAATTATTTCTTCCTTAAGGTGAGATATGGTAATCTCCAATCCAGAGTTGGTGGTAACAGAGTCAAAATCCAAGGTGATAGTGTTCCTGATATCCATCAGTGATGATCTCCATATAAGATGCTCCAGGTAGCAGCATGTAGCTCAAAGCAAACTTCTCCAAGCTGATAGAGGGGTGATTCGGTTAGGGGTGTAGAGGGTGCTGTTCCCAAGACATTTACATGTTTTGTTCCTTTCCTATCTGGAACTTCTTCAGAACCTGAGGAGATTAAGGGGGGATATGATCAACATGTTCAAATATATAAGGGGTCCATATAGTGAACTTGGTGTTGAATTATTCACTTTACGGTCAACACAGAGGACAAGGGGGCACTTTTTACGTCTAGAGGAAAAGAGATTTCATCTCCAAATAACGAAAGGTTTCTTCACAGTAAGAGCTGTGAAAATGTTGAATAGACTCCCTCCAGGGGTGGTTCTGGCCAGCTTAGTAGATTGCTTTAAGAAAGGCCTGGATTCTTTCCTAAATGTACATAATATAACTGAGTACTGACATTTGTAGGTAAAGTTGATCCAGGGAAAACCCGATTGCCTCTCGGGGGATCAGGAAGGAATTTTTTCCCCTGCTGTAGCAAATTGGAGTATGCTCTGCTGGGGTTTTTCGCCTTCCTCTGGATCAACTGTGGGTATAGAATTGGGTATATGGGATTGTACGATATTTTTTTTTTTTTTTTTTTTATGGTTAAACTGGATGGACTTGTGTCTTTTTTCAACCTGACTAACTATGTATAACAGCTTTGTTGACATTGTGGTCATGTGATCGCATAGCAGGTGGTCGGGTACTGGGATACACAACCCGCTGTGTCTGGTGAACACCATCCTGGGAGCTGTGTGCAGGGCACCTCAGGGGGTGCCCAGCACACCCCTAATCCGAAACAGGCTGGATATACTGTGGGCGGTCGGTGAGTGGTTAAATGCTTTCTTTGAGTGTTTTTCCTTTGCATAAATAATTTTTATTCACTTATAATGTCTTTGAAATGGTAGAAAATGTTGACTATTTCAGGAAGAGTCAATTCTCTAGCACAGCCCCTCCCACTTTGCATTTCATAGCCCCCTCCTCTTCTGGGGGGTGTCTGATTAATGTCTTTGCTGGCCATAGATGGCCATTTGTTCAGAAATTGTTCAAAAAGACTCCTCCATCCACACAAGCGAGGTGGATGGAGGAATCACATAGTACAGTGTGACTCGGCGCTGTCAGAATACAGTGAATAGTGACTTCAGCTGCTGATTGAGCAACATTTTCCATGTCTCTTTGACAGAAATCAATCAAATGAATGTCTTCTGCCAAGCAGGCACAGCCACACGGTTCCTGCTGAAGTGGCTGAATTTTGATTCGTCTATGGCCAGCTTTACCTTCGATCTCCTTACATAACCTTTTATGCAGCTGGGTAAAAGCGGAATATAAAATAGTGTCACTTGATTGACAGGTCTAAATCTACTGGGGCTGCTGACGTCACATCCAAGATGGTGGCACCCAGCAGTGGTCTGAAGGCTTTCAGATGTCCACACAAGGGAGACTAACAGGTAAATAACATGCAAAATGTACTTAAAATGTATCTAATAGGAAGATTTCTATTGACATTATTGGTCAACAGAATCTCCTAAATGATATAAGAAAACGAAGGGTAGTTCCACCTATAAAATAAAATAATTTTCATTTGTACTGGACCTTTCATATTAGATCATATAGTCCTGCATTTTGCTTGTAAAAGTGGGAAAGTCCTTACGTACATATTATGTTTTATGTTTACACTTACCGGCCACTTTATTGGGTACACCTTTGCAATTGTGTGATAACACAAATTGCTAATCAGCCAATCACATGGCAGCAACTCAGTGCATTGAAGGCCAGTTAACACCACATGCAGTCCAGTGCATTTTTTTTCTGCATAAAAAACGCATGGAAAGTAGGTTATATGGGGGGTTATTTACGAAGGGCAAATCCACTTTGCACTACAAGTGCACTGCAAGTGCACTTGGAAGTGCAGTCGCTGTAGATCTGAGGGGAAGATCTAAAATGAGGGGAAGCTGATTTTATTATCCAATTATGTGCAAGCTAAAATGCTGTCTTTTTTAATTTCCTTTACATGTCCCCCTCAGATCTACAGCAACTGAACTTCCAAGTGCACTTGCAGTGTAAAGTGGATTTGCCTTTCGTAAATGTTACGACACCCCCCAATATGAAAGGGGTTAACGCCGTTTAGAATATTCCCTCTCTGAACACACAACCACTATCGACCCTCCACAGCCAGGCGACCACTTCCCATAGGATTAATCCTTCCAGAGATACGAGACAACACTCTGTATTTCAAGTTTCAAAACAGGGAATGACTTTATTTTCAAAACACATGGTAACACATTTCTCTTCAAAACCCTTCCCTCCCATCCTTGGGGGAACAGGGCGGGTTAAACTGTCCAATGACAATGGTGATACAGGTCAGGTGTGTTCAAACTTCTCCTTTTGATAACCAGTCTTAGCAGGAGGGGTGATTCCCCCCCCCTCCTCACAGAAGACACTTAAACATCCCATAATAATAGGCAGCCAGACGGTCTACTAAGCTCCAATCCACATCATCACAATGAAAGGACCTGTAGCATAGGTGAGGTTCATTAGCATTACACAAGCAGATAGGTGACACATCAGCATCTCTCAATTAACCTGTTCAGTTCAGAGTCGAACACCAGTACATTTTGGGGATTAATATTACCATTTCAATTTCAAGCAATCCAAGCCATATTCTTAATGTCCATTATTTCCTGGCTCACCCTGTGTCCAAAGTGACCCCCTGTCACACAATCACAGATTATAGTGGGGGTTTTCATTCACCCTGTGCCCCTAAGGGAGACACAGGGTGGTTGACACATAAGAGGCATTGGGGAAGCTGAAGCAAGGGTATCCCATACTGTCCAAGAGATTCTGGGTTCCCCGGGCGCTCCCGTTACAGTAAATAACCCCAATGCTGTTCAATGGCATAGTTTACACCAGTGCTTGCAGTTCTAGTGCATTTCAGTTCCAGAAAAACAAGTAGAACATGCAGCATTTTTCCTGCACTGGACTGTATTGGAACACTGTAAAACGCATCAAAAATGGTAAGGAAAAAAGAGGGGGAAAATGCACTGGAACGCATCAGAAACGTGACAAAAACACACATGCAGAAAAGCATCTGGAACGCATCCGTAGTGCGTATCTATGGTGTGAACTGGCTCTTAGACATCTAGAACTGGTGAAGATAACTTTCTGAAGTTCAAACCGAGCATCAGAATGGGTAAGAAAGGGGATATAGGTGACTTTGAACGTGGCATGGTTGTTGGTGCCAGACGGACTGGTCTGAGTATTTCAAAAACTGCTGATCTACTACTGGGATTTTCACGCACAACCATCTCTAGGGTTTAGAGAGAATGGTCTGAAAAAGAGAAAATATCCAGTGAGCGGCAGTTGTGTGGACAAAAATGCGTTGTTGTCGGAGGTCAGAGAAGAATGGGCAGACTGGTTCTAGATGATAGAAAGGCAACAGTAACTTAAAGTGGAGGTCCACCCTAAAAAAAACAAAAATAGATAAAAAGGCTCAAAAAAATAATAATTTTATACTTACCAGAAATTGCTGTTACTAGGCAGATCGTCCTAATCTGCCTCTTCCTCTTCCGCGGCGAGGTTCTGTGTTCTCCTCCTCGCGAAGCCTCCTGGGAAATGGAGGCGCGCTGCCTTCTGAGACACACAGGACGGTGTTCTCATTCACAAATAGCCGCGCGACTCGCGCATGCGCAGTAGGAAACGGGCAGTATAGCCGTAAGGCTTCACTGCCTGTTTCCCTTAGTGAGGATGGCAGCGCCGGGACCCGGTCTGAGGGACGGATCTGCCTCGGGCGGCCGACATCGCGGGCAACCTGGACAGGTAAGTGTGCTTATTAAAAGTTAGCAGCTACAGTGTTTGTAGCTGCTGACTTTTAATTTAATTATTTTTTTTTTTTTTAAAGCCGGACCTCCGCTTTAAATAACCACTCATTACAACCAAGGTATGCAGAATACCATCTCTGAACGCACAACACATTGAACCTTGAAGCAGATGGGCTACAGCAGCAAAAGACCACCGGCTGCCACTGTCGGCTAAGAACAGGAAGCTGAGGCTACAATTTTCATAAGCTCACCAAAATTGGACAATAGAATATTGGAAAAATGCTGCCTGGTCTGACGAGTCTCTATTTCAACTGCGACATTCAGATGGTAGGGTCAGAATTTGGCATAAACAACATGAAAGCATGGATCCACCCTGTCTTGTAACGGTTCAGACTGGTGGTGGTGGTGATGATGGTGTGGGGGATATTTTCTTGGCACACTTTGGGCCCCTTAGTACCAATTGAGGATTGTTTAACCACTTAAAGTGGAAGTAAACCCATCGATTTAACAGTTTCAAGAAGCAGTTACATTCCCGGCATGCCGGGAATGCCAACTGTCACATTGGTTGTGCTCTCAACCAAACTGTCAAACCATCCAATGGCTGGTGTTATAACTGATCACATGTGCAGCATCATGGCAGTTGAAGATTAAACAGAGGCCAAGATGGCAGCTTTCTTGCCTGAAAATGATAGGAGGGTTTACTTCCACTTTAAGCCCCGGACCAATACGCAGCATAAAGACCAGGCCCCTTTTTGCGATTCGGCACTGTGTTGTTTTAACTGACAATTGCGCGGTCGTGCGATGTGGCTCCCAAACAAAATTGACGTCCTTTTTTTCCCACAAATAGAGCTTTCTTTTGGTGGTATTTGATCACCTCTGCGTTTTTTATTTTTTGCGCTATAAATAAAAATAGAGCGACAATTTTGAAAAAAATTCAATATTTTTTACTTTTTGCTATAATAAATATCCCCAAAAAACATATAAAAAAACATTTTTTTTTCTCAGTTTAGGCCAGGGGTGTCCAAACTTTTTTGAAAGAGGGCCAGATTTGATGAAGTGAACGTGCGTGAGGGCCGACCATTTTGCCTGACATTCTTTGAACCATTAAAATTTGGTGTAAGTGTGTTCGTCCGAGCATTAATACACGGCCCAACAAGAATTCTCCTACCTTTTGTGGCTGCGTGTGGTGAATATATATATCTCCTCTTTGGTCCCCAACAAATCCCAAAGCTCCACTCAGAGTAAGGATGAGCGCAGGTTGTAAAAAATATATATTTTCTCTATCCCCTGAGAAATCTGGCCTTTATCTCTTCTGTGGCCCCTAAGCTCCACTTAGGCAAGGATGAGCTATTTATTTTTTATATTTTATATTCTCTCTGGCCCCCACTTGCAATTTGCCCTTATCTCTTCTGTGGCCCCCAAGCTCCGATCAGGGCAAGGATGGGCTCCTTTTTTTAAATTCTTATACATACTGAAATATTTGCTTTATATCCGTTACAGTAGTAAACTTATCTTATCCCCTGAGAAATCCTCGATGACCTCTGGCGAGCCTGCTAGGACGCTGACAGCATGCAGCGCCGTAGCCAATCACAGGCACTGAGACACAGAGCTCTGCAGCTGTGGACCGGGAAATTACTCAGTGTCTGTTATTGGCGATGCGCGCTTCCCAATGGGCTTTGGAACATGCCCCAGCAACACGCCCAGCTTATCAGTGAGAGAGGCGCTCAGGGATTAGAGAATATATATATCATTTTTTTTTTTTTTTAACTGAGCTCATCCTTACCCTGTGCGGAGCTTGGGGGGCCACAAAAGTGATAAAAACAAATTGCAAGTGGGGGCCGTATAAAACCGGCCCGCGGGCCGCAATTTGGACATGCCTGGTTTAGGCCGATACGTATTCTTCTACATATTTTTGGTAAAAAAAATCGCAATCGCCGTTTATTGATTGGTTTGCACGAAAGCTATAGCGTTTACAAAATAGGGGGTAGCTTTATGGCATTTTTATAAAAAAAATTTTTTGTGACTGCGACATTATGGCGGACACATCGGATACTTTTGACACATTTTTGGGACCATTGTCATTTTCACAGTGATCGGTGCTATAAAAATGCACTGGTTACTGTGAAAATGACACTGGCAGTGAATGGGTTAACCACTAGGGGCGCTGAAGGGGTTAAGTGTGCCTAGGGAAGTGATTACTACTGTGTGGGGGCGTGGCTACGAGTGACACATGACCGATCTCCGCTCTGATTACACAAACCGGAGATCGCTGACATTGTCAGTAGGGGAGCAGGGAGATGTTGTGTTTACACACACATCTCTCTGTCCATGCCTCCGTGAGACGATCGCGGGGATCCCCGCGGCGATCGAGTCCGCGGGACCCGCGGTCCGACTCACGGGGAAGGCAGGGGGGTCGCGAGCGCACCGCCGGCGGCGCACGCGCGCGTCCCCGACGTCGGGCAGTTAAAGGGGACGTACAGGTACGTGATTGTGCCTGTACGAGCCATTCTGCCAACGTATATATACAGTGGCTGGTCCTTAAGTGGTTAAACATCACAGCCTAGCTGAGTATTGTTCCTGACTATGTCCATCCCTTTATGACTACAGTGTACCCATCTTCTGATGGTTCCTTCCAGCAGGATAATGCACCATCTTGCAAAGCTCAAATCATCTCACTGCGTGTTTCTAGAACATGACAATGAGGTCACTGTACTCCAATGGCCTCCACAGTCACCAGATCTCAATCCAATAGACCACCTTTGGGATGTGGTGGAATGGGAGATTCGCATCATGAATGTGCAGTCGATAAATCTGCAGCAACTGCTTCATGCTATCATGCCAATATGGACCAATATTTTTGAGGAATGTTTCCAACATCTTG
Source organism: Rana muscosa (assembly GCA_029206835.1). NCBI lineage: Eukaryota > Metazoa > Chordata > Amphibia > Anura > Ranidae > Rana > Rana muscosa. Next base: position 204,299,324 of record CM055116.1, on the reverse strand, counting down.
TTGAATCTATGCCATGAAGAATGAAGGAAAAAGGGGGGTCCAACTCAGTACTAGCAAGGTGTACCTAATAAAGTGGCCGGGGAGTGTATATCTTCAACCATAAAGATGTCCCTTTCAGTGTCCTCACTTCTCTTTCTGCAGTTGTCTCCTTTAGCTAGTCGGCTTCTATAGAGACACACATGCGTGCTCTTGATCGGGGCTGAGTGCATCAATTGGAGGACCTGTCACTTCCCTACTCTTAAGCCTCGTACACACGGCCGAGATTCTCGTTGAAAAAAACACGTCGTTTTTCTTGACGAGATTCTTGGACAAGAAACTTGTCCCGGCCGAGTGTACACACGCTCGATTCAAAGAACCCGCGGTTCTTTGAATGGAGAGTACGCAGTGACGTCATCGTCTACGACAAACGTGCGCTCGTCACATTCGATGCCGTCGCCGCCATCTTGCTACACCCTACCTATGCCTAGGAAGCTACCGCACATGCGTCAAAGTCATTTCGAGCATGCGCGGGTTTCCACGGCGACAGGTAAGTGTACACACACTCGGGTTTCTCGTCGAGAAACAGGCCGACGAGAAACCCGACGAGAAAATAGAGAGCAGGTTCTCTATTTTTCTCGTCGAGATTCTTGTCGGTTTTCTTGACGAGAAACATGATAGCCGCGTACACACGACCGATTTACTCGGCAAGAAAGCTCTGCCATTAAGTTTCTTGCTGGTTCTTGCCGAGAAACTCGGCCATGTGTACGAAGCTTGAGACTTTTTTTATAACCCAGAAGTTGCGGGAATGTTGCAGTGTGACCCAGATCCAGCAGCGGTGACAAGGAACCTTGGTAAGTATTTGGGGACATTTTTTTACTTTAAAGCGGAGAATGGATTAAGGTGAAAATAACAAACAAAACTAGCATTTAGTACTAAAGTTTAAATCAAGGTTCTGTGAATGTGTTATTGCTATGTGTTCACACTAAATGTGGAGCAAGCATTTCTCGCTAACCTTTCTTGCTTATCACAGACAACATAAGAACAGGAAATCCTTTCATTGCTTTTATCAGCGTTTACAGTCTGAATTCAGGGTGCCAATTCATCCTCCAAATTATTTTAAAACAATCATTACCCACGTCAGTTTACATAGAATGCTGTTAATGTGCTAGGGAGAAATACTTTTGTTAAAATTCTCAGTTCTTGGGCCAGGAAAAATGCTGACATTTTGTGTAACAATACCAATTGTTCATTCTCATAACACACTGTTTACCAGGGATCCCTATAGAATTTATAGCAGCACCCTCGGGATTTACTAGCAACATTAACAAAAGGAAAATACAACGTTTTTTTGCTAATCAATTAAAGCAGAGTTCCACCCGCTTTCGGATTCCTCTCCCCCCTCCGGTGTCACATTTGGCAACTTTCAGGGGGGAGGGGGGAGCAGATACCTGTCTAATACAGGTATTTGCTCCCACTTCCGGGCATAGATTGCCGCAGTATCCACGGCAATCTACGGCATGTCCAGCCCCCCCCTGCTGTCTTCTGGGAGACAGTAAGGTCCCAGAAGACAGCAGGGACCAGTGAAATCACGCAGCGCAACTCGCGCATGCGCAGTAGGGAACAAGAAAGTGAAGCCGCAAGGCTTCACTTCCTGATTCCCTTACCGAAGATGGCAGCACCTCCACCCGAGAGCCGAGGGACAGATCGGCTTCGAGTGCCGACATCGCGGGCGCCCTGGACAGGTAAGTGTCCTAATATTAAAAGTCAGCAGCTGTAGTATTTGTAGCTGCTGACTTTTATTTTATTTTTTTCGGCAAGGACTCCGCTTGAAATATTGAGAGTTGATGAAACTTAAAGCTGAACTCCAGGTACAAAAACTTTCATGTAAAGTGTTTGTAAACCCTTACATACTGGCCTTAGGTGATACACAGAGAAAAAACAAAGCCTCTTTCATAAGTTGTACCTGTTTATCTGCAGTCTGCTCTTCTCTACATCCATTCAAAGTTCAGAATATATAAGCTTGTCTGAACTGTCAGCAAAAAGGGGGGCAGAGAGCTGAAGTTGCACTCCAGAGCAGCCCCCCTTTTCACACAGCTCACAGGAAAAGAGTTAAAGCTGTCAATCAGCTGGACTCTGGAGGTCCCTCCCCATCACCTTTTTTCCTTTGGTTTCAGGAAAACTTGTCAGAAGTGATTCATTCTGATAGCAGAGAAGGAGACAGAAATTACACTTAAAGAAGTCCAGTCTGAGCTTGTTTGGCTGGGCTTCTCCTAAGGCCCCTTTCACACTGGGGCGGGCAGGAGCGGTGGCTGTATAGCAGCGCGATTTTCAGCGCTGCTATACCGTCGTTATTACTGCGGTATGCGGTCGCTAGGGGGGTTAATTTAACCCCCGCTAGCGGCAGAAAAAGGGTTAATACCGCCCGCAAACCGCGGCCATTGCCGCGGTTTGCGGGCGGTATTACCGCGCTGTCCCATTGATTTCAATGGGAGACCGCGGTAAAGGAGCGGTGAACACACCGCTCCTTTACCGCTGTAAAGAAGCGGCTAGCAGGACTTATGGAGCGGTCCTGCTAGCGCACCGCTTCAGTGTGAAAGCCTTCGGGCTTTCACATTGAAGGCACAGGGCAGGATTTTTTCATGCGGTATAACAGCGCTATTATTAGCGCTAAACCACATGAAAAACGCCCCAGTGTGAAAGGGGCCTAAGGGTCACAGGAGTGCAATTAATTTTGCACTCCTGTGACCCGTTTTCAGCAGAGAGTGGCCTGAAGTCCGCTCTCCGCTGATGTCACAGAAATCAGTCCAGGCACTGCATCATCCTGTCTCTGGGAGTCTGGATCCACCAGGTGCCTTGACTGATGGCCGCCTCAGCCTCTCAGCGAGCCGCTAAGACGCTTAGATGGTCGCTCCCCATCCCTCCACAGCTCAACGCTCCAGTGAGCATGGAGGAGCAGAGCAGGAAAGGTGCTGACTGACACGCAGCAGCTCTCCGCTTGGGGAGCTGAGAGAAACAAACCATCGGTGGTGTTCGATGGCTCAGTACTCAGTGCAAAGGCGTCAGGGGACAGATGCAGCATCGTCCGATGCTGCAGCCACCTAGGTAAGTATGATTATGGGAATTTTTTTTCCCATACTTCTCTTTTAAAGTAGAACTATGGGCAAATCTTTTTTAATTTTTTTTTGGATAGAGTAAGGGAAGAATATACTGTAACTCCTGACAGATTTTTTTTTTGCCATCTCTGCTTCATTGTGGAGATTTCCCTTTACTTCCTGTCCCATAGCCAAACAGGAAGTGAGAGGAAATCCCTGCAAATTAAGGGAATTTCTTCGGGACCCCCAGGTCATCACAGCTAGTGTCCCCGTTGGAAGATTTTCCCTCTATTACTGTTCTGGGGACAAACTAACAAAATTTGGGATTTTTTTTTTCTCTTTCAATAATAACAGTAAACAGGACAAATAGAGAGGGTGACTCTCCTTAACGGGGGCACAGACAGAAATAAAAGAAAGGGATGGAGCGGGGAGATGTTAGTGTAAACACAACATCTCCCCGCTTCCCTACTGACACTTTCACCGATCTCCGCTCTGTGTAATCAGAGCGGAGATCGGTGACGTGTCACTCGTAGCCACGCCCCCTAACAGTGAGAATCACTCCCTTAGGCACACTTAACCCCTTCAGCACCCCTAGTGGTTAACCCTTTCACTGCCAGTGTCATTTTTACAGTAACCAGTGCATTTTTATAGCACTGATCGCTGTAAAAATTACAATGGTCCCAAAAATGTGTCAAAAGTGTCCGAAGTGTCTGCCATAATGTCACAGTCATGAAAAAAATCGCTGATCGCTGCCATTACTAGTAAAAAAAAAAAATAATAATAAAAATGCCATAAAACGAATCCCTATTTTGTAAACGCTATAACTTTTGCGCAAACCAATCAAACGGCAATTGCGATTTTTTTTTTTTTTACCGAAAATAAGTAGAAGAATACGTATCGGCCTAAACTGAGGAAAAAAAGTTTTTTTTGGGGATATTTATTATAGCAAAAAGTAAAAAATATTGAATTTTTTTCAAAATTGTCGCTCTATTTTTGTTTATAGCGCAAAAAATAAAAACCGCAGAGGTGATCAAATACCACCAAAAGAAAGCTCTATTTGTGGGAAAAAAAGGACGTCAATTTCGTTTGGGAGCCACGTCGCACGACCGCGCAATTGTCAGTTAAAGCAACGCAGTGCCGAGTCGCAAAAAGGGGCCTGGTCCTTATGCTGCATATTGGTCCTGGGCTTAAGTGGTTAATGTCCTTAATTGAGACAAATACAGCCGTGGCCAAAAGTTTTGGGAATGACATAAATATTAATTTTCACAAAGTCTGCTGCTTCAGTGTTTTTAGATCTTTTGTCAGATGTTACTATGGTATACTGAAGTATAATTACAAGCATTTCATAAGTGTCAAAGGCTGTTATTGACCATTACATTTAGAGCCCATTCACACAGGGGCAACACGACTTCCAGCGCGATTTTATGAGGCAACTCAGACACGACTTGAGAATGAATCACAGCGGGACCTGGAGCTATTTACAAGGCAACTCCAAGTTGCCTGCAGGACAGGAGACATTCCAGTGGCCAATCAAACAAGAATCAGCTCTGTGGGAGGGAGTAGGGAGGGAGAGGTTTGCCTGATAATTGTATGTTTTCTTCCTGGAGAGTTGCTCCTATTAAGACAGTGAGAGGCGACTCCCATTGAAATGAATGGGTACAGGTCGCCTAGAAGTTGGATTGAAGTAGTACAGGGACCTTTTTTGAAGTCGGAGCGACTGCAGTAGTGTGCATAAGGACGGCTCCATTAACTTACATTGATTTCTTCAGCCAGCGCGACCTGAGGCGACTAGGGGCGACCTGGGGCGACCTGGGGCGATTTGGAGTCGGATCCAAAGACGCCCCTGTGTGAATGGGCTCTAAAGTGGAAGTAAACCCTCCTATCATTTTCAGCCAAGGAAGCTGCCATCTTGGCCTTTGTTTAATCTTCAACTGCCATGATGCTGCACATGTGATCAGTTATGACACCAGCCATTGGATGGTTTGACAGTTTGGTTGAGAGCACAACCAATGTGACAGTTGGCATTCCAGGCATGCCGGGAATGTAACTGCTTTTTGAAACTGTTAAATCGATGGGTTTACTTCCGCTTTAAGTTTATGCAAAGAGTCAATATTTTCAGTGCTGACCCTTTTTTTTCAAGACCTCTGCAATTTGCCCTGGCATGATGTCAGTCAAATTCTGGGCCACATCCGGACTGATGGCAGCCCATTTTTGCATAATCAAAGCTTGGAGTTTTTCAGAATTTGTGGGGGGGTTTTTTGTACACCCGCCTCTGGAGGATTGACCACAAGTTCTTAATGGGATTAAGGTCTGGGGAGTTTCCAGGCCATGGACCCAAAATTCAGATGTTTTGTTCCCCAAGCCACTTAGTTATCACTTTTACCTTATGGCAAGGTGCTCCATCATACTGGAAAAGGCATTGTTCGTCACCAAACTGTTCTTGGATGGTTGGGAGAAGTTGCTCTCAGAGGATGTTTTTGTACCATACTTTATTCATGGCTGTGTTCTTAGGCAAAATTGTGAGTGAGCCCACTCCCTTGGCTGAAAAGCAACCCCACACATGAATGGTCTCAGGATGCTTTACTGTTGGCATGACACAGGACTGATGGTAGCTCCCACCTTTTCTCCCCCGGACAAAGTTTTTTCCGGATGCCCCAAACGATCGGAAGGGGGATTCATCAGAAAAAATTACTTTACCCTATGTAACGGGAGCGCCCGGGGAACCCAGAATCTCTTGGACAGTATGGGATACCCTTGCTTCAGCTTCCCCAATGCCTCTTATGTGTCAACCACCCTGTGTCTCCCTTAGGGGCACAGGGTGAATGAAAACCCCCACTATAATCTGTGATTGTGTGACAGGGGGTCACTTTGGACATAGGGTGAGCCAGGAAATAATGGACATTAAGAATATGGCTTAGATTGCTTGAAATTGAAATGGTAATATTAATCCCCAAAATGTACTGGTGTTCGACTCTGAACTGAACAGGTTAATTGAGAGATGCTGATGTGTCACCTATCTGCTTGTGTAATGCTAATGAACCTCACCTATGCTACAGGTCCTTTCATTGTGATGATGTGGAGGCTCGACAGGGAATTTGTGTCCAGGAGAGGGAAGGGATCTAAACGGCGTTACCCCCTTTCGTATTTGGGGTGCCGTAACATTGGTTGGCAGCAGCGGGATTTTCCCTCCAGTTCCTTGGACACTCCAAGCCACCACAGTAAATTACCAGCTATGCAGCCTGCAGGAAAGCCACACTGAAGGACCTACTTGAGAGCCGTAGAGGGACCAGTGGGACAAAGAACGGGGCCACCTTGATCAGGGAGCTGGCCGAGATGGATCAGAGGGATGGTGAGGCAGGACCCCGGTCAGTTGAAAACTTGTTTCAGCAACGAGTTCGACAGCGGTTGGCATTGTACGGTGCTAGCCCATCAGAGACCGCCATACAGGAAGCCATTAGAGAAATCGAGCGGCAGGATGAGTGGCAACATGAGCAGAGAATGGCGGAAATACGGCAATCGGAGACAACACCTAAAGAAGCAGCACCAACTGAAAGGAGAGGAGAGATACAGATACCAGCCGACATGGAAAAGGAATTCAGAAGGAGGTTGCGAGAGATGCAGATACAGCATAGAGGACCAGTATCAGAGGAGGTCCTGCTGGGATGTCTGATTCAATCCGCTGCGAACTCTGGAAAAAAGCGCTAGCTCTCGAGCAGCAACACCAGGGAAAAGTTCTCCCCTCCATCCATGTAAGGTACTGGTCGCAGTATGAAGTACGAATGCTGTTATTGGGGGAACAACCGAAGCAGGAGTGGACAGCTGAGTTAGGCAGGCTGATCCGGGCAGAGATGCGGTTGGACGAGAGCTACAGAGCCCTCCGGTGGTATGTAGCCCAAGAGTGCCAGTGGTCAGCGGATGACAGCCCCACAGAAGGCTTTGACTATAATGGCCTGGGATTGTTGTATTGGAGGCTGTCCGAGGACCCTGACTTTGGAAGTGATCGGGAGTGGCGTTTGGAGGAAATAATGGAGCACAGAGAGCAAAGACTAAATGTCTCGGAAGGGCACTGGGCACAGGAAGATTTGGAGTTTCTGGCCATTCAGGAATGGGAGCTGGAGATTTCCTACAACCAGCTGCTAGACTCTGCTCCGCAGCAGGGTGGGGCTCCCTTTGCCTGGGACTATCGGGAAATACCAGTTGACAACTATGAAATCCTGGCTGAAGAATCTGCAGTGGAAAATCTGAAGATTGCCACCCCTAAAGCCGAAGTGGATGATATGGAGTTCCAGGGAGCTAGGGTAGTTGGCTCATCTTCTCAGCTACAGATTACAGAAGGTATGGACTTAAGGGACTGTTCAGAGGATGTTATGGATTATGCATCGCCTACCCAAGTACTGGCAGCAGGACAGAGTACTGCAGACCCCTGCTCTACACCCGTGGCAGTTTTGGAGGCCCGAGATGAGAAGGTGATGGTTCCTCTTTCCCAGGGGATTTCAGAGATGCAGGGGGGAGAAGCAGCCCTTTTCCCTCCCCAACAGTTAGCCAGAGCAGATGGGGTGGAGTCCCCAGCAGAAGTGCTGGCAACAGGGCAGAGTGCTAGCAACCTCTGCCCAGCACCGGAAACAACTGTGGAGTTTCAGGGAGCCGGGGCAGTTGGCCCATCTCTCCAGCAACAAGCTGAGGTGGTAAAGCTTTTACCCCCAGCTGAATCACTGGCAGCAGGGCAGAATGCTACTGGCCGCTGCACACAACTGCCACTTGAGCGGATATCGGTGGATGGGACTACGGTCTCCACTCACAGCAACCCAGCGGAAGAGCTGGCAACAGTGCAGAGTGCAGCGGGCCTCTGCTCTCAACTAACAGAAGAGGGAGTTCCTGTGGTACTGGATGGGACTTCGGTCCTCACTGACACAACCCCAGAAAATGGTGTGACACTGAGACAGGAGGATGTCAGCCTTGCTTTGCAAGCACTAGGGGATTTTCACCTACCACAAGGGGATGGGACTTCAGTCTCCACTTGTATACCTCAGGGATTAGAGATGGCCTTGCGGTTCGCCCCGCGGTCGGTTCGCGGCGAATTTTGCGCATTCGCTGTTCGCGAAACCGGTGGACATATGGCGCTATTCGCGGCCACCATATTCTGAATCTTTTACATTGTGGAACTTTGACCTATGACACATCCATCATGTGGTACAGGACAGCCAATGAGACATTTCAGCAGATGGACATACCCCCTACCTTATAAATAGACCTGATCTGGCTGCCATTTTACATTCTGTTATTTGTCAGCGTAGGGACAGGTTGCTGTGTGGAGCAGGGACAGACTGTAATCCTAGCTATTAGGTCCACAAAAGTCCTTTTAAGGACTGGTATAGGTGTACAATTGTTTTGTGTGCAGTGTATAGGGGTGTAATACACTTTTAGTTAATTTCAATTGTGCAGCATTGGGACTGCAGTGCTGAGCGGTTCTGCAGCTGTCTTTAGTCAGTGTAGGAAGTTTGCTGTGTGTGTACTAGCAGGGACAGACTCTACTAAAACAAAAGTCCTTCTAAGGACTGGTATAGGTGTACAGTCCACAAAAGTCCTTTTACAGACTGGTATAGGTGTACTATTTTGTGTGCAGTAAATAGGTGTGTACTACACGCATAAAATACTCTAGGAAGAATAGTATAGTGCATTTCTACTGTGCAGCTTCTGAGCAGTTCTGCTGCAGCTCTTTTCTCGGTTTAGGTAGAAATTGCCGCTGTGTGTCGCAGGCACAGACTAGCGACTAAAATCGCTAACCAATAAAGCTCCCCAAAAGTTCATTTTAAGGACTGGTATAGGTGTACTATTTGGTGTGCAGTATATAGGGGTCTAATACACGCATAAAAAACTTTCAAACATACTATATAATATATACTATACTATATAATATATAGTGCATTTCAACTGTGCAGCATTTCTACTGTGCAGCTTCTGAGCGGTTGTGCTGCAGCTCTTTTCTCGGTTTAGGTAGAAATTGCCGCTGTGTGTCGCATGCACAGACTAGCGACTAAAATCGCTAACCAATAAAGCTCCCCAAAAGTTCATTTTAAGGACTGGTATAGGTGTGTACTATTTGGTGTGCAGTATATAGGGGTCTAATACACGCATAAAAAACTTTCAAACATACTATATAATATATACTATATACTATACTATATAATATATAGTGCATTTCAACTGTGCAGCATTTCTACTGTACAGCTTCTGAGCGGTTGTGCTGCAGCTCTTTTCTCGATTTAGGTAGAAATTGCCGCTGTGTGTCGCAGGCACCAGACTAGCGACTAAAATCGCTAACCAATAAAGCTCCCCAAAAGTTCATTTTAAGAACTGGTATAGGCGTGTACTATTTGGTGTGCAGTATATAGGGGTCTAATACACGCATAAAAAACTTTCACATATAGGAAGAATAGTATAGTGCATTTCTACTGTGCAGCATTGTGACTGTTGAGAGGGTCTGCAGCGATACTACAAAGAGTGACAAACGCAATTAGAAAAAAGTATAACTGCTGTGATAGACCAGTGGCCCCCAAAAACGACAGTTTGAAGCGGGGTGTTATATACCTTCTTGCACATATACTGCCCTTCTCTACAGCCTTTTGTCACAGGGTCATTTAAAAAGATGACAGACAGAGGAAGAGGCAGGCCCTTCCGCAGGGGTGGTAGGGGTAGGGCAGGAGCACCAGGCCGGAGCCAAAGTGGGAAGTTGCAGAAGGTGCGTTCGATTACGTCAAAGGACGCACCAGACTTGGTTGACTGGCTCACTCAGCCTTACTCTTCTGCACCCTCCTCATCCTCTCTATCTGCACCCTCTTCACTCTCTGCTGTGTGCACCCCCAAAGACACTACCACCAACACCACCGCCACCATATACCCTCCGCTTGAGTCACAGGAATTATTTTCCGATCCATCACAAGACTTCTCTGATGCGCAGGCATTCTTGCCATTGGATCAGGAAGAGGAGGTAGCAACAACCGCCACTCAGCAGTCTGACGACAGTACCCAGATCAGCCCAAGGATGTTGGTCCCCGCTGTTGCTGCCTACTCCGAGATCTCTAATGTTAGTGGTGGGGAAGGTGACGTAGATGATGATGTGTCTATGGACGTCACGTGGGTGCCCAGAAGAGAGGACCAGGAGGGGAGTTCAGAGGGAGAGATGGACCAGCAGATAGGGAGGAAAGGCAGGCGGAACTTACATTGCACAGGAGTGACAAACAAGACTGCTAATGTATCAGGACTCAGAGCGAGCCATCAACCATGTACGGTCACATCTGGCGCTCCCAGGACTCCGGCACATGGCTCCGCAGTGTGGGCTTTTTTTAACGTGTCCGCTGCTGACAATAGTGTTGCCATCTGCAGCCTTTGCAGTCAACGCATAAGTCGCGGTAAGCCCAACACTCACCTAGGGACGACCGCCTTAAGAAGGCACATGAACTCCCATCACTGAGCCCAGTGGGAGCAACGCCGTCAGAACCCACAAAGCCAAACTCCAGGCTCTCACCGTCCAGCCTCTTCTACTACTTCTCCTCTCTCTTCACAGTTGTCCTCCACTCCACCTTCCATCATCACGTCCCCAAGTTTATCTGGAAAAAGGCAGGCTTCCGTGGGACAAATGTTTGAGCGTAAAAGAATGATGACGCCGGATAACCCTCTTGCCCAACGGTTGACCGCTGGCTTGTCAGAACTCCTAGCCCGCCAACTACTGCCATATAAACTGGTGGACTCGGAGGCCTTTCGAAAATTTGTGGCCATTGGAACACCACAATGGAAGGTCCCAGGAAGGAAATATTTCTCCCAGAAGGGCATCCCAGAGCTATATGGCCATGTTCAGCGGCAAGTGAATGTATCTCTGGCACACAGTGTCGGTGCCAAGATACATCTGACCACAGACACGTGGTCTAGCAAACACGGGCAGGGAAGGTATATTACTTTTACTGCCCACTGGGTGAACCTTCTGACGGCCGTAAAGCATGTAACCTGTGGCACCCGTGTAGATTTGGTTTTACCGCCACGGATTGCATGCAGGCCTGCCTCTTCTTCTTCTCCTCCTCCTACTCCATCCTCCCTCTCCTCCTCGGCTGACTCCTCCTCTTCCACTGATACCGTCTCTTCCGCTGCGCCACCCAAGATCCCCAGAACCTATTCGACATGCCAGATGAGACGTTGCCATGCTGTGCTGCGTCTGTTGTGCCTGGAAGCCAAGAGCCACACTGGCCCTGCACTCCTTTCAGCTTTGCGTTCACAGGCAGGTCAGTGGCTAACACCGCTCAATTTGACAGTTGGTAAAGTGGTGTGCGACAACGGTGCCAATCTGCTGAGCGCGTTGAAACAGGGCAAAATTACACACGTGCCATGCATGGCACACGTCTTGAACTTGGTCGTGCAGCGATTCGTTGTCAAATACCCTGGGGTCCAGGACGTCTTGCGGCAGGCAAGGAAAATCTCGGCCCATTTCAGAAGATCTTACACGGCCATGGCTTGCCTTGCTGACATTCAGCGGCGACACAATCTGCCGGTCAGACGTCTTATTTCTGACTGCCCGACGCGATGGAACTCAACCTTGTATATGCTTGATAGGCTGCTCCAGCAGAAACGTGCAGTTAACGACTACCTGTATGAACTCTGCGCCAGAACAGGTTCTGGGGATCTTGTTTTTTTTTCACTGCGTCAGTGGCTGCTCATACGCCACGCATGCAGACTTTTGCGGCCATTTGATGAGATCACCAAACTGGTCAGTCGCAGCCATGGTGCAAACAGTGACATCGTACCTTATGCCTTCTTTATGGAGCGTGCATTGCGTTGTGTCATTGATCAAGTCGTCGAGGAGCAGGAAGATGAGGAAGTCGCAATGCTGGATGAATTCCCAGGAGGGGCTACTCTATCTGAGACAAGTCAACAACAGGAGTCTGAAGAGGAGTCAGAGGAGGATGGTGCCAGGGCGGATGAGGAGGAGCAAGAAGAGCATGCTTTAAACCTTTCTGGGATCCCTGCTGTTGTTGTTCGTGGATAGGGGGAGGAGATCGAGTACGACATTATCCTGGATGATGACGAGCAGGAGCCAGGCCACCACACTGCTTCCAGTTTAGTGCAAATGGGGGCCTTCATGCTCCAGTGTTTTAAGAGGGACCCCCGTATAAAAAGCATAAAGGGCAAGGACCATTACTGGGTGGCAACGTACTTGGACCCCCGGTACAAACAAAAAATGGCAGAAATTTTACCACTATCACAGAGGGCTGTCAGAATGGAGCACTTCCAGGCCTTGCTTCGAGAAATGCTGCATTCTGCTTTTGCGTGCGCTGGCAGAGGAATTTCCACTCCCAGAGGAACAGTTGTGGATACCAATCCAACAGCGCCTGCAAGAAGAGGGTGGTTTGAAGATGTCTTGGTCACTTCTGATATGAGATCATTTTTACAGCCGACCCATCGACAGGTCTCATCCGGATCCAGCATCAGGGAATGCCTAGACCGACAGGTGTCCGACTACATCGGATTAACGGCCGATGTGGACGCTCTGAGAAGTGATGAACCCCTGGACTACTGGGTGGGCAGGCTTGACCTCTGGCCAGAGCTTGCACAATTTGCAATGGAACTGTTGGCTTGCCCCTCGTCCAGTGTCCTGTCCGAAAGGACGTTCAGCGCAGCAGGGGGGAGCGTGACCGATAAGCGCACTCGCTTAGCTCACGACAGTGTTGACTACCTCACATTTATAAAAATGAATGAGGCATGGATCTCTGAGGAATTCAACACATGTGACCAGTAGACCATGTTTCATTCAATTTCCTCATGACAGGCCACAAATATCCACCACCACCTATAACAATTATTCATGGTCCTTGTCTTCTTGGGTAAATACAGCGGCATAAAAGGCCTTTTATGTCCGTTGAATGCCTAAATTTTGGGGCCTGTAGTGCCCGAAACGTATTTATCCTGTGAATGCCTAATGTACCTCCAGCCACAGAATTTAAAGTTCTTTGCTGTCAGATGAATGCCTGTTGGCTAATTTTTGGGGCCTGTACTGGCCGACACTTACTTCTTTATCCAGGCTGTGAATGCCTAATTTTTCAGACTGGAATTGAAAATCAATTCCGCTAAATTGTGGAACGGATGCGGACCCATTTTACAGACGTGTGAATGGACCCTATATGTATTTGACATGTATTTATTGGCTGCTGTCAGTTCCGGCTGATTTAGGCCGAGCTATTACAATAAAACCGAGCAATATTACAAAAAACAAAATAAAAGTTATAACTGTATAAACGATTTATACAACTTATAAAAAAAAAAACATTTATGGCAACTTTTCCAATAGCAGGATCATCTCATGCACCCCCTTCATAGCCTGGCCTTGCGTCTCTTCCATGGCCTTCATGCGCTCCTGAATTGACAAAAAATTTCAGATAAAAAAAGAATGCTTGTCGTTGTCGATCTCAAATTTGCTTAATACTTCTGTTATGTCATTGTCCATGTTGTGGGACTATATGTGCACAGCTAGAAATTATTTTGTGGCTGCAAATATGACCTGGAGGTTTTTAATGTTCGCCTCCCATTGAAATTAATGGGGCCCGCCGCGAACCCGCGGTTCGCGCGATCGCGAACCGTCCCGGGAGATGTTCGTCCATCCCTATCAGGGATGCTGGGCAGTCGGCTCAGATCCCCAACAGCATGACGGACTGAGCCCAGTCACCCTGTCTTCTCCCCAGCGGCGGGTATGTTCTCTGAGAGAGGCAGAGGTTGGCTGGGTAAGTAATGCTCTGTTTGGAGCAATTTATTTGGGGTACTGTGTGGATACCGGCATTAGAAGAATAGACCTATGGACTAACTTCGGAGTCAACCCGTCTGGGGTAACCTTCTTTGTTAGTCTCCTGCCGAAAGGGGAGATGTGTGACAGGAGGGTCACTTTGGACACAGGGTGAGCCAGGAAATAATGGACATTAAGAAATATATCTTGGGCTACCTAAAATGGGTCTGTAATATTTATCCACCATATCCCCAAGGATATCTGTAAAGGACTATTTACTGTTTCTGAACTGAACAGGTTAATTGAGAGATACTGAGGTGTTCAGCCTCAATCACCTGTTCATTGTTTGTGGTGATTTACATTCTATTGTCCATTGTGGTTTGGGGGAATTAAGCCTATAATTATAGGTTGTGGAACTAGCAGCAGACGGGTTAATTGAAGAGATGTTGATGAATCACCTGCATACTTGTGTGTATTGGGTCTGTTATGTTGTGGGTGGAGCTGGACCATTGTTCATTTTAGGTTAATGCAGTATTGGATGGTTATAAAAGTTACAATGTTTTTTCTCAATAAATTCATTCGATGCTAGGAAGATACAGAGTGTGTCTCGTTCTTCCGGAAGGAATAATTCCTATGGGAAGTGGTCGTCTGGCTGTGGAGGGTCGATAGTGGTCTGTGTGTTCGGAGAGGGAATATTCTAAATGGCGTTAACCCCTTTCATATTGGGGGGGTGTCGTTACACCCCAGTCCTCAGAAGTCCAATCCCTGTACCTTTTGCAGAATATCGGTCTGTCCCTGATGTTTTTTCTGGAGAGAAGTGGCTTCTTTGCTGCCCTTCTTTACACCAGTCTATCCTCCAAGTCTTCGCCTCAGTATGCGTGCAGATACACTCACACCTGCCTGCTGCCATTCCTGAGCAAGCTCTGCACTGATGGTGACCCGATCTGAATCAACTGTAGGAGACGGTCCTGGCGCTTGCTGGACTTTATTGGGCGCCCTGAAGCCTTCTTTACAAAGGCAGTGAAAATTGATTTTTATGCGGTTGTATACCCGCTGACTATTTTTTATTACACCTGTAAAGGAAAAGGCATAATGAGCTTGTATGCACAGCATACAAGCTCATTATGAAATACTTACCTTAGAACGAGGCGTCGGTGTCCCTCCCGGTCCACGCCAAGGCAGCTGACATTATGCCTCGGCGTGTTTTCCGGGTATCACGGCTCCAGCGCTGTGAGTGGCTGGAGCTGCGATTCGTTACTCCCGTGCATGAGCGCAGGAGACTTCTTTCCGGCAAGGTCCGGCGTTCCACCGGGCCTTCAGCCGAGAATCCCCTGTGCGCATGCGCCGCTGCAGTCAGCGGCGCAGTGCAAGGGGAATATCTCCTAAACCGTAAAGGTTTAGGAGATATTTCTTTTACCTACAGGTAAGCCTTAGTATAGGCTTACCTGTAGGTAAAAGTTAAAAAAAAGACTATACAACCGCTTTAAGTTCATTTTCATGGCAAAGAGGGACTTGGCAATATGTTGCAATTCATCTGATCACGCTTCATAACATTCTGGAGTATATGGAAATTGCCATCATAAAAACTGAGGCAGCAGACTTTGTGAAAATTAATATTTGTGTCATTCTCAAAACTTTTGGCAATGGCTGTACACACTAAAGAAGGATATGTTTTATTGATATTTCATGTCAGAGGTTTATAACCACTTTAAATATATTCCTCAATAGTCACAAAAGATATAAATACACTTTGTGTGCACCAAACGCCTTTTGTAAACACAGATATGAACTGGAAGCCTCATTGTGCTGTACATAGCCTGTGAAGAGAGCAGCGCTGTGGGAGGGACCAAGTAGGCACCACCCACCACAGACTGCCTGCAGAAAACTACAGGAGGGGGCGGATACAAGACAGACACCCCAGACAGGGTGGCAGAGCCACAGCGACTGGTCTTTGTTATCCCGGACTTCTGCTATTGTAGGAACGTCACAGTATATACTGCCAAAATACAGCATATTTATGCTATACACTTTTATCTAAGGGGAGCTTCACACAGCCCAGCCCAGCCCAACTCCAGTCAGAACACATTTCTTTGTTTTGTTTAGAGTAGGGAAGGGGTACATTTTTGGCAGTTTGTTTACTGTCCTTGATAGGAAGATTTTCCCTCATCTATGGTTCTGTTGACCAATCAGGATGTGGGATTTCCCTAGCATTGTTCCCTAATGATCACACAGACTCCACTTACCTACTCTTTATTTGGAATAACATTTTATTTGAAAAGCCGCTTGAGAAGATACCTTTTAAATGCGTTATATAAAATAAAAGTTTATTATTATTATTGCTGTTTGTGGCCTAGTTGGAGAGAGATTGTCCCTGTAACCACACAAGACGTCAGGTAAAATCTCCCCACTACAGAGACAGCAATTAAAACATCACACTGTTAACCACTTGCCGCCATGCTCCTGCAGATATACTGCGGCAGGGCAGCAGAAGCAGGTTCAGTCATGTACTGTATATATATTGAGCATGTTCAGGGTTAGGAGGCCTCCTGTGGTCTCTGTATCTGTCGGACACCGTGGATACTGAATCCTGTTCACGGTATCTGGGTATCATGAGAACCCTATGATTGGTCATAGCGATCACATGAAAACAATGTAAAAAAACTGTCATTAAAGTGGTTGTATACCCGCTGCTGTATTTTTTATTTTTTTCATACCTGTAAGGCAAAAGGCATAATGAGCTAGTATGCACCACATACTAGCTCATTATGAAATACTTACCTTAGAACGGGGCGTCGGGAACTTACCTGGTCCACGCCGAGGGAGATGTCATCTTGCCTCGGCGTGTCTTCCAGGTATCGCCGCTCCAGCTCTGTGAGTGGCTGGAGCGGCGATGTCGTCACTCCCGCGCGTCGGCAAGGTCCGGCCTTTCGGCTTCACTGCCTGTTTCCCTTACTACGGATGGGGGAGCCGGGACCTGCCAGCAGCGATCGATCGCCGTGGCGGGACCGACATCGCGGGCGAGTAGGACAGGTAAGTGTCCTTATTAAAAGTCAGCAGCTACACTGTTAGTAGCTGCTGACTTTTTTTTTTTGGGCTGCACCTCCGCTTTAAAGAGTTCCACCTTTTTT
Source organism: Rana muscosa (assembly GCA_029206835.1). Lineage (NCBI taxonomy): Eukaryota > Metazoa > Chordata > Amphibia > Anura > Ranidae > Rana > Rana muscosa. The sequence goes on along the minus strand of CM055116.1, from coordinate 204,282,363 downwards.
TACAAGTTGCTTTCATCCACATGCCCATCCGCAGTGCATTCCTAAATAGATAATATATATATATTTTTTAATGTCTTAGTACCTTATTTTTATCTGGTCCAGCCGCCTAGGCGATGTCATCATAAGGCGATTCCCTTGGACTCCTGGGATATCGGCGTCATCTGTCCCAGGAGTCCAAGGGAATCGCCTAAAACTGAAATCAAACTTCCGGGTTGTCGTCTGATTGACAGGTTGCCATAACAAAGGGACCACATTACTGCACAGGCGTGAGAATGGGAGGTGCATGCTGGGTAGCCAGCTGCCCCATACCCCAGAAGTAAACCGCAGCAGGCTTCAGATGCCCACATCCACCATGGCCCCTACCTGCTGATGACATTGTGTGATGGGTTACAGATGTCACAATAACTGGTATGAATACAGTTATTACAATAGTAAGAATTCGTATTCACAGGTGTGATTGATATTAAATAGGTTGATTTTAGTGCAATTATACTATTCTTACTATATTCGTTACAGTGATTGGAACACAATTATTTAGTTGCAGCTTTTATCATTTGATTATCTATTTTTTGTTACACATGTATTTGGGTTTTTATTTTTGATAATCTGTATCAGCGCTTTAGTCACCTTATAAGTTAATACAATAGCCAATTATTGCAGTACAACTAAAAACAATCATTGTAGTACTTAAAAAAAAAAGAAACGTGGATACTGGAGCTCCGCTTTAAACTCTGCTCTGAATGCAGAAGGCCTGTGTACAGGGCAGTGTACAATTTCGGCATTGCTCTAGGATTCCCTTTACTGTCCAGTTGTCAAAGCAGGTACAACAAACAGGGGAGAAATATTTGATAGCATCTTATAGCAAAATCATTGGATCCAGCATCACAGGGTGTCATTGGGGTCAGTGGCAGCAAATGCTCAAATTTCTTAGGGTGGTGGCCCCCACACAGCCAGCCACCCCCCCCAGCCAGCAATCCATCCGACCCCACCTCCAATACCCCCCCCCCCATCGCCCTTTTAGAGAATGCAGAACCAAGTATCATTTTGTTGTGATGGGTAATTTGTATGGAATTTGTTAATGATAACAAGAAAAGCAGTAAAATAGATCCCCTCTAGTCAGTAACAATAGATCCCCCAGCAGTAACAATAGACCCCCCCAGCAAAAACAGATCTCCCCACAGCCAGCATCAATAGACTTCTCCAGCAGCCGGCAACAATAGACCACTTCCTCAACAGTACATCTAGAGGTCGACCGATATGGGTTTTTCTCTGGCCGATGCCGATATTTAGAAATCGGGGCGGCCGATATATGATGCCGGTTTTTGCGTCCGAGATTTTTTTTGGGCAGGTGCCACTGGTTGGCACTGGCAGGTGACACTGGCAAGTGGCACTGATTGGCAGGTGGCAGTGGTTGGCACTGGCAGGTGGCAGTGGTTGGCACTGGCAGGTGGCACTAATTGGCACTGGCATGTGGCACTGGATGGCACTAATTGGCACTGGCAGGTGGCACTGGATGACACTAGCAAGTGGCACTGGTTGGTACTGATTGGCAGGTGGCACTGGCAGGTGGCACTAATTGGCACTGGCAGGTGGCACTGGATGGCACTAATTGACACTGGCAGGTGGCACTGGCAGATGGCACTGGATGGATCTGGATGGCGCTGTAAAATAGATCCCCTCTAGTCAGTAACAATAGATCCCCCAGCAGTAACAATAGACCCCCCCAGCAACAACAGATCTCCCCACAGCCAGCATCAATAGACTTATCCAGCAGCCAGCAACAATAGACCCCTCCCTCAACAGTACATCTAGAGGTCGACCGATATGGGTTTTTCTCTGGCCGATACGATATTTTGAAATCGGGGCGGCCGATATATGATGCCGGTTTTTGCGGCCGAGATTTTTTTTGGCACTGGCAAGTGGCACTGATTGGCAGGTGGCACTAATTGGCACTGGCAGGTGGCACTGATTGGCACTGGCATGTTGAACTGGATGGCACTAATTGGCACTGGCAGATGGCACTGGCACATGGCACTGGTTGGCATTGATTGGCAGGTGGCACTGGTTGGCACTGGCAGGTGGCACTAATTGGCACTGGCAGGTGGCACTGGCAGATGGCACTAATTGGCACTGGCAGGTGACACTGGCAGGCACTGATTGGCACTGGCAGGTAGCACTGGTTGGCACTGATTGGCAGGTGGCACTGGATGGCACTAATTGGCACTGGCAGGTGGCACTGGTTGACACTGGCAGGTGGCACTGGTTGGCACTGGCAGATGGCACTGTTAGGTGGCACTGATTATCACTAGTTGGCACTGGCATTGGCAGGTGGCACTAATTGGCACTGGAAGGCACTGGTTGGCATTGGCAGATGGCACTGGCAGGTTTCACAGCCCATAGTGTAACTGTAAAACTGAATGCTCTCTGCAGCGCCGCGGTGTGTGAAACTGTATGGAGAGAGAGAGGAGCTGACAAATTCAGCGTGATGTCGGAGGTGGGCGGGACCCGGGGTGGGCAGGACCCAGCAGCTATCCAGCCAATGATTGGGCTGTTTAAGAAAGGGGCGGGGTCACATACACGTAGAGGCCCACCCAGATCCCATCCCATTGGCTGGTGTTGGATAGCTGGGTCCCGCTAACCCCTGGTCCCGCCCACCCCTGGTCCCGCCCATCCCTGACATCCAACTTCCATTTTGACAGCTCCTCTCTCTCTTCATACAGTTTCACACACTGCGGCGCTGCTCTGCCAACAGAGTGTGGAATTGAAAAAGGGGAAAAATATTGCGCTGATCAAAAAAATAAAAAACAAAATTGCACAGAAAAGCTGCTACACTAGAATGTGACTGAAATTCAAAAGATAATGGAAATGTGAATGTAGCGCTAGTGATACTAAAAAATCTCACTGAGTGACCCCTGAGTGTGCACAGTAAAAACAAATATAATAATGTGAATATAAATGAAATAAGTCCACATGGGAAAAAAATGAAAAAGAAATGTCCATCAACATAGCATGTGAAGTGACGATGAAGATGAACGTGTAACCAAATGGAACTTTCTTTCACAATGGTAAGAATAGATGGAATACGCTTACCAGAACCAGTAGATCTGACTGTCAGTGACAGCAGATCATTCAGGCATAGGAAATCCCAACGATGGATAGGCTCAACTTTTTTGAAGACTCTGTATAGCAGGTATCACAGACATCCACCCTGTTTTAAACGAATGTTGAGACAACTTCGGATGGGAAGAGGACCCTTGTAGGGGTCAAATGAAGGGCACAATAGACCGCCTCAAAAAACGTAATCCACCAACCATGAAAGGAAAAAGAAAAACAATGCTCCAATGGTGCAGGTCAAAAGTATAAAAAGGGTTTTATTGTAATAAAACAGGCAGATACATAAAAGTGATCACAAATTTCAAGATAAAAAGCAATATGGGGAGTGGTGTACCAAGGGGTTCCTCCTCCCTTCTCCACACTCTGCTGGCAGAGGTGCGGCCAGTGTTCAATATCGGCCTAATTTGGATAGTAATCAGCCGATACAGATTTCTCCAAAATGGCCAAATATAGGCTGATATATCGGTCGACCGCTAAGTACATCTCTCCTAAAATAACTGACCCCCCCAGCAACAATAGGTCCCCCACCAGCAACAATAGACCTTCCTGCAAAGCTAGATCCGCTCCAGCTAGAAAAGATCCCCCAGCAGCCAGCATCAATAGACCCTGCAGCACACTCCAGCACCCCTTATCACATACAGTCGGTGCTGGAGGTGCCGGAACTGCGTTCCCTCGCGTTCCTGCTGAAAAAAAGTCCTGGTCTCTCCCAAAATGAGGAGGATAAGGAGGATTTGGTTCAGTTAGAGCAGGTAAAGGAAGTTTTTTGTTTACCTTATGGGGCTTGTGCACCACCGTGATACAGTATTAGTTTTGACTGCCATAATGGAGAGAGTAGATGGAAATCATCACAGCTATGCCACTCATCACGTTATTTCTGTTAATGATGGCATCAAATAGAAGGATCACAGCAATCTCATGTTTCATTTTTGGGCCAAAACATATAAACCTGGGGCAGCATACACGTGCTCAGAGAGTGCCCCTATTCTGGTCAGTGTCTTTGTACAAATTTTTCTCTAAAAACAATTCTTGGTCTTCTAGTTCCCAGTTTCCATTTGATAGTCAGTCATGACATGTTAAGGACAGATGCCCAGTAGTGACCCACCTGATAGACCTAAACCTCCCCAACTCCCAATTGCCCAATAAAACAACTGACAAAGTTGTGGAGTAAAATTGGCCTTGCGGCCTATTTATTTAACCATTTCAAAACTTAAAATAAATAACCCTTTTACATAACATCAGACAAACTTTTTCCATATCTTGGTAGTCTTGGAGGCCACGACACAGAACTTGGTCACTGGGACAAAACTTATTTAACTTAGGCCTCCAGTCGCAAGACACCGACTCGGAGACAGTACACATGTCCGCAGTGACCTACAATTTTACCCCTTCCTGGTTAAACCCTCGTTGACCGGAAGGTACCCAATAACCCCATACCACAGATGGGTACCACCATTTTACTACCGATAACCCCATACCACGGATGGGTACCACCATTTTACTACCGATAACCCCATCCCACAGATGGGTACCACCATTTTACTAACTATTCCAGCCTTTTTCTCCTCTTCCAGAGACCGAGCACTGCCACAACCGTTCCGACCTCCCAACTGCATACCCCCGCCTAAAACCTAGGGAGGGTGGGTGGGAAGCTTCTTCCTCTTCTGCTGCAGGACTGACTGTACATCACTTCCTGCTCTCAGACTCTTACACCAGGGAACACCTCCAACCCCCAGGACACCCCCCTTTTCTTAAAGGGAAAACTACCTGCTTTCCTTTTGTCCTGTACTGTCCCACCCTGTCATGCCGTCCCTGCGCCTATCTGTTTCTTTCTTGCTCCGGGACTCTCTCACTTCTCATTTTATAGTCAGTTCCATGTTGAAACAAACAGTGCCCTGTGTTTAATGCGTTTAAAAATGTGCAATATAAAACTGTGCCATATAATGTCATATAATCCACAATTGTCCACCAAATGCTATAGCCCCCTGTATAGATCATAAGGCAAACATCACCTAGCTGCCTGTTGTGCCTCCTTTGCAGCTGCATGATCCAAAATAGCTCTGTTTTTCCCCTTGTTATGTAATCCTTCAGATGGTCATGCTTTGGGCAATCTTATGCCGTGTACACACGATCAGTTTTACAGATGAAAACAGTCCGATGGACTTTTCTCATCGGACAAACCGATCGTGTATGGGCCCCATGGGTCTTTTTTTCATCGGTGAGAAAAAATAGAACATGTTGTTAGAAATTTATCCGATGGGAAAAAACCGATAGCAAATTCCGATCGTCTGTGTGGAACTCCATCGGATAAAAAACCCACGCATGCTCAGAATCAAGTCGACGCATGCTCAGAAGCATTGAACTTAATTTTTCTCGGCTTGTCGGAGTGTTTTACGTCACGGCGTTTGGGACAGTCGGATTTTTGACTGATGGTGTATAGGCAAGACTGATGGAAGTCAGCTTCATCGGATTTCCGATGGAAAAATCCATCCGATTAGAATCCATAGGAAATCCGATCGTGTGTACAGGGCTTTATTTAGTGTTTCTTTCTGAGCTACCAGACCTCTGGGAGATGTTTTCATTACTTAAAGGCATTGTACACTTCAAATATAGTTATATTTCCTGTGTTGCTTGTTTGCCTTAATTATTGATGGGCTCATATGTTGTGGCTGCAGTGTGTAGTGTCATAGCTGATCGATTCACCTACGTCCATGTATTCATTCACCTAGCTTGCCCTGTTCTCTAAAGGGACAGGCACATTTTTGTTCCAGGATGCAGGCATTATTCAGATATCCCCACTCAAAAGTCCAGGATGTCATATGACGTCCTTGGGGGTGATGTGGTTCAATACAGACTTTACTAGCACTTTAATGCAGGGAATGCATTAAGATAAAAAAAGTTTTGACTTTAGAACCATTTTAATCTTTCACCTGGATTAGTGCTAGACTGAGAGACCCAGGGATTGTGGGATATCGAGTTTCTTCACAGGAAATGTTAGTTCTCAGACTGCAGACAGAGGTCATGCATTAACCTTTGCATCGCTATGTAGCATGATTCACGTTTGGAATGCAGTTTTAACCAGACTTGTTGTAAGTACACTACACTAAAGCTTTAAACTTAATTTAAACGTTCTTCACTATGGGAGTTTCTCTTGTGTTTAATCGTTTGGTGAGCTCCATGTGAATGAGAGATTGCGAGTCTTATGCCCCATACACACGATCGTCTTTCATGCCGTTAAAAATGCCATTTTTAAAAATGGGCATTAAAACCGATCGTGTGTATGCTCCAGAGCATTTTTAACGACGTGAAAAACGGCCATTAAAAATTTCGAACATGCTCTATTTTTTCACGTCGTTTTTCATGTCGTTTTTTTTAACGACGTGAAAAACGATAGTGTGTATACTTTTACGAGGTGAAAAAAAATGCGCATGCTCAGAATCAAGTATGAGACGGGAGCGCTCGTTCTGGTAAAACTAGCGTTCGTAATGGAGATAGCACATTCGTCACGCTGTAACAGACTGAAAAGCACGAGGCTGAAAAGCGCGAATCGTCGCTCAACAAACTTTACTAACATGAAGGGTGGCGCCATCCGAAGGGAAGTTCCCCTATATAGTGCCGTTGTACGTGTTGTACGTCACTGCGCTTTGCTTGAACATTTTTTAAAATTATCGTGTGTACGCAAGACAGGCTTGAGAGGAAACATGAAAAAAAACAACGAGAAAAACGTCGGTTTAAAAAATGGCATGAAAAACGATCATGTGTACGCCGCATTACAATCTGGATTGTTCTGTCTGATGTCTGGGAGGTTTCAAAATGCCCTGTCGGGTGTCTGGAACTGATTGGAGGATTCTCTATGGTTACTCGCCCAGTTGGCCACTCTCTATAATCTGAGGACCCATTTCATCTGGTAAGGAGACCCGCTGTGAGCACAGTGGTGTTCTTCTCCTGTGCACTGAAGATTGGTGTGGGGATCTTTCACCTATTTCTCCATCTTGCAATATATAAACGTTTCCTGAATAAGTCATCATGTGCAATATAATATTATTGTTTGCATTTTATAGCGCTATTACCTTTTGTACCACCCTCACCCTCCCTTTAGAATGTAAGCTCTACGAGCAGGGCCCTCCTGTACCTTTTGGTATTGAACTGTACTGTAATTGTGCTGTCCCCCCTCTACATTCTAAAGCGATGCGTAAACTGTTGGCGCTATATAAATGGTTGTTCTAAAGAAAAAAATTTGCGCAACCTTACAAAAGCAATAAAGTGCATATAGGTGGATATACACAAGCCTAACAACTTGCATAAAGTGATACCAAAGAAAGAAAAAGACACACAAAATGGTCCATATAAACAATTACACAAGTGAATATACACAAGCCTAAAGCTTGCAAAAAAAAGAGTTTAGCAAAAAAATATTATTGAAAAAAGGCACATAAAATGATCTATATAAACAGCTACACAAGACTTGGCTATAATCATATGAGCAAAGGTGCCAATCTTCATCCTACGTTTTCTTCAAGCAGGCAAATATAAAGGACAGCAGGTATAAACTGGCCGCTTACCGGATCTGATGGACCCCTATTAGAGATCAAATGGGCTCAGTAAATGGGGTTAATCCAGACATTTGCGGCAGGAATCATGCAATCATCTGGGTCCTTCACTCCTCAGAAGCGCTGCAAACATAATCTTCCAAGGCTTTACAACCAATGAACACCGCTCAGAGCGCATGATGTGACATGTTTAGGAAATGAAAAAAAGAAGGCTTCATGGTGCAGACACTTTTTAAAAAGAATGCCCTTTATTTGTTACTGGGTAACTGACATCCAGAGATAAAAGGAACGGTTTGTCAAAACATACAAACATCCGAATCAAAACAAGCAGCCAGCCGCGGCTCGCGCCAGTCAGCTGGAGTGTGGTGACGTCAAGATCCTTAGCTCCACCCGACGCTGCATTTCTCCATACAAGGCGTCCACTGGGAAAGAAAGGAGGCTCCACGGCTGGCTGCTTGTTTTGATTCGGATGTTTGTATTTGACAAACCGTTCCTTTTATCTCTTGATGTCAGTTACCCAGTAACAAATAAAGGGTATTTTTTTTAAGAAGTGTCTGCACCATAAAGCCTTCTTTTTTTAATTTCCTAAACATGTCACATCATGCGCTCTGAGCGGTGTTCATTGGTTGTAAAGCCTTGGAAGATTATGTTTGCAGCGCTTCTGAGGAGTGAAGGACCCAGATGATTGCATGATTCCTGCCGCAGATGTCTGGATTTACCCCATTTACTGAGCCCATTTGATCTCTGTAATAGGGGTCCATCGGATCCGGTAAGCGGACAATTTATACCTGCTGTCCTTTTATATTTGCCTGCTTGAAGAAAACGTAGGATGAAGATTGTCACCTTTGCTCATATGATTATAGCCAAGTCTTGTGTAGCTGTTTATATGGATAATTTTATGTGTCTTTTTTCAATAATATTTTTTTGCTAAACTCTTTTTTTGCAAGCTTTAGGCTTGTGTATATTCACTTGTGTAATTGTTTATATGGACCATTTTGTGTGTCTTTTTCTTTCTTTGGTATCACTTTATGCAAGTTGTTAGGCTTGTGTATATCCACCTATATGCACTTTATTGCTTTTGTAAGGTTGCACAATATTTTTTCTTTAGAACCATTATTTTAGTTTACTATTCAAACTAATTTTAATAATTGCAGCACCATCACATACATTCATTTTTGGTATACAGATACTTGTCATTTTTAGGACATTGATCTTGTTTATACCACCAAGGTTTTTGTTTTTTTGCACTTTGTATGCACCATTGCATTTTTTCTTTAGGGGTAGCGCAGATTGTTTACATTATACATTACCATTGCTATATACGTAAATCGTGTATTATAATAATAATAATAATAAAGCACTGTATTTTCAGTTTTTTATTTTTATCTTGTTTTATCTTGGCCTGTGTACAAAAAAGAACAAATGCAACACTAACATATTCTGTTATTATGTCTGAGTGAAAAGTAACTTTAGTATTGTGTCACCAAGTGGTGTATCTTGTGACCTAATTCCAGGGCAAACTTCTGCAAGCTGGTGACAGGGCAGACAGAGTCATATGCTCAGGTTATGCTGAGTGTGCTGTTGTCAAGGCAGTGTCTGGCTAAAGTACAACTAAGAAAGTAAGTAGGAATGGAAAGGTAACGGGACTTTTAAGGTGCATCAACCACACAATAATCAGTATAAAAATAGAAATTTATTACAAAAATAGAAAAAAAATCATATATATAATATATATACATGAACCATCAAATATACATGGTAAAATTTCCAAATGCATACAGACAATTATCTCTAAATGTTTTGCCATATATTTGGCTTCCTCAGGAGATTGTCATGCAAATACTGGAAATAAAGAAAAGAAAATGAATACATATAATTTTTCACATAATTCTTACTCCAAATTACAACAATCATAATATTTTTATAGATAACTGAAAACCATATCAAACCAAAAAGTATTCCAACATCATCTCAATATTGGATCTATTTATTCAAAATTATAAATGACCCTATGAATATCAATTATAGGTACATTACCTGTAACCATTTGATGGTGCAGTCTAAAAGGAGTGACCTAGATAGTCAATGAGCCAACCCACACGGGAGCACCCTGAAGGGGGGGATCATACGGTGTATCATAGAGGGGGGGGGGATGTTGGCAAGTTTAGCCACCCAGATATTGCTAGTACATAAGCAGAGGACCATCTGAGAAAAATTATAAAGAAGTCTAATGAGTCAAACAAACATCAAACAATATATATATATATATATATATATATATAATGTATTTTGCATAGGCATCTCCATCCAATTGTCCGGCAGATTCCCCATCGACATTTACCTGTTTATAACTTGTTGTCAAGCATTAGAATTAGAATTGGGGAGAAGAAGTAGTATCTCCAAATACCCCAAAAAGTGTCCACTCTAGAAGGAAAAGAAATAGTGGAAAACACTATAAATATTATAATTCAATCTAATCGGTGATCAATCAAAAAATCACCATAGAAATACTAGCTGGTCAGTACCTTCTTAGTCAAAATAGATAAAATATATCCACATGAAGGATTCACTGTCCAACAGTTTTTGTCCCAAAAGAACTAATCAATCCATTTTAGTTTACAACTAAGAAAGGTTAAAGAACAATAAAAAAGATATATATACCATCCAACTCACTGAAAGGAGAAACATTTGAACTCATGTTCATCTGGGTGAAGATCCAAGTGTAAATGTAATATATTGCAGCTTACCAATCATTAGATGTCTTCATTCGGGTTTTTTTGTAGGCTTCTTCCCTCTGTTTTACCTGGTGACCTGGCCAGTAACACTCCTCCTCTATTAATCACAATTCAAACGGTCATAAAAATGTTACTGATGCTATTAAACATATGTTTTCTAGGAGAAAAGTTCCTGCATAATGATCAGTAAAATTCCTGCTTATACAGTGCCTTGAAAAAGTATTCATACCCCTTGAAATTTTTCACATTTTGTCATATTGCAACCAAAAACGTAAATGTATTTTATGTGATAGACCAGTCCTCAAATTTTCCACTCGCATTTTGCGAGTGGAAAATGAGGGCTGAAGAGGAGCTGGACTGCCTGGGAGAAGGGGGGCGAGCACCACCAGTGGAGTTGATCGGGAGCCGTTCTTCCAGCGATCGCCCCGGGGGAAGAGAGCATGGAGGTAGAGGAGAGCCATGGGATCACAGAGCGTGGATAGCCCACTGTAACAGCTTACATTACAATTACCTCCGCACTGTTCACCTTCATACACAGCCCCGCCTCCTCCTGACCTGCACCTGTGATAGACAGAACGCTGTCTAATGCTGGGATGCGTTCTGTCTATCACAGGTACGGGGTTAGGAGGAGGCGGGGCTGTGTATGACGACGAGCAGAGCAAAGGCAATTATAATGTAAGCTGTACCGGCGTGCTATCCTGCTCTATGATCCCGGGGCTCTCTTCCTCCATTCATGATCCAGCAGCCCTCTCTCTTTCCTCTGCCCAGGCGAGGCTGCAAAGTTGGGCACAGGTGAAGCTGCAATGGTGGGCACAGTGAGGCTGCAATGGTGGGCACAGTGTGGCTGCAATGGTGGGCACAGTGTGGCTGCAATGGTGGGCACAGTGAGGCTGCAATGGTGGGCACAGTGAGGCTGCAATGGTGGGCATAGGTGAGCCTGCATTGATGGGCACTGGTGAGGCTGTGCTGAGGGGCACTGATAAAGTTGTTGTTAATATTTATTTTTGTAACTTAATTCTGCATAAAACATTTTAAGTATAAGTTCATGAGATAATTTCTGAGGGTGTGTTTAGGTGCGTAATTAGGGGCGGGGCATGGTAGGGGTTGGGTGGGGCAACTGGTGGCGAGTAACTCTTGAGGCCTGGCTAGTAGCTCAGGACTTTAAATTTTGAGCCCTGTGATAGACCATCACAAAGTAAGAGGCATGGAGGAGCTCAGCTATGAGGAAAGATTAGGGGAACTGAATCTATTCACTCTTGAGGAGGAGATTAAGGGGGTATATGATCAACATGTACAAATATATAAGTGGTCCATATAGTGAACTTGATGTTGAGTTATTCACTTAAACCTCCCTGGCGGTATGATTATTTCAGATTTTAGGGCTTCACAGAACAGCTGTATTTATACTGGGATTAAATTACACACAGGGGGACTCGATTTACTAATTAGGTGACTTCTGAAGGCAATTGGTTCCATTAGATTTTAGTTAGGGGTATCAGAGTAAAGGGGGCTAAATACAAATGCACGCCACACTTTTCACAAATTTTAAAAACCATTTATCATTTTATCACATAAAATCCCAATAAAATACGTTCACGTTTTCAGTTGTAACATGACAAAATGTGGAGAATTTCAAGGGGTATGAATTAGGGTTGCCACATCATCCCTTTAATCCAGGGCACATAATAATTACAGTGGAACCTTGGATTACGAGCATAATCCGTTCCAGGAGAATTCTCGTAATCCAAAGCACTTGCATATCAAAGCGAGTTTCCCCATAGAAGTCAATGGAAACGAAAATAATTTGCTCCGCATTGACTTCAATGGCATGCAATACCGCATGTGGCCAGAGGTGGGGGGCACCGGAGAGTCCGGGAACACTCGGAAAGGCTCGGGGACAGCTCGGCTGACCTCGGAAACCCTCGGAAAGGCTCAGAAACACCCGGAACTGAGTATTTTAGAGTATTTCCAAGTATTTCCAATTGGCTCTGCTCGGCTCCGGGCGCCCCCGCACCTCAGGCCAAATGCGGTACTGCAAACTCCAGCTAACACTTTATAAGCAGTTACAGCAAACAGTTTTGTTCCTTTTGGGGTTAAGATTTTACATAAATAAATATAAGCTGATCATTGTAATCACCCCTGTCAGTGTTAAATGCTTTATCGCAACCCTCTAACTGCTACACCTGCAGGGCAGCTAGTTCTGTTGAAACAGCAGGGTCCTCAGGTGAAAATTAAAGACAGCCTAAAAAAGAAAACTAGTACAACCATCACATCTGATGCCGCGTACACACGACCGTTTTTCATGACGAGAAAAATGCAATTTTAAAAAATGGTCGTGAAAAATGGTCGTGTGTATGCTCCAGAGCAAAATGCGCAAAAAAAAAAAATTAAAACCTGCTCAATTTTTTCTCGCCGTTTTTCACGTCGTTCTTTTTAACGGTGAAAAACGGTCGTGTGTAGGCTTTTACGAAGGGGAAAAAAAAAACGTGCATGCTCAGAATCAAGTATGAGACGGGAGCGCTCGTTCTGGTAAAACTAGCGTTCGTAATGGAGATAGCACATTCGTCACGCTGTAACGGACTGAAAAGCACGAAGACTGAAAAGCGCAAATCGTCTCTCACCAAACTTTATTAACACGAGGATCAGCAAAAACGTCCCAAAGGGTGGCACCATTCGAATGGAACTTCCGCTTTATAGTGCCGTCGTACGTCACCGCGCTTTGCTTGAGCGTTTTTTTTTTTCATGAACGTGTGTATGCAAGGCAGGCTTGAGGGGAAACACGAAAAATCACGTTGAGAAAAACGTTGTTTTTTTCCATAACATGAATAACGGCCGTGTGTACGCGGCATTAGAGTTGGTAAGCTGCAATATAATAAATGTTTTTGTAGGGCGCATGCGCGGCGCGATGCAGGAAGGACAGGCTTGAGCTCAGCTCCGCCAGACCCGGTCCTTTCAGGCTGGATCCACAGGGCTATACAGCACTAAACTTGGCAAATTCATTCATCACCCCTGTAGGAAGACAGTGTGCATGCCATCAGCTAAGAAAGCGCAGACTCGGCGCTCTCAGCAAAGTTTTACAAACTTTCTTCTGAAGGTTGAGAAGAAAGGCAGCAAGATGTCCCAAAATGGCGCCGGCGCGGCCCTGCACGCAGTATCTGTGGAGACTTCACCTGTCCCCCCTTCCATACAAGGGAACTGTGAGTACACCCTCCCCCTCTCTAAAGCAGACTTAGATGCCAGCCTCACGGCCATCTATGACAAGCTGGTTGATAAGATAGAGAGAGAAGTACATAACTCCACTGCAGCCCTCACACAGGAGATTGTCAGTATAGGCAGCCGCACAGAGCTACTTGAGACCAAACATGACGAACTCTCTCTGGCCCACAATGATCTTAGGAAGGACTTTGAAAACCTAGCAGATAACTTTGCTTTATGCAGGCACAGGTTGAGGACCTGGACAATAGAAATCGTCGCCAGAACATCAGGCTGCGTGGAGTCCCAGAGTCAGTCACAGACCTGATGCCTGCAGTCACTAAAGTCTTTCATAGCCTCTTGCCAGATAAGCCCCTCTCAGCTTTTACATGTGACAGGATTCATAGAGCTCTCCGTCCCAAACCCACACCTGACAAACCCCCCAGGGACATAATAATGTGTATGAAGGACTTCCTTGTCAAAGAGGATATCATGCATGCATCCAGAAACACTCTGAATATCTCTCTGGAGGGGAAAAGATTGCAAATTTACCCTGACATCTCCCCTGCCACATTGGATAGGAGACGCAGGATGAAGGAGGTTACTAATATCTTACAAACCGCAAGAATCAGATACCGCTGGGGTTTCCCCTTTAAGTTATCAATACCTCACAATGGCACAACGTACACAGTGTACAACGTAATAGAGGGCAAGGAACTTTTGGTAAAGCTGGGTCTGCTGCAGCAGCAATCTCCTAATCGTCCTCCCGCCACCCCTAGGCCCTCTCCTATATGGGCCACACCCTCTACTCGTCGTAGCCAGAGAGACCAGAGAAGGCTACACCACGCTTTCCAAGACCAAGCAGCTTGAACGCTCGCCTAAAAGATATTTGGTGGTTTTTGTGGATCTGTCCCCTTTTTTTCTCTCTCTCTCTCTCTGCTTCCTTTCTCTTCCTGTCTTTAGGTCAGTTATTGACCTCATGAACATAATCTTCCTGCAATCCTAAAAATGGACAGTACCTGATCCATTGTCTCACAGCTATCCTCACTCATTACAAAAGGTACTATGTTCCGGTTATTGTTGTTATTTGCTCCTAACACCCAGGCTGGAGCTCAGTGTTGTTCATATATATTTTAAGCTGAACGTATAACACATCCTGGTGCTACCATGGAAACAAGTGCCTAACCTAGGCATCGGAACACTTCGCTGCTGTGGCATCCTCCCCCCCCCCTTTTTTTTTTTTTTGTCTCCGATTCATCTACTCAATATATTTCATTATTACCATTGCTGCCAACTAACATGTTGTTCTAGCTCCATGCACATTACTGTTATTTGTTTTTCATATGTGTATATTATATGCCTGAAGCATCCGTTGTCACTGGATTGACCCCCCTCCTGCTGCTGTGGTTTGCTGCTGCTCCATTTTTATGGTGAAGCACCTGACCAGGTATGCGGGTCGAGGACACGTTTTGTCCTCAAGGTTCTCCTTTTGAATTTCGTGACAAGTTTCCCCTTGTCCCTATATTCCTACTTATCATTTTGAATTTTTCAGTTCACACAGCCAATATGGCTAGTTACTGGGTTTATAAAAAAATTGGAAATCAGTATTTACCAAGATACATACAACTATGCTACCTAAATTTAGCACAGCTATATTGTTATATTTTGTTCTCATTACATGGTACACTTATGCGTTTTCTATTTCAACTGATATTATTAAATGTTCTATCCCTCATGAAGCAGCTCTATCCAATGCTATATGGCGTAGCCTCCCCATCGTTGGTCCCCTACTCAATACTATCAAGCTCCATGGTCCACCTCCCCCAATCATATCCTCTTATTTTTAAAAAATGACGGATCTTAGAATAATTTCCCATAATGTCCAGGGCTTCAACTCACCACATAAGCGGAAAAAAGCTTTCAACCACTATAAAAGACTGGGCGCAGACATCATCTTGCTACAAGAAACACATTTTGCATCCTCAAACCCCCCTAACTATTTTGATAGAACCTTCAACCAATATCACTATACTACATTCACCAACAAGACCCGTGGAGTTGCAATTTTTGTACGGAACTCCATTATCTTTGATATACAGTCTGTCTTTAAAGACGTGGAGAGTCGATACATCATTCTTAAAGGCACCATAAACAATCGAGCAATTACCATTGCCTCAGTGTACACTCCAAACGACTCACAGTCAATTTTTTTCTCCCAATTTTTTGAGACCCTGGATCGATATAACTCCCCACATATGGTCATGGGAGGAGATTTCAATCTTGCGGCCCACCCTGCCCTTGATAGGAGTAGAGTCACCCCTTCTTCTAAGGCCTTTTCCAAGTCCATTAACAGCTCCATTAATAAACTACAACTTGTAGACTCTTGGAGGGCCCACAACACAGGGGTTAAAGCATTCACACATTATTCTCATCCCCATGATTGTTATGCCAGGCTGGACTATATTTTCTGCACCCCCATGCCCTGACCACAACATAACATCCCTTAAAACCTCTGCTATAGGCCTCTCCCCCTCCCCCTTTAATTGGCGTCTCAACGACTCTCTACTTACCAACATCTCCAATATTCAATTAATGTCCGCCCACATAGAGAACTACTTTATTGATAACACTAATATTGAGACCCCTCCCACCACTCTGTGGGTTGCACATAAGGCTGTCATTCGCGGCCACATAATCAATTTAGCCGCCTCTAAAAATAAAGAGAGACTTACAGATATCAAATGCCTAACAAAAGATCTGGAGCGCCTATACAACCAGCTACAACACTCCCCATCTCAAGAAATTACCTCTCAAATAAAATCTAAAAGAGAAGCTCTTGATCTTATCCTCTCCGCAAATACTGAAAGATCCCTTAGATTTTCGAAAGCAAAATTTCTACTACATTGTAACTCTCCCTCTGCCGCTTTTGCTAGAAAACTCAACCAAGACAACAGACCCACTCACATATACAAACTCAGAGATCATAGAGGAAATCTAGCTACACACCCCAAAGAGGTACTAAAGATATTCACATCTTTCTATAAAGGACTATTGTCCAGTCCCAAAGGTCGCCCAGATGGGACTTCCCTAGCTTGGCTGGACAGCCTGCATCTTCCCTCACTAAACCAACTGCAGATTGACTCTCTTAAGAAACCCTGTACCGAGGCAGAGGTCATTTCAATAATCAAATCTCTTAAAAATTCCACAGCCCCTGGCCCAGATGGGTATTCATCCCTTTACTACAAGAAATTTGCCCCTTTGCTAGCCCCTAGTCTTTCTAGACTATTTAACTATATCCTGGAGGGCAATTATTTTCCGGAGGAAATGCTCCTTGCTAATCTATCCCTTCTCCCTAAGCCCTATAAGGACCACTCCCTCCCCCAAAACTTTCGCCCCATATCGGTCCTCAACAACGACCTTAAAATATTTGGTAGGATTCTGGCTGACAGACTAGCAAAAGTCATCTCACCCCTGGTGCACCCTGACCAAACAGGTTTTATACCTGGCCGTCAAATAGTAGACAACATCAGGATGGTTACTAATATCATCCAAGATGCTAATTTGCACTCACGTCAGACATGTCTCCTCAGCCTAGACATACATAAGGCTTTTGACAGTGTAGACTGGTCATATTTAAATCTTCTCCTCCCCAAATTTGGCCTCCCAGAAAATTTCATACAAGGCTTTAATGCCCTATACCACTCACCTCAAACGCGTATCAAAATTCCAGGAAACAATTCAGAATTCTTCCCCCTGGGTAGGGGAACTAGACAGGGCTGCCCACTTTCCCCTCTTCTTTTCGCGTTAGCGATAGAACCCCTTGCTCACGCCATTAGGAATAACTCCGACATTAAGGGATACACAATCATTCAAGAGGAATTCAAGATCAGCCTTTATGCAGATGATGCCCTTATCTTCCTTACTGAACCCCTCACATCTATTCCCACCCTACTTAAAGTTCTTAATATATTTCATGATGTCTCGGGCCTTAAGATTAATATAAACAAATGCTCAGCTATGCCAGTCAACCTTCCCCTAAACCTGCAGAACCTTTTACAAAACAATTTCCAGTTCATCTGGTGCCCTCTTTCCTTTAAATACCTGGGTATTCACATTACATCATGCTACAAATCCCTATATAAAACCAACTACCCTCCCCTATTCACACAAATTAGCTCAATCCTTAAATCATGGTCCTCCCTCCATATCTCATTCCTCGGCAGAATTTGTGCTGTAAAGATGATCATCATCCCCAAACTGTTATACTATTTCCGTGCCCTTCCCATTAACATATCAAAATCTAGATTGGATTCTATCCAGAGGTTACTTAACAAGTTTATTTGGGCAGAAAAAAAATCAAGATTTAGCTATGCTTTGTTACATAGGCCGCAGTCTAGGGGTGGGTTGGGATTCCCAAACCTTTGGCACTATTTCTTAGCTGCAAGACTCAATCAGCTATGCCAGTGGTTCTCCCCTAACCAGGACATACCCTGGAAAAGATTCGAGTCCACATCTATTCTCCCATTTCACCTACAGGGGATTCTATGGTCGAACTCTGTTTTGCCCCGCAACCTCCTTAAACACAACATGATAGTAGCCCAATTTCTACAAATCTGGCACAAGATTAGAAGTACATATGACGTCACCTCCGCCACTCCCCCGCTGGCCTCCTTTCTAGGGGATAACAGACTGGACTTGGCATACAACGGCAGATCACTATTTTCTCTCTGGGAGAGGAATAATCTAACCACTTGAAAATCACTTCAAACCAAATGGGAATTTACTCCTTTTAGCACACTCCAGTTAAAATATAACCTCCCAAATTCTGAACATGATCTCTATCAACTTATTAGATCATTCTATGCAAAACATTATTCTTTAAACACTCTCCTCTCTAATACCTTATTTGAAAAGATTTGTATATCCTCTCCTAGGGACAGGGGCTTGATTTCCAGATTCTATCATTTTCTCAATAACTCCTCACTAGAAGTAAAATCAACTCCAATGCTTCAATGGGAAACCAAATTAAATTGTTCTTTTTCAGAGGAGTCATGGTGTTCTATGTATAACAATCTCCGTAAGTGCAATAAGGCTATCTCTTTTAGAGAAACCCCAGTGAAATTATTTACTAGATGGTACCTGTCTCCCTCTAGACTCCACAAATTTTATCCCTCAGTCTCCCCTAACTGTTTCAGAGGTTGTTTGGAACAGGGTACCATCTTGCATACATTTTGGAACTGCCCTCTCCTAGCTCGGATCTGGCAGATGGCTGCTGATAGATTTGAGCAATCCTCAAAACACAGGATCACCCTTACACCTCAAACATGTTTATTATTTTCTGATATACCTGATATTCCTAGACCATGCCTCAGATTGTTCCATTCTTTATGCAGTTCTATACAATGGATGATAGCCCTCAATTGGAGGTCCACTAATCTTATCTGGTCACAGGTGCTTTCTAGAATGGACACTATTAAAAATTTCTGAAAAAATCTTTCACACCTTAAATGATAGCATCCAAACTTATGATTCAAAATGGTCCTACTGGAACATCACGCAACATTAACCTTAAACCTTCTTCATCATACCAGAATCATCCCACCCATCTCCAATCTACCTTCCTTTTTTATGTAGAGTTATATCGGTAAATGCTCTTCTATGCCCTTTTCGGTATTCTTCATTAGAAATTCCTTTACAATACTGTTGTACCTCTTCTTTTTAAGTTGAACTACATGTACCACAGCTGTATTACTGTTGATCCTTTGTATCATGTGTACTCTGTAACTGCCTTATGCTTTTTTCCAATAAACTTTTGTAAACAAAAAATAATAAATGTTTGTATTTTTGGTTTAATACTGCTTTAACAAATCTATGGAAACTTCCTGTGTGAAATGTAAGAAGGTACATGACATATGTTCAGATTTTCCACAGCGACTTTGTAGGTTTGATTCACCCTTTGTGTGCCAGTGATCTCAGTACATTACCTGTTAGGGCACCTGGGCAGAACGTATCTGGGTACATTGTGTGGGAAGTGCCTGTCATCAAAGTCTGATTAGATCAGCACATGCAAAACAAGACAGATCAGCTATACAATGTGATCTAAATATAACTTTCCTTTTTATTCAGTTTTCAGGACTTCATATTCAATGGCAGGGAAACTAGTGAGCAGGAAGTTGAAATGAATTCAGAAATTGTCCTTGAAGAATACCTCTATAAAAGATCACAGCAGAAGAAGTGGACATCACCCGTAAACTACAAGGAAAGATTATTTGTGCTCAGCAACTCCAGATTAACCTATTATGAAGGTCGTTCTGAGGTAAGGTGAAAATGTGGGCTACCTTCCTTTAAGTGGAGCTATAATTCAGATTCTTTAATCCAGGTACTTATAGTTCAGAGAGTTCTTTAAAAAAAAAAGCAGTACAGATTGTCCCAGTATTGTAACCTTGTCTTTGCCAATGCTGTGCGTTCCAGCATCTAAGCAATGCCAGAATAAGGAATTCAATTTTCGCGGGTGATGTTGTTACTTCCCTTCCCTGGCCTTCTTGTGCAGATTCTGCTCCTGGACAACCTTTCAAGTCTGCCTTTATAGGAGGAATTGCCCAATAGGTAACTGTAAATACACCTCCCATTCTCGGGAAACAAACAGCTTTCACCATTAAACATTGTTTCAGTGTCAAGTGGGAAACATCAATAGAAATCAGTACGCATGCCTTAGAACAGGGTTTCCAAACTACAGCTCATGGGCCACTTCCAGCCCACCAAGTGATTTTATGTGGCCCCCATCTAGGGTCAGCGACATATCCTCAGACTCAGTGCACAGACTTATGCCACGTACACACGATCGTTTTTTCTGATGAAAAAAGACTGATGGACTTTTTTCATCGGACAAACCGATCGTGTGTGGGCCCCACCGGTTTAAAAAAATAGAACCTGTTTTAAATTTTACCGATGGAAAAAAAAACCGATTGCAAATTACGATCGTCTGTGTGGAACTCCATCGGAGAAAAAACTCACGCATGCTCAGAATCAAGTCGACGCATGCTCAGAAGCATTGAACTTCTTTTTTCTCGGCTTGTCGGAGTGTTTTACGTCACGGCGTTTTGGACGGTCGGAATTTTGACTGATGGTGTGTAGGCAAGACTGAGGACATTCAGCTTCATCGGATTTCCGATGGAAAAATCCATCGGATTTTATTCCATCGGAAATCCGATCGTGTTTACAGGGCTTAAGGATTCAGATCAGTTGGTTTCCACTTTAACCTCCGAAGCCCCACTGATCACTCTGATGTAAGGGTGGCTCTGATGGTGACCCTGATATGAGGGAGGGGCTCGGATTGGGACTCAGATTAAAGGGGGACACTCTGGTGGGTTCTTGGATGTAAGGGGGGATTCTGATGGGGACCCTGATGTAAAGCTGGACTCTGATGGGGATCCTAATATAAGGGGGACCCCAATGTAAGGGGAGGACTCTGATGGGGACCCTGATGTAAGAGGGTACTGTTATGTGTAAGGAGGGCTTCTGATGTGAAGCAGGGGCACTCTGATCTGAAGTTGTTTTTTTTTTAGTATGTTTATTCATTCAGTTATAAAACATATTTTTGTAGCCCTTGTACTGAAAAGTTTGGAGACCCCTGCACTGGGAGAATTACTTTGAAGGTTACTCATTTTGGGGAACTTTACCTTAGGTGCATGTGTTTTCTAAAACATTTTTATAACTTTCATATTTTCTTGTTTGATGTTTTTTTTTATTATTAAAAAGGCCAACATATTTTGGTTGTTTTATAATCGGTACTATGCCATGAAAGGCTAAAGAAAGCCTGCTTCTGTTTACACTATATTGTTTTATTTGACAATATCAGGGATCAGTATATTCTACTTACACTGTATAGATATACTTTATTGTCATATACATACAACAAAAATTTTCCGGGTACTCTTTATAGTAGCAATAAAACACTTCTCAACAAAACCACACATACATACTCCTAGCACATGCCCACATAACATTTTATATTTTGATATATTTAAATAGATATTTAAAAATAAATTAAAAAATACGTTTTTTTTTTTTTTTTTTTTAGAATTCCACATAAAATTCCTAAAACACTGTATCTGATGGGATTATGGACAATACAGCCCTAGGGAAAAAACTATGCTTTAAGCGATTATTGTGCGTTTTAAGTGTCCTATATCTTTTCCCAGATGGCAATGGGACAAACACACTGTAACCTGGGTGGGTTGGATCAATACTAATAGCTTTTGCCCGCTTTGTGCTCTAAAATAATAACATGCCGTGCAATTTATTGTATATTATATGATATATTTACAAAATATAGTGTAAAGCCGTGTATACACGATAGGTTTTACAGATAATAACAGTCCGATGGTCTTTTTTCATCGGACAAACCGATCGTGTATGGGCCCCATCTGTCTTTTTTCCATCGGTGTTTAAAAATAGAACATGTTTTAAATTTATCCGATGGTTAAAAAACCGATAGCAAATTACTATCGTCTGTGGGGAACTCCATTGGATAAAAAACCCACGCATGCTCAGAATCAAGTCGACGCATGCTCAGAAGCATTGAACTTAATTTTTCTCGGCTCATCGGAGTGTTTTACGTCACCGCGTTTGGAACGGTCGGTTTTTTGACCGATGGTGTGTAGGCAAGACTGATGGAAGTCAGCTTCATCGGTTTTCCGATGGAAAAATCCATTGGTTTAAAAACCATAGGAAACCCGATCGTGTGTACCGGGCTTAAGTATAAAAAAAATAACAGTTGAGAGACAGTTGGCACAAACAGCTGATGATGTTACACCTTGTCTTCTCAAAAGTAGACATGGGTACTGGATATCAGAGAGGCCAAAGGTCAGAGGAAACAGTCATGAGCAGGAACAAGTGCGTCCAAGGTACTACCTCTTGTGTGATTCCACGTCAGTCTCAGGAACGTGGCACCCAGCCTAGGAAGTCTCTGCAAACCTCCATACTCAGGCAACACGTTTCAGCCTTAAGGCCTTAATCATGGCCATGATTAAGACCTGGTGGCCAAAACGTGTTGGATTTTCATGGCTGTTTTTTACCTGTAATGAATGTTTTAGTCGATTTTCATGACACCAGCCTTTCCCTTTTTGCATAAACTGTCATGAGCAGGTGTGTCAGCAATGGCAAGCCAAGACTCATTTAAAAGGAGAGCCCAGTCTTTACAAGAGGCCTTTACAGTGGGAATTGGGCTATGCTTTATGACATTCCAAGGTTGCCCTTTCTGGGTTTACCTCAATGATGGCAGCTTACATGCAGATGGGCAAACTCAAGCAAAGTGTAGAATAGTTGGGTGGAGGCCAATGCTTATGTAAGCCTTGAATTCCTATAATATTAAATATGAAATTTAATAGAATAAAAAAAAAAATCATAAAAAAGTCCTTCAGAGATACACCACTCGACACCAGATAGGGTAAAAAGATCCTCAGTGAAGGCCTCCACCATACAGAGTGCCTGATTACCAGCTTACATTGACCTTCTATTATGCAAGGTCAATTAAGCTTGTGGTTCAAACCCAGCCAGGGCCTTTATACGTCCCACAGGACTTGCACTGTAGTAAGGAGATCGGCCACTTGGAAAGCACTCAGTCATCAATAGTCCGAAAAAAGGAAATAAAACTGGTTATAGCATAAAATCCTTATAACACTTATTAGGATTAAAGAATTGCACTTGCAGGAAATCAGATAAAAGCAAGCATGTAAATAAAGCCGGCCGTGTAGCTACCCTTTCTTCCTGGATTAGTGTAGTGCTGTGACAGCAGCACGTCGCTCCATCCAATGCGCTTCATCACAATATGAAGTCATCTTGGGGCTGTCTGTATTTCACAGGAGAGTTGCTGCTTTGGGAATCTGTGTTTTGGGATTAGCACGGTTTTATTTAGATTTATGTTTATATAAATCGAAATAAGTGTCATTTAGTTTGTCTGAAGATGAAGACTAGAATTAGACAACAGGGATCCCTCTTGTTTTGCATTCTTGTCTGGAATTACTTGGGATGAAGAAATGGGCAAAGCCTATGAATGGGCAAAACTAAGGAACCGAGACTGCTCTTTACCCCTTTACTAGCAGTTTTCCATCTGCTTCTCCAGTGATTACATGATTGCATTGCATTGCAGAATAGATATCAGTTATAATCCCTTGTGTTTTGGAGCAGATGCCTTTCTTGACTTCCATTCTGAGTTTCGGTTAGAATAATGGTACTCTCTTCATTGTATAGTGTGGAATGCAGAAAGGCAGGACATAAACAAAACAATGCTTGCTTTCCATGTGACAGTAAGACCCCTTTCACACTGGGGCGGGAGCGGCGTCGGGAGTGGCGTCTCTTTACCGCTAATTTCGTGGCGCTATTCAGCCTCTAGCGGGGCAGTTTTGCCCCCCGCTAGCGGCCGAAAAAGGGTTAAAAACCACCGCTAAGCACCTCTGCAGAGGCACCTTGCCGGCGGTATAGCCGCGGTGCCCCATTGCTTTCAATGGGCAGGAGCGGTGGAGGAGTGGTAAACACAAAGATGCTGCTAGCAGGACTTTTTTTTCCCGTCCTGCCAGCGCACCGCTCCAGTGTGAAAGCCCTCGGGCTTTCACACTGGAGAAACAGCAGCCACTGTTTCAGGTCGGTTTGCAGGCGCTATTTTTAGCGCAATAGCGCTTGCAAACCGCCCCAGTGTGAAAGGGGTCTAACTGTCAAAGCCCAGGGGAAGAATAATCAGGGTAAAAGGTTAATTTTATGAGGTACTCTACAGAGACAGTTGAGACTCTCAGATACATGATACATAATTATCAGTTATAATTGTTCTCTGCTTAGTAGCCAAGCATTCTTTTTTTTGATTGCACTCTTTATTCTGGTACATACGAAAGCTTATTATGAAACAAAATACAACATTGGTTAAAAATATAGCATGCACCTGTTTTTTCTACTGATAGTGTTTCAAGCATCATATTGTTTCCCTTCCCAGACAATTAATTATGAGACCAAGAAATGCATCAGTGAAAATGAACTATAGCTTTCCACATCCTGTTTGTTTGTAATGTACATTTAGAAATCTTGGTAAATTCGCCCTAAACTTTACTAGGCCAATTCATTGCAAAATGAAGCTTACAAGTTTCTAAAAAAAGCTTCAAATTTGTGTTTGTCCATCAAATGTTGTATCAAGTGTAGCGGCCTTACCCCCTCTTTTTGGTCTAGGGGTATGTTGTACATGAGGGTGAGATGCGCTACGGCCCATGTCCTCCCCATTGCTGTGGGTGAGGTGAAGGCCAGTACCTGTTATTCTCCTCGGGCCTGTGTGTCTCTTTAAGAACCAAGTCCTAATGTACTGACACTCTCCTTTGCTCCCATTAACCAGAGTTCCACACACCGATAGAGGGTCCAACTCTTGTTTATTAACACACTCCAATAAACAGTCCTTTTCCAGCCGACTGGATGAGACCCAATAAACCGTTCAATACGGTGGGGTGAGCAGGTTGAGGCACTATCCTGATAAGTGAACTAAACCACTGTGGATTCACCAGCGGTTGCTAAAGCCCATGGCTTGTGAAAGAACTTAAACCTTCAGGGTCTCTACCAGCGACCCCAGAGAACAGAAACAGGCGTACCTTCGCTGCGTTGTGGCCCCTATCAGGGGGAAGATGTCCCTCCAAGAGAGTTACCAGAGGCCCCTCTGTCACCGGGTTGATGCTGCTCCGTTTCTTCAGAAGGGTGACCTCTCCGGCCTCCTCGCCTCAGATACGAGCCCCATCCACCTCAGGGACCCTCGGACAATCCCACCCTTGCGGGACCCAGTCAAAGTCACTGAGCCCCAGGCCTCCGATGTAGTACCTCACCCCAGGCTTAAGGTGCCTGGGATAGACTCCAACACCACTCTGGCCAGGCCATGGGCACCTAGGCCGGAACTCCGAACCGCCAGCACCCAGGCCTAAGGTGCCTGGGCACTGGATACAGAAGAAGAAGAAGACCTCGTGGCGAGGGCGTCTCTCCCCTTTATATCCTCCCGTGATGCCACAGCAGGTTCCCCGCCCCGCTGTACCACCGCCGGAATGGGACAAAAAGGAGACAGCACTGTGGCAATGATTCTACCTCGACCCGCGGGAACATCGCCACCCACAGTTCAAGGAGAATAGCACACCACCAAGTCCTCCACAAATTTGAATGGTGTAAATCCTTTCATAATTAACACATCCTGGATCATACTACCACCCAGGTGTACCCCCTAAATTTAGACCCCCGCTACACAAGAAAAAACAAAAAACAAGCCACGGGCACTAGCACTGTGCTGTTTTTCATGCTTTAGGGGAACAAGATCAATTTTTTTTTTTTAGGGTAACAAACACATTAATGGCCCTGTAATCTATTTTTCATGAAACCATTTCTTGCTGGGGTTTTCTACCTCCTTGTAATGTCCTCCATGTTCTCCTGAACCTCTTTTTTTCCTCTCTCACTTCCACTTGTTTGGAACAAGCAGTGCATGTTAGTTGCCGCCAAGTGCACTGCTCTATGCTCACTACAAATCCCTTAGCGGCGGTGATTGGCTGCACGCTGTCAGCATCCTAGCGGGCTCGCCCGAGGTCATCCTTGCAGTGAGAGACACTCGAGGATTTCTCAGGGGATAAGATAAGTTTACTACTGTAATGGATATAAAGCGAATATTTAAATATATATAAGAATTTAAAAAAAAAAGCTCATCCTTGCCCTGATCGGAGCTTGGGGGCCACAGAAGAGATAACGGCCAGATTTCTCAGGGGATAAAGAAGAGAATATATATTTGTGTGTGTGTGTGTGTGTGTGTATGTATATGTATATGTATGTATGTATATGTATGTGTATGTGTATATATATATATACTGCTCGGACGAACAGATTTACACCGAATTTTAATGGTTCAAAGAATGTCAAGCAAAATGGTCGGCCCTTACGCACGTTCACTTAATCAGATCTGGCCCTCTTTCAAAAAAGTTTGGACACCCCTGCTCTAAGAGGAAATCAGATCACAGCAGGAATTAAAAAAAAAAAAATTAAGACTACATACTTGAATATTAATTTTTGGAAAACAGAGTTTGGTGTCACATAAAGACATGCAGTGCAGTAAAGTGGCAGTAAACTCTGTTTTGTCACTTTTACTTACAGGTTAGCTTATAATAATGTTTACCTGTAGGTAAAATGAATATCTCCTAAACGTGCACCATTTAGAAGATATTTGCATGTTTTTCAGCCGGTGACATCACCAGCGCATGTACACTGAGCTCTGAATGGACAACATACTCAAATGTGCTTTCCATTGAGAGTGGTTTGCTGTGACCGTGACTCCCATGTGCAGGAGTGACATTATCGCAGCTTGGCCATTCCAACGGTTGGAGCCCGTGAACGGGTGAAGATGGAAGGCCTGGCAGCGATGACAGTGCGTTGCTGGAGGGCATCGTTTTAAGGTAAGTCTTTCATAATGCACAAGTATGCAATGAAAACTAGTACATTATGATATTACCTTGCAGAGAACCAGATTTTTTTTTCCCTTTCATGAGTTTACTACTGCTCTAAGCCACAGCTGTGATTAAAACCCAGAGACAAGCCCATGTTGAAATAAATGTATTTAAAGCGGAGTTCCACCCAAAAGTGGAACTTCCACTTAATTGCTTCCTCCGGTGTCACATTTGGCACCTTTCAGGGGGAGGGGGGAGTGGGGACAGGTCCCTTTCCCCACCTCAGAGAGACCGTGCCCGGCTCGGTCTCCCGGAAGGTGGTGCCCCCTCCTACTTCCTCCGCTGCCGGACCAATCAGAAAGCGCAGCGCACTTCGCGGGTAAGCAGTAGGGAACTGGGCATGAAGCCGAAAGGCTTCACTGCCGGGTTCCCTTATCTGGAATGGCGGCGGCTGCACACGATAGTCGATCCGAAGATCGGCTGGGGTGCCGACATCGCAAACTCCCTGGACAGGTACAGTAAGTGTCCATATTGTAAAAGTCAGCAGCTACAGTATTTGTAGCTGCTTACTTTTAATTTTTTCTCCAAGGCAGAACTCCGCTTTAATTGATCATCGACTATAAAAAATGGGACCCTTTTATTGAAGTATGCATTCCAAATCCAAATATTCCTGGTGAGCACAGAAAGTATCTATCTATGTATATATTTATATAATTCAGTGGTTACCACTGCACACATACGGAGATAAAATATCACACTCAGAGATAAAATATGGGCCGGGTGCGCAGCAAAGACTGGAGTACATATAATCCAAACGAGAGAGCGCCACTCACGGGTCTTGAGAGGTGAAAGCACAGGGAAGATTTTATTTCAGCGTTTTGACGAGGCACAAGCTTGTGTTCTTCAGGTGATATATATACAGTGGGTACGGAAAGTATTCAGACCCCCTTAAATTTTTCACTCTTTGTTATATTGCATACATTTGCTAAAATCATTTAAGTTCATTTTTTTCCTCATTAATGTACACACAGCACCCCATATTGACAGAAAAACACAGATTTTTGGACATTTTTGCAGATTTATTAAAAAAGAAAACTTGAAATATCACATGGTCCTAAGTATTCAGACCCTTTGCTCAGTATTTAGTATTTGCACCCTTTTGATCGTATACAGCCATGAGTCTTTTTGGGAAAGATGCAACAAGTTTTTCACACCTGGATTTGGGGATCCTCTGCCATTCCTCCTTGCAGATCCCCTCCAGTTTTGTCAGGTTGGATGGTAAACGTTGGTGGACAGCCATTTTTAGGTCTCTCCAGAGATGCTCAATTGGGTTTAAGTCAGGGCTCTGGCTGGGCCATTCAAGAACAGTCACAGAGTTGTTGTGAAGCCACTCCTTCGTTATTTTAGCTGTGTGCTTAGGGTCATTGTCTTGTTGGAAGGTAAACCTTCGGCCCAGTCTGAGTTCCTGAGCACTCTGGAGAAGGCTTTCGTCCAGGATATCCCTGTACTTGGCTGCATTCATCTTTCCCTCGATTGCAACCAGTCGTCATGTCCCTGCAGCTGAAAAACCCCCCCACAGCATGATGCTGCCACCACCATGCTTCACTGTTGGGACTGTATTGGACAGGTGATGAGCAGTGCCTGGTTTTCTCCACACATACCGCTTAGAATTAGGGCCAAACAATTCTATCTTGGTCTCATCAGACCAGAGAATCTTATTTCTCACCATCTTGGAGTCCTTCAGGTGTTTTTTTTAGCAAACTCCATGTGGGCTGTCATGTGTCTTGCACTGAGGAGAGGCTTCCGTCGGGCCACTCTGCCATAAAGCCCCGACTGGTGGAGGGCTGCAGTGATGATTGACTTTCTACAACTTTCTCCCATCTCTCGACTGCATCTGTGGAGCTCAGACACAGTGATCTTTGGGTTCTTCTTTACCTGAGCTGTAAGGTCTTTATATAGACAGGTGTGTGGCTTTCCTAATCAAATCCAATCAGTATAATCAAACACAGCTGGACTCAAATGAAGGTGTAGAACCATCTCAAGGATGATCAGAAGAAATTGACAGCACCTGAGTTAAATATATGAGTGTCACAGCAAAGGGTCTGAATACTTAGAACCATGTGATATTTCAGTTGCAAAAATGTCAACAATTCTGTGTTTTTCTGTCAATATGGGGTGCTGTGTGAACATTAATGAGGAAAAAAATGAACTTAAATGATTTTAGCAAATGGCTGCAATATAATAAATAGTGAACAATTTAAGGGGGTCTGAATACTTTCCTTACCCACTGTATATAGATACTGTATGTGTATTTCTACACAGATCAGGGAACAAATAATTTTCTCCTATATTTTTAAAGAAAAGAATGAAACAGTTATTGCATAATGTAGTAATTCGGAAGTCGGCTCAGTGGAACTGCAAATGCTTGCTGTGTTGTAAGAATCATAGCAACGTTTGTATTATCACACATATGACACATCACCTAAAACAGATCAAGATAATATATTAAAGGGGAGTTCCACCCTTTTTTTATGTTTATTAAAAGTCAGCAGCTACAAAAAGTGTAGCTGCTGGCTTTTAATAAACATACACTTACCTGCTCCACTGTCCAGCGACGCCTGGAGCTCCGCTCCTCTCCCCCCTCCCCCGCTGGCGCGTCCATTTACATATTGGGCACCCGGCCGTGACAGCTTTTGGCTTCACGGCTGGGCACTCACTGCGCATGCGCGAACGGCGCAGCGCTCTGTGAGTGGACAGGCGATCGCCTGGGACCTGTAACGTCCCAGGTGATCCCCTACAGAGAGGAGCCGCCACAAGGCGATATGACGTATCGCCTAGGCGGCTCCAGGGCGGAAGGAGGAAGTGGGACAGAAAGTCCCACTCCTACTGAAGCCCCCACTCCCCCCCCAAAAAAATTACATGCCAAATGTGTCATGTAAGGGGGTGAGGAGTGGAACAAAAAAAAGTAAAAAAATTGGGTGGAACTCCACTTTAAATGAAGGTAGTAAAAATAATAGATTGTCAATTCATCAACCACCATATATAGTTCTTTCACATTCCACACAACATTGGCATCAAGAAATAGTTTCAGCAAGAGCACTTGGTTTTGTCTTACAAGATTCTCCAATATAACTAGTATACAGGGTTTAATGGAGATCTTGGTGTTGATTTACCAAAGGCAATTTGGCAGTTCACTTTTGCAAAAGAAAATTGTACTATGAAAGGGAATTTGCCCCAGAGCTAAGTGATTGAGATTAAAGTGATACTAAAGGTTCAAATATAAAAAAATAAAAAATAACAAACATATCATACTTACCTCCACTGTGCAGCTCGTTTTGCACAGAGTGGCCCCGGACGCCGTCTTCTGGGGTCCCTCGGCAGCTCTAGCGGCTCTTCCCCGCATCAGATAACCCTCTAGGAGAAGTGCTCTCCCGGGGGGTTACCTTGCGGGCGCGCTCCCGTGTCCAGCATTTGGCGTCCGTAGCCGCCGAATGCAGGACTCGGCCCCGCCCCCGGCGCTTGTTTCATTGGATTTGATTGACAGCAGCGGGAGCCAATGGCTGCGCTGCTATCAATCCATCCAATCAAGAGCCGAGAACCCCGGGCAGAGAGACGGCGCATCCTAGCGTGGGACATTCCAGGGCTCAGGTAAATAAAACGGAGGCGCTGGGGGTCGGTCACTAGAAGAAGTTTTTTCACCTTAATGCATAGGATGCATTAAGGTGAAAAAACAGGAGGGTTTACAACCCCTTTAAGCTTTTCTCTGCAGTTTTTTTTATTTCCCTGCATGTGATTTGGGTATTCTTTGTAAAGTAAAACTTTAACACATTCACTAATCTTTGGGGAAAATTCCCTTTCAAAGTGCAACTTCTCCTGCAAAGGGGAACAGTCTATTTGCCTTTTTGTAAATCAACCCCTTCATGCATTTCAAGATATAAAGGTGTTATTATACCCAAAACCAAACATGTAATATATTGCAGCTTACCAATCATCAATCATTAGATGTCATGGCTGTATTATTTCTATTTTATAGGCTATTTTCCCTCTGTTTTCACCTGGTGATCTGGCCAGTAACACACCTCTTGTATTAGTATTAGAGTGCCCCTAACTCTGGATAAAGAAGCACAGGGCACATTTGGACAACAGCATTGTCCGTTTGGGGGGAGGGGAGTGTTAGATGTACTAGCATATTTAGATACACTAACACATTTACTTCACACTTTATAAGCAGCTACAGCAAGAGTTTTTTTCCTTTTGGGATAAAGGCCTCATTCACACCATGGTGCAGAGACATAGTTTTTTGTGCACACGTTCTGCGAAGGCTCTCTATGTGCCCTGTTCACACCACAACACTGGTATCACATGCAGATTTATTCTGCGCAGGAATCTGCAACGTGTGTGGAGTTTTCTGCATGGGAAAAAAAACTGGCGTTACATTGGTGTGAATAGGGCACATAACTGACGTGCATGAAAACTGATGTCCACGTGCATTGAAACTGATGTATCTGCAAGTGAAATCTGTGCGGTTTTTCCCATCAGTTCGCATCAGTTTTCGTGCACGTATGGTGTGAACGATCCCTAATGGTTTACATAAAAAAACTAAAAGCTGATCATTGTAAGCACCCCTATCAGTGTTAAATGGTTTGTCTCATCCCTATAACTGATACAGTTTGCAAGAGAGTTTGTTATTTTGAAAAACAGATCACCAGGTGAAAATAAAGGAAAGAAATCTTAAAACTAAATGAATGCAGCCATCACATCTAATGCCGCGTACACACGATCGTTTTTAATGTCATTTTCAAAAACAACGTTTTTCTCGACGTGATTTTTCTTGTTTCCTCTCAAGCCTGTCTTGCATACACACGTTCATTAAAAAAAAAAACGCTCGAGCAAAGCGCAGTGACGTACGACGGCACTATAAAGGGGAAGTTCCCTTCGAATGGCGCCACCCTTTATGTTAGTAAAGGTTGTTGAGCGACGATTCGCGCTTTTCAGCCTTGTGCTTTTCAGTCCGTTACAGCGTGACGAATGTGCTATCTCCATTACGAACGCTAGTTTTACCAGAACGAGCGCTCCCGTCTCATACTTGATTCTGAGCATGCGCGTTTTTTTTTCCCCTCGTAAAAGCATACACACTACCGTTTTTCACGTCGTTAAAAAAAACGACGTGAAAAACGACGTGAAAAAATAGAGCAGGTTCTCATTTTTTTTAGGCCATTTTTAACGTCGTTAAAAAGGCTCTGGAGCCTACACACAATCGTTTTTAATGCCCAATTTAACAAATTGCATTTTTACCGACGTGAAAAACGGTCGTGTGTATGCGGAATAAGATTTGTTAAGCTGGAATATAATAAATGTTTGCTTTAAAGCAAACTAAATCTAAAATAATGGTCTGCCTGCAAAGAAGAACTTACCTGTCCTGGGGCCTGCACCATTGACCCCTGCAGTAGTAAGAAGAAATTGTTCACTGACACTTTAGAAACTGATACTTCAAGAAGTGTTCATTTTCTGGCTCTGAACTGCAGTCTTGTGTTCAACCCATCAACGATCGATTTTCTCGACGGTGAAAACACCGTCGAGAAAATCGACGGGAAAAACGAGGAACGGCTTGTTCCCCTACACACGGCCGGTTTTCATGACATTTTTTTTCTTGGTCGATAAAAACGACCGTGTGTAGGCTCCCCGGCAGTGTTTCCCTATGGGAAAACTGGCGCAGAAAAAAATGCCTTGAATCACGACGAGAAAAATTAGAGCTTGTTCTAATTTTTCTCGTCGTGATTCTTGCCGTTTTTCTCGTCTGGAAAAATGATGGAAAGCCCACACACGGTCGTTTTTCTCGTCAAAGAGAAAAAATTTAATTTCTTTCTCGTACATCACGGGACACAGAGCGACATAGTCATTACTAATGGGTTATATAGTTACCGTCAGGTGCTGGCACTGGCAACTTCCAAAACCGGAAGTACCCTCCCCTATATAAGCCCCTCCCATCCGGGAGCACCTCAGTTTTTTGCCAGTGTCTAAGGTGTTGGCCAAGAAGAAACATGTGTTTTTCACTGAGCTTGCGTACAGGTTCTTTTGGGCCTCAGTAAGCTATTCCGGATCCGACCAAAAAAGCTTCATAGCTAAACGGTCGGTACCCGGGCCTTGCAAAGAGAAGAGCAAGGTTCTGCCTGTAATGCTTCTCTTAGGAGAGCTGGACCCTGGGATCCAGAGCTCTGGTCATACCCACGACCAAGATGTTTTCTGTGCAGGGTGCTATACAGGTCCAGGGGAGTGGAATCCTTGGGAACCCGGTCCCTGAAGGTTTGATTACAATGCCTGCCGTGATAGGTGAAGTTTGGGCTTTTGTGGACCAAACAAAGTCCTGCGGCGAGGAACAGGTAAGTGGGGGCCCCCAGGAACTTGGTTCTATTGGGGGACCCCCAAGCCTAATTTGTCTTTCTGTCTGTTACCTAATGGTATTCCCGCAAGATTCTGTGCATGCCTGTAACTACTAAAAAAAATGTAATAATTTTTAATGGTGGTCAAGAAAAAAAAAAAAAAAAAAAATGTTTTTTTATATATATTTAGTATATTAGACTGCGGTACCTGTGTTTGTCCACTAGAGGCCGCTGTGGAATGTTTTCTTGTCATGTGGACTAGTCTCTTCTCAGAGAGCAAAGTCCAGGCAGTTGGTGAGTTCTCCTATAGGAAACTGCTTCCTCTGCCATGTTGCAGTGCTCGTCCATCCCCCGGCCTGCGGCAAAGAGGGGCCCTGGCTCCTGTCCCTGGTTTCCATGTTTGAAATTAGCGCCGAGGGCGCACGTGGCCGCGCGCGTGCGCGTGCACGCGCCTCTATATATAGAGGTGAGCCGGGAAAGGGGGCAGAGCATGGGGGATGACGCTCTGTGCGCGCCGCAGCGCTTCTGCGCATGTGCGGGCGTCCCAGCAGGTTTTAAAAAGCCACAATATTGTAGTAAGCTGGCTATGAAGTACAGAGACAGAGCTGGCAACATTTAAAGGCATACAGCAAGCGGTTGATACAGGCATCCCCTAGAAAGGCACATTAGTAGACACCAACTGTTTATTATAGCAGCATTTATGCTAGACTATTATCAGTAACTGGTGTATTTCGGCTGGAATACCTCAGCTTTGTGGCTTAGGAATATGCCGTCTAAAAACTCCGGGACTAGAAATTCCAGGAGGAATAGGGGGTCTCCATCGGGCTCTGAGGATCTTGGGCATGCTTTGGCTGCACCAGTCTCCCCTGAAGAATCAGAGGTTAGTGACCGTAGGGCACCCCCAGGAGTACCTGGTACTGTGGCTGTCCTCAGTTCACCTGCTCCTGTGTATGTAACAGAGGAGGTTTTTTCCTCAGCTCTGGGAGGACTGGAAGAGAGATTGTCAGCATTAATCGCTGCTTCCCTGTCACAGGAGAAAAGCGCTCGATCTCCGTCTCCTCCCTCAGAGTGCCTGTTAACAGAGCAACAGTCCCATACAGAGGTCGACCTACCTGAGGGGGGTCAGGATGAGGTTGATTCGGTTGTAGAGGAATCAACAGTGGAAGAGCCGTTCTCAGCATCACATGCTGAGAGGTTATGGGTTCAGTCCCTGACTAATATGGTCCGATCAGCATTTAAAATGCCACTTGCGGAGCCATCCTCCACTTCTGTCTCCTCGTTGGGGTCGCTAAAAGCTCCCCAGACTGTTTGTTCCTTTCCGATCCATCCTTTACTGGAGGGGCTCATTTACCAGGACTGGGAGCATCCTGATAAAATATTTACTCCCCCCAAGAGATTTCCGGTGGTCTATCCCATGGAGGATAGGTTCATCAGAAAATGGAAGGTCCCTACAGTGGACGCAGCCATCTCTTGTGTGAATAAATCACTGACATGTCCGGTGGAAAATGTCCAAATGTTCAAGGACCCAATAGATAAAAAATTGGAGTCATTATTGAAATCTGCTTTTTCTACAGCAGGATTGGTGACACAACCAGCAGTGGCAGCTATAGGGGTCTGCCAAGCAGTGAAGGATCAGTTGAAACAGGTCTTAAGAGACTTGCCGGATCAGCAGGCTCTTGCCCTAGCTGATCTACCTAGAGCCTTATGCTTTGCGGTGGACGCTATAAAGGATTCAATCCATCAGGCCTCCCGCCTTACGCTGTCTGTAGTACATATGCGCAGGCTTCTATGGCTCAAAAACTGGTCTGCTGAAGCTCCCTGTAAAAAATTGCTGGTCAGCTTCCCATTTCATGGGGAGCGCTTATTCGGGGAAGACCTGGACAAGTATATCCAGAGAATTTCCAGCGGTAAAAGTACACTTTTGCCGGTTAAAAATAGAGTTAGAGGTCCCTCCTTTAAGAGGCCGGCTTCTCCAGTCCCTAGGACATCGGCTGTGAAACAGTTCCGACGGCCTCCCCGGTCAAATCCCGGAGGTAAAAATCAGGGACAGTTGCAGGGTAACAAGAAGCCCTGGAGCAGGAGAGGTACAAAACCTCCCCCAAAGTCAAATGCATGAAGGGTTGCCCCCACCCAATCGGGTGGGGGGAAGACTTCAGTTGTTCACAGAAACCTGGCGGGACACGATCCGAGACAGATGGGTGCTCTCCGCAGTAAATCTGGGATACAAATTGGAGTTAAAAAACTCCCCTCCTTCCCGCTTTATAAGGTCAAACGTGCCAAGGGATCCCCAGAAGAGAGGATCCCTCCTGTTGGCACTGGAACAATTATTGCTTCAAGCAGTAATTATAGAGGTTCCCCTGGAAGAATGGGGGTTCGGGTTTTACTCAAACCTCTTTACAGTTCCGAAGCCAAACGGGGACGTGAGGCCCATATTAAATCTAAAAGGGCTAAACAAATTCCTACATATCAGGACTTTCCGGATGGAGTCGATCCGATCGGTAGCCACTGCCCTACAAGGGGAGGAATGGTTAGCCTCGATCGACATCAAAGATGCTTATTTGCACATCCCCATCTTTCCAGCCCACCAAAAATTTCTACGCTTTGCGGTAGAAGGGCGCCATTTTCAGTTCAGAGCCTTACCCTTCGGTCTGGCCACAGCACCAAGAGTGTTCACAAAAATTCTGGCCCCATTATTGGCCAATCTAAGAACACGAGGTGTAACGATAATGGCATATCTAGACGACTTGTTGCTGATAGACCACTCAGTGGAAAAACTAGAAGTGGTTGTTCACGAGACAATCAAGTTTCTGGAATATCACGGTTGGATTATCAACCGAGACAAGTCAGCCCTAAAACCAGTCAAAAGTCTGGAATACTTGGGGCTAAGGCTGGATTCAGACCAGAGAAAGATTTTCTTGCCTCAAGAAAAGGGGTCGTCTTTGAGAGATTTGATCCACTTAGTGGGTTCAAAAAGACAGCCATCCATACGCCTGTGCATGAGGCTGCTGGGAAAAATGGTGGCATCATTCGAAGCAGTACCCTACGGTCAATTCCATTCAAGGAAGTTGCAAAGGGCCATACTGTCAGCCTGGAACAAAAAAGTTCAGGCTCTGGACTTACCAATGTCCTTGTCCCCTTCCGTTCGCAGGAGCCTCCGCTGGTGGTTGGTTCCCCAGAATCTGGAAAGAGGGAAATCCTTCAGTCCGATTTCCTGGAAGGTGGTCACTACAGATGCCAGCCTTATAGGCTGGGGAGCAGTACTGGAGCAATGGTCTCTCCAGGGCAGATGGTCGGATGCGGAAAAGGCCCTGCCCATCAATCTCTTAGAGATACGAGCAGCCCGGTATGCCCTAGTAGCATGGACATCCAAACTCCAAGGGTCCCCTGTCAGAGTTCAGTCAGACAATGCCAAAGCAGTGGCATATATCAATCGTCAGGGGGGCACCAGGAGTCGTGCAGCCCAAAGGGAAGTAAATTACATCCTGAGATGGGCAGAAAGATATGTCCCAGCCATATCTGCGGTATTCATTCCAGGGGTGGAGAATTGGAAGGCGGACTTTCTAAGTCGCCAACAATTATGCCCAGGGGAATGGTCCCTTCATCCCGAGGTTTTCCGGACAATATGTCAGCGGTGGGGAACACCGGATGTAGATCTGCTAGCATCCAGATTCAACACAAAAGTGGACAGGTTTGTCTCTTGGGCAAGGGATCCCCTAGCGTGCGGCTCGGATG
The DNA here is from genome assembly GCA_029206835.1 of Rana muscosa. Classification (NCBI taxonomy): domain Eukaryota; kingdom Metazoa; phylum Chordata; class Amphibia; order Anura; family Ranidae; genus Rana; species Rana muscosa. Next base: position 204,245,221 of record CM055116.1, on the reverse strand, counting down.
CCCTAGTGTTCCCTTGGGATCAGTTCAAGCTGATATATGCATTCCCACCGCCACAATTGTTACCTCGATTACTCCGCAGAATCAGGGTAGAAAAGAAACCAGTGATTCTGGTGGCTCCAGCGTGGCCCCGAAGAGCATGGTACGCGGAGATTGTAAAAATGTCTGTGGGGAGTCCTTGGACCCTCCCACATCGTCCGGACCTGCTTTCGCAGGGACCGATATACCACCCTTCCTTACCAGCCCTAGGTTTGACGGCCTGGCTATTGAAGCCCACATTCTAAAAAAGAGAGGGCTCTCTAATGCTGTGGTATCTACCATGATCAATGCCAGGAAGCCGGTATCCAGGCAGATCTACTATAGAATCTGGAAGGCGTACATCGCCTGGTGTGAAGCCAAGAAATGGCATCCACGTAAATACGTAATAGGTAGGATTCTGGACTTCCTACAATGGGCTGTAGATAGGAAGCTTGCCTTGAGTACTATCAAGGGTCAGATTTCGGCCTTGTCAATATTTTTTCAAAGGCCCTTGGCTTCGCATTCACTAGTCAAAGCCTTTATACAAGGAGTGATGCGTATTAGTCCTCCGGTTAATATTCCCATATGTCCATGGGATCTAAACTTGGTTCTGTCGGTTCTACAGAAACAACCATTTGAACCATTACAGCATATTTCCTTAGTGCTTCTCACCAGGAAATTGATTTTTCTAGTAGCCATTTGTTCGGCTAAAAGAGTATCGGAATTAGCAGCTATGTCCTGTAAGGAGCCATATCTGGTTATCCATAAGGACAGAGTAGTGTTACGTCCTCATCCAGCCTTTCTTCCTAAGGTGGTATCGAGTTTTCATTTGAACCAAGATGTGGTTCTTCCTTCTTTTTTCCCCAAGCCTACTTCGGTAGAGGAAAAGTTATTGCATTCTTTGGATGTAGTAAGAGCAGTTAAAGCTTATCTAAAAGCCACTGCTCAGATTCGCAGAACGGATACTTTATTTATTCTGCCGGAAGGCCCCAGAAAGGGTCAGGCAGCGTCAAAATCTACTTTAGCCAAGTGGATTCGACAGGTCATAATACAAGCCTATAGCTTGAGAAGTAGACCGCCTCCGTTCAAAGTTAGGGCGCACTCCACGAGAGCAGTTGGAACTTCATGGGCAGTGCATCACCAGGCCTCCCTGGCTCAAATCTGTAAGGCCGCAACATGGTCTTCGGTACACACGTTTACTAGGTTCTACCAGGTGGACGTTAGAAGTCAGGAGGATGTCGCCTTTGGGCGCAGTGTGTTGCAGGCCGCAAAAGATCCTCATGTCTGATAGCGCTCAGCTTATATATGGTGTATCCCCCCCCTCATTTGGCATTGCTTTAGGACATCCCATTAGTAATGACTATGTCGCTCTGTGTCCCGTGATGTACGAGAAAGAAAATAGGATTTTTATAACAGCTTACCTGTAAAATCCTTTTCTTGGAGTACATCACGGGACACAGAGCTCCCGCCCCTCTTTGGGGACACTTATTGCTTTGCTACAAAACTGAGGTGCTCCCGGATGGGAGGGGCTTATATAGGGGAGGGTACTTCCGGTTTTGGAAGTTGCCAGTGCCAGCACCTGACGGTAACTATATAACCCATTAGTAATGACTATGTCGCTCTGTGTCCCGTGATGTACTCCAAGAAAAGGATTTTACAGGTAAGCTGTTATAAAAATCCTATTTTTTCCCGATGAGAAAAATGGCTGGTGTACACAGCATTAGTGATTCAGGGGCCAGCAGACTGAACTGCTAAGCATGGTAGAGGACATCTGTGTCGCTTTAAACATTGTGGAGTGGCAGTGCCATTTATACACACACCTATATTCATATTATATGTGGTAAATTGGTGTTTTTTTTTTTTCTATCTTAGCCTTGATAAGCCTTGATAAAAATACGTTTCTGCTTATTACATGCCATTACACACTTTCATCATTTTTTAGCACATATTGTCAGTTCCTTGACGCTATGAGTAACCAACATTCAGTAACGTGCTGACACCAAAATAAGGAAATGGCACGAAATTAAGGATTTGTGCATTGCTTATGAAACAAATGGCTCAAATTATACATAAATACAAAAGCCTTTCAAGACAAACAGGCCATACATTATACAATTTTCTTTTTCAATTTTGTTTAGATTTACAGTCAACTATATAGTGCAAGGCCCTGCCTGATTGCATACAAATTAAAAGTGTTTAGGCTTGACCTCATATTTATGGTTTTGGTAAATCTAAAGGAAAATTGTACAAGAAAAATGTTTTGCCGCATCAGCGCAGCTCTTCCCCCCTAGCCTGCAACAGTGCTCTGTCCTGCCGCAGTGGAGTGACAGCAAGAGCAGGACAGGGCAGTAGACACAGGGCATGCTAGCACATGGGCTCTCTCCTGTCTAGCATGCCAGAGTGCCCTGCAGGGTGGCTGGGCAGGGGAAGAAAGTCTGTAGAAACTCCAATGTCCACACAAGCTGTAAAACCTTAAACAGTTAGGTTTTATTTTCCTTTTGCATAAACAGATGAACAATGGTAGAAGGATGAAGGGAAGTGGTAGGTTCAGGCACACAGTACAGATCACTGGGGAAAACTCCTCAACTATGCAGTCATTCACCACTCTTCCTGGAGTGGGTATTGCTCACCCGGATAGGCCCCTCTCACCTGGCCTAGCAGCCAATATGATGCACAAACTATAATCAGGACCAGTCTCTGCCACAGAACGGTTGTGGACAAATTGGATACTCCGGGATCCTCTGCCACAGGATTAAACACCCGGACTTCCAGCCAAACAGTCAAGAGCCTTTAAGCCAACCCGGCAGACTGTAAGGTGAACTTTAACTGTGGTGCATCCTCCAATAGAATTACCAGGCCCTCCTCAAGGCACCAGCCTTCCGCTTGGTCTTTTCCAGGACAGGTCCTCCCCTGGTTTCCTCCATTGAGTGGCCTCCTCCCTCAGGACGGACAGCACAGGATCACTTTCAAGGTGTAGACCCAGTCAGCATAACTGGGCCACAGCCGGAACAGAGGCTAATTTAGCATCAATTATTTACATCTGAGCCTAACTATTGGCTCAGATACCCTCTAAATTGAAACATAGCACCCAGTCATTGGGAGCAGGGCGCTACATATATTTTAAATGACATTGCACTCTTTTACACGTCATTAAAAATATCCAATCTATGTCATGGGCACCAGGGTCAAAGGTTATAGGGGTCCAGTAAGCAGTCCAAACACCATAATATATACATCATAAAGACTTTGCTTCTGTGATAAACCAACACATATTTCTTATTTACAGATTAATGTAACCTTTATCGGAATTACTACGAAAAAAGGGAGTGCTCCAATGATATCACAAAGTCTGACAAGTTGATTGATGGATAGCACACACCACATCCTTCCACCCTAGTTCCGCCCCTCAAGTGCATGATTTTACCCATCCAGGCTTATTCATCGATTTTTTTGTTCAACCCAGCAGGCTGAATAGAAAAACTGAGAGGTCACCATACAATCTATGCAATGTTAGTGTGGTGATCTCCCCCCGCTGTGCTATGATATCATGTTCTGACAGGGGGGGGCTTCCCCCCCCCCAACAGAACACACTAATCAGAGCTCACATCCATTGGCTGCCAGCGCTGATTGGATGCTGGTTTTCCAGCATGTTCCTTTGACAAAAGTCAGTTGTTGGACTGGCCCCCTGTCAGACAGACAGCTGTATACGGTGTCCGAATGTCGGCCCGTTTGGATCATGTGTACCTAGCATAAGCCTGTATGGTGAAACCAATTAGAGGGCTGGAACTAGGGTGGAAGGGTGCAGTGTGTACTATCCATCAATAAGCTTGTCGGACTTTATGCCATCATTGGCGTGCGGCCCTTTTCTTCATAGAGGCGTGTTTCAGATGAAGTGTGAACACGTTCCTTGGGCTTCTCCACCTGGCAGATTGCATTGTGGAAGAGCTATAGGGGAGCATGCTGCAGTGAGGTTTTTGGGTTTCCTTTATCAATTTTAGTTTTAAATGGTATTATGGTGAGATTCTAAATGTTATTTTAGGTTTTTCCACACTTTTGGAAATGCAAGGGGTTTAACATTGAAATTGTGTGCCCGTTTTACATTATGGCAAGAGAAGTGAGAACATTGATATAAGCATTATGTGGATTTTAGCTAACTGGAAAGGGACCATGGTATAGACATCCACTTATCTTTAATAGATCAAACTCCTGCCGTTCTATCAGCTGTTCTCAATACATTTGCATATTCAAAGCTATATGCAGAACACTCTTGGAAAACCACTTCCTTTAATGAGTGTGAGCACTATAAACACAATGCAGGACATAGTTCCTCTGTAAACACAATCAGCTCAATTCATAAAGCTTCAACACAAAGATACGGATCTTTATTTTAACCATGTGACTTTAATTTTCAAATTTCATTGGTCTTAACTCCTACTCTAGAGCTTTCTGTAGCAGGATCCGAAGCCCATGCTCTGATCTTTCTTTCTCGTACATCACGGGACACAGAGCGACATAGTCATTACTAATGGGTTATATAGATACCGTCAGGTGCTGGCACTGGCAACTTCCAAAACCGGAAGTACCCTCCCCTATATAAGCCCCTCCCATCCGGGAGCACCTCAGTTTTTTGCCAGTGTCTAAGGTGTTGGCCAAGAAGAAACATGTGTTTTTCACTGAGCTTGCGTACAGGTTCTTTTGGGCCTCAGTAAGCTATTCCGGATCCGACCAAAAAAGCTTCATAGCTAAACGGTCGGTACCCGGGCCTTGCAGAGAAGAGCAAGGTTTTGCCTGTAATGCTTCTCTTAGGAGAGCTGGACCCTGGGATCCAGAGCTCTGGTCATACCCACGACCAAGATGTTTTCTGTGCAGGGTGCTATACAGGTCCAGGGGAGTGGAATCCTTGAAGGTTTGATTACAATGCCTGCCGTGATAGGTGAAGTTTGGGCTTTTGTGGACCAAACAAAGTCCTGCGGCGGGGAACAGGTAAGTGGGGGCCCCCAGGAACTTGGTTCTATTGGGGGACCCCCAAGCCTAATTTGTCTTTCTGTCTGTTACCTAATGGTATTCCCGCAAAATTCTGTGCATGCCTGTAACTACTAAAAAAATGTAATAATTTTTAATGGTGGTCAAGAAAAAAAAAAAAAATTTTTTTTATATATATTTAATATATTAGACTGCGGTACCTGTGTTTGTCCACTAGAGGCCGCTGTGGAATGTTTTCTTGTCATGTGGACTAGCTTCTTCTCAGCAGAGCAAAGTCCAGGCAGATGGTGAGTTCTCTTATAGGAAACTGCTTCCTCTGCCATGTTGCAGTGCTCGTCCATCCCCCGGCCTGCGGCAAAGAGGGGCCCTGGCTCCTGTCCCTTGTTACCATATTTGAAATTAGCGCCGAAGGCGCACGTGCCCGCGCGCGTGCGCGTGCACGCGCCTCTATATATAGAGGTGAGCCGGGAAAGGGGGCGGAGCCTGGGGGATGACGCTCTGTGCGCGCCGCAGCGCTTCTGCGCATGTGCGGGCGTCCCAGCAGTTTAAAAAAACCACAATATTGTAGTGAGCTGGCTATGAAGTACAGAGACAGAGCTGGCAACATTTAAAGGCATACAGCAAGCGGTTGATACAGGCATCCCCTAGAAAGGCACATTAGTAGACACCAACTGTGATATAGCAGCAATTGTGCTAGACTATTCTCAGTAAAAGTGGTGTATTACGGCTGGAATACCTCAGCTTTAGGCTTAGGAATATGCCGTCCAGAAGCTCCGGAACTGAATCTTCCAGGAAGCGAAGGGGGTCTCATCGGGCTTGGAGGATCTTGGGCATACTCCTGCTGCACCAGTCTCCCCTGAAGTTCAGAGGTAAGTGACCGTAGAGACCCCGCAGGGTACTTGGTACTGTGGCTGTCCTCAGTTCACCTGCTCCTGTGTATGTAACAGAGGAGGTTTTTTCCTCAGCTCTGGGAGGATTAGAGAGAGATTGTCAACATTTATCGCTGCCTCCCTGTCAGGGAAAGCACGCCCGATCTCCGTCTCCTCCTTCAGAGTGCCTGTTAGCAGAGCAACAGTCCCATACAGGGATCGACCTGCCTGAAGGGGATCAGGATGAGGTTGATTCTGTTATAGAGGAATCAACAGTGGGGGAACCTTTTCTCAGCATCTTAAGCTGAAAGATTATGGGTTCAGTCTCTGACTAACATGGTCCGATCAGCATTTAAAAATGCACCTTGCGGAACCATCAACCACTACTGTATCCTCGTTGGGGTCGCTAGAAGCCCCCAGACTGTTTGTTCTTTTCCACTTCACCCTTTACTGAAAGGGCTCATTTACCAGGATTGGGAACGTCCTGAGAAAATATTTATTCCCCCAAGAGATTTCCGGTGGTCTATCCCATGGAGGATAAGTTCATCAAAAAAAAAAAAAATGGAAGGTCCCTACAGTGGACGCAGCCATCTCTTGTATGTATAAATCACTGACATGTCCAGTGGATAATGTCCAAATCTTCAAGAACCCAATAGATAAAAGATTGGAGTCCTTATGAAAATCTGCTTGGTGATACAACCAGCAGTAGCAGCTATTGGGGTCTGCTAAGCAGTGAAGGATCAGTTGAAACAGGTCTTGAGGGACTTGACAGATCAGCAGGCTTTGCCCTAGCTGATCTACCTAGAGCCTTAGGCTTTGCGGTTGACGCCATAGAGGATTCAGTCCATCAGGCCTCCCGCCTTACGCTGTCTATAGTACATATGCGTAGGCTCCTATGGCTCAAAAACTGGTCTGCTGAAGCTCCCTGTAAAGAATGGCTGGTTAGCGTCCCATTTCATGGTGAACGCTTATTCAGGGAAAACCTGGACAAATATATCCAGAAAATTTCCAGCGGTAAAAATACGCTCTTACCGGTTAAAAGCAGAGTTAGAGGTCCCTCTTTAAGAGGCCTGCTTCTCCAGTCCCTGGGGCATCGGCTGTGTAACAGTTCCGACGGCCTCCTCGGTCAAATCCCGGGGGTAAAAAACAGGGACAGTAGCAGGGTAATGAGAAACCCTGGGTCAGGGGAGGTACAAAACCTCCCCCAAAGTTAAATTCATTGAAGCCCCCACTCAGTCGGGTGGGGGGAGGACTCCAGTTGTTCGCAAGAGACCTGGCGGGACATGATCAAGACAGATAGGTGCTCTCCGCAGTAGGTTTGGGATACAGTTTGGAGTTAAAAGACTCTCCTCCTTCCCATTTTTGAGGTCAAACGTGCCAAGGGATCCCCGGAAGAGAGAGTCCCTCCTGTTGGCACTAGAACAACTATTGCTCCAAGGAGTAATTATGGAGGTTCCCCTGGAAGAATGAGGGTTCGAGTTTTACTCAAACCTCTTTACAGTCCCGAAGCAAACGCGGTCGGGAGGCCCATATTAATTCTAAAAGGGCTATACAAATTCCTGTATATCAGGACTTTCCGATGGAGTCGATCCGATCGGTGGCCACTGCCCTACAAGGGGAGGATTGGTTAGCCACGATCGACATCAAAGATGCTTATTTGCACATTCCCATCTTTCCAGTCCACCAAAAATTTCTACGCTTTGCAGTAGAAGGGCGCCATTTTCAGTTCAGAGCCTTACCCTTCGGTTTGGCCACAGCACCACGAGTGTTTACAAAAATTCTGGCCCTTTATTGGCCAATCTAAGAACACAAGGTGTAATGATAATGGCATATCTGGATGACTTGTTGCTGATAGACCACTCAGTGAAAAAACTAGACGTGGTCGTTCACAAGACGATCAAGTATCTGGAATCTCACGGTTGGATTATCAACCGAGACAAGTCAGCCCTAAAAACCAGTCAAAAGTCTGGAATACTTGGGGCTAAGGTTGGATTCAGGCCAGAGAAAAATATTCTTGCCTCGAGGAAAGGTGTTGTCTTTGAAAGATTTGATCCACTTAGTGGGTACAAAAAAGACAGCCGTCCATACGCCTGTATATGAGGCTGCTGGGAAAAATGGTGGCATCATTCGAAGCAGTACCCTACGGTCAATTCCATTCAAGGAATTTGCAAGGGGCCATACTGTCAGCCTGGAACAAAAAAGTTCAGGCCCTAGACTTACAATGTCCTTGTCCCCTTCCGTTCGCAAGAGCCTCCGTTGGTGGTGGGTTCCCCAGAATCTGGAAAAAAGGAAATCCTTCAGTCCGATTTCTTGGAAGGTGGTCACTACAGATGCCAGCCTTATAGGCTGGGGAGCAGTACTGGAGCAATAGTCTCTCCAGGGCAGATGGTCGGATGCAGAAAAGGCCCTGCCCATCAATCTCTTAGAGATACGAGCAGCCCGGTATGCCCTAGTAGCATGGACATCCAAACTCCAAGGGTCCCCTGTCAGAATTCAATCAGACAATGCCACAGCAGTGGCATATATCAATCATCAGGGGGGCACCAGGAGTCGTGCAGCCCAGAGGGAAGTAAATTACATCCTGAAATGGGCAGGAAAAATATGTCCCAGCCATATCTGCGGTATTCATTCCAGGAGTGGAGAATTGGAAGGCGGACTTTCTAAGTCGCCAGCAATTAGGCCCAGAGGAAGGGTCCCTTCACCCCGAGGTTTTCTGGACAATATGTCAGCGGTGGGGAACATCGGATGTAGATCTTCTAGCATCCAGATTCAACGCAAAGGGGGATAGGTTTGTCTCTCGGACAAGGGATCCCCTAGCTTGCGGCTCGGATGCCCTAGTGTTCCCTGGGGATCAGTTCAAGCTGATATATGCATTCACACCGCCACAATGGTTACCTCGATTACTCCGCAGAATCAGGGTAGAAAAGAAACCAGTGATTCCGGTGGCTCCAGCGTGGCCCCGAAGAGCGTGGTACGCGGAGATTGTAAAATTTCAGTGGGGAGTCCTTGGACTCTCCCACGTCGTCCGGCTTTCGCAAGGACCGATATACCACCCTTCCTTACCAGCCCTAGGTTTGACGGCCTGGCTATTGAAGCCCACATTCTAAAAAAGAGAGGGCTCTCTAATGCTGTGGTATCTACCATGATCAATGCCAGGAAGCCGGTATCCAGGCAGATCTACTATAGAATCTGGAAGGCGTACATCGCGTGGTGTGAGGCCAAGAAATGGCATCCACATAAGTACGTAATAGGTAGGATTCTGGACTTCCTACAGTGGGCTGTAGATAGGAAGCTTGCCTTGAGTACTATCAAGGGTCAGATTTCGGCCTTGTCAATATTTTTTCAAAGGCCCTTGGCTTCGCATTCACTAGTCAAAGCCTTTATACAAGGAGTGATGCGTATTAGGCCTCCGGTTAATATTCCCATATGTCCATGGGATCTAAACTTGGTTCTGTCGGTTCTACAGAAACAACCATTTGAACCATTACAGCATATTTCCTTGGTGCTTCTCACCAGGAAATTGATTTTTCTAGTAGCCATTTGTTCGGCTAAAAGAGTATCGGAATTAGCAGCTATGTCCTGTAAGGAGCCATATCTGGTTATCCATAAGGACAGAGTAGTGTTACGTCCTCATCCAGCCTTTCTTCCTAAGGTGGTATCGAGGTTTCATTTGAACCAAGATGTGGTTCTTCCTTCTTTTTTCCCCAAACCTACTTCGGTAGAGGAAAAGTTATTGCATTCTTTGGATGTAGTAAGAGCAGTTAAAGCTTATCTAAAAGCCACTGCTCAGATTCGCAGAACGGATACTTTGTTTATTCTGCCGGAAGGCCCCAGAAAGGGTCAGGCAGCGTCAAAGTCTACTTTAGCCAAGTGGATTCGACAGGTCATTATGCAAGCTTATGGCTTGAGAAGGAGACCGCCTCCGTTCAAAGTTAGAGCGCACTCCACGAGAGCAGTTGGAACTTCATGGGCAGTGCATCACCAGGCCTCCCTGGCTCAAATCTGTAAGGCCGCAACATGGTCTTCGGTACACACGTTTACTAGGTCCTACCAGGTGGACGTTAGAAGTCAGGAGGATGTCGCCTTTGGGCGCAGTGTGTTGCAGGCCGCAAAAGATCCTCATGTCTGATAGCGCTCAGCTTATATATGGTGTATCCCCCCCTCATTTGGCATTGCTTTAGGACATCCCATTAGTAATGACTATGTCGCTCTGTGTCCCGTGATGTACGAGAAAGAAAATAGGATTTTTATAACAGCTTACCTGTAAAATCCTTTTCTTGGAGTACATCACGGGACACAGAGCTCCCGCCCCTCTTTAGGGACACTTATTGCTTTGCTACAAAACTGAGGTGCTCCCGGATGGGAGGGGCTTATATAGGGGAGGGTACTTCCGGTTTTGGAAGTTGCCAGTGCCAGCACCTGACGGTATCTATATAACCCATTAGTAATGACTATGTCGCTCTGTGTCCCGTGATGTACTCCAAGAAAAGGATTTTACAGGTAAGCTGTTATAAAAATCCTATTTTTCAGTTCCTGGGCTTAGTGAAGGACAACAACTACCATTGACAGCCAGTGGTTCCAGCACCAAAGCCCTTTAGCACCATTGAGACTCACTGCAGTCATTTAAAGGCCAGAGCACAATGTACCACATTGTCCATGTAGCCCTAGGTCTAGAGACATAGGACTTTCATACTGAAGAAGATTCTGTCATACCTGCCTTATAATTTAGAGGTTTTATTGCAGATGACTGTTATAAATAAACACACCGTGTCTTTAATTAGATATGTAACAATCCAGCTGCATTCATTTATGTGTAAACCAGGCAGAATTACCTAGAAATGATGGTGCAGCAGTTTTATTCTCCTACATTTTAAAGTGGTTGTAAGCCCTGAAATATACCAAGTGAAGGGACTCCAGTGATACACAGAGATAAAACAAATCCTCCTACATAAGTTGTACCTGTTTATCTCAGGTCTTCTCTTCTCTACATCCATTCAAAGTCCAGAATTTATAAGCCTGTCGGAGAGTTCAGAAAAAAAGGGGGCAGAGAGTTGAAGTTACACTTTGCAGAGCTCAGAAAGTAGAGGTCTGAGAGCTGATTGGAGGGAAGGGACACACTCCCCTTCACACAGCACACAGGAACAGAGCTGGGGCTGTCAATCTGCTAGAGGTCCCTCCCCTGTCACCAATTTTTCTTTTGGTGTCAGGAATAATTGTCAGAAGTGATTCATGCTTATAGCAGAGGAATGAAGCAGCAGAAAGAAATGTACACACTATAGAGCAGTGGTTCTGGACCCCCTTGGGGGTCGACTGACGATTTGCCAGGGGTCACCGAATCCTGGGCTGTTCCTGAAGCCCGCACCACCCACTCAGCCTCTTCGCAGCCACCCATTCAGTTCACGGCATGGTTGAGGGGCATAGACTAGAGGTCAGCTGACTGGTGAGGAATGTGAAGTGGGAGGGGCTAGAGGAGACCCTATCTACTGATTTCGGCATAGGTGTCACTGCTACGAGACACTACAGAGCTGGAGACAAAATGAAGCCGGAGACAGTTAGTAACACTACCTGTGATTAGAGTTGCCATTAACCCTTTCCATACAGGGCTTTTTATACCACTTCCATACCGGGCCTATTCTGGCCCTTCTCTCCTACATGTACAAATCATCATTCTTTTGCTAGAAAATTACTCAGAACCCCCAAACATTATATATGTTTTTTTAGCAGACACCCTATGGAATAAAATGACGGTCGTTGCAACTTTTTATCTTGCACGGTATTTGCGCAATCATTTTTCAAACGCCTTTTTTTGGGGGAAAAAAATGGTTTAATGAATTAAAAAATAACAAAACAGTAAAGTTAGCCCAATTTTCTTGTAAAATATGAAAGCTTATGTTACCCCGAGTAAAAAGATACCTAACATGTCACGCTTTAAAATTGCGCACACTCATGGAATGGTGCCAAACTTCGGTACTTAATCTCCATAGGCGACACTTTGAAAATTTTTACAGGTTACAGGTTAGAATTACAGAGGAGGTCTAGTGCTAGAATTGTTGCACGCGCTCTAACGCACGCGGCGATACCTCACATATGTGGTTTGAACGGCGTTTATATATGCGGGCGGGACTTGCGTGTGCGTTCGCTTTTAAGCGCAAGCTATTGGGGACAGGGGCGTTTTTAAAAAAATATATATTTTATTTTTACACTTTTTTTTTTTGATCACTTTTATTCCTATTACAAGGAATGTAAACATCCCTTGTAATAGGAATGTGTGTGACAGGTCCTCTTTATGGAGAGATGCGGGGTCAATAAGACCCCATATCTCTCCCCCAGGCTGGAAAGCATGAGATCGTGAAAAAAATATTCACTGATCTCATGCTTACAGCCGCAATGGCGGCTTTTTTTACATCTGAGGACCTGGGCGTGACGTCATCACATCGCGCCCGCGCCTCCGACAGTCATAGAGATGACTGGTGACCATCTGGTCACCAGTCATCTCTATGCTCGTCACGTGACCCACCACCGGCACCGGACGATTCTCTCCGGGTCCCAGATGGCATGGGAGAGCCCGGAGAAGCACCGGATGGCGGCGGGAGGGGGGGATGTCCCCTCCCGCCGCCTATAAGAATGATCAAGCGGCGGATATGATCGTTCTTATGGTGCGCAGAATCGCCGGCTGAAGACAAGGATATCTGAATGATGCCTCTAGCTGCAGGCATCATTCAGATATCCCCCCTCAAACCCAGGACTTCATATGACGTCCACCCGGAGGGAGAGGGGGTTCCTGCCGGCGTCATTTTACAGTGACCCGGTATGGAAGTGGTTAAAAGTACCCACTACAGTTCTCTGATCAGCAGATGACTTTGATCAAGAGCACCTAAGTTGGCTGATCAGAACTCCCCGCAGCATTGCCACTCATCCCAACTCCCCCCACCAAGGAGTAAGAGAAGGAATAAAAATAGAGAATACATGAAAGGGAGAGGAAAAGAGGGGAAGGAACAAAGAAAAAGGGAGAGAAAGAACAAGAAAGACGGCTAGAGAGAGGGATGGGGAAAAAAACAAGACATTAGGATAGAGAGGAATAAAAGGGAAAGAAAGGACAACAAAGAGAAATAGTGATACATCCTAAAATGTACCATAAGGGGTTTTAATACTGTACGAGTGGAAGGGACTACGGGAGCGCTAAATGTCTGTGGGTTAGGGGAGCAAATTACTTGTCTTGCCTTGGGTGCTGACAACCCACGCTACGAAAAACTTTTGTTAGGGGTTCCCACAACTTGGGAAATTTTATCAAAGGGTCACGGCACTAGAAGGTTGAGAACCACTGCTATAGAGGGATATGCTTTGGTCATAATTCATGTCTGTCTGTTATGGGTTACTGCGCATTTGAACATTTTAATCACTTATCATTTAGTATTAATAATTTAATTAGTTCTTTTAAATATACTTAACTGCTTAAATACTGGGCACTCCCCCCTTCCCGCCCAGGGCAATTTTCAGCTTTCCGCGCTGTCGCAGTTTAAATGGCAATGCAACACTGTACCCAAACAAAATTTTTATAATTTTGTTCCCACAAATAGAGATTACTTTTGGTGGTATTTTATCACCACTGGGTTTTTTATTTTTTGCTAAACAAATAAAAAAAAGTTTTTCTTTGTTTTTGCTATAAAATTTTGTAAATAAGGAAGTTTTTTCCTTCACTAATGGGCACTGATGAAGCTGCACTGATGGGCACTGATGAGGAGGCACTAATATGCAGCACTGATGGGCATTGATAGGCGGCACTGATGAGCACTCATAAGTGGCACTGATGGGCACTGATAGGCGACACTGATGGGCACTAAAGGGCCACACTGATGGGCACTTATAGGTGGCACTGGGCAATTATAGACGGCACTGATGGGCACTGATAGGTGGCACTGATGGGTGGTACTGATGGGCACTGATAAATGGCACTGATGGACAGCATTGAGGAGGACGCACTGGCAGGCATTACTAATTCGCACTGATTGGCATCTTTAATGGGCACTGATTGACACCTCTAATGGGCACTGATTGGCATCCCTGGTGGTCATGGGTGGGCATCCCTGGTGGACAACTGTGGTGGGCTCTAGTGGGCATCCTTGGTGGGTCTGCACTGATAATGAATGCACTGATTATCAGCACAGACCCCCCCTGTCAGGAGAGCAGCCGATTGGCTTTCCTCTACCCACGCCTTGTCAGCGCGAATAGAGGAAAAGCCGCTGAGCGGCACTTCCTACGTCATAGGCTCTTTACCTAGATCGGAAATGCGATGTGTCAGACTGACACACCATGCCACCGATTGCCACACTGCACGCCCGATCGGCTTATCCTGCTGGATGTCATATAACGCCCAGTCAGGATAATTAAACCACTTTGCAGGAGGGAAGTGGTTAAATTGTACTCCAAGTTTAAACCAAATGTCCTCTCAGGGTTAGAGTCTGCAGTGCTAAAATGACTGTGCATAGGTTGCAGGATAGAAAATCGTATCATCTATGGCTGGCTTTAGGCCGGGTTCACAAATGTGCAGCCATAGTTCCCAGCATGGGGTCTGGTGCATTTCTGTTCTCCGGTTCAGATGGCAATCAGGTCCAAAATTTTGCCTGAATTTGCACCTGAACCGGACCCAAACACACACAGGACCCTTTTGGAATGTGGACAGCGGCGGTCCCAGACATGTGAGAACCGGTTCCATTGAGAGCCGGGCACACTCGCATGTCATGTAAATTGGATGTGGGAAAACCCACATCCAATTCACACAAATGTGAACCCAGCCTTAGATGAGGATCAGATCACATTTTAGGGCAAATTACTGAACTTTCTTGTCACTGTATACTTCTTAATGGCCAAAGAACTAAGTCAACTTTATGTGCACCAAGTGTCTTTGCAAACCCAGATATTACCATATAAAAGTAGCAGTGACACCTTTTTCATGCTGTCCCTGGGACGAACCCAGCAGGCTCCAGCCACTTCAAACCACCTGCAGAAAACTACAGGAGTCGGGGGAGATACAAGACCATTCACCCAGCACAAGCAGCGAGAGCAGCAGTGACCAGTCTGTATTACAGGAAGCTCCCGCACACAGGCAAAGTTTCACAATGAATTGTTGCACAAATATAGAAGAAATACACAAAGCACACCCAGATTCAAGTAATTAATACATGTGCCTCTTATATTCAGACACTATTTGCTTTTCCTGGGGT
Source organism: Rana muscosa (assembly GCA_029206835.1). Lineage (NCBI taxonomy): Eukaryota > Metazoa > Chordata > Amphibia > Anura > Ranidae > Rana > Rana muscosa. Next base: position 204,230,133 of record CM055116.1, on the reverse strand, counting down.
TCAGTTTTAATTTGATTGTAGCGGGGTCTCCTTTAAGGCCCCGGAACTACGTTACCCAGAACCCTGTTCGGCACCCAGAGTGCAGTTAGCCACCGCAGAGACTCATGGGAGGGATTATTTAAGGAGGAGGCGAGGCGGAGCTCGCTCTCTTTGGACACCGCGCTCCAAGCAAGAGTTTCTTCCTGTGCGGATCTGCTGCAGTGCAGGGCCTGAAGCCTGGGCCTTGCGCAGCTTCCAGAGAGCCTTCCACCCCACTGCGGAGCCTGGGTGGCACCTGACCTGTCGAGTGAGGACATCAGTTGGATCGGGGACCCGATCGTTTCAGACGCTGTGTGCGGATACACAGCAGGTGGAAGTCCCGGACTGGGATCACGTCCGGAGTGGTGAGCGGGCACCTGCCCAAACCAATAGACTGTGCCGTGTTCAGGCCTATAGGCTGCATAGGCCCACAGTTCGTTTATCTGCTGTTCCCCGGGGGGACCGGTAGCAGGACAGAGTTGAAGTGTCCCCCAGTATAGTGTTCCAAGTTATTGGCTGTTGTGGATTACAAAAACTTTTCATCAAGTGCACCACCGAAAGCTGGCATGCGAAGAAATCCCTTTAAGGAGGTGACTGAGATTTATTCCATGTCAGGCCTGACCGGGGTGGGGAGTTAAGATATTGTTTAGTGCGCCATAGGGCGCGCACACCATAATAGCTACGCGTGGTGTAGTACCGCGCAGCGCCATTATAGTGTGCTGAATTGATTGCTGCAGGGTTCTGCAAGCCAGTTGCATGTGTTATGTTCCACCTATGCTATTTACTATAAGAGTAAAGCTGTTATATCTGATCTCTCGCCTCAGTGTGTTGTCTTACTGTTTAGAGATTAATTCATGCAATACAATTGAATGTGGTACAAATATAACCCTAGACTAACTGTGCCAGAGTGGGTCGAGTAAGATTGCCGGGGGTTGGCGGTGCTGTATACAGGGCCCGAAATCAAACCAGCGGCTCTCTTAACTGGGGGTAGTGCTACATGATCTTCTACAAAAGATCAGAAATCTGCATTTATCTTTATTTATTGAGGTCAGAAAAAGGATACTATGGGGTTGATTTACTAAAGCTTGAAAGTACAAAATCTGGTGCAGCTCTGCATAGAAACCAATCAGCTTTCAGTTTTTTTGTCAAAGTTTAATTGAACAAGCTGAAATTAGAAGCTGATTGGCTACCATGCACAACTTCACCAGATTTTGCACACTCCAGTATTAGTAAATCAACCCCTATATGTGTAGCTGCTGGTCAGGCTGAATATTATTGTGAAATTCTGCATTTTCAGCTCCAATGGTTGGGCTGTGAAAAGTGAACCTGTGGTTATGTGAAACCAAGACACTTTCAACACACGACTGCTGCAGGCCACAGAATCAAGTATCTCAGTATCCCAATGAGCAATATACCGTAATTCTAAATGTGGTGCAGCGCTACCATTTCAAAAAATAAATAAAAAAATACTGTACATGTCTTCCCCCAAAAAATTCTATAGTGTTGAAATTTATGTGCATAAAGAAAACATTTCATATTTGTCCATAAAATGCATAAACCTCTAACAACATATACAAAGTCTTTGTGTTTTTTAATAACATAAAACAATCTTCTATGTGCCTTGTGCAGCCAATTTCACTGTGTTTCCAATTTATATATTATAGCGGTCACAAATAGCGATTTTCCCTTTTCTGGGCTCCAGACCGTATCCATTTGTCTCCACCAAAACACAAGGCAAAAGCATAAACACTACATAGTGGTCTCAATTCAAAACCACATTTATTAAAACCAATTTACATAAAAACCTCACATACGTTCTATTCTGTACTAATTCCTAATTGACCAAAGTGAAAAGTGCAATTTGTACAATCGGTACTATGTCATAATAATACATACAAGTGGTACAATACACACATCCTCAGGGGGTCCCCCGAAAAAGTCACACAATCGTGACAAAACGCATTGGGTGGAGTCTGGGTGACGTCATCGTGCACAGCATGAACTAGGCGGGAGTGACCAGAGTTTGTGTGTATATTACTGGCTACAGATGACATACCACTGATTATACAAATTGTGCACATAATTTAAGCACTCTATAATTTTTTAGGATAACAGGGTGTGACAAAATATGTAGCATGTTTTGTTTTGTTTTTTTGCACTAAATTTGGAGTTATATTTTTGTTGTGAATAAAGTGGGAAATCATTAACTGTATTTGTGGTACAGCATAGCAGTGCAAGAGAGTTTTGAGATTTATCTCAATAAACAATAATGGTCTGCTAGGTAGTTTCTAGTCGGTTGTATAGTCCCAAACAAATTTTTTATTTTTTTTTGTCACCTGTAAGGCAAAAGGCATAATGAGCTAGTATGCACCACATACTAGCTCATTATGAAATAATTACCTTAGAACGAGGCGTCGGTAACTCACCTGGTCCACGCCGAGGGAGATGACATGTTGCCTCGGCGTGTCTTCCGGGTATGGCGGCTCCAGTGCTGTGAATGGCTGGAGCCTCGATGTCGTCACTCCCGTGCATGCGGGCGGGAGACTTCTTTCCGGCAAGGTCCGGCGTCTGCCGGGCCTTGAGCCGAGAATCCCCTGTGCGCATGCGCCGCTGCAGTCAGCGGCTCATTGCAATAGGAATATCTCCTAAACCAGGGCTTGACAAATTTGCTTGGAATCTAGGAGCCAGCTAAAAAAGTTAGGAGCCAGGAACGCGCCCTGTCCCGCCGAGCTCGCGCGCAGAAGCGAACGCATACGTGAGTAGCGCCCGCATATGAAAGCGGTGTTCAAACCACACATGTGAGGTATCGCCGCGATCGGTAGAGCGAGAGCAATAATTCTAGCCCTAGACCTCCTCTGTAACTCAAAACATGCAACCTGTAGAATTTTTTAAACGTCGCCTATGGAGATTTTAAAGGGTAAAAGTTATATCGTATCAATTTACTCAGCGTAACATTATCTTTCACAATATAAAAAAAAATTGGGCTAACTTTACTGTTGTCTTATTTTTTTATTTTAAAAAAAAGTGTATTTTTTCCCAAAAAAGTGCGCTTATAAGACCGCTGCGCAAATACGGTGTGACAGAAAGTATTGCAACGACCGCCATTTTATTCTCTAGGGTGTTAGAATAAAAAATATATATAATGTTTGGGGGTTCTAATTAGAGGGAAGGAGATGGCAGGGAAAACAGACAGGGAAACTCCATTAGCATTGCTGGTTGTCATACCAACTGCCACCACAAGATGGCGCTAGTTCACAGAAGGAAGCATAGGCCTGCAGAAGGCCGCAAAGCCGCGGCCTCAATTACCGGCCGGCGCGGCCTGACGCGATCCCGCGGCGCGGAGGGGGGGCACGGAGACACAGGATACCCCAGCTGTGCTGCCCCAGGCGCCAGGTCGCTAATTCTAGTCGCAATGGCGACCTGGCGACCGGGGTTTGTCGAGCCCTGTCCTAAACCGTAAAGGTTTAGGAGATATTTTTTTTAACCTACAGGTAATCCTTACTATAGGCTTACCTGTAGGTAAAAGTTCCGAAAAAGACTATACAACCACTTTAAAGAGAAAGAAAATAAAAAAAACATAAATAGAAGAAATGCCATACTAATTTTTTCAGTTTCACTTTATAGGGTCAGTTAAGCTTTAGGCTCGGTTCACACATGTCCGGCCTCGGTCTCAGCGAAATTTTTAAAAGGCGTTCAGTGCGGTTTTGTTCACCTGTTCAGATGCGATTTAGGTACAAATTATTTATTTGAAATCGCACCTGAACCAGGATAAAAAAGGCACAGGACTCTTTTTAAAAACTCACCAGGCCCACATATATGGGGATTGGCTGTGAAAGGTCAAAGCGCATCCAAATCACATATATGTAGCGGCCTCACCCCATCTCCTTTTTCTAGGGGTATTTCACATGACAGGGTGAGATGCGCTACGGCCCATGTCCTCCCCATAGCTGTGGGTGAGGTGAAGGCCAGTACCAGATATTTCCTCGGGCCAATGTGTGTTAGTTATGAAGCTCAGTCCTGCTATGCTGAAACCTCCCTTGCTCCCATTAACCAGAGTCCATACATCGATGCAGGGTCCAACACTTGTTTATTATACTTCCACAACAAACAGTTCTTTCACAGCCGATTAGTTGCGACCCATAACATAACGCAAACGGTGGGATGAGCAGGCCGAGGCACTATCCTAATTTCAATCTAAACCCCTGTTGTTTCACCAGGGGTTATCGCAGCTTTGCTTAGCACAGAACATAGAACTTGTGAGTCTCTACCAGCAACTCCATAGAACACAGATGGGAGTACCTTCGCTGCGTTGCGGCCCCTATCAGGGGAAGATGTCCCTCTAAGGGAGTTACCAGAGGCCCATCCGTCACCAGGTTGATGCTGCTCCGGAATCTCCGGACGGGTGACCTCCCCGGCCTCCTCACCTCAGATGCGGGTCCCCTCGCAAGGCGGCACCCTCGGATCACTTCGCCCTCGCGGGACCCAGTCGAAGTTACTGGGCCCCAGGCCTACGATATAGTACCTCACCCCAGGCTGAAGGTGCCTGGGATGGACCCCAACTTCATTCCGGTCAGGCCTAGGACGCCTGGGCTGGAACCTTTAACCGCCCGCACCCAGGCCTAAGGTGCCTGGGTGCGTGAAGAGAAAATCCTCGAAGACCTCGTGGCGAGGGTGTCTCCCCCTTTTATCTCCTCCCTTCAACACCACGGCGGGTTCCCCGCCCCAGCCGTACCATCTCCGGAAAGGGACAAAAAGGGTAGCACTGCGGCAGTGATTCTACCTTGAGCCTGTAGGTACCCCGCCACCCACAGGCCAAGGAGAATAATACACCACCCAATCCTCCACGAATTACAAAAAGGGGTCCAGAACCTTCACAATTACACACCTGGGTCACACTACCCCCAGGTGTACCCCAACTAAATTTAAAGACCCTGCTACATATATGTAAACCCAGCCTTAAACCAAAACTTTTTTTCCATTTTGGACAGAGAAAGGGAGGGTTTTTACCTGTGTCCCATAGCAGAGCTTAGTAGATAAATAATGGATGGTGACTGCTCTGTGTAACGGGGGGGGGGGCAGGTTTGGGCTGGTGAACACAAATAGTGAATATAATGTAACAAAATTTGTACAGGTTACCATGAACCTACTGATCAGTCAATAAATCCAAGTGTATAGGACAGATATATCAGGTGATCAAAACATGATAAACATCTAAAACATCGATAAATACTGCTGTGAGTACAATAGATGAATAATCCAAAAACGAGAAAACAAGACTGAATTATATATGCTGAAACAAAGTCTGTGAATCCCAAAAAACAATAAGTCCCACCCCCAAACAAGGCACAAAGTGCTTGGAAATCCTTCAGTGATAAACACCACTGTGTCTGCAAGCAGTAGACATGTGCACACTGAAATATTTCGTATCGGAATTTCGTTTTCATCCGAAAAATAAATTTATTTAGTTACTCCCGAAATTAGTTTTTTATTTATTTCGTTTTTCGTTAGAAATTAAATTCGTCTGAAAATCTGAATTAATTAAGGTCAAATCTGTCATTGAAGGCTCATGGTGTCTGTCGAATGTTCAAAGAAGATTCGACGGAGCAGCGAAACTGTACGACGCTGCAATCATACATTTCCGGTCGAATGTTCCGCCCACAAGCTATAGTAGAGTTCTAATGTTGTATGACTAGTAATAATTATATTTATTAATTACTATTACTAGTCAACCAACACTAGAATTCGTCTATAGCCTATGGGCGGATGCATTTGACCGGAAATGTACGATTGCAGCGTCGTACAGTTTTGCTGCACCGTCGAATCTTCTAACTTTTGATGCTTTGTCGAATCTTCATCATTCTAGCTATTTTACTGCTCCTCCTCTTTGGTTACAATCAGCCAATAACATTCATCATCATCATTTTTATTTTACTTCCCCCACCCAATTCCAGCAGTGATCTTTTCTCTCTATGTCGAATCTTTTCTCTCCTATGTCGAATCTTTTCTCTCCTATGTCGAATCTTTTTTCTCCTATGTCGAATCTTTTCTCTCTATAATGTCAAATCTTTTCTCTCCTATGTCGAATCTTTTCTCTCCTATGTCGAATCTTTTCTCTCTATAATGTCGAATCTTTTCTCTCTATAATGTCGAATCTTTTCTCTCCTATGTCGAATCTTTTCTCTCTATAATGTCGAATCTTTTCTCTCCTATGTAGAATAATCTTGGACTAATAGAGTTAAGGTTAGGCACATTCAACCACAGGTTCGATAGACACAGATTGTTATTGTCAGCGTCACGTCGAATCTCCTATCTATATCAAACTTTTGTAGCAACGAAAACGAAAATAAAGCATTTGTTTATGTCGGATCTTTCGGTTTTCGGATTCTGTGCTTTCGTTTTTGTTTGTTAAAACGATAACGAAAATAGCTGAAATTCGGCCGAAAATGCATTCGGACGAAAACGAATGCACATGTCTAGCAAGCAGCTCACCTCACTGCTGTTAGATAAACAGCATGGATAAATCACAGATGTAGATGGAGGTGGTGATTGCAGCAATATGGTAGTCTCCTTTATGTTGCTGAAATGGTCTCAGTGACAGATATATAACATGCAGAGAAACATAAAAAACACAAGAAAGCGTTCATACCATAAGTCTGTAAGGAAAACACAGTGGGGCAGAAGCGGATCACACAGTGATGCACTCACTTTTGGATAAGGAGCATAGGCGTCAATCCACGAACGCTGAGTTCGTAAGCCCTTTGTGTGTAGACCTTGGTCCGCTCTTACTCCCAGGTGTTTGCAGATAGGAACTCAGTAGATGATGATATGAGTAAGAAAAGAGACACTCATAGCATAATCCTGCATATGGAACAAGTTTATTAAAAAAGGGAAAAAAACAAACCCACATTTGCAGGTGATCTGCAGTATAAAATTACCACGAGTGCTGAGCTTGTCTCCTGCCGTCAAACTGTGAGTGTTCCCAGTGTTCCAATCCCGACGAGTATCGTCACATCACGTGACTTCATCAGGGGAAATGAGAGGAAATACCTCCAAAGTGAGGAAATCCTTGTTTGTCACCAGAAGTAGTGTCCCCATTGGAAGATTTCCACTCTATTACTATTCCAGGAACAACCCAAAATTTTGGATTTTCTACAGGTGAAACTCGAAAAATTTGAATATCGTGCAAAAGTTCATTTATTTCACCAATGCAACTTAAAAGGTGAAACTAATATATCAGATAGACTCATTACATGCAAAGCAAGATAGTTCAAGCTGTGATTTGTCATAATTGTGATGGTTATGGCTTACAGCTCATGAAAACCCCAAATCCACAATCTCAGAAAATTAGAATATTACATGCAATCAATAAAACAAGGATTGTACATAGAACAATATCGGACCTCTGAAAAGTATAAGCATGCATACGTACTCAGTACTTGGTTTGGGCCCCTTTTGCAGCAATTACTGCCTCAATGCGGCGTGGCATGGAAGCTATCAGCCTGTGGCACTGCTGAGGTGTTATGGAAGACCAGGATGCTTCAATAGCGGCTTTCAGCTCTTCTGCATTGTTCGGTCTCATGTCTCTCATCTTTCCCTTGGCAATGCCCCATAGATTCTCTATGGGGTTCAGGTCAGGCGAGTTTGCTGGCCAATCAAGCACAATAATCCCACGGTCATTGAACCAGGTTTTGGTGCTTTTGGCAGTGTAGGCAGGTGCCAAGTCCTGCTGGAAAATTAAGTCAGCATCTCCATAGAGCTTGTCTGCGGAAGGAAGCATGAAGTGCTCCAATATCTCCTGGTAGACGGCTGCGTTGATCCTGGACTTAATGAAGCACAGTGGACCAACACCAGCAGATGACATGGCTCCACAAATCAACACGCGTTACGTCACTGTCAGGAGCAGCACAGTGTTGTAGTGGTTAGCACTTTCACCTAGCAGCAAAAAGGGTCGCTGGTTCGAATCCTGACCACGACACCATCTGCCTGGAGTTTGCATGTTCTCCCTGTGTCTGCATGGGTTTCTTCCGGGTACTCCGGTTTCCTTCCACACTCAAAAGACATGCTGGTAGGTTAATTGGATCTTGTCCAAATTGGCCTAGTATATATGTGTACGAATGTGTGTCCAAGCGTGTCGAGATCCTACGGGGTAAATGACCGCACTAGCCAGGCAGACACTGGCTGCAAAAAGCGCCTTGAAGCGATTCAGTTTGCATTTGTAGCGCTATACAAGTTACTCATTCATTCATTCACTTTTATAATACATGAACCTGGATAAACGTGGCTAGACCATAGGTTATTGTGAAAAGTATTATTATCCTGTGGTTTCAATATTATAATCATTATTCTATATAGTATTTATGATAATTTGACTATAAGTGAAACACATAATTTCATATTTACAATGACTGAATGTTGTACCAATGACAATCTTAGTGGTGTAATACTATGTGCAATATTGTTCTCAATTGCATCACTTTTCTTAAAAATGAAATAAAACAAGTTTAAATAAAGAAGGGTCAGTTAATGTAAAAACTTACCTTTCAGCTATGAATGAATGTTAATGGAAATGCCTCCCTGGCAGACTTACAGATTTTACCTACCTCACGCACAAAAAAAACCTAACAGACTGTGGTGGGTAGACAGATCTTATGCCGCGTACACACGGTCGGAATTTCCGAGGAAAAAAGTCAGATGGAATTTTTTCATCAGATATTCCGACCGTGTGTACGCGGCATCAGACTTTTTCTGACCGACTAAGAAAGAGAAATTATGTTTGTCTGTATGAAACTCCGACGGAGAAAAAACCACGCAGGCTCAGAATCAAGTCAACACATGCTCGGAAGCATTGAACTTAATTTTTCTCGGCTGGTAGTAGTGTTGTACGTCACTGCGTTTTTGGCGGTCGGAATTTGGTGTGTCCGTGTGTATGCAAGACAGCTTGAATGGGAATTCCGTCGGAAAAACACGTCAGAGTTTATTCCCACGGAAAAAACAGTCGTGTGTACGCAGCATAAGGTATCTGGGGATTCAGAAATCTTGCTGCCATCAAAAAAAAAATAGGACTCTTATGGTTTATTCCTCCTTTAACCTAAAATATCAGTTTTGGGTGGACATGCCTTTTTAAAAAAATTAAATAAAAATGACCTTAGTGAATGATGCTAAGAAAGAACAGATGAGAATTGTTTGTATTCATTAATTTTTTCAGAAAAAAAACAAGAAAGGATCTGTGGACATCACAAAGGTTAAGTGCGTGGAAGTGGTGAAGAACGGAATGGACCAAGTGCCTTGTCAGAATAAATATGCGTTTCAGGTATAGCTCGATCGGTTTCTACTTATTGAGGAGTCATCTTTGGTTGGCTGTAAAAGATTTTCAAGAACTGTTGAAAGGATATGTAAACCCAAGAGCAAGAATGTAATATTTTTAGGAGCTTACCAGTCCCTAGAAATGGTGGCTGCATTCGTTTTAGTTTTTCATGCCAATAAAATTTTTTAGTAAGTACAGAAAATATCTGTTGTTCTTGTCATTTCCAATGACCTAAACTAGAATTCCAAACATTGTTATCGTTCCTCTGTAAACAAATAATATCTTACCCCCTCCCATGTAAAGTTGATGGAGAGAAAGACATGTTTGTTGTCCAGTGTGGGTGAAAATCATGGCTCCCTCCATAGATATAGTAGGACAAAGTGTGTAGCCACCCAGGGACAGAAAGTGTAATATTCACAAGATTATCAGGAGAAAAACAATGCCTGAAAAAAATTGAAAATAATTCATCCAGTGGTTTAGATATGTTTTAAAGGAAACCTGTACGGAGTGAATAAAAGAAAAAAGGGGGGGGGGGGTAACAAGGCACCAGTTGTGCATTGCCTAAACAAGTACATTTTTAGGGGTCTTGGTGACCCATTGAGAACAATGTCATGACTTAATAGCCGCAATCACCATCCCTGTTAAAGATTTGATTTCAAATGTATATTTGTATGTCAATTTAAAGTTTATTAATATTATTTATTTATTTTTACTCTGTATTCCAAAGACTGTTTTTTTTTTTGAACATGTGACCAGTAGCGGAGGACTAGAAGCTCCTCCTGCTTGTTTCCCTGCATACATCATGGGAAAGATCTGGGTCATGTGACAGCTATATATCGATTAGAAAAATTTTTTTTCTTTTTAATTAAGGCATAATGTAAATTAAGCAGTTTGTGTTTAGTATCACTTTAAAATGCTTTAAAAGAGCTCCAGACTGGAAACCTTTTTTTTTTTTAAGGTAGCAGCTACAAATACTGTAGCTGCTGACTTTTATTATAAGGACATTTACCTGTCCAGGGATCCGTAATGTCGACACCCCAGGCCGATTCGTCAATCAGTTTCGGGTAGGGGTGCACCGAATGGGTTTTTTGGTGCCAAAACCGATACCGAAAATGAAAAATACACTAGGCCAAAAACCGAAACCAATACCGAAAATGACTGTTTTTAAAAAATGTTTTTATTTTTGTATATTTTAAATAAAATGTATACATTTTTATATAACACATTGCTAATAGTATTAGCAAAATTTCCATGCGGTGCACCTCTAGCAGATATGATGCAGGAGATGGTCAGAGACTGCAGACATAGTACAGGAGATTGTCAGAGACTGAGGACATGGTACAGGAGATTGTCAGAGACTGAGGACATGGTACAGGAGATGGTCAGAGACTGCGGACATGGTACAGGAGAAGGTCAGAGACTGCGGATATGGTACAGGAGATGGTCAGAGACTGCGGATATGGTACAGGAGATGGTCAGAGACTGCAAACATGGTACAGGAGATTGTCAGAGACTGGGGACATAGTACAGGAGATTGTCAGAGACTGGGAACATAGTACAGGAGATTGTCAGAGACTGGGGACATGGTACAGGAGATGGTCAGAGACTGGGGACGTGGTACAGGAGTTTGTCAGAGACTGGGGACATGGTACAGGAGTTTGTCAGAGACTCGGGACATGGTACAGGAGAAGGTCAGAGACTGGGGACATGGTACAGGAGTTTGTCAGAGACTGGGGACATGGTACAGGAGAAGGTCAGAGACTGCGGACATGGTACAGGAGAAGGTCAGAGACTGCATATATGGTACAGGAGAAGGTCAGAGACTGCAGACATGGTACAGGAGATGGTCAGTGACTGCAGACATGGTACAGGAGATCAATGCAGCCTCACCAGTGCCCATCATATGCAGCCTGCCAGTGCCCAGCAGCCTACCAGTGCCCATCATTTGCAGCCTGCCTCTGCCTCACCAGTGCCCAGCAGCCTACCAGTGCCCATCATGTAGCCGGCCTGTGCCCATGACAGGCAGCCTGCCAGTGCCCATCATGTACAGCCCACCAGTGCCCATGAAATACATCCCGCCAGTGCCCATGAAATGCAGCCTGCCAGTGCCCATCATGTATAGCCTATCCGGGCCCATGACATGCAGCCTGCCAGTGCCCATGAGGTACAGCCTACCAGTGCCTGGTAATGCGATGTCACGCTGTGTGTCAGAGCTGGATCTGAATCGCTGCGCAGCCACCGTAACAATGTCCCTGCCTCCTATGACACACGGCACAATGATTCCTAGCATTTGATCAGAGTGCCGTCTATCGCAAGAGGCGGTCTATGAGGCGGGGACATCGTTACAGTGGCTGCACGGCGATTCAGATCTGACACACAGCGTGACATTGCATTACCAGGCACTGGGGAGGCTGTGTATCGTGACAAGAGTGAGAAGAGGAGGAGGGAGGGGAGACACTGAGGTGTGCGCCGAGATGAAACATGTGCGTAACCCGCCGGGATGGCCCCGCCCCTTTTTCGGCGCCATTATCGGCAACATTTCTCTTTCGGAAAAGTGCCGTAAACACCATTTTCGGCCGATATGTTTCGGCGGCCGAAATTTCGATGCATCCGTAGTTTCAGGTGCAGGTGCCTACACCCCAAACTCACTATTTCACACTATTTCCAAAAGCATTGGACCACACCTCCAAATCATTTGGTGGAGGGGGGATTATGGTGTGGTTTTTTTTTTCAGGGGTTGGGCTTGGCCCCTTAGTTCCAGTGAAGGGAACTCTTAAGGCGTCAGCATACCAAGACATTTTGGACAATTTCACGCTCCCAACTTTGTGGGAAGAGTTTGGTGATGGCCCCTTCCTATTCCAACATGACTGCGCACCAATGCACAAAGCAAGGTTCATAAGGACATTGATAAACGAGTTTGGGGTGGAGGAACTTGACTGGCCTACAGAGTCCTGACATCAATCCGATAGAACACCTTTGGGAAGAATTGCGAGCCAGGCCTTCTCATCCAACATCAGTGTGCTTCTAGGAAGAATGGTCAAACATTCCCATAAACACAGTCCTAAACTTTGTGGACAGCCTTCCCAGAAGAGCTGAAGCTGTTATAGCTGCAAAGGGTAGGCCAACTCAATATTGAACCCTGTGGACTAAGACTGGGATGCCAAAAAAGTTCATGTGCGGGTAAAGGCAGGCGTCCTAATACTTTTGGTAATATAGTGTAGATGGAAGCCACACTGCCTCGTCAAGGCCCCTCTCTATAGTGCGGTCCTAATTCTTATGTTTGAGAATCTCCATATTGGAACATCTATAGTAATGGATACATTAAGGACAGATATGCCTAGGGGAAGCTCATTCCTCCTTAAAGTGGTTTTAAGGCCTTAGGTTCCATTCACACCTAAGCGACCTGCAGTGACAGTTGCAGACACTCTTTATTTTTTAAGCTTTTTTTTTTTTTTTTTGTTTTTTAGTTGACTGTTCTTGGAGTGGCACCATTCATTTTGACATTTGGCTCTCTCTGCTCCAAAAAACGCTCCAAAGTAGCTCATGTACCAAATCTTGGCTTAGAGCCAGGAGCGTTTGTGGTCATGATTTTTGCAGCGATTTGTAGCGTGATTTATCAATCGACAATTGCAGCAACATTGCCCCACACTTGGGGTGCCATTAAGAAATAATGGCATCACAAGCGCATTCCACATTTTGCCATGATTCTGGAATCCAGAACGTTTAGGTGTGAATAAAGGATTAAGATTTTCACCTTAATGCATTCTATACATTAAGGTGAAACACCTTCTGTGCTGCAGCTCCCCCCCCCCCCTTTTTCTTACCTGAGCCCGATCTGAAACAGCAATGTACACGCCATTGGCTCCCGTTGTCAATCAAATGATGTGACAAGGGAGCGGGGCTCGGGGCCGATTCTGGTTGTCTTTGTCAATGAACACAGCAGCAGAGCTTGGGAGCGAGCATGCACGGGTGCCCCCATGGAAAGTTGCTTTCCCTGGGGGCACTTGCCAAAGAGGAGGTGCCTGGAGCGCTGGCGGGGGACCCCAGAAAAACAGGATCGGGGCTGCTTTGTGCAAAAGCATTACACAGAGCAGGTAAGTATAGACACGTTTGTTATTTTATTAATAAAAACAAAACAAAAACAAAGGTTTAATATCAGGTACACATTAGAAGCCCAGCAAGAGCACAGTGGTCGCGGAAGGCATCCAATGTGTCCCCATGTCAATTCCAAAAAAAAGTCAACCACCCCAATTTGTAAATAGCCTGGCTATACACACATCGAGTTTTGGCCGATTGTTGCTGATTTGGCTGTAATTTGCTGGGCCTTGTTTGCAACACCTAGATTGATAAAAGTTGATTTTTTAGTCAACTTTTTTCTAAGAAACTGGGTGGAAAATTGGCCTCAGCAGGAGATTTGTCCATCTGCGCTGTTTGGCATGGCTAGAGAAATCTGTTATTTTTATGTTCAGCTCCCATATATCTATGACTGTCTTTATTGTGTGTTGTTTTCAGGACTATATCAGGAGCATCTAAAGATCCCCTTCATACCTTAAAACCTTCAGTGTTATCAGTATGATCAGTGACTGGTCTTGGAGGTTTGACCACTAAGGCCTCGTACACATGACCGGTTTTCTCGGCAAGAAAACTGCTGGCAGAACTTTCTTGCTGAGAAAACCATGCGTGTGTACGAGGCTTTCAGGTTTCTCGTCAAGAAAACTGCCCAGAATCTCAACGAGAAAAATAGAGAACCTGCTCTCTTTTTTCTCGTCATGATTCTCGTTGGCCTGTTTCCCGACGAGATACCTGTCGCCGTGGAAACCCGCGCATGCTCAAAATGATTTAGACGCATGCGCGGTAGCTTCCTAGGCATAGGTAGGGTGTTACAAGATGGCGGCGACGGCATCGAATGTGACGAGCGCATGCTCGTCATAGTCAATGACGTCACCGCGTCCGTTCCTTTCAAAAGAACGGCGGTTCTTTTGAATGGAGTGTGTGTATACTCGGCCGGGACAAGATCCTGGGACAAGATCTCGGCCGTGTGTACTAGGCTTTAGGCCTCATGTACACTGCTGCTGGCAAACGAACGTTTAGGAGCAGTTGGGCGTTTTTTTCAGCTGCCTCTGAACTCTCCTTTGTTATCTTATCAGTATATGTACACAGGGACGTTTATAGTAGTTTCCAGGCAGTTGAGTTTAGAAGCTTTTTTTGGAAAGCAAAAAAATGCTTTCAGGTTGGATGTTCAGAGGCATTTGAAATGCCAAATGCCTATAACAGCTTGTAAATGCGTGTGAATGCGGTAACTCGCGTTTAGCTGCATTTTGTTTACAGGCGTTTTTAATGGAGAGACATTTTTGACTATTTGCAATGCAAAAAACGCTTCTAAACACAAATGCATGTAAATGCGGCACAACGGACGTTTTTAAACGTCGGTTACGATCTGTCAAGTTAAATCGTTCAGCAGAGGTTTTAAAACGTCCCGTGTACATGAAGCCTAATGACATCCTGTTTGAGATCATTCAATGTTAAGATAAGTGAGTCTAATATTGTCCTCTTTTATTGTTCCTTTTCAGGTTGTCTATGACACAAACACACTGTACATTTTCTCCCCAACACCAGAGAGCCGTGACCAATGGGTGAAGTGTATAAAAAAAGGTAATCATTTTCTGATATTCTGCAAGGATTTCCTAATTATCTGAGTTTATTATTTCAGATTTATAGGTGTAGCGCACTCACCCCTTCACCTGCCTTTGGCTCCTCGCAGGGAGAGAGGGCACCCCATGCCACAAGCCCGTACCCTCCCGTGTGAAGAGGTTGAGCGGTGTTGTTGGTGGGTCTTCCACAACCAGAAAGCCAGAATCCTCCAGAGAATGGTTCTGACCTCTATAGTTAATACAGATAAGTCCTTGTCCCCCCCCCCCCCCCCCCCCCCAGTGACTTGAATGTCCACACCAGCTGTGACTCCAATGTAGAGTTTTATTTCTTGTAAATAACAGTCTCTGATAAGAAAAGGTTGGAGATAAGGCAGGACAGCATAAGGTTTGGGAGAGGTCCAGGCACAAACGTAATCACTTCAGTGCTTAGCTTCTCAAACAGACTCAGCCCATATGGATAGTCTCCCTTGATAGGGACTAGCAGCCGTATGGTACTCTAACTTAACCGCACAGTCTCTGCCACAGACTTGGTGAACTTGGTCTCTGCCACAGACTTGGTGAACTTGGTCTCTGCCACAGACTTGGTGAACTTGGTCTCTGCCACAGACCTGGTGAACTTGGTCTCTGCCACAGACCTGGTGAACTTGGTGTTTAAAAGCTTGACCTCTTTGTAAGGAGAAGACATCCCTCCAGAGAGTTACTGGACCCATTCCTTCACCGTGACTTCTCACCGGTCCCTTGGAATGGTTCCTCCCCCGGCCTCCTCGTCTAAGATGCGGGTCCCCTCGCAAGGCAGCACCCTGGGATTCCTTGATCCTTGATGGGCCCCAGCCGAAGGTGCTGGGCCCCAGCCGAAGGTGCTGGGCCCAAGGCCTTTGCTGCAGTCCCAGGGCTAAAGGTGCCTGGGACTGATTCACCGACCTCCGCCCCTGGGCCAAAGGTGCCCAGGGCGGACAGGAACACACTCCCTGGGGTAGGACCCCCGACCACGACAAAACGAACCCCAAACGGGCAGCGTCTGCCCCTTTTATATCCTCTCCCAGCATGCACAGCAGGCCTGCCACACCCACCGTATGGCTGCTGAGAGAGGACACACAAGGCACAGCACTGTATCAGTAGTTCAACCCTGGCCTGCCATGGCAGCGCCACCTGCAGGCCACAGGGAACTATATACCGATACTCTCCCTGCGGACAAAATGGTTGATAGAATCCTGACAATTGGGGTGTTTGAGCATAACTACCACTCAAACACTTCCCCTAAATTAAGGACCCCGCTCTACACACTCCCCCCACTAAATTAGACACTGTCCCCAGTGTCTGGAGAAAACCTATGCCTCTCAAGCCTGAGTCAACATAGACCTATTCCAGAAACTATGTACAAAAAAAAAACTAATTTTGAAAAAAAAAATTGTTTGTGCCGGAACTTGAACATGGGGAAAGGGCGTTAAATGAAGAGATAAAGAAAGAGTAGGAGAAAACAATGTGTACATCCCATTCTCAAATGTCACATATTTAAAAGCAAACATATTTTTATCATTTACATTTCCCTCCCCTGCTGCGATAGCTAAATCCACCCATACTCAGTGATTTGCTTGGTGTCCACCTGCAGAGGGAGAAAGAAACATACACAACCAACAATTTGACATCCTAACTTATGTACATTAGAAGAGAAAAGATTCTCCCCGGAGGAAAAATCCTTTCCTTCTAACAAGTAAAACACATTTTAAATGTAGTGCAAGAGTTACGCAACACTGCCACCTAGTGGAAGTGCCACCCGCAAGACACTTGTCCCAGAAAAAAAACTTTATTTTCTTGAAGACGAATCCTCCTCTTCTTCTTGAACCTAACTGTGGCCCTAAACTATTTTTACCCCAAAGTCTCTGTCTTTGTGGCGCTGTGAGAGGAGAAAAAAAACAGCTCCTGCTCTTCCAGCAAAGTAGAATACCCCATCTGCAAGGGCAAAAGTTCTTGGGCTCCAGGAGAGTACACTCCGGAATAAAGAAAAGGACAAAACATAAAGAGTCCAGTCTGTCAAAGATAATACTGTGGATGAGACAACACTAGTGGTTTCCAGTCCTTGGTGAAAGTGTCAATAAAGTACTCAACATTGTCTTTTTCCTTCCAGCAAATAATCACTTTATCTGCGTGGATATGTCTGCCAAGGATTCATGACTCCTTACATTCCTTGTACCGCTTGGTGATTGCGGCGGAACAGGCAAAGTACCTACGGGCCTGGGATATCTTTAAGTAAGTCCATAGAAAGTCCCCATACCACCGATCCCTATAGGCCTCCACTTCAAAAAGCAAGTCTTTAGGCAGGTACGGGTATTCTTACCCATATTTTGTTGCCACTCTCTGGTTGAATAACCGCCGCATCCTGGACAACGGAGGCATGGTTGCACGATCTCCCATACCTGGCAAGACTATGGCATCCGGGTGTCGAGGCACTTTCACTGCCTCCGGACCAGACATAGGGGTCCGCAATGACACTCGTTCCATCACGGCAACAGGTGCAGGTATCTCAAGCGGTGGAAGGGCAGACAATGGGACAGATTCCTCCTCAGGCTCCTGGACCTTTTCCCGGGGTGTATCATCCCCAGTGACCATGGGTGGGTCCCTTTTCCTACGGGACGAGGACAGGGGTATCTTATCCCAACCCTTCCGCTTGAACAGTTCATCTATGTCCGCATCATTCCCCGGATCGGAGACTGACTCCAGGTCGGAGGTATCACACTCCTCCGCTGGCAGGTAACTTTTAATGGATGAGGAATCACTGCCTCTAAAAAGTTCTCTGGGGTCCCTGACCCAAACATCCCCGACACTTCGGACCTTAGCCAAGATCCCTTTCCCCGGCTTACCTCGGCTTGTAGCTGATGCAGGATGTCCGGAACTCTTTCCTGCGGATACATCCGATCCGGGCAAGCGCTGGGGTGTAACTCCACCACGGCCGTAGGAACCTTTAACATAGCCGACCTTCCTCTTGGGCGGTGGGAGCGGGGACTCAGTAACAACCAAGGCAGCATCCTCCGGTTTCTCCGTCTCCGGTTCCTCAATCACCGGAACATTCTCAACAGCGACTTCCTCCGATGTCCCAACAGTGCGCATAGGGGTGACTGTGGAAGCTCTGGTTCCTTCTTCTAAAGTGGTGGCGCCCGTAAGGCAGTTCAAACGGAAGGCCCGAGGTTTTTCAGTAGGCTGCTCTACCTCAAACAGGAATTCTTTGCACTGTTCGCATCTTCCAAAAGGCCTAAGATGCACCACCAGTCCCTCGCATCCGGGACAAACCACTCCAAGAGCCTCCGCCTCTCTGCAGACATAGAGAGCGAAGCGACCCCAAGGCTTCAGTTGGATCCCCGTGTCGGTCACAGAAGCAGCAAACGAGGTCACATTCATGGTAGAAGTAGCCGGAATCCATGAGGCATTAGACGCCATGTTACCCGCTTGCCGATCCATTGCGCACTGTCCTTTTTGCACCAAAGTCACCACGTGTAACTCATCACATGGCGAGGCTCCTCCCATCCTCTGCAACCTTTCGCTCGCTTTCTTACTTTGGACACGAACTACGCAGCCTGGGCTCTCCTCGTGGCACAGTCACTTTTCCTTCAAAGATGGCCGATCTCCACGGAACTTCACAGGGGAAATAAAGTCCAAACTCTGGGGGGGTTTCTTCTTCTTTCCGGCCGCAGAAATCCCGGACTCGAGCCCCCACGTGTAGCGCACTCACCCTCTTCACCTGCCTCTGGCTCCTCGCAGGGAGAGAGGGCACACCACGCCACAAGCCCGTACCCTCCTGTGTGAAGAGGTTGAGCGGTGTTGTTGGTGGGTCTCTACAACCAGAAAGCCAGAATCCTCCAGAGAATGGTTCTCACCTCTATAGTTAATAAAGATAAGTCCTTGTTTCCCCCCAGTGACTTGAATGTCCACACCAGCTGTGACTCCAACGTAGAGTTTTATTTCTCCTAAATAACAGTCTCTGATAAGAAAAGGTTGGAGATAAGGCAGGACAGCATAAGGTGTGGGAGAGGTCCAGGCACAAACGTAATCACTTCACTGCTTAGATTCTCAAACAGACTCAGCCCATATGGATAGTCTCCCTTGATAGGGACTAGCAGCCAAATGGTACTCTAACTTAACCGCACAGTCTCTGCCACAGACTTGGTGAACTTGGTCTCTGCCACAGACTTGGTGAACTTGGTCTCTGCCACAGACCTGGTGAACTTGGTCTCTGCCACAGACCTGGTAAACTTGGTGTTTCAAAGCTTGACCTCTTTGTAAGGAGAAGACATCCCTCCAGAGAGTTACCGGGCCCCTTCCTTTACCATGACTTCTCACCGGTCCCTCGGAACGGTTCCTCCCCCGGCCTCCTCGTCTAAGATGCGGGTCCCCTCGCAAGGCGGCACCCTGGGATTCCTCGATCCTTGATGGGCCCCAGCCGAAGGTACTGGGCCCAAGGCCTTTGCTGCAGTCCCAGGGCTAAAGGTGCCCGGGACTGATTCACCGACCTCCACCCCTGGGCCAAAGGTGCCCAGGGCGGACAGGAACACACTCCCTGGGGTAGGACCTCCGACCACGACAGAACGAACCCCGAACAGGCAGCGTCTGCCCCTTTTATATTCTCTCCCAGCATGCACAGCAGGCCTGCCACACCCACCGTATGGCTGCTGAGAGGGGACACACAAGGCACAGCACTGTATCAGCGGTTCAACCCTGGCCTGCCATGGCAGCGCCACCTGCAGGCCACAGGGAACTATATACCGATACTCTCCCTGCGGACAAAATGGTTGATAGAATCCTGACAATTGGGGTATTTGAGCATAACTACCACTCAAACACTTCCCCTAAATTAAGGATCCCACTACATAGGGAATAGATTTATCACTTTTTTCACACAGCAAGAATATGTTAAACAGGAAAAGTAAAAACAGGCGGTTGAGCTGTGTTTTTATTTTCTACCACCTCCCCTTAAAGCGGATCTTCACTGCATTTAAGCACTATAATCCAAAAACATGATTTCATTCATTTTTTATATTAAAGGCAAACTCACCCATCCATCCATGTGCTTTATTTTGCAGAGAAATTTCTTAAAAAAACACCCCCCTAGCATTTCTAGCTGTGGCCATCTTGAGTAAGGGCTGATGATTCATGCAGCATTTACTACCTGGAATCCATCAGCCTATAGCTCATGCATGCAAGAGAGTGAGCTTAGCTGAGCAAATCCTTCCTCCTCTCCTCCCCTCCTGAAGACTCCTGGGATGTATGACATCATTTGTCTAGGCAAGAAACCAGGAAGTAACTGAAGAAATGTTAAAAAAAAGTTTAAAACAAGTAAATATGATATACTTTCCTATTTATTTACTAATGGTAACAGCATGAGGATTCAAACTAATCAATGTTAAGTGTGAGAGTGAAGTTCCACTTTTAGCTGCAAAGGTGTGTAATGCATGTGGTTGCAATGTGGTGTGGTTTTGCATTTACAGGGTTTGGACAGGAGGTGAGGAGGTGATATATCACCTCCTCAGCACCTGTGAAATGCGTCTGAAGAGGGCTCCACCATGGTTTGCGTGGGTCAGGCAGGCTGAATTCCAAGTATTACTGTAAATTAATAACCTAATCCTAAATCCTGAAGCCCTGCATTGCAGTAAAAACTCCACAGGTGTTCTAACCCTTCTCCACTGTAACAAAAACTTTAAGTTAGTTGCAGTAACAAATCCTAATGGCTGTAAGTTACCGTACATCTCTCCATAAATACTTCTCTGACATGCCACAATATGCAGTAACAGCATTGTTTTTCAGGAAAGGTCCAAATTCATTAATTGATTACCCATCCTAAAATCTGTGACTTTGCCTAGGCTGAGATGATGTCATTGGTCTACTGCAGGTAGGAGAAAGCATTTCCAGAGTTTCCTCTCCCTCAGTAATCAGACTTCAACTTCGTAACTGTAAAGCAAGTCACAAAGTCAGCGGCTGCAGGGACTGATCTGTGTCAGACATTTGTCAACACAGCTAAGACTGCACAAGCACCAGGATTTACATAATTATGTCACCTCTGAGCCAGCATCTCAGTCCAGGAAGTGGATGCCTTAAAAAAGCAGTTGCCCTCCTTTTGGAGAGAGAAGCAGATGAAGGGATTGTCAGGGGAGTACTGTGATCTCTGTGAGAGGTAATAAATACTTGGAAGTGAAACACTGACACACTGACACAAAATTTAAAGATAATTTTTTGACCTGCAAAGTAAAGGCATAATGTGCTAGTATGCATTGCATACTAGCACATTATGTGAAACTTACCTGCAAACGAAGCGCTCGTTGTCACCACTGGAGGTCTCATCCATCTTCATCCGTCTTCCTTCCGGGTCCGCGGACTCCGGCTGTGTGACTGGCCGAAGCTGCGTGACGTCACTCCCGCGCATGCACGCAGGAGCCGCCGGTCACAGGACATGGCTCTAAAGGAACGACACAGGTGGCTGTTCCTTCAGAGCGCATGTGCCGATGATGTCATCTGCTGCATATACAGTAAATATCTCCTAAACGGCACACGTTTAGGAGATATTTACAGTACCTATTGGTAAGTCTTATTATAAGCTTACCTATTGGTACAATTAATCAGTAGGAGTTTACAATCACTTTAAAGGATACGTTTACTTTTGTAAAAAATAAAATAAAATACACATTTTTTTGCAGGTAAAAAAATATGCATTTATTATCCTTTTTTTCTTAGGAGCCTACAGAGCATTGCACCAGCGATCAGCAGATGGCAGGTGCAGTGTCGAGCTCCTGTCGACTCCCCATACAGCTGTCTCCCTGTACCCCCCATATGAGCAGACAGTTATTGAAGAGCAGGAAGAATCAAGGGGTGGAGGGAACTCACCAGCATCCTCACATTTCACTAAAACTAAAAGCCATGTGCAGCAGTGGAAGACGGGACTCGTAGTTCATTCATTCACAGAACTCTTTAAATGAATGACACGGCAGTGTGGGATGAGCTTCACATCCATGCAGTTTTTAAACTCTGACAGCGGATGTAGGGAGTGGATGCCACACCCGCTGTCACAATGAGGAATGGGGGGGGGGTGCTGTCTTAGCAACAAGCTACATGTAACACCCTGAGTACAAGTGTATCTTACCAAAGGTAAGCTTAAGCCCTGTACACACGTACGGTTTTCCCGGCGGTAAAAAGTCCACCCTGAAAACCGATTGGAAAATCGAGAACCTGCTCAGTAGCTTTTTCCCCCTACCCATGCCCAGGTAGGAAAACTGCCATGAGAGCTTTGGCCGGGAATCCCAGCCATGTGTATGCTCCATCGGCACTGCCTCGCAGTGTTTCCCATAGGAAAGTAGTAGTAAATCTGGCGGGAAAGTAAACGCCGGAAATCCCGACGGGAAAATAGAGAGCAGGTTCTCTATTTTTTTCCAGCAGTTTTCCTGTCGGGAAAACTGCTAGGGAGCATACACACGTCCGGTTTTCCCGGCCAAAAGCTCTCATGGCAGTTTTCCTGGCAGGAAAACCGGTCGTGTGTACGGGGCTTTAGGCTTTAAGTTGACCACAGTCATTGGATTTGATTTACTAAAGTAGTAGAACATGTTCACTGTGCAAAGTTAAAATGATATTAAACTCTACTCTTTTTTTTTTAAGAGGTGGCCCA
Source organism: Rana muscosa (assembly GCA_029206835.1). NCBI lineage: Eukaryota > Metazoa > Chordata > Amphibia > Anura > Ranidae > Rana > Rana muscosa. The sequence continues at coordinate 204,207,518 of CM055116.1, read as the reverse complement.
CATTTAAATTAAAAGGTGATTCTTCTTTTATTTAAATTGCCTCTTTTGATCTCCTGCAGCCGGTCCCCAAGCTGCAGGTACCCCCCCCCACCCCCCACTGTGAGTGTCCCCTTAGCTAGCCAGCTGCTATGAAGACAGCTATGCATGCATGCTCCTGTCTGGTGCTGTATGCATCCATAGACACACACATCAGCTGCCAAGTCATGCCTCTGATCTCTCCTACCAGCACTTTGGCTGACAGCATCATGGGACAATTGCTCCTCTGCCCTTAGTGCATACCAGTGGTGGCTGGTGCTCGATAAATCAGGGGGGGGGGGGCTGGCAAACCAACGCCACCCCCCACACCTCGACGGGTGACGAGGCCCCCCGAAGGCGGACATAGATGCAGGGGACACCGGGATCACTTCCAACTCCCCCCCCCATCCCCCCCCGCTGTGTGAGATGGATGGCCTCCTTACCTTAGGAGACAGGTGTCCTGCCAAGGATGACTCTGATCCCCCCTCTCCTCCCTCCCCTGTCTGAGCCGGATGCTGGATGGTGAGCCATCCCTGGAGTCTGACTGTGGCAGCTGGTGGGTCTGTCAGTCTTCCCCTGCTTATCCCCGGCCTTGCGTCTCCTCCCTCCTCCCCCTTGGCCAATAAGATCGCTTCTCACTACCCGCTTCCTGATTGGCCGGGAGAAGAATCGGTGTGAGAATAGCGAATGTTCATTTGCTATTGTCACACAGCTGGGTGGGCTCAGGGTGCAGTGCTCTGCGCCCAGAGCCCACCCATTTTTGAAGCCTATTAGAGCCTCTGGCTCTAATCACGTGCTTCAACCCCCCCCCATTGGAATCCATGCATCCGGTGCCCTGCATGTAGATTTAGGGGCCGGACGCATGGATAGGGGGGGGGGGGCGGCGCCCATAATGGATGGTCCGCCACTGGTGCCTACCTCTAGAACCTGCAGGACCCAGCAGCAATGAACATGCACTGCAGGTAAGTGTTTGGGAATGGTGGACAGATGCAAAGAACGCATTAAGGTAAAAACCACCTAGCATTTAGTTCCACTTTAAAGGCTAACTCCATGTTTTGCACCTTGTTATATGTTACACCCATATTTAATGTGTAATATGTTACATGGTGCAAATGCCCCCCGTCCCCTCTTCCTGTGACAGTGTTTGCGTGTTCATGTCTTTTTTTTTAAAGGTGAACTTAGCCTTTCATTTTTTTACTTGGCTCAGTGAAGAAGGGCAAGCTGCGCTAAATGCAATCATCCTTTTTTTAAATCCAATCACGCTTCCCTTTATAAATACATTTTATTTTCATGGAAACATAAAAGAGTTGAAGGCAGAAAAAGACCTAGTGGTTCATTCGGTCTCCCCCTTTTTTAATGTTCTTAGAGAAAATTAAGGGGGAGCCTGATTGGTTGACTTGGTTCCTAGCAACTCTTTTTAGCTAGCATGTGGTTATCTTTTAAACAATGTTAAAGTGACATGAAGCTCTAATCTACACAAAAATCCATACAAGTATGAATTCTGAGCCTTAAAAAGTACCTTCAATATCTTCAGATTAAAAGGACTCTCCAAGCTACTGCTCCCTGGTGCCACTTGAACGCCAGGTGCAGGAAGCAGGCTAAGCGGTCTATGCTGTCTAACTGAAAGTGAAATAAAAGGCTGCCACACACTGGATAGATCACAAGCGTCTATGTTATTGTAGAAACTGTCCAGAGACATGACAATGGCAGTCCCCATCCGAGGACCGTTCTGCTAAAGCATTTCACTCAATTAGGGCGTAATTGTAGATACGATTAAAGTGGTTGTAATTGATAACCTTATGTAGCGGGTGGTTACATTTAGGGGAGGCATCTGAGTGATAACAGGCTCAGATGCAGCAATTGTTAGGGTTCATGGACCAATTTATGCCAGTGGAGGATATCAATGGTGTCCAGTTCCCTGCGGCCTATAGGTGGCGCTGTCGCCATGGGCCGGGGCTGAACCACCATTGGAGGTCTGTGCCTTTTTTTGTCCTCTCTCTGCAGTCTTACAGTGGGGCGGGGAACCTGCTGTGCATGCTGGGATAGGCGATAAAAGGGGCAGACATCTTCCACTCAGGGTCCACGCCCAGGCACCTTTAGCCTGGGTGTGAGTGCTGGTGGTCTCCGGGCGCCCTCGGCCCGGAGACGGAGCTGCGATTCCACCCCAGACACCTTTGGTCTGGGGTGAGGTACTCTCTGAAGGCCTGGGGCCCAGTACCTTCGACTGGGTCCCGCAAGGGATGGAGAATTCCTAGGGTGTCCTCCGGTGTTGGACACCCGAATCTAGGGCGAGGGGGATCAGAGAAGTGACCTTCCCAGAGATCCAGCGCAGCATTGGCTGGGGACGGTGGAGGCCTCTGGTGACCGTCCGGATGGATGACTCCCCTGACAGGGGGCGCATCTCAAGAAGGTAGTCCACGTTCTCATGGTCGGTGGCAGCGACCCAACTGAAACCCAGGTCGGTGGCAGAGACCTCAAGCCTAATTCACCCGGTCGGTGGCAGCGACCACCCTCACGGTCGGTGGCAGCGACCGTGCGCCAAGCCTGTTTGCGCACACTGAAACAGGAGAAATACAAGTTCATGTTTGTGCCTGGACCTTCCTCTTCACCTTGTCTGTTCGTTGTCTAACCAGTCTGCTCTAAAAGGACTATTTATTGCGCTAAAAGAATAAATAAGTGTTGGACTTTCAATGGTGTGGAATTTGGCTTTCTGGGAGTTAAAGGTCATTCTCAAGGGAAGTTTTGGCTCTGGACAGGGGCACAGGCCGGAAGGTAATTGGTTATAGCTCACACCTCTACGCACTAGAGGATACGAGCTGGTGGTGTGTCGTCACACTCTCCTCCCTGGTCCCCTAGACGAGAGCCATTGACGTTGACAGAGAAGGAGGGAGTGAGAGGTGAGGTCGCTACATGTGGGGGCTCTGGGTCCGGGATTTGTGTTCGTGTAACGGAGCCGAGGCCTTCAAGAGTTGGAACTGCCCAGAGGAGTTCCGAGGAGGTCGGCCATTTTTGGCCAACGCGCCATGAGGCACACCCTCCCTGCACAGTTTGTGGGCGTGCCAAGGAGAAAGCCCGCGAACTGGTGTGGAAAAGGGAAGGAGTCCGGCCATGTGTGGGGATGCACGTGGGGACTTGGCGCCAGTTATTCAGTACGTGATGGAGCAGCAAGCGGTCAGTGTGTTCACCAATGCCTCCTGGGTTCCAGTTCCTACCACCACCAGGATGACCCCAATTGCTGCTTCGGTTACGGATACGGGAATCAGGCTCAACCCCCAAGGGCGATTCGCCCGGTATGTATGCAAGGACGTTGAGGCCCTCGGTGTGATTTGTCCCGTCTGTTCCGGACAGGTGGTTCAGCTGAAGCCGTTCGGGCGCTGCGAGGCCTGCGGAGAGTTCATTTTCGAGGTGGAGCAATCCATAGAAAGGCCTCGGCCTTCCACCTCAACTGCCTAACAGGCGCCACCACTCGTGAAGGAGAAGTCAAAGCTTGGACAGCCATTCCCACGCGCACTGTAGAGACTTCCGGGGAAGTCGCGATTAAAAGTTTAGAGGATGAAAAATCTGAGGATGCTGCTTCGATCACCACAGTTTCCCTACTCCCACCGCCAAAGAGGAAGGTCGGTCTCGTTAGAGCTTCCAGCGGCCGTGATGGAGGAACATCCCTGCGCTCGCCTGGCCCGGATGGATCCGGATGGAAAAGCCCCGGACATTCCAGTTCAAGTAAAGGCCGAGGTAAGCCGGGGAACGAGACTTGGTGTTTTGTCGGAGGTGTCGGGGATCCACAGCCACGGGAGCCCGAGGGAGGGGATAATTCTACGTCCACAAGGAATTACCTGACCGCGGAGGAGTGTGACACCTCAGACCTGGAATCGGTCTCTGATGCTGGAGATGATGGCATCATAGATGAACTCTTTGAGCGGACGGGCTGGGACAAGATGCCCCTAGCCTCGTCCCGTATGCAAAGGGACTCACCCATGTCTACTGGGGATAGTGTACCCTGGGTGGAGGCCCCGGCGCCTGAGGAGGAATCTGGTCCCTTGCCTGCACTTCTGCTCCCGGAATCACCTGCGCCCGAAACTAAGGCGAAGCGAGTGTCGCTGCAGGTTCCTATGCCCAGTATGGAGGTGGTCAAGGCACCTCGGCACCCGGAGTCAATTGTTATGCCTGGTGAGGGAGACCGTGCCACAATGCCACCCTTGTCCAGGCTGCAGAGACTGTTTTGCCAGAAGGTTGCTAGCGAGTACGGGTGGGAGAACCCGTACTTACCAAGAGAGTTGTTGTATGAAGTGGAGGCACACAGGCAGCGATGGTATGATGATTTTATCTGGACACATCTCAAGGTGCCCCACGCTCGCAGGTAATATTTTTTTTCCTTCAAATTTTCCATTGCAGGGCTGCAGGGGGCGTATCTGGAATGGCACTGGGCGGTGTTACCCCAATTACATCTACTCGCCGCAGCCGCCGCGAGTAGATGTAATGTAACACTAACTAACCGCAAGCCGCCGCCTGCCTACCTGATCAGCGTGTCATGCAGACAGACGGCGGCCATTGCAGTGTTCAAAAGCCGCGCCTCCCGAGTTCTCGTCATCTGTGATAGGCGGAACACTCAATTTCACAGCAGGCAGTGTTCAGCCTATCACGGACATCCGCTCATCCTCGTTTGTTATGAGGATGAGCGGATGTCCATGATAGGCGGAACACTGAATGCTGGGAAATTGAGTGTTCCGCCTATCACAGACGAGGAGGAGGCGCGGCTTTTAAATACTGGAATGGCCGCCGGTGTAGCAGTAAAATCTGTATCCCATGAAAATCTGCATCAGGTACGGGCACAGTGATTGAAGCATGGGCACAGTGAGGCATTGGGCACAGTGAGGCATTGGGCACAGTGAGGCATGGGACACAGTGAGGCATGGGACACAGTGAGGTATGGGACACAGTGAGGCACGGGCACAGTGAGGCACGGGCACAGTTCAATTCAACTAAGAGTAACCACAAGATTTTTTGTTGTTTTATTAGCTAAATCCAAATACAGTATTAATAATTTGGATGTTTAACAATCTTTGTTGCACACTGACTTTGCAGTTAGAGAAAGGGTTTGCCTTTGCAATTTTGTTTGTTGATGCACTTTAATTAATATAATTAAAAAAAAATCGAATCAAATCGTAAATCGAGTTTTTTATAAAAAAATCGCAGATTTTTTTTTGGGGGAAAATCGCCCAGCCCTAGTGTGAGTGCTGGTGGTCTCCGGGCGCCCTCGACCCGGAGACGGAGCTGCGATTCCACTCCAGACACCTTTGGTCTGGGGTGAGGTACTCTCTGGAGGCCTGGGGCCCAGTACCTTTGACTGGGTCCCGCAAGGGATGGAGGATTCCTAGGGTGTCCTCCGGTGTTGGACACCCGAATCTAGGGCGAGGGGGAACAGAGAAGTGACCTTCCCGGAGATCCAGCGCAGCATTGGCTGGTGACGGTGGAGGCCTCTGGTGACCGTCCGGATGGGTAACTCCCCTGACAGGGGCCGCATCTCAAGAAGGTAGTCCACGTTCTCATGGTCGGTGGCAGTGACCCAACTGAAACCCAGGTTGGTGGCAATAACCTCAAGCCTAATTCACCCGGTCAGTGGCAGCGACCACCCTCACGGTCGGTGGCAGCGACCGTGCGCCAAGACTGTTTGCGCACACCGAAACAGGAGAAATACAAGTTCATGTTTGTGCCTGGACCTTCCTCTTCACCTTGTCTGTTCATTGTCTAACCAGTCTGCTCTAAAAGGACTATTTATTGCTCTAAAAGAATAAATAAGTGTTGGACTTTCAATGGCGTGGAACTTGGCTTTCTGGGAGTTAAAGGTCATTCTCAAGGGAAGTTTTGGCTCTGGACAGGGACACAGGCCCGAAGGTAATTGGTTATAGCTTACACCTCTACACACTAGAGGATACGAGCTGGTGGTGCGTCACACTCTCCTCCCTGGTCCCCTAGACAAGAGCCATTGACATTGACAGAGAAGGAGGGAGTGAGAGGTGAGGTCGCTACACTTATAAAGCAACCTATTCAGTTTAAAAAATAAATAAAAGGCAAAAAATGTTTGTATAGGTATAAAAAAAATTATAAATACCTTTTTTCCCTTTTTTTTAACAAATTATCACATTTCCTCTGTTCTCAGCTGCATAAGAGCTGGGCGGGAGGAGAATCAGCAGCACACGGAGCTTGCCAGTGAATGGCTGTGCAGCGGGGGCGTGTCAGGACAAGTCTAATCATTAGAGGAGAGAATACGGAGTTCCCAGCATAGCTAAAGTATTGGCCACGGTGTGTTATACTGCTTAGTGTGATCATTTTTTAATAGATAAGCAAGGGGACTGGCAGGATCACCAGAGATTGCACATAAAGGAAGAAATACAAAGAGAACAGGATACTTTATCATACAAGTACATGGTACAACAAGCACATATCAGGAGTATGAAGTGTTGGGGTAACAAACGCTTTAAGCCCTGATGGGGTGAAACATGTTAGAGGGGCAGTCTGTGGAACATTTCTACAATAATAAATATTGACGCAATTCTCGAAATTCCTTTCCTTTTTTTTTTTCTTGCTGCTGTGATCCAACTATCTGTGGCTACGTTTGTACTCCATGGTCCTACTGCATGGAGGAATGTAGCCACCCTCTCTTGCTTACTCCTGCAATGAGCTATGAACATGTACTGTTTGTTCCAAAGGAAAGTGTGGGGAAAAGGAGAGTTTTGGGAGCTCATGGAAAACATTACAAGGAAAAAGAAAAATACAGCAAGAATTTAAAAAAAATTATTACAGGTCTATGAAGTAGTGGACGTGACTGGTTTATTTTTTTTAAATGAGGATATCATTTAGTGTCACTTTAAGCTAGCTACAGTTTTGCTCATAAGTTTACATACCCTGGCAGAATTTATGATTTCTTGTCCATTTTTTAGAGAATATGAATGATAACACAAACTTTTCTTTCACTCATGGTTAGTGTTTGGCTGAAGCCATTTATTATCAATCAACTGTGTTTACTGTTTTTAAATCATAATGGCAACAGAAACTACCCAAACGACCCTGATCAAAAGTTTACATACCCCAGTTCTTAATACCGTGTATTGCCCTTTTTAACATCAATGATAGCTTGAAGTCTTTGTGGTATTTGTGGATGACGCTCTTTATCTTCTGAGATGGTAAAGCTGCCCATCCCTCTTGGCAAATAGCCTTCAGTTCCTGTAAATTCTTGGGCTGTCTTGCATGAACTGCACGTTTGCGATCTCCCCAGAGTGGCTCAATGATATTGAGGTCAGGAGACTGAGATGGCCACTCCAGAACCTTCACTTTATTCTGCTGTAGCCAAAGACCGGTCGACTTGGCCTTGTGTTTTGGATCATTGTCATGTTGGAATGTCCAAGTACGTCCCATGCGCAGCTTCCTGGCTGATGAATGCAAATGTTCCTCCAGTATTTTTTTTTTTTCTTCAAATATAATTTTTTATTGAAGATTACAAAAGAAAGGGGGGTACAGAAAAAGTACAGTACAACTGTGGTCAAATTCGACAGTCCAACAGATATAGAGGTCTTCAATAGAAGGCTCGCATTCAATCTCCCGTGAGGATAGCATAACATATGTCAAACAAAAGAAAAGGATGTGGTAGCTCATTGTATAAATCATACCATTTGACCTGAAAACCAGTCCATACCACATATACATAATATTGCTATAATTCCTCCAGTATTTTTTGATAACATACTGTATTCATCTTGCCAACAATTTTTACCAAATTTCCTGTGCCTTTTTGTAGCTCACACATCCCCAAAACATCAGCGATCCACCTCCATGTTTCACAGTAGGAATGGTGTACCTTTCATCATAGGCCTTGTTGACTCCTCTCCAAATGTAGTGTTTATGGTTGTGGCCAAAAAGCTAAATTTTGGTCTCATCACTCCGAATGACTTTGTGCCAGAAGGTTTGAGGCTTGTCTCTGTGCTGTTTAGCGTATTGTAAGCGTGATACTTTGTGGCATTTGCGTAGTAATGGCTTTCTTCTGGGGACTTGACCATGCAGCCCATCTTTCTTCAAGTGCCTCCTTATTGTGCATCTTGAAACAGCCACACCAAATGTTTTCAGAGAGTCCCATATTTCACCTGAAGTTATTTGTAGGTTTTTATTTGCATCCCGAACAATTTTCCTGGCAGTTGTGGCTGAAATTTTAGTTGGTCTACCTGACCGTGGTTTGGTTTCAACAGAACCCCTCATTTTCCACTTCTTGATTAGAGTTTGAACACTGCTGATTGGCATTCTCAATTCCTTGGATATCTTTTTATATCCCTTTCCTATTTTATACAGTTAAAATACCTTTTCCCGCAGCTCCTTTGACAATTCTTTTGCACACACACACACACACAAACACTCTAATTACAAGCAAACAGATCACAGATGAGGAGGGTTACCTCCAATATCAGGGCAAAATCACCAGGGTATGTAAACTTTTGATCAGGGTCATTTGGGTAGTTTCTGTTGCCATTTTGAAGTAAACACAGTTGACTGATAATAAATGGCTTCAGCCAAACACTAACCATGAGTGAAAAAAGTTTTTGTGTTATTCATATTCTCTGAAAAATGGCCAAGAAATCATAAATTCTGCCAGGGTATGTAAACCTATGAGCACAACTGTGTATATAGAATTCTCTGGTACAGCCCCCGGCATGTGGCCATACATGGGCAGCTTTATCCTGAAGATGTTTTTTGAATCTCTGATAACCATTGAGTTTCTTTGTAGGAATAAAGAACAACAGCTACATCTTGCCCAAATATCACCCCAGTCTTTGGTCAGATGGTGTTTATCAGTGCTGCAGGCAAACAGAGAAAATGGCGCCAGGATGTGAGGCATATAATCTCTTTGAAGTTAGTAAGTAACTTTTAATTATTAATCTAACTGGTGCAGATATTGCTTGTTAAATGTTTCTAATCCTAAAAACAAACATTTTATATATTGCAGTTTACTAGCCAGACGTGGTTGCCTATCATTTTCCTTTTTTCAAACTTTTTTCCCTCTGTTTTTCACCTGATGATCCTGCCAGTAACACATTTTGTGAACTGGGGTGACACTGCTTGCTCACTGTACTGAACTGATGGAAGAGCAGCGTTGTCACCTAGACTGCTCTTCTGGTTTGGATGAAAAATACAGACAATAGGAAGATTTACTAAAACTATTGCACACAGAATCTGGTGCCACTGTTCAGAGTAGCCAATCAGCTTCCAGGTTTTATGGTCAAAGCTTAATTGAACAAGCTGAATTTAGAAGCTGATTGGTTACTATGCACAGCTGCATCAGATTCTGTGTGCACTAGTTTTAGTAAATTCCTCCATTGAATCTACCTAGTGAGACACAGGCATCAATAAAAAAAAATTACCGGGGATCTATTCCTTTTCCCCACTATATCCAATGGGAAACAGAATTTGGGCTATATGTACATGCAAACTAAAATTTCCGAAGGGACAAACTTCAAAATGTTTCTCCTACATGAACAGAATGAACGATTTCCATTTAATATGTATTGTGTTCATATGATTTTTGTACAAGAAAAATCTAATACGAAAGACTGCGCATGATCAGAAACAGTAAACATAAAAAAAAAAGCCTTTTGTCGTATGAAAATTTTCATACGTTATTTCCTTCCTCGGTTCCGACTTACTGTGAAACATCGAGGAAAAACAGATGATCGTTTGCCCGATTTTCTTATAGTGTGTAGCAGCCTTAAGAATGTAATATGTTTCTCACTGAAGCCATATTAGTGTCTCAAGCTAATCAGTCAGTTATTTGGGAAATCATATTTCTTATTTGTTTCAAAAAATGTATTGTTTTTTTTTAGCTTATACTAAATATTACTGTAGCGCTACCCCCAGTTAAGAGAGCCGCTGATATTGATTTGGGCCCTGTAGTGCACTGCTGTCAACCCCTGGCAATCGGCTCTAACCTCCCGTGGCACAGCTGGTGATAGAGGGATAGGACCGCGTGACCGCAACTGTTGGTGACGCAGTCCTATAACAAACATACACAGAATATACTTTAAAACTCCTATTAAAGTAAGCGGAACTGACACCAAATGTACTTTACCCAGATATTTTACTGAGGCTAATGGGCAAGTAATAAACAACAGTATAACAAGTTGCAGATCCCTGCAATAAACAGTAATAAAGATAAACAGAGTAATCAGAATAATAAAGTATTGCTATGCAACTCTAGCGCTGCCCTTTTACAGCTACTTCCCCTCATGGGTAGACTAACACCCAGCAATGTCTACCTATGCAGTCAGGCCTGACTGATCTAAATGGAAGTTCAGTGAAACAATATTCGCTAGCAATCTTTTCGGTGGTGCACTTGAAGAACAACTTTGTAATCCCAACGAATAGTAAAGATAAAGTATCTGTCTTTAAACAGCTCTCACCACCCGGACAAGTCCAAATCCGTTTCCTCCATCGATTCGTCTGGGAACAGGAATCCACCGACATCCAAGTCTTCAATCCTTCTGGTGTACTGCAGCAAGGAGGATTAGATGTCTCTAAGGCTCTGCTAGGCTGGCAGAGGGCTCTTTGGAAAGGAGCACACGGCCCAGGCTTCAGGCCTTGTGCACACAGCAGTTCAGCACAGAGATCCTCTTGCTAGGAGAGGGGTGTCCAAAGAGGCCGACCAAAACTCCGCCTCCCCTTTATAAAGTCTGCCCCAGCAGTCTCTGTTCTGGAGTAGGGATGAGCTCGGTGTTCGAGTCGAACATACGTTCGACTCGAACATCGGCTGTTCGATCGTTCGACGAAGATCGAACGATTTGGGCCGTTCGCGCCTAATTCGAGTGACGCGAACGGCCCACAATGCACTACGCCATCGCAGTGTCATCCAGGCGCTGTGATTGGCCAAGCATGCACTGTGACCCCGCATGCTTGGCCAATCACAGCGCCGGCAGCGAGGAGAGCAATGATTGGCCACAGGCAGGATGCCTGTGGCCAATTATTGCTGAGGGTGTTTAGTACACGCCCCACACTATAAAAGGCCGCCAGCACGGCGGCCTAGTGTAGTGTGTTCCGGAGCAGGGAAAGAGAAGCATAGGCAGGGACAGTGACATTTATTTTTTCTTGCTTAACCTGGATTCCTTTAGTTTAGGGAAAGAGAAGGATAGGTAGGGAGAGTGTCAGTGTGTTTTACTGTGCGAATCCTTGTTTCTAGGGACAGGGAAGGACAGTGAGGGAAATTCTCCTTGTGCTATAGTGTGCTTTAAAAAAACATTTTTTCTAGGGACAGAAAACTATAGGTAGGGAGAGTGTCAGTGTGTTTTACTGTACGAATCCTTGTTTCTAGGGACAGGGAAGGACAGTGAGGGAAATTCTCCTTGTGCTATAGTGTGCTTTAAAAAAACATTTTTTTCTAGGGACAGAAAACTATAGGTAGGGAGAGTGTCAGTGTGTTTTACTGTACGAATCCTTGTTTTTAGGGACAGGGAAGGACAGTGAGGGAAATTCTCCTTGTGCTATAGTGTGCTTTAAAAAAACATTTTTTCTAGGGACAGAAAACTATAGGTAGGGAGAGTGTCAGTGTGTTTTACTGTACGAATCCTTGTTTCTAGGGACAGGGAAGGACAGTGAGGGAAATTCTCCTTGTGCTATAGTGTGCTTTAAAAAAACATTTTTTCTAGGGACAGAAAACTATAGTTAGGGAGAGTGTCAGTGTGTTTTACTGTACGAATCCTTGTTTCTAGGGACAGGGAAGGACAGTGAGGGAAATTCTCCTTGTGCTATAGTGTGCTTTAAAAAAACATTTTTTCTAGGGACAGAAAACTATAGGTAGGGAGAGTGTCAGTGTGTTTTACTGTACGAATCCTTGTTTCTAGGGACAGGGAAGGACAGTGAGGGAAATTCTCCTTGTGCTATAGTGTGCTTTAAAAAAACATTTTTTCTAGGGACAGAAAACTATAGGTAGGGAGAGTGTCAGTGTGTTTTACTGTACGAATCCTTGTTTCTAGGGACAGGGAAGGACAGTGAGGGAAATTCTCCTTGTGCTATAGTGTGCTTTAAAAAAAAAATTTCTAGGGACAGAAAACTATAGGTAGGGAGAGTGTCAGTGTGTTTTACTGTACGAATCCTTGTTTCTAGGGACAGGGAAGGACAGTGAGGGAAATTCTCCTTGTGCTATAGTGTGCTTTAAAAAAACATTTTTTCTAGGGACAGAAAACTATAGGTAGGGAGAGTGTCAGTGTGTTTTACTGTACGAATCCTTGTTTCTAGGGACAGGGAAGGACAGTGAGGGAAATTCTCCTTGTGCTATAGTGTGCTTTAAAAATAGGATTTTTATAACAGCTTACCTGTAAAATCCTTTTCTTGGAGTACATCACGGGACACAGAGCGACATAGTCATTACTAATGGGTTATATAGTTACCGTCAGGTGCTGGCACTGGCAACTTCCAAAACCGGAAGTACCCTCCCCTATATAAGCCCCTCCCATCCGGGAGCACCTCAGTTTTGTAGCAAAGCAATAAGTGTCCCCAAAGAGGGGCGGGAGCTCTGTGTCCCGTGATGTACTCCAAGAAAAGGATTTTACAGGTAAGCTGTTATAAAAATCCTATTTTCTTTCTCGTACATCACGGGACACAGAGCGACATAGTCATTACTAATGGGATGTCCTAAAGCAATGCCAAATGAGGGGGGGGATACACCATATATAAGCTGAGCGCTATCAGACATGAGGATCTTTTGCGGCCTGCAACACACTGCGCCCAAAGGCGACATCCTCCTGACTTCTAACGTCCACCTGGTAGAACCTAGTAAACGTGTGTACTGAAGACCATGTTGCGGCCTTACAGACTTGAGCCAGGGAGGCCTGGTGATGCACTGCCCATGAAGTTCCAACTGCTCTCGTGGAGTGCGCCCTAACTTTGAACGGAGGCGGTCTACTTCTCAAGCTATAGGCTTGTATTATGACCTGTCGAATCCACTTGGCTAAAGTAGATTTTGACGCTGCCTGACCCTTTCTGGGGCCTTCCGGCAGAATAAACAAAGTATCCGTTCTGCGAATCTGAGCAGTGGCTTTTAGATAAGCTTTAACTGCTCTTACTACATCCAAAGAATGCAATAACTTTTCCTCTACCGAAGTAGGCTTGGGGAAAAAAGAAGGAAGAACCACATCTTGGTTCAAATGAAAACTCGATACCACCTTAGGAAGAAAGGCTGGATGAGGACGTAACACTACTCTGTCCTTATGGATAACCAGATATGGCTCCTTACAGGACATAGCTGCTAATTCCGATACTCTTTTAGCCGAACAAATGGCTACTAGAAAAATCAATTTCCTGGTGAGAAGCACTAAGGAAATATGCTGTAATGGTTCAAATGGTTGTTTCTGTAAAACCGACAGAACCAAGTTTAGATCCCATGGACATATGGGAATATTAACCGGAGGACTAATACGCATCACTCCTTGTATAAAGGCTTTGACTAGTGAATGCGAAGCCAAGGGCCTTTGAAAAAATATTGACAAGGCCGAAATCTGACCTTTGATAGTACTCAAGGCAAGCTTCCTATCTACAGCCCATTGTAGGAAGTCCAGAATTCTACCTATTACGTATTTACGTGGATGCCATTTCCTGGCCTCACACCAGGCGATGTACGCCTTCCAGATTCTATAGTAGATCTGCCTGGATACCGGTTTCCTGGCATTGATCATGGTAGACACCACAGCATTAGAGAGCCCTCTCCTTTTTAGAATGTGGGCTTCAATAGCCAGGCCGTCAAACCTAGGGCTGGTAAGGAAGGGTGGTATATCGGTCCCTGCGAAAGCAGGTCCGGACGATGTGGGAGGGTCCAAGGACTCCCCACAGACATTTTTACAATCTCCGCGTACCATGCTCTTCGGGGCCACGCTGGAGCCACCAGAATCACTGGTTTCTTTTCTACCCTGATTCTGCGGAGTAATCGAGGTAACAATTGTGGCGGTGGGAATGCATATATCAGCTTGAACTGATCCCAAGGGAACACTAGGGCATCCGAGCCGCACGCTAGGGGATCCCTTGTCCAAGAGACAAACCTGTCCACTTTCGTGTTGAACCTGGATGCTAGCAGATCTACATCCGGTGTTCCCCACCGCTGACATATTGTCCGGAAAACCTCGGGATGAAGGGGCCATTCCCCTGGGCATAATTGTTGGCGACTTAGAAAGTCCGCCTTCCAATTCTCCACCCCTGGAATGAATACCGCAGATATGGCTGGGACATATCTTTCTGCCCATCTCAGGATGTAATTTACTTCCCTTTGGGCTGCACGACTCCTGGTGCCCCCCTGACGATTGATATATGCCACTGCTGTGGCATTGTCTGACTGAACTCTGACAGGGGACCCTTGGAGTTTGGATGTCCATGCTACTAGGGCATACCGGGCTGCTCGTATCTCTAAGAGATTGATGGGCAGGGCCTTTTCCGCATCCGACCATCTGCCCTGGAGAGACCATTGCTCCAGTACTGCTCCCCAGCCTAAAAGGCTGGCATCTGTAGTGACCACCTTCCAAGAAATCGGACTGAAGGATTTCCCTCTTTCCAGATTCCGGGGAACCAACCACCAACGGAGGCTTCTGCGAACGGAAGGGGACAAGGACATTGGTACGTCCAGAGCCTGAACTTTTTTGTTCCAGGCTGACAGTATGGCCCTTTGCAACTTCCTTGAATGGAATTGACCGTAGGGTACTGCTTCGAATGATGCCACCATTTTTCCCAGCAGCCTCATGCACAGGCGTATGGATGGCTGTCTTTTTGAACCCACTAAGTGGATCAAATCTTTCAAAGACGACCCCTTTTCTCGAGGCAAGAAAATTTTTCTCTGGTCTGAATCCAGCCTTAGCCCCAAGTATTCCAGACTTTTGACTGGTTTTAGGGCTGACTTGTCTCGGTTGATAATCCAACCGTGATATTCCAGATACTTGATTGTCTCGTGAACAACCACTTCTAGTTTTTCCACTGAGTGGTCTATCAGCAACAAGTCGTCTAGATATGCCATTATCGTTACACCTCGTGTTCTTAGATTGGCCAATAATGGGGCCAGAATTTTTGTGAACACTCTTGGTGCTGTGGCCAGACCGAAGGGTAAGGCTCTGAACTGAAAATGGCGCCCTTCTATCGCAAAGCGTAGAAATTTCTGGTGGGCTGGAAAGATGGGGATGTGCAAATACGCATCTTTGATGTCGATCGAGGCTAACCATTCCTCCCCTTGTAGGGCAGTGGCTACCGATCGGATCGACTCCATCCGGAAAGTCCTGATATGCAGGAATTTGTTTAGCCCTTTTAGATTTAATATGGGCCTCATGTCCCCGTTTGGCTTCGGAACTGTAAAGAGGTTTGAGTAAAACCCGAACCCCCATTCTTCCAGGGGGACCTCTATAATTACTGCTTGAAGCAATAATTGTTCCAGTGCCAACAGGAGGGATCCTCTCTTCTGGGGATCCCTTGGCACGTTCGACCTTATAAAGCGGGAAGGAGGGGAGTTTTTTAACTCCAATTTGTATCCCAGATTTACTGCGGAGAGCACCCATCTGTCTCGGATCGTGTCCCGCCAGGTCTCTGTGAACAACTGAAGTCTTCCCCCCACCCGATTGGGTGGGGGCAACCCTTCATGCATTTGACTTTGGGGGAGGTTTTGTACCTCTCCTGCTCCAGGGCTTCTTGTTACCCTGCAACTGTCCCTGATTTTTACCTCCGGGATTTGACCGGGGAGGCCGTCGGAACTGTTTCACAGCCGATGTCCTAGGGACTGGAGAAGCCGGCCTCTTAAAAGAGGGACCTCTAACTCTATTTTTGACCGGCAAGAGTGTACTTTTACCGCTGGAAATTCTCTGGATATACTTGTCCAGGTCTTCCCCGAATAAACGCTCCCCATGAAATGGGAAGCTGACCAGCAATTTTTTACAGGGAGCTTCAGCAGACCAGTTTTTGAACCATAGAAGCCTGCGCATATGTACTATAGACAGCGTAAGGCGGGAGGCCTGATGGATTGAATCCTTTATAGCGTCCACCGCAAAGCATAAGGCTCTAGGTAGATCAGCTAGAGCAAGAGCCTGCTGATCTGGCACGTCCCTTAAGACCTGTTTCAACTGATCCTTCACTGCTTGGCAGACCCCTATAGCTGCCACTGCTGGTTGTGTCACCAATCCTGCTGTAGAAAAAGCAGATTTCAATAAGGACTCCAATTTTTTATCTATTGGGTCCTTGAACATTTGGACATTTTCCACCGGACATGTCAGTGATTTATTCACACAAGAGATGGCTGCGTCCACTGTAGGGACCTTCCATTTTCTGACGAACTTATCCTCCATAGGATAGACCACCGGAAATCTCTTGGGGGGAGTAAATATTTTGTCAGGATGCTCCCAATCCTGGTAAATGAGCCCCTCCAATAAAGGATGGATCGGGAAAGAACAAACAGTCTGGGGAGCTTTTAGCGACCCCAACGAGGAGACAGAAGAGGAGGATGGCTCCGCAAGTGGCATTTTAAATGCTGATCGGACCATATTAGTCAGGGACTGAACCCATAACCTCTCAGCATGTGATGCTGAGAACGGCTCCTCCACTGTTGATTCCTCTACAACCGAATCAACCTCATCCTGATCCCCCTCAGGTAGGTCGACCTCTGTATGGGACTGTTGCTCTGTTAACAGGCACTCTGAGGGAGGAGACGGAGATCGCGCTTTTCTCCTGTGACAGGGAAGCAGCAATTAGTGCTGACAATCTCTCTTCCAGCCCTCCCAGAGCTGAGGAAAAAACCTCCTCTGTTACATACACAGGAGCAGGTGAACTGGGGACAGCCACAGTACCAGGTACTCCTGGGGGTGCCCTACGGTCACTAACCTCTGTTTCTTCAGGGGAGACTGGTGCAGCCAAAGCATGCCCAAGATCCTCAGAGCCCGATGGAGACCCCCTATTCCTCCTGGAATTTCTAGTCCCGGAGTTTTTAGACGGCATATTCCTAAGCCACAAAGCTGAGGTATTCCAGCCGAAAATACACCAGTTACTGATAATAGTCTAGCATAAATGCTGCTATAATAAACAGTTGGTGTCTACTAATGTGCCTTTCTAGGGGATGCCTGTATCAACCGCTTGCTGTATGCCTTTAAATGTTGTCAGCTCTGTCTCTGTACTTCATAGCCAGCTTACTGCAATAATGTGGCTTTTTAAAACCTGCTGGGACGCCCGCACATGCGCAGAAGCGCTGCGGCGCGCACAGAGCGTCATCCCCCAGGCCCCGCCCCTTTTTCCGGCCACCTCTATATATAGAGGCACGTGCACGCGCACGCGCGCGGCCACGTGCGCCTCGGCGCTAATTTCAAACATGGAAACCAGGGACAGGAGCCAGGGCCCCCTTTGCCGCAGGCCGGGGGATAGACGAACACTGCAACATGGCAGAGGAAACAGTTTCCTGTAGGAGAACTCACCAGCTGCCTGGACTTTGCTCTCTGATAAGAAACTAGTCCATATGACAAGAAAAACATTCCACAGCGGCCTCTAGTGGACAAACACAGGTACCGCAGTTTAATATACTAAACATATATAAAAAAAACATTCTTTTTTTTTTTTTTTTTTTTTCTTGACCACCATTAAAAATTATTACATTTTTTTAGTAGTTACAGGCATGCACAGATATTAGCGGGAATACCGTTAGGTAACAGACAGAAAGACAAATTAGGCTTGGGGGTCCCCCAATAGAACCAAGTTCCTGGGGGCCCCCACTTACCTGTTCCCCGCCGCAGGATGGTCCACAAAAGCCCAAACTTCACCTATCACGGCAGGCATTGTAATCAAGCCTTCAGGGACCGGGTTCCCAAGGATTCCACTCCCCTGGACCTGTATAGCACCCTGCACAGAAAACATCTTGGTCGTGGGTATGACCAGAGCTCTGGATCCCAGGGTCCAGCTCTCCTAAGAGAAGCATTACAGGCAGAACCTTGCTCTTCTCTGCAAGGCCCGGGTACCGACCGTTTAGCTATGAAGCTTTTTTGGTCGGATCCGGAATAGCTTACTGAGGCCCAAAAGAACCTGTACGCAAGCTCAGTGAAAAACACATGTTTCTTCTTGGCCAACACCTTAGACACTGGCAAAAAACTGAGGTGCTCCCGGATGGGAGGGGCTTATATAGGGGAGGGTACTTCCGGTTTTGGAAGTTGCCAGTGCCAGCACCTGACGGTAACTATATAACCCATTAGTAATGACTATGTCGCTCTGTGTCCCGTGATGTACGAGAAAGAAAAAACATTTTTTCTAGGGACAGAAAACTATAGGTAGGGAGAGTGTCAGTGTGTTTTACTGTACGAATCCTTGTTTCTAGGGACAGGGAAGGACAGTGAGGGAAATTCTCCTTGTGCTATAGTGTGCTTTAAAAAAACATTTTTTCTAGGGACAGAAAACTATAGGTAGGGAGAGTGTCAGTGTGTTTTACTGTACGAATCCTTGTTTCTAGGGACAGGGAAGGACAGTGAGGGAAATTCTCCTTGTGCTATAGTGTGCTAAAGCATTCCTCATCAACCATCTTTGAAATCCTTGTTTTTTGGACAGTCAGGGAAATTGTCGTTGTGCTATTCTGTGCAAAAGCAATCATCCTCAACCATATTTAGAAATCCTTATGTAAAGGGACAGAGAAGGACACCTGAAGGTAGCCCTTATTGCTTTTTTCCCATCTCCCTGCAGGCCATCTATTAGAATGTCTGGAAGGCAAACAAGGAGAGGCAGACAGTCAGGAGGCAATAAAAGAGGGCAAGCAGGCTCTGTGTCTGGGGACAACAGTGCTGGTCGTGGACGCGGTGCATTGTCATCAGCACATGGCCATGGGACACGCTTGTCCTTCTTTTCGGCAGCTGGACATGTTGAGCCACATCATGCCGAAGACTTGGTAGAGTGGATGACCAAGCCCTCCTCCTCCTCCTCATCCTCTCTCACCCAGGCTCAGGGTACTGGCAAAGCAGCTGCCAAAGCGTCCTCTTCCCTGGTATCAATGTCAGACTCATCATCAGTCACTCCTTCCCTAGACCCACCATGTCCTCCTCCTGAGGAGTCCCCCGAACTGTTTGAGCACAGTGTTGGGTACATGCTCCAGGAGGATGCCCAGCGTTTCGAAGGGTCTGATGATGAAACCCAGCTACAGGAAGGCAGTAGCGTGAGAGCAGACAGAGGGGATGCTCAAGAAGGACACCAATCTGGCAGTCATGTTCCAGCAGCTGCAGCATACTGCCAGATTGGCTCCAGTGATGAGGAGGGAGGGGATGATGAGGTCACTGACTCCACGTGGGTGCCTAATAGGAGAGAGGAGGAGGAGGAGGATGAGGAGGAGGCACATCTCCAACGAGGCAGGATGCCCTTTGGTGGCCAGCGTAAGGGCAGTACACCGACGGAATCACACCGCAGAGCTCCGCCTGTGCAGGGCGCTGCCTCTGCCCGTCATTCAAAAAGTTCTTTGGTGTGGGCCTTTTTTGAGGCTAGTGCATCAGATCGCACAGCTGCTGTTTGCAACATATGTCTCAAGCGTATATCGCGTGGCTAAAACATCAGCCGCTTGGGTACCACATGCCTGACCAGACATATGTTGACCTGCCATGCAGCTCGTTGGCAAGCCTACCTCAAAGACCCACACCAAAGAACAAAGCGGACCTCTCCTTGCACCGCATCAGCTGGGATCTCCAACCCCACTATAACTTCAGTCCTCTCTGAAACATGCACTGAGAGGAATGAAGGTGTAGAATTAGGTGTGTCACAGCCAAGTACTTGCGGCCACTCTGCTAGCAGTACACCGACGTCCGATTCTAGCAGGCAAATTTCCCTGCCCCAGCTGCTGGACCGTCGAAAGAAGTTCACTCCCAGCCATCCACATGCCCAGCGGTTGAATGCTAGCTTGGCTAAATTGCTAGCGCTTCAACTGCTGCCTTTTCAGTTGGTAGACTCGGCCCCCTTCCGTGAGTTTGTGCAATGTGCGGTTCCTCAGTGGCAGGTTCCCAAACGCCACTTTTTCTCACGGAAGGCTATTCCGGCTCTCTACCGGCATGTGGAAGGCAATGTCTTGGCCTCGCTGGACAGGGCGGTCAGCGGTAAGGTGCATATTACCGCTGACTCATGGTCCAGCAGGCATGGACAGGGACGTTACCTTTCTTTCACGGCCCATTGGGTCACTCTTTTGGCAGCTGGGAAGGATGCAGGACAAGGTGCAGTAGTGTTGGAGGTTGTTCCACCGCCACGCCCCCAAAATGCTACTACTGGTTGTGACACACCTCTCTCCTCCACCCCCTCCTCTTCTTCTTCCTCCATGGCCTCTTCCTGTGGTTTGTCCTCTGAACCAGCGGTGCTCCGTAGCCGTTCAAGGGGCTACGCAAGTACGCAGGCAAAAAGATGCCATGCCGTGCTTGCGCTGGTGTGTTTGGGGGACAGAAGCCACACTGGGGCAGAGGTCCTGTCTGCTCTGCAGGGCCAGGCCGAGAGGTGGTTGACGCCACGCCAGCTTAAGCCAGGAATGGTGGTTTGCGACAATGGCACCAACCTCCTCTCCGCCCTCCGACAGGGACAATTGACCCATGTGCCCTGTGTGGCTCACGTCCTTAACCTGGTGGTGCAGCGGTTCTTGGGCAGGTACCCGGGCTTACAGGATGTCCTGAGGCAGGCCAGGAAAGTCTGTGTGCATTTCCGCAGATCTTATAATGCCAGTGCTTGCCTGGCTGAGCTGCAAAAGGAGTTGAACCTGCCCAAGAACCGCCTTATATGTGACATGCCCACCAGGTGGAACTCAACGTTGGCCATGCTGCAGCGGCTGCACACGCAGCAGAGGGCCATCAATGAGTACCTGTGCGACTACGGCACCAGGACAGGGTCAGGGGAGCTTGGTTTTTTTTCTCCACGCCAGTGGGGCATGATCAGGGATGCATGCACTGTCCTGGCACCATTTGAGGAGGCCACGAGGATGGTGAGCAGTGACAGTGCATGCATCAGTGACACTGTACCTCTTGTCCACCTGTTGGAGCACACGCTGCGTGGAATAATGGACAGGGCACTTGAGGCAGAACAGAGGCAGGAAGAGGAGGACTTCCTTGCCTCTCAAGGCCCCCTTTACCCAGACAGTGTTCCTTCTGTCCCACCCATCGCACAGGAAGAGGAGGAGGAGGAGGAGGAGGAGGATTGTGTCAGCATGGAGGTGGAGGCTGGCACTCAGCATCATCAGCAGCAGTCTTTTAGGGATGATTTACAGTCCCAAGAAACCAGTGGACTTGTACGTGGCTGGGAGGAGGTGGCTGCGGATCATGTCGTCCTTAGTGACCCAGAGGACTCCGGAGCAAATGCCTCAGCAAACCTACGCTGCATGGCCTCCCTGATCCTGCAAAGTCTGCGGAAGGATCCTCGTATTCTTCGGATCAAGGAGAGGGACCATTACTGGCTGGCCACTCTCCTTGATCCACGGTACAAGGGTAAGGTTGCGGACCTTATGTTACCGTTGCAGAGGGAGCAGAGGATGAGACAACTCCGGGAGGCCTTGCAGAAAGGTCTGTGCAACGCGTTCCCAGAGACTGGGAGGTTACAAACTCCTGGTCCTGGACAACGAGTTGCTGAGGCTTCGGCCAGTCAAAGAAGGAGCGGTGGGGAAGGTGGCCGTCTGACCGATGCGTTCAGACAATTCTTTAGTCCGCAGCCCCAAAGTATGATCGGTTCCAGCAACCATCGCCAGTGTCTGATAAACATGGTGCAGGAATATCTAGGGGCAAGGTCAGACTTGGACACCTTCCCCACCGAAAATCCTCCGGCTTACTGGGTCTTGAGGATGGATCACTGGGCAGAGCTTGCACAGTATGCAATTGAGCTACTGGCCTGTCCTGCATCCAGCGTTCTTTCGGAACGCACATTCAGTGCTGCTGGAGGATTTGTCACGGATCACAGGGTGCGCCTGTCCACCGACTCGGTTGATCGACTGACTTTCATCAAGATGAACCAGTCTTGGATCACCACCAGCTACCACACACCTGATGCTGATATAACAGACTAATTGATTTTAACATGTCACATCCCTTCAAGACTGATGCTGATGCTGAGTGTCTGTGCTGTTATGTTGACTGGCTATCCTCCTCCTCCGAGTCCTCAATGATACGATTGATGATGATAGCTTGGAAGATCATTTTTGTTTATGGGTGCCGCCACCAGTGGCTAAGGCCCAATTTTTCAGCCCCTGTTTTACAGGTGCGTGTAATTACAATTTTTTTAGCAATAATTTGCCATAGGGCTCATTGCTGTGCTCCAAGTACAGTATCTGTGAGGGGTTGGAGTGTTGTGGCACCAGTGCCTAAGGCCCAATTTTTCAGCCCCTGTTTAACAGGGGCGTATCATTACAATTTTTGAAGCAATACTTTGCAACAGGGCTCATTGCTGTGCTCCAAGTACAGTATCTGTGAGGGGTTGGAGTGTTGTGGCACCAGTGCCTAAGGCCCAATTTTTCAGCCCCTGTTCAACAGGGGCATGTAATTACAATTCTTGATCTAATAATTCACAGCAGGGCCCATTGCTGCACCCACCAAGAGTAACTCTGAGGGCTTACAGTGTTGTGGCAACGCCACCACCACCACGAAAGGCCCAATTTTTCAGCCCCTGTTCAAAAGGGGCATGTAATTACAATTCTTGATCTAATAATTCACAGCAGGGCCCATTGCTGCACCCACCAAGAGTAACTCTGAGGGCTTACAGTGTTGTGGCAACGCCACCACCACCACCACCACGAAAGGCCCAATTTTTCAGCCCCTGTTCAAAAGGGGCATGTAATTACAATTCTTGATCTAATAATTCACAGCAGGGCCCATTCCTGCACCCACCAAGAGTAACTCTGAGGGCTTACAGTGTTGTGGCAACGCCACCACCACCACCACCACGAAAGGCCCAATTTTTCAGCCCCTGTTCAAAAGGGGCATGTAATTACAATTCTTGATCTAATAATTCACAGCAGGGCCCATTCCTGCACCCACCAAGAGTAACTCTGAGGGCTTACAGTGTTGTGGCAACGCCACCACCACCACCACCACGAAAGGCCCAATTTTTCAGCCCCTGTTCAACAGGGGCATGCAATTACAATTCTTGATCTAATAATTCACAGCAGGGCCCATTGCTGCACCCACCAAGAGTAACTGTCAGGGCTTACAGTGTTGTGGCACCAGCACCACCATCAAAGGCCCAATTTTTACTACCACTGTTCAACAATTATATGTAATTACAATTCCTGATATAATAGTTGACAGCAGGGCGTTCCAGCACCAACCAAGAGTAACTGTGAGTGCTTACAGTGTTGTGCCAACACCAACAACTAAGGGGCCTATTTCTGCAGAGTATATACGGCAGGTCCCTACTTTCAAACATCCAACTTACAAACGACTCCTACTTGCAAACGCAAGAAGACAACAGGAAGTGAGAGGAAATCTACCCCTTGGAAGGAAAATTCTCTCCTGTAAGAATTAATATGGGAGAAAGGTGTCTCCTCTGTACTGATGCTTTATCAGCAATCCTTGTTTCAAGAAAAACACCACATTTCAAAAACAGTTGTCATTGGGACGGAAAGTGAGGTGAAATGTTCTGAACAGGGGCACAGACAGCAAAACAAATGTTACAGGGGTGATAACCCTTACCTATGTTTTCCAAAAAGTTTAAAAATAGATTTTTGGGCTGGAGCTACACTTAAACAATGTACCTGTTCAAAATTACAAACAGATTCTACATAAGAACAAACCTACAGTCCCTGTCTTGTATGCACCGCCTGTATACGGCTGTTCAGAGTATATAGGGCCTTTTTTATTTTATGTGCGGGGTTCCCCTTAATATCCATACAAGACCCAAAGGGGCTGGTAATGGGCTGGGGTAGGGGGGGGGTCATGGGGTAGCTATGCCATTTTTCTTAAAGATTTTCATCCATATTACCGGGACCAGACATTACATTAAAGCCGCAAGCAGTTTTAAATGGCTTTTTTTTCCTTTAGAAGTGTCATTTTGTGCAGGGACAGTTCTAAACACGGGAAACACGTGGCACTTCACAGGCATACTTTAGACACCCCCCAGGTACGATATTTAAAGGAATATTTGACTTTTTTTTTTTCACTTTATGCATCATTAAAATGACTGCTCCCGAAAAACGACAGTTTTTAAAACGTCTTTTTGCATTGATACATGTCCCCTGGTGCACAACCCGGGTTCCCAAACCCTTTTTAGGACAATAACATGCATAATAGTTGTTATAATTAGCACTTTAGAATTCGAACGTTCGCATCCATTGTATTTAATAGGGTTCTAATGTTCGTACGAACTTTCGGTCCGTTCGCGGGTTCTGGTGCGAACCGAACCCGGGGGTGTTCGGCTCATCACTATTCTGGAGCAATGCACCCTGGGTGCTGCAAGATGTACTGGGAGATGTAGTCTCTCTCTCCTCTGCTTTCACTTCCATAATGTCTCTTTACTTCCTCCCGACTCACCTCTCACCTGGAACTTCTTGTCTCTCTGCATTAAAGGGGAACACCCCGCTACATTACTGACAATAAACAATTGTCTTATTAACTTTTGCCTTCATCTTTGTTTCCTTTACCCAGATGCATCAAAGCCCCTGCCACCTACACCAGATACTAAGGTAAGACCAGGAGATGGGCCTAAAAGCATACGTAGATGTCTGTGTACAGACCGCGAGGCTTAGTAATATGCCTGTCTGCTTACGAATATGTCAATCAAGAAAAATGTTCCTTCGACAGACTATTGTTGAGCGGGGACACTGACCAAAATTCGGCTGGTCCCTGCTAAACCTGCTGAATTTTGATAAGTATATGGTCTGCTTAACTACTACTGGATATACCATGGTCTGGGTAAATGAGAACCTTTAGACATAATGGTCAAATGTTTTATGCAACAAATATACATGTGATCGCAGGCCACACATCCCCCCCCCCCCTTCAAACCCAACACTCTCTAATAAATAAATGACTAAACAACCGTATGGCATTATAATGGCCGTGGCACTTTATTGGTATAACAAATATATATAAACATTCCATATTCAATTTATTCAAATTAAACATACTATATTGATAAAGAAATCTTTAATATTGGAAAATCCCTGCTTAGTCTTAGAACTCGAGCAGATAAACCAGTTGAAAACTGTAAAGTCCCCCCCCCCCCATTCGGAGGTGACAAACCACATAAATGTGCCAGCGACAGGGAGGGGGGGTGGGGGAGCAAAGTCCAGTGCCCAGCCAACAGCAGGAAGCAGCGGCTGCTGCTGCCTTAAAGCTTTCCATACAGGGCTTTTTATACCACTTTAATACCGGGCCTATTCTAGCACTTCTCTCCTACATGTACAAATCATCATTCTTTTGCTAGAAAATTTATCAGAATCCCCAAACATTATGTATGTTTTTTTTAGCAGACACCCTAGGGAATAAAATGACGGTCGTTGCAACTTTTTATCTTGCACGATATTTGCGCAATAATTTTTCAAACGCCTTTTTTTGGGGGAAAAAAAATGGTTTCATGAATTAAAAAAAACAAAACAGTAAAGTTAGCCCAATTTTTTTGTAAAATATGAAAGCGTATGTTAGGCCGAGTAAAAAGATACCTAACATGTCACGCTTTAAAATTGCGCACACTCATGGAATGGTGCCAAACTTTGGTACTTATAAATCTCCATTTGAAATGTTTTACAGGTTACCAGGTTAGAGTTACAGAGGAGGTCTAGTGCTAGAATTGTTGCACGCGCTCTAACGCACTTGGCGATATCTCACATATGTGGTTTGAACACCGTTTACATATGTGGGCGGGACTTGCGTGTGTGTTTGCTTCTGAGCGCGAGCTATTGGGGACAGGGGCGTTTTAAATTTTTTTTTTTTTTTTTTTACTTTTTTTTTTTTTGATCACTTTTATTCCTATTACAAGGAATGTAAACATCCCTTGTAATAGGAATGTGTGTGACAGGTCCTCTTTATGGAGATATGCGGGGTCAATAAGACCCCACATCTCTCCTCCAGGCTGGAAAGCATGAGATCGTGAAAAAAAATTCACCGATCTCATGCTTACTAGCCGCAATGGCGGCTTTGTTTACATCTGAGGACCCGGGCGTGACGTCATCACATTGTGCCCGGGTCTCCGACGGTCATAGAGATGACTGGTGACCATCTGGTCACCAGTCATCTCTATGCTCGTCATGTGACCAACCACCGGCGCCGGACGATTCTCTCCGGGTCCCCGATGGCACGGGAGAGCCCAGAGAAGCACCGGATGGTGGCGGGAGGGGGGGTTGTCCCCTCCCGCCGCCTATAAGAACGATCAAGCAGTGGAACCGCCGCTATGATCATTCTTATGGTGCGCAGAATCGCCGGCAGAAGAGAAGGATATCTGAATGATGCCTCTAGCTGCAGGTATCATTCAGATATCCCCCCTCAAACCCAGGACGTCATATGACGTTCACCCGGAGGGAGAGAGGGTTCCTGCCGGCGTCATTTTACAATGACCCGGTATGGAAGTGGTTAGGGTCAAAACGGTTCCAGAACCTTCCAGCCGGTCACCTGCTCCACCTGGGCCAGTCAGAGCACACCTTTACACAGGTACCTGAAAAAACTTAAAGGGGCAGAGACCCAGAAATACACAGGTGTATTAAATGTCATTTTTTTTTTACTTATTCTAGAGGAAAAGACAAGCAGAAGGGGGGAGGGGGTGGCCGCGAAAACCCATGTGCATGGGCACAAATGAATTGTGCCCTATTATGCCATTCTCAATGTATGTGAATAATTGAACTGGAATATCAGCCCAAACAATCTGATTTACTCAGAAAGAAAGTAATGTCACATCTTCCTCAAGATAAAGACACAGACACCAATAGAAACTCGACAGAGCTTCTAGATCAGTGGTTCTCAACCTGGGGTCGGGACCCACTCGGGGGTCGAATGACGATTTGCCAGGGGTCACCGAATCCTGGGCTGTTCCTGAATCCCACATCGCACTCTCCCAGCCTTTTCATGGCCGCCCAGCTGGGCTGTTCCTGGAGCTTGCGGCCGCCCACTCAGCTTCTTCGCAGCCACCCATTCAGTTCACGGTATGGCTGGGGGGCAGAGACTAGAAGTCAGCTGACTGGTGAGGAATGTGAAGTGGGAGGGGCTGGAGGAGACCCTGTCTCCTGATTTCAGCATAGGTGTCACTGCTACGAGACACCACAAAGTCAGGGACACAGTGAAGCTGGAGACACCGTGAGTAACACTACCTATGATTATAGTTGCCATTAAAAGTCCCCACTACAGTTCTCAGATCAGCAGATGACCTTGATCAAGAGCACCTAAGTTGGCTGATCAGAACTCTCCCCAGCACTGCCACTGATCCCAACTCCCCACCAAGGAGTAAGAGAAGGTGTAAAAGAGGGATGGGGGAAAAAAAACAAGACATTAGGATAGAGAGAGATAAAAAGGGAAAGAAAGAGAAAGAGAGTGGTACATCCTAAAATGTACAATAAGGGGTTTTAATACTGTACAAGTGGAAGGGACTCAGGGAGCGCTAAATATTTGTGGGTTAGGAGCGCAAATTACTTGTCTTGCTTCGGGTGCTGACAACCCACGCTACAAAAATAATTTTACTGTTAGGGGTCCCCACAACTTGGGAAATTTTATCAAGGGGTCATGGCACGAGAAGGTTAAGAACCACTGTTCTAGATCTTCCCTGCTCTGTCCAGATTTAAAAAAGACATGTCCCTGTTGATGAAGCTATTGATACATGTAACCAGTTAAAAACCTATAGTTACTCTGTTTTGCCATTATGCAATAGCATATAGAAAACCTGAATTAGGAGGAGTACAGAAATTGCCATTGCTAGAATATCCTATAAAACAGGGGTAGGGAACCTTTCAGAGGTTAAGATCTAACTGGACGACATGAAGAAAATCAAAGATCCCTGGAGGGGTGGGGGGCAACTTAGGGGTTGTGCATCATTGTTGCCCTTTAAATAAAAAAAAAAAATAAGTTAATATACTATGCCCCCCCTTCTGTAGTGTTCTCTGCCTCCCCCACACAGTAGTGTCCTCTGCCCCCCTCTCTCCACACACACACGGTAGTATCCTACGCTCCACACACACTAGTGTTCTGTACCCCCCCCCCACAGCAGTGTCCTCTGCCATGCTCCCTACAGTAGTGTACTCTGCTCCCCCATAGCTATGTCCTCTGCACCCCCCTACCCCACAGTAGTGTCCGCTGCCCCCCCTGCATAGTACTGTATCCTGCACCCCCCCCCCCCATAGCAGTGTCCTCTGTCCCCATCACACAGTATTCCCCTTTACACACAGTAGTGTCTTCTGCCCCCCCCATAGCGTTGTCCTCTGCCCCCCACACACAGTAGTCCCCCTCATAGCAGTGTCCACCCCCCCCACAGTAATGCCCCCTGCCCCCCCCCATAGCAGTGTCCTCTGCACCCCCCCATAGCAGTGTCCTCTGCACCCCCCCCCAGTGGTGTCCTCTTCACCCCCCGCCCCCCACAGTAGTGTCCTCTGCCCACTCCCCTCTATATCAGTGTCCTCTGCAACCCCCCCTCCAACACTGGTGTCCTCTGAGCCCCCCATAGTAGTGTCCTCTGCAACCCCCTTCCCTCCACAGTAGTGTCCTTTGCCTCCCTCATAGCAGTGTCCTCTGCAACC
The DNA here is from genome assembly GCA_029206835.1 of Rana muscosa. NCBI lineage: Eukaryota > Metazoa > Chordata > Amphibia > Anura > Ranidae > Rana > Rana muscosa. The sequence goes on along the minus strand of CM055116.1, from coordinate 204,178,831 downwards.
TCCCCCCCTCACAGTAGTGTCCTCTGCCCCCTTTCATAACAGTGTCCTCTGCAACCCCCCCTCCAACAATAGTGTCCTCTGACCCCCCCCATAGCAGTGCAGTGTACCCTGCAACCCCCCCCCCCCACCGTATTGTCCTCTGCCTCCCCCATAGCAGTGTCCCCTGCACCCCCCCCAGTGGTGTCCTCTTCACCTCCCCCCCAGTAGTGCCATGTGCCCCCCCCCCACTTGCACAGTATTATAGTATTGTCCTCTGTATCTGTAGCTCTCTCCTACATTACAGCGGCTGTACATCAAGTGAGAGGCAGCACAGTGCTGAATGGAGGGCGGGAGCAGGAGCTGCCGGAGTTGACTTTTCATGTTAACAAGCAGGTGATTGGTTGCTAGGACCGCAACTAATCATGTGCTGGCCAACTTGCAAAGTTAACTAAAGCAGCTGCCGTGCCTCTGCCCTCCATCCAGCACTATTTTTCATTTCATTGCGCTCTGCTAGTAAAAAGAGAGCGGCGGAGGCTGGGGAAACGGCTCAGCACTGCCCTGATCGTGATCTACCTGTCGGCCTCCCGCAATAGACAGGTTGATCACGATCGACGGGTTGCCGACCCTGGCTTTAGAGAATGATAATAGCTCGATGTTATGCTATTCTAACTGCTTTAACACTTTTTAAGAATGGCAAACAGTTCTGACTTCACTTTCTGCACACCTTTTCCAGGGCACTTATCTTTAAAAAGTAAACTTGTAGAGTAGAGTAGAGGTAGAGTAGAGTAGAGGTAACATTCAGTAAAAACCATGTCTAAGCAATCAGGAAATTCTGAGGGGCAGACAGATAAAGCTATATAAATAAAATAAATAAAAATATTTTTATCTTCATATGCAAGTCTCAGTATACCTTTTTAGAGCACATGTTGGGGCAGGAAAAGCCACATTTGGAACACATTCTGATCACCTCTTTTCAATGCCCGCGTGAGCAATGCCTACAAATTTGTGTCTCTTTTCATGCCTTCTGCTTGTCACGCTTACCCCTAGCACAGGTGGTCAGGCACTATAGCTAGCTCTGTGTTCTTCATCTATAGCAGCCCCCTTTCCCATAAGGCAACCAAGCCTACCAGTACTCGGTTGCCCCCAGGTCTTATAGACAATGTTATAGTGCCTGGCTACCACACTGGGGCAGGCGAAAACTGAGTACAGCAAACAGGTACTTGCAGTAGGCGGACAGGCAGAGTGGTTCAATGACAGTCCAGGTACAAGGCAGGCAAGGTTCAGAATAGTCAGGGTGAAATCCATAGCCAAAAGGCAGTCAGAGTTAAAAAAAAAAAAATAGTCCTAGTTCCAATCTGAAGTCATAAACAGTGGAATCCAAAAAGCAGAGCAGGGCAGACAAACGGGGAGCTTGAAGCACGTGTTTAACACACTATCACAAGCATGAGACGGCAGGCCTGGCTGGCTTAAATCAGGTTTGGTCTCTGTGATTTTCTGATTAGAAGGAGAGAGGGGAGGACACACAGGCTCCATGTATGGGCAGTCCATAAAGGTATTTTAAATAGAAAAGATTTTTCCTACAACTTGTGTGTTGAGGTCATACAGCTAATACAAGTACTGTGCATTCATTTTCCCAATGGATTTCTTCCTTTTCAGAAAAGGCCTCCACCTCCTCTGCCTCCACCACAGGATCAGGTGGATAAACAGGAAGGAGATATAGCAATTGCAATGTTTGACTTTCATCCGGTGGAGACCCATGACCTTAGACTGACCATCGGCGAGGAATATGTGGTGCTTGAAAAGAAGGACGTGCACTGGTGGAAGGCAAGAAATAAGTATGGGTAAGAGAATTTTCCAAATATAATTTTAGTAGCTGATCCATACTATATGATGCATTGCAAGTTCTTGGCCAGTAGCAATGCAGTCAAAGTATACCTAGGAGGAGTTTATGTAGATCTCATTCTGTCTTTGACACAAGTGAATAAGGATGTATTTGCATACTGTCTGTTCTATCACTAAATATAAAACATGATTAGTACTGTGAAAATTAAAATCAGATTGTACTGTTGCAGGCAGTGGGATGTTTTGTTTATGTACATGAATAGACTGTACAGTCCACAAAGGTAGTGAATATTGATGTTATTATAACGTTATTGAATCTTGTGACAGTTCTCAGTAGATGGTGCACTTTCTTTCCCATTGAAATAGTCATATTACTGGATATAGCATTACAGTTTAGAGGCATGCAGATATGGCAAAATTAAAAAGTATAGGTTTTGCTTTTCTTGATACTTCCTCTAATGTAGGTCATAAACATGGTTAGGATTTTTTCACATGGCCATCTGCATTCTCCAGATTCCAGCAGCAAATTCTTCCTGATAGAATGACTGGGTCATGCGCATAACAGCGGCCGGTCAGCCTATATAAACCAATAACAGGATGACAGTGTCCGCCGCTGTTCACATGTGGACGCACACCGTGTGTTTACCTGCGGATATCTGAGCCTGGACTAACAAGCTCCCAGTATTGGCTAGGAAAGGAGTGCATGGTATGATGGTGGACAGTATGTGCAGGAGAGGAAGTTGAAGGGTGTGACAGGCACCAGGCAGTGTGTGCAGGAGAGAATAACTGAGGGTATCACACTGGCCAGTATGTGCAGGAAGGTGTACAGATGGTATCACATTGGGCAGTATGTGCAGGAAGGTGTACAGAGGGTATCACATTGGGCAATATGTGCAGGGAGGTGTACAGAGGATATCACACTGAGCAATATGTGCAGGGAGGTGTGCAGAGACTGTGAGAGTGGACAGTATGTGCAGGGAGGTGTACAGAGGGTATCACACTGAGCAATATGTGCAGGGAGGTGTACAGAGGGTATCACACTGAGCAATATGTGCAGGGAGGTGTGCAGAGGCTATGAGAGTGGACAGTATGTGCAGGGAGGTGTGCAGAGGGTATGAGAGTGGGCAGTATGTGCAGGGAGGTGTGCAGAGTGTATGACAGCAGGTAGTATGTGCAGGGATGTATGCAGAGGGTATCACAATGGGCAGTATGTGCAGGGAGGTGTACAGAGGGTATCACACTGAGCAATATGTGCAGGGAGGTGTGCAGAGGGTATGACAGCAGGTAGTATGTGCAGGGAGGTGTGCAGAGGGTATCACAATGGGCAGTATGTGCAATGAGGTGTGCAGAGGGTATGACAGCAGGCAGTATGTGCAGGAGAAGGCTGTGAAGGCTATTCTTCATAGAGTTCATCTTTTTTTACATGCCATAACTGAGGCTTCTCCCCATTTTAGTGGCATCAATCTTGTGGGGAGGAGGTGAAAAGACTCATAACCCTACTCCACTTCTACGCAGACACTGGTTGGCTGGGAAGAAGACGGCTGCATATTGAGGAAAGCTGTTTTCCCCTCATCCCTGCAGCTGTCTGTCTTACTGGCAGATTGCAGAGGCAGCCACTGAGTTGCAAGAGGATGGCTGGTGTAGCACAGAGAAAGGGAAGGATGTGTGGGATGTATAATCTGGAGGAATGGAGTGCTCTGCATTCTGCAGGAACTTTGGGTCGGAGGGAGCAGAGACAGTAAGGTGGGTAGCTGGGGACAGACATAGTTATAACTGAGGGATGTGGAGTTTGCTCTTGCGCCCCCAGGCTCTTCAGCAGGAAATGTCCCGCAACCTCTTTGCCTCACGCCTCACTGAGCATAGCAAGTGTCCTATTGGATAATAGAGGTGGATAGGATTGGCGGGAGTGAGCATAGCATGACAGAATAGGATTGGGCATGGAGGGGTTGTGAAAAGTGGGGGGTGTGGGGACACCAGGGACAGATAGAAAAGAGGAGGAGACATCACTAGTGAGGGCAGGATCACCCAACCCCACTGATGCATGCATTATTCCAGAGAAAAAATGTAATTATGCTGACAAAACCAAACTCAAACTTTGCTATTAATGAAGACATAAGTGGATTAAACAGTGGTCTTTTATATTTTGCTGGACTAAGTACTCCTTCTATTATACATCTGAGCTGTACTGTTAACACAGTCATATGTTGCAAATTTAAATACAGGTCTACATTAAAACTAGTAAGCCCTCATGTGAAAATCCTGCATGTGGGCTCTGTTTTTGACATTGCTTTTGTACTTCCCCATTTTCTTGCATAAAGCATATTTATATCTTCTCATCTTGGCTTACCAGGCAAAACTTTAAAGACATGCTTATACACATGATGCCCTTGTTGTATCTCATTTTTAAACCTTTAGCCCAGGTTCACACTGGGCTGCGGGAGTGAAGCCGTGCGAGTTCAGCTGAACTCGCACGATTTCACTCTCGCTGGCAGTCCCGATTTCAGCCGCGATTACAAAGACATCTGACACAGATGTCAATGTAAATCGCGGCCGAAATCACAAAAAGTAGTACAGAAACTACATGTCAAATCGCATGTCAAATCGCACCAGTGTGAACCAGGGCTTAAAATATTCCCTTTTCAACTGAAACATTAAATTATGCCCCAACCTCAAACCAAACCAAAATGATGATAATGATTTCACCTCACGTGCGCCTATGTGACTTGGAAATTATGCAAATGCTAATGCTTTATTCCAGTAACTGCTTGTTTTTCTCATTTTAGACAGGAAGGCTACATTCCCAGCAACTATGTGACAGAGAAAAAACTAGACAATTTAGATCAATATGAGTAAGTTGTTAATTTTATGTTCTCATGATGTGCGGTTTTACAGCATTGCCATAAAGTTACTGCACTTTAGCCAATACATGCCAGATAGTTACACAGACAAATAAAGGAAGAACATCCGTCTGATGGGAAAGACAGATATTGCTTTTAATGCAGCTGTTGAAACCTGGAAACACAACCTGTGAACACTTTCAACCAATTCAATCTAATGGAAGTACAGTCCAGTATGTTGCATTTTGTAAACGTTTGCCTCTGCGTTCCATCTCCATTGCACCATATTGTTCGAATGAGTAGCTTATGCTAAGCTTGATTTTCCTAGTACAGACCTTTTGCGCAATGATATGCTGAGGATAGGGGGTGGTCTTGTCAGGTATGGGTGGGAATCATGGACCCTCTGTGCAGTCTGTACGCTAGCACACCCATACACCAATAGTGTATGCAAGGCCGGTGCTACCACTAGGCAAACTAGGCAGACACAGATCAGGAAGCAGAATAGGCACACACAGGGAGACACCGAAGCAGGCTGTAGACTAGAAGTGTACAGGTACTAGTAACAAATGGCAGGCTGAAACTCACAGGGAATCAAGGAGGTGTAGAAAGGCTGGTAGCTGTCAGAGGTTCACAAAGGAAAAAGAGACACAAGTACGCTAAAATACCCAGAGGATACCATACCTTCTGGGATACAGGAAGCACACAGAGTAATTTGAGATAAGCTGGATGGCACTGGGAAGGCTTGGGATATGGAGATCACACAGGAAGGCACTGGAACACACTTGGGAAGTTGCTGGGAACAAGGGAAATCTGGCTACAGAAACACTAGGAAACTTGGGGTCACTCTGAATCTTTTGGCAGTTCAGAGACACTAGGAAATTCACTAAACCACTGGGGGCCCTGGGGTTTGAAACACTATGGGGGTTATTTACTAAAGGCAAATCCACTTTGCACTACAAGTGCAAACTACAAGTGCAAAGTGCACTTGAAATTGCGCTGAAAGTGTACTTGGAAGAGAAGTCGCTGTAGATCCGAGGGAGACATGCAAGGAAAATAAAAAACAGCATTTTAGCTTGCACATGATTGGATAATAAAATCAACAGAGCTTCCCCTCATTTCAGATCTACCCCTCAGATTTACAGCGACTGCACTTCCAAGTGCACTTTACACTTGTAGTTTGCACTTGTAGTGCAAAGTGGATTTGCCTTTCGTAAATAACCCCCTAAATGTTGATAAGGCAACACTTGAGGGAATGAGCCCAGCTTAAAAAGAAAGAGAGATGGCCTGGCTGTGCTGGGACTGGGCGTGTATCAGTTTGAATCAACAGCAGAAGAATTACCTGTCTTAAAAAGGTCTTGTAGGATAACAGGTAACAGCAGAGCCTTGCATGTTAGTGCTGTGCCTACATGTACCAGCATGCCTGATGGTCTGTGGGAATACAAGTGGCAGGCCAGTGCTGATCTTTCACGGGTCTCATAGCGATCATACTTTTTTTTTTTAAATAGTTTTGCTCATGTAACTGACTGTTAGTGGCATGGGAGAACAAGTTGCCTATAAAATTGCATGGGTGCCTCTGGGGTGCTGGGTTTGTGATGGGCCCCTAGACCTCAGAGGCCAAACCCTGGTTGGGAGTAAAATTACTCCAGCCCGTGTCCGGTCACTGGACTTACTCTCTGAGCAGATTGATCTTATAGCCGAAGCTGCCTGCATAGTCCCAGCGCCAACATTCCATGGAAGAGCAAGTGGTGCCACCTTAACCTAAGTAACCATTGACACCAGTGATCATCAGCTTCAGGACCACTGACCACCACTATAAGGTGTCTCTTCTTCCACTCACCACAATATTGGAGCACAATAATAACTTACAGTCAACTGGGAATTTTTTCCATTGAACACCAATGAAAAATGTTGCTTCTCCCAATGATCAATATAAAGGGACTTCTCACACTGTCTAAGAAACTAGAGGCCTATTCTCCACACCGACTGTTAGTTTAAAGGGGGTCCTTCTTATACTAGAATCAAAAATGAAGTATACGTTCCAGTATATATTTTACAGTTAATATTTTCTTCTATATTTTTCATGGAAAGGAGTAAGGGTGCCCACCTATTAAAATGACCGTGCTCTTCACTCTGTTGATTGCTTGATGCTGGCTCTGATTCCAGTTACTATTTAAAATAGCCTTTGTGTCTGCATAATGTTTTCTTCAAGGGTATTCTATGCCTACACAGAGAGTCTTTTGGCAAACTACTTACACATATGTATATAGTAGGTTGTAGTAAAGTAGTATAGACCAGCCATTTCCACTACTTATCCACTTCTCTTTTTGGGACAGAAGTTAGCAGACTTGATGTGGCTGTAGTTCAGTAATAACATCTAGCACTACTTGTTTGTTCCAGGTGGTACAGTAGGAATATGAACAGAAGTAAAGCAGAACAGCTTCTCAAAATGGAAGTAAGTATTACAGAGGGATGATGACTGGAGATAATAATTAACACTATAACAGGCATTTCATTGTGCAATGACCTCAGCTAATGCATTGCCAAATCAGGAAGTAACTCTCATTTCATTTCTCCAGCTGTAACTGTAGAATTTTTTTATTTTTTTTCTGTGAAGCAAGTATGCAGTTATGTGGATCTGCTGACAAACGGTTATAATATTTTTATGTGATCTATTTTATCTGGCAACGTTTGTGGTAGTTTTCAGTTTGTCTTGATTCACACACGTCTGCTGTAGTGCATAGTAAGGATGTTGACACTTCTATTTCCTGATGCGGCTTTGCAGCTTCCATGTCAGCTCTTTGCCTCCCGCCTGAACAATGGACAAGCACATCTTAACATTACAGGTTCATAGTGCAATGGTGAAGTTCTTTACAAAGGTTGTAATAAATGTGGATCAGGAAAAAGCATAATATTCCTGGGCGTGTAATACAAGTAAAGACAAAAATGGGAGGGATACAATTATTAGAGAGACTACTTCAGTGGGGTGAGGAATAGTCTCCAAGCAAGAGTTAAGTGTTCAGTGTAGAAGGTCTTACCTGATTGGAGTTTGAGAGTCAGGTGGCAAGAAGGGGCCACATTGGTTGGATCTGTGGAGGCTGCTGGGAGTTTATTTTGGAAGGTCTACAATGAAAGAAAGTTTATTCAACAAAAGGTTTGGAGTATAATGGGATTGTCACAGCAGTTCAGTGGGTTAGGGGTCGTTGGGGGTCTGTGAAAAGGTGGGATGGTTTCAAAGTGGGGAACCCATCTGGTTGTATGGTGCTCCCCCATTTGATGTCAGTTTTTTTTAATGGGGCTCAGGCCCTTGAGAAGTCAGAAATAGTAAATTGTAGAGCTGGCCCCAAGCTGGTGGAGTGCAACTGGGGACAAAGGTGGATCTTAGTCAAACACTTTTGGCTAGTGGAGACCAAAGACCCCCTCTCATAACCAACAGTCGCTGTGCAGTCTGTGTGCTTATTGGATGTCACACAAGGGAATGGAAATAATGGATTCCTCAGTCATGTATAAATCATAGGAATGGCTGAACATAATTACTACGGTAATTACTTTGCCTGGTAAAACATTTCACACATATAGATGTTGTAAAGTACACTTAAAGCAACCCCCCTTCCACACAAACCACGCACACAGACACTAAACACACACACAGACAGCTCTTGCTGCTCATTACCAAAATCTAATGTTTACTTCTGTGAACTTTTTTTTTTTTGCAGATTTGTGATTAAATGTCATCATTCATTTTTAGTAGGGATTAACATTGTTTACTGCATGAATTGCATTTAACCTCCCTGGCGGTATGATTCTGTCAGATTTTAGGTGCTGAAAGCGGTACCATTATTCTGCATGGAAATTTGGCGTTTTATATTGCAGGCCTGTAATTCTTAGGAATAACTCACTTAAATCTGTCCAAACAAGAGTCTAGTAGACATCCCGGGTATGATAAAGTTCAAAAAACAAAATTATACATTATAATAAAATAAATAACTATAAAATAATTATAACAAATAATATAATAATAATAATAAAAGTGTTTTTCAGTGTTTGATGACGAATTTCCCCACAAATCGCTATCGCTTAATTCTGCGAGTGATTCTAATTTATTATCGCTGTTTTCTAGCTGGTCTAAAACCACTTTTGACATAAAGGGACACTTTTTGGTTGCTATGGACAATCTCCAGTTTCTAGGCAGAAAGAAAAGTTTTTATTATATAAAAGTGCATGCAGGACACTGGGCAGACCACTAGGGACAATGGGGGTGTGTAATTATTACATACAGTACTGTAATCTGTAAGATTACAGTGTACTGTATGTGTACTGTGTTTTAACTTTTTTGAATTTGGCGCCGATCTCCGTCCCCGTACGTCGTAACGTCGCAGGGAACGGAGCTCGGCGGCACTCGGAAGTGTGTGAATCGAGCGAGGAGACACGGCTCGATCACACAGCGGAGAGGCATCGCAGGATCCAGGGGACAAGGTAAGTAACTCTGCCTGGATCACTGCGATGCAGCCCGAGTCTGGCTCGGGGTTACCGCTTTTGGTGCTGAAATTTAACCCCGAGCCAGACTCGGGAATACCGCTAGGAAGGTTAAGACACTTTTCTGTTCAGATGGAGGTGAAGGTGAGGAAGTTGTTTTAAAATGTTAGCTATCAGGCTGGTAAATATTAAAGCGGTAGTAAAGTCCAAGCAAAAAAAAAGAATTGGGCCCCTGGGTGGTTTAAGTCATAATGTGCTATTATGCACCACATACTAGCACATTATGACAGACTTGCCATAAAGCAAAGCCTTCCAGTGGCGTGTTTTCACAGCTGACAGGGCTCCCTGGGCCACAATGATGTCACGGTCTCGGCACAACACTATCACTGGATGGCATACTTCAGTATACCATCCATTGAAAGCGCAGTATGCATGCACTAGGTATCTCACTGGCTGTTACAAATGTGAATATTTCCTAAACAGTACACGTTTAAGACATATTCACTGTACCTAAAGGTAAGGGCTTATTATAGGCTAATGTACTACTTTACTACCGCTTTACCATGTCTTTACTCAGATATATCTGCAAAAACAATGTTCTAATGATGATGATGATGATGATGATGATGATAATAATACAAGACTTTATTGTCATTGTATAGAACACAATTTCCATTACTCTTTGGCTGCTGAATGTTGATTTGAAAGATGTTGTTCTTAAGGGGTTACCAGGATGTTACAACCATAGCCCATATGTACAAGGCCTTATCCTTTCCAACCCAATGCCAAAATTAATACTGTACTCAAGTATGTAGATATGATGTATTTTATCAAAAGGAGCCTTTCAACTCACCAATTGAAACCAGGGATATATTGCAATTATGTTTTCGGCTACTTTTTGTGCTGGCCTCATATAGGCCCTCATAGCTGTGTAGTGCAAATAACATTTCTTTGCTCCCTGAGGACACAGCAAAGGCATGTGAAAAAATGATGTATAAACAGGAGATAATACTGTAAGGACTGAAGGATGCAATCTTAATAGACATCCAAAGACAAATAGTGATTGGGGGAACATTTCTGGTTTTCATTTTTGGATATGAGATGCTAATATTGAAACTTAATCACCAGTGATCATAAAAATCACTGTTTTTTGTCTTTCAGGATAAAGAAGGCGGGTTCATCGTTAGGAATTCCAGCCAAGCTGGCATGTATACTGTGTCACTTTATACAAAGTATGCAGGGTAGGTTTGTAATTAACTTTTAGAAACCCTATACTACTTTGTGTATAAGATCACCCAAACTTAAAGTGCAAGTTCACTTTTTAACAAAAAAATGAAACGGTAACACTCTACACCCTCCCCACCACCTCGGTCCCCGCTGCACTTACTTCCATGGATGATTAGCTGTCACTGCGCACACAGCTGGTGCAGCAGTCTGGGATTTCGAAAGCCCTTCTCTTCTTTCCTTAGGGCTCCCGGAATGGATCAGAGCTGTTCTGATTGGTCAAAGTGGTCACTTGCCAGCACATGACCAATTAGAATCGCTATGATCCATTCTGGAAGCCCTCAGGAAAGAAGGAGAAGAAGAGCAGAGCTTAATACACACATAATACAAATCGCTCTGTGATTGGACAGGAGGAGTGGAGGGGAGGGTACAGCGACTGCATGCGAGACCAGAAAGTCTAGAGTCTAAGTGCCACAAGTATAGCTGTACTATCGACGCTCAGTAAAAATGGCAGTTGTAAATTAAAGGGGTTGTAAAGGTTCGTTTTTTATTTTCTAAATAGGTTCCTTTATGCTAGTGCATTGTTGGTTCACTTACCTTTTCCTTTGATTTACCTTCTAAATGTTTGTTTTCCTTGTCTGAATTTCTCACTTCCTGTTTCTCCTCACTAAACTTCACACCATCATCCGAGTGGTGTTGAGTCAGCCAGAACAGCTTACTGAACAGCTTACTGAGGAGAAACAGGAAGTGAGAAATTCAGACAAAGAAAACAAAGAAAACAAATATTTAGAAGGGAAATCTAAGGAAAAGGTAAGTGAACCTACAATGCACTAGCTTAAAGGAACCTATTTAGAAAATAAAAAAACAAACCTTTACAACCCCTTTAAGGACTAAGGGAGTGACATCATGCTCACCCTAGCATCTGACACCAGTTGACAGTGGCAATTTTAGTGCCAGCTGCAACAGAGAAACAGTTGGTGGAGGAGCGCTGGCAAGAAGGGGCGCTACTTTGTAAAGAAACTGTAATTTCTCCCAGATAAAGCAAGATGACAGTGTTTCTTTAATCGTAGAGGTTTAAATCCCAACTCCAGGCATTTTAAAAAATCCACTCCTGCAGTGCCCCTTACCTCCTCTTTGCACTACAAGGGTTAAATCCTTGTTATTTTTATGCATTAATGTACAGGATGTATGCTCTCTTCCTCTGCATGTAGCTCCAGTATGTGGGTGGAACCTCAGTGTCATCAAGTAAAATAAAGGGACATTAACTCTGTATTGTACGATAAGGAGGCTGGAGTGCGTTAGGAGTCGGTCGCAGCTTATAGAGCAGGTTACGTGGGACTAGTTGCAGCCCCGGAGGAATCCTGCTGGAGCGAGGAATAAGGTACGTATTTACATCTTATAAATGCACTTGACATAAGTACAGTAAAACGTTGGAGTGCGAGTAACTTGGTCTGCGAGTGTTTTACAAGACGAGCAAATTTCTCTTTTGTCCATGGACGGACACAGCTCCTTATAATTCTTGACTTGTGGGTTATGTTCCGTCTATTAGGAGAGGACTAGACAGACATGTTAGACATTTAAAACATGTAACTTTAGCAAAGCTGAACAGCCCCGCCCAGGGGGCGGTCCCTCTGGTCATAACCCCTCACACTGCACTTAGCAGCTCAGTTTTTTTCTGCCTAGTAGAGGACAAGGACCTGGCTCCCTTTGGTCCAGGGTCCTGAAGAAATTTTTACTTTTCATTATTTAATTTTTTGAGAATCTACTATCTACTATCAACTGCCGGCTGGGTGACAGGCTGGATAATATAGAGCCTTGTAGTCCCCCCAGTCCGGCCATCGAGCGTGAGCAGACCTTAGCTATGTGCGGGGTAGGCCACGACATACCCCATGGCTTCAGGGGTTCACATATGACTGGGCTGCTTGCTGTCTCAGTCACAGTGAACCGTGGCCGACAGCTACTCCGTACTGCTCGGATGTAGGTCTGTCAGGAACGCGCCAGCAGTCCTCGCAGGACGGGTAAGTAATTTTCCTCCGGTCTTGGCAGGTTGGAATAGCTGGGCATTCCTGGGGAGGTCGTCTAGGGGGTCTCTCACCCTTCCTTTCTTCTCTCCCTGTCCTTCCCTCCTCCCCATACTCTGTCGGGTTGGGCCTGCTGTGTTCTGACTGGGGGTCCTCCGGGGGGGCTCTGTGTCCTGGCTGGGGGCTGCGGGATGTCCAGGGTCCGCTCTCCATGTGGGGTGTCGTTTGGTGCCATGGGGGGGCCTCCGCGCTGAGGCCCAGTGTGTTCACAGCATTTTTTATTTTTACCTCATGTTTAGCGGCCATTTTGGCGGCGCCCGGCGCCATTTTCTTGTGGCCGGACTTGTTTTTAATGCTGAGCAGCGGCGGGCATTTTCTTGCAGTCCATGCGCTTTTACACAGGGGCGGCTGGCGGCCATTTTCATGTAGCCCCAGCTTTGTTTTTTTGCCTCTAGCAGTGAAAACGCCCCTTCTGAACGGCGCGAATAGCTCAGAACACCTCAGGCACAGAAATACACTGCAGCCATGACAGGTTGCAGACATATGGGGAGAGCGGACGGTGACGCTGTGCGGCACCTGGGTCAGAGCGGTGAGTCCCCTGGGGGGTCCCTCAGTCTGAGCAGCTAGGCGGGTGGACCCACTGTACCTTGCCTTGGTCCCTGTGGGGGACAGGCAAGTGTGGGTTTGTGTGGCGTCAGAAGCTGGCGTTTTCTTTCTCTGACATCCCTGTGGTGGCAAAAGGTGCCCTGTTCCCGGGGTGCATATGGGACGCCTTGCTGGTGGTCCTGGAGTCGCTTATTACCAGGGTAGAAGTGGTGTGCGGACATAAGGGGGGTAAAAACGCCCCCTCCCTCCACCATCTTCCGGGAAAACAGTTCTGATTCAGACTCGGGCCTTGCTGTGGCAGATGTCCCCTGCTCTGACTTGTCAGAAGATACAAACCAGGACCCTTCGGACAGTGCGTAACTGCGTCCTTGCTTGCTTCCGTGTCTGGGTCAGTGCAAAAGGGTGCTTGTTGGAGCACTTATCACCACGTGCGGGATCCCCAATAAAATGGAGGTTACGGCGAGGGCATCTATTAAGGTGTCGGTCCCTTCTGGGTCCCACTAGCCAGCCCGCACCGCTAGGAGGTTTCCTTACCTAGCTTATTTGATAAGTTATAAATACTACGTATGAGAGTGGCAGCAGCATTCCAAAAGAATTGCATGGCTGTCTGTTCTCTTTTTGGGGAGTGTTTCCTGAAAAAGGACATCTCCCCCCGATGGGGCCCCCCGGCATCCAGGGAAATACCACGGTCCGGTGGCAGGGGCCCCTGTCTTTAAGTACCCTGCAGACAGGAGGACCGAGGCGGTGGCCCAGTCCTTTTTCATAGTATTGGGGTCAGCATGACGGTCACTGTTGGCCACGACCCTGGTGTCCTGGCGCTTCCTTGCATGGGCAAGATTGCTGCACCATGCTGGGAATAGCAACAGGCTTCCCCGGTATGAATGATAGCGGACCAGTTGGTGCATGGCCTCAGGTAGGTCTGCAATGCGGCCTTTGATACAGCTCCCTGGCTGTCCAGAATGTTCAGTATCTGCGGTGGGGCTACGCAGCATGATTTGTCTGATGTGCTGGTCTGCGGACCAGACGTCCAAGAAGTCTGGCGGATTTGCTCTTCCAGGGATGGGGGCTTTTGGAGCCACACTGGTTGACATTATTGAAAATGTCGTTTAGGGTGAAAGCACGGCGCTCCCACAATCCAGTAAGAGTAAGGAGCCACGCCGTAGGCCATGCCCCCCCTTTTTTCCCACAGGTGAGCGTTTCCAGGCCGACAAGGGGCCAGCTGAGGGAATAAGAATCTCCCTGGGTTCGCAAGCCAGACGGTCTGCGAACAAATGTGCGACTACATGACAGGCTGTCCTAGCCTGACTTTGCGAGTTCGCAGCTCGGTGGACTTCCCTGTTTTCCGACCAGTGGGTTTGCACGATGGTTCCATCAGGGTACAAGATAGATTTTCTTCTCGTCCACAAAATAACAGATTTTTTCTCTCCAACCTTCATCTTCCTCCAGCTCGTCGGAACGCCCTGTTTGGGGCAGTGCAGGACCTGCTGAGGCACAGAGTAATGGCTCCTGTGCCGCTGCCGGAAAGGCTTCAGGGTCTCTATTCCAATCTGTTTGTAGTCCCACAGTAGGACGGGGTTCGTCCAATTCTGGACCTCAAGGTCCTCATCTCCTTTGTAAAAGTACAAAGGTTCAGGATGGAATCAGTTCGCTCTGGTCGCTGCTCTCAATCCGGGGTTTTTTTTTCTGGCGTCCTTGGACATCAAGAACGCATATTTACAGGTCCCCATATATGTCGGGCATCAGAATATTCTGATTTTTGCAGTCGGGGTCCATCACTACCAATTTGTGGCTCTCTCTTTTGGCCCGGCATCGGCACCAAGGGTTTTCTCCAAGGTGCTCACCACGATCCTGGCCTTGCTGTGACAGCGTGGAATCGCTTGTGGGCTTCCTGGACGACCTCCTTCTGAGGGCTGCTTCGGACTCAGTATTAGAGGAGGATGTGGCGATGATGGTTAGCCCCTTCAAAAATATGGTTGGGTACTGAACCTCCAGAAGTCGTTGTTAGTGCCGATTCAGTGCCTGGAGTACCTGGTTTGATCCTCCTCACTTCAGAGGCAAGGGTTTTTTCTCCCTTTGAAAAAATTGTAGGCTTTTCAGGCGGCGGTGAAGCTGTTGGCATCCCGCAGATGGTCGTTGCTGCGCTTTTTGCATGTGAGTCCTGGGTCTCATGGTAGCCTCCTTCGAGGCAGTACCGTATGCACCTATTCCATACTTGAGTCTTGCAGAAGGAGATTCTGTCCAAAGGGACGAGTCTCCGTTGTCCCTGGATTGTCGAATCCGGGTGGGCCACCTAGTCAGACCTCCCCTGGTCTGGTGGCTGAAATCCCAGGCTCTACAGTCCGGAAGGTCGTTCCTTCCTTTTCACGGGACGGTAATCTCCACGGATGCCAGCCTGATCGGTTGGGGGTATTCAGTTGATGCAAGCCTGCCGATCAATAAATGAGAACTTTGAGCGATCAGGCATTGCCTCTCCACATGGTCACAGAGGCTACAGGGGCGTCCGGTCAGGAAACCAGTCGGACAACGCCACGACGGTGGCATATGTCAACCATCTAGGAGAACCAAGCAGCTTGGCTGTAACATTGGAGGTTGCTCACATCCTGCGGTGGGCTGAACGGAGCGTGCCGGCTCTATAGGCGAATACTTTCTGGGTGTAGTATCTGGCAGCTGACTACCTACGTCGCCAGATGCTGGACCAAGGAGATTGGTCGCTACACCCGGATGTGTTTCAACTCTTTTGCCTGAGATAGGGCACGCCGGCCGTGGATCTCCTGGCTTCTCGATTCAATCGGAAGGTATTGAAGTTTTTGGCCAGGGCCAAGGATCCCTGGGTGGACGCGATGGGCATGTGGGTGGCCCTGTAGGGTCTGTATTGGCTAAGTTATACCTCTACCCCACTGATTTTTTTGCCTCGTCTGCTCCGCAGAGTGGGAACGAAGGGGACTCTATTTGCCCCAGATTGGCCTCGGCGTCCCAGGTACGCCAACCTAGTGCGCCTGGTGGTGGATGCCCCTTTGGTCCTATACTTCATCCTGCTTTACAGTCGCTAGCTTTACCGACTTGGTTGTTGAAAGTCAGGTTCGGGGGCTGAGGCCTGTCGGACTCAGTAATTTCCTCCATGCTGAGGGCACGGAAGTCTTCTTCTCGGAAGATCTATCATCGCACGTGGGAGGCCTACATCTCTGTGTGAGGAGATGGATTGGCGCCCACGGGCATAGTTGGTTTCCAGGATCCTGCTGTTTTTATAACATGGTGTGGATCAAAAACTTGCCTTAAAGCACCATTAAGGGACAGTTTTCAGCCTTGGCTGTTTTCTTTAAACTACCCTTGGCGGCTCATTCACTGGTGAGTACGTTTGCGCTAGGGGTCCGACATGTGGCTCCTCCGTTTCGGCCACCACTACCTCCGTGCGATTTGAATTTGGTACCCTCGGTACTTCAGTAACCTCCCTTTGAGAACATCAGAGAGATTCCTCTTTTGACACTCTCTCAGAACGTTGCCTTTCTGGTGGCTATTACCTCTGTCAGGAGGGTTTCTAAATGGCGTCCTTGTCTTGCAAGTCCTCCTGCTTGATCCTCCATACGGATAAGCGGTGCTACGCTTGCAGTCTTCGTTTCTTCTGAAGGTGGTCTCGGCTTTTCTTTTGAATAAGGACATTGTACTTCCATCCTTGTGTCCTCGGCCGTCACACCCGCAGAACACGTTTAGGAATGTAACGCAACCTCTTTGGGATGCATCTGTCTGCTACGGTGACTGGCCCATGGACGGGCCTGGCGATGTCATCGGCCTCCATTTTCGATGGATCAGACAGATTGTGATTCAGGCCTATGCCTTTATTTTTGTTGCCTCCTGGCCTTTCCGACATCAAGCATCTGTTTCACAGGTGTGTAAGGCGGAGACCTGGTCATCGTTCATACCTTCACTAAGTTTTACAAGGTTAATGTGTATGCATCGTCGGATGCTTGCTTCGGCTGCATGGTTTTTCAGGCGGCTGTTTGAGATTGCATCTCCTCCGTTGAGGAGCTCTGGTTGTTTGGGGTGAAGTTGTTTAATTGCTGTTCCCACCCCTCATTTTGTGCACTGCTTGGGGACATCTCACAAGTCAAGAATTATAAGGAGCTGTGTCGGTCCATGGACGAAAGAGAAAATAGGATTTTTGTACTCACCGTAAAATCCTTTTCTCTGAAGTCCATGGACGGACACAGCACTCTCCCCTCTTTTTTAGGTTTGTACTGCTTTTTGGCGAACTGAGCTGCTAAGTGCAGTGTGAGGGGTTATGACCAGAGGGACCGCCCCCTGGGCGGGGCTGTTCAGCTTTGCTAAAGTTACATGTTTTAAATGTCTAACATGTCTGCCTAGTCCTCTCCTAATAGATGGAACATAACCCACAAGTCAAGAATTATAAGGAGCTGTGTCCGTCCATGGACGAAAGAGAAAAGGATTTTACGGTGAGTACAAAAATCCTATTTTTTCAAATACATTTTAACTTGATAAATGAGCGAGGTCTTGAAATACGAGTAGCGTCAAGTCACAACTGAATATAATTTATTTTATACTCTGTAGCTCCAGAAGTGAAGGTTAATTTGGTTTTCTTTTACAGTACACTTTATACTGTATTTTGTATTGCAGTAATGATTTTTTATTTGAATAAATGGTTGTGGAACTAATCATCTGAGTTTCCATTATTTCTTATGGGGAAATTCACTTTGGTATACAAGTGCTTTGGAATACAAGCACGTTTCCAGAGCAAATTATGCTTGCAATCCAAGGTTTTACTGTATTTTAAAATTCCTGAGGCAGGTACATAGCTCCCTCTAGTGGTTAATTAACAAAGCTTTACATTTATGGCAATAAAAGCCATAAAAGGACTATTTAAAATCATTCAAGATGTGAACGTGACATCATGAACTACTCTGAACACTGCAATCAGAGATCAAACTTTGCAATGTATTTTGTGGCCACTCTCCAATCTCAGGGACTGTCAAACTGTCATATTAGCTCCAAACTGCGGTGCAGCTGCAGGAAATTCTAGTATTGCATCTCATGTGTTGTGTAATGTTAACACCTTCAAGAAAAGCGTACTGTAGCACATTGGGAGGGAAAGTCCAATCTGTGGCTTTATAGACAACATGAAATATTTTTTAGTTTTCCAGAAAACTTTGTTATTAGTTCTCAAAGGTTTTGCATTAAAACACCATGTTTACACAGTTGTAAACCAGTAAATTTCCTGTATCTGTAGTTGTTCAAATAAATAACATACGATTAGTAATACTGGCAGATGAATACGATTAATAACAGACGGAGACTGACTACAAAAAGTAAATTACTTAAAAATTTTTTGTCTATTGCTGGCTCCGGGGGCTTTATAGCTATTGTGTTGGGCACAGATGGCCCTTCAATAGATTTTAAATATTTTAAATATGCTTAAGTTTTTTTTCCTGTTCTTGTGATTAACTCCCTGCGTGTAAAGTCCATCCTCTTTTTAGACAAGGTACACATTCATTACCCAGGAATTACTGTATGAAATATTCCTGTCTGTCCTTTGTACTCTACAGAGGTTCTGCTCATGTTATGTTACATCTTATCTATTAAATGCCTTGCTGTCATAATTATAATAGCAATATTAATATCGGTCTTTTTTTCCAGGGAAGGTTCCTCGCCAATACGTCATTATCATATTAAGGAGTCACAAGGATTCCCTAAGCAGTATTATCTGGCGGAAAAACATATTTTTAACTCTATTCCTGATATGATTGAATATCACAAGCTCAATGCAGCAGGTAAAGTATTTCCAAACAGTAGAAACACATTTTACTGAAAGAAAAAGAAGTAAGATTTTTTTTAGTTTGACTTAGATGGCCTCATACATGTCTTTTAAACCACATCATCTCTGTCCCAAATCTCTTCCATACTGATCTCATAATAGTGTCCTTTAGGTGTATTATTATTATTATTATACAGGATTTATATAGCGCCAACAGTTTGCGCAGCACTTTACAACATCAGGGAAGACATTACAGTTACAATCCAATTCAATACAGGAGGGATCAGAGGGCCCTGCTCGTTAGAGCTTACAGTCTAGAATTGAGGGTCAAGTGGCACAAAGGGTAGTAGCTGTGGGGGATGATCAGATGGACAAAATGAAAATACAGTTGTTAGGTATGGGTAGGATAGGCTTTTTTTTTTTATAATGCTAAAGTTATATCTTGATCAAGTATTACAAACTTGTTATGCTACCTAATTTATATTTAGAGATACATACTGTATTTTCTTTTATTTGTAAGGTAAAACCACATATTAATAGAATGCTCATTAATATTGCTGATTCCACAATCGCCATGCATGCCGGTGGTATTGAAATCACGCAATGATGTGTATTATGATGTGTTCTAAAATGTATTATTTATGTTTTATATTGTAAATATATTATGTGTTCTCCAGGCCTAGTTACAAGGTTAAGATATCCCATGTGTCCGAATAGGACAGCCCCTACAACTGCAGGATTCAGCTATGGTAGGAAAGGTTACATTTTTATTGAATAAACATTGTCTTTAAACCATGTAACATTTATGTTCACGTTTATAAGATTAATTTTATGTGGTCTTCGTGTTTTCAGATAAATGGGAAATAAATCCTTCTGAGCTCACCTTTATGAAGGAGTTGGGAAGCGGCCTGTTTGGTGTGGTGCGTCTTGGGAAGTGGCGAGCCCAGTATAAAGTCGCCATCAAAGCCATTCGTGAAGGTGCCATGTCAGAAGAGGATTTCATAGAGGAGGCCAAGGTTATGATGTAAGTTCTTTTATACGAGGGGAAGGATACACCATCCTATTATTATAGCTTAAATATTCTTTGTAAGATGCCACGCTATCTCAAGTAAAAGGGAATCTTTTACTTGAGTTGGTGCGGCATCTTACAAAGAACATTTATGCGATGTCTCCTATCATATTACTTATTACATTTTTTTTTTAAAATTTCTTAGTTTTCACCATTTGCACGCTATCTTTTGATTTTTATTTTCTTACTATTAATATAGCTTAACCTTTTCATCTTTTTAACTTTAAACAAAAGAGTAAAAATATTTATCCAGACCTAAAATAAGCACTTAGTTTAAGGTTCCATGAATATGGGCATCAGAATTATGCAGCCTCCAGCCTGCTGTATGTAACTTGCTTTGACAGATGCCTGTGAGATAAAATCTCCAACTTTACTTTATTGGAAATCACTTTGATATATATATACGTGGCAGTAGTTTGCACTGGGATACTCTGTTGATAGCACAAGCTGCACCATTTGCTCCTCTGTGCCCAGCATTCTGTACCTCACGGCTTAAAGTGGTTCTAAAGTTAAACGTTTATTTTTTTTTTTGCCTTAATGCATTCCCTGCATTCGTTTAAAAAATGTTTTACCACTTGTTGTGCCCACTCCTGACCCCAAACACTCACCTGTCTCCACTTACAATTCAGCACTGTCCCGGCTGCAACTCTTCTCTCCTCATTTCTTGCTCTCACAGAAGACTCTGAGAGCATAGGCTCCTGCTGCTTTCAGCCAAATCCTGTGAGGAGGTAGCAGGGGGCTGCTCTATGTGTGTCTATGGACGCACACAGCCTGGCTTGGAAAGCCACCCACATGGGTGCCCTCTCAGCATATGACTCGCTTTGGGGCACCCAGAAGATTAGAGGAGCGGATAGCACCAACTCCAGAAGAGGAGGTAAGAGACCGCTCAGTTCAATACCATTCCACAGAGCAGGTAAGGATAACGTTTTTTTTTTTTAACTTCCAAATTGGGCTTTACAATCACTTTAGAACATTGTCCACTTGCATCTGCCTGAGGTATTTTGAATATCCTTCACTTAAGAAATGATACCTCTAGAAAAAGAGGCACTAGAGAAAGAATTGTATTATACACAGTGGACCAGAAGTATGATACGAAGGTGTTCCTTATATGTAAGGTTTGTCCTCCACAAACCCTTAGCAAGTTGTAATAAGCATGATTCTAAATGTTACTTAAAGCGGAGCTCCACCCAAAAAAAAGAAAGCTCCACTTGTTTGCCTCTTCACAACCTCCACTGCCACATTTGGCACCTTTTCGGGGGGAGCGGGTACCTGATTTTGACAGTTCGGCCCCCCTCCTTCTTCCTACGTCACCGGCCCATTCACAAAGTGTATCGCGCTTCGTGCATGTGCAGTAGGGAGCTGGCTGTGAAGCCACAAGGTTTCACTGCCGGTTTCCCTTAGTGGAGATGGCAGCAGCAGCACCCGAGAACTGATTGAAAAATCGGCTTGGGTGACGACACCGCTGGATTTGTGGACAAGTAATTGTCCTAATATTAAAAGTCAGCAGCTACAGTATTTGTAGCTGCTGACTTTACATTTTTTCTATTCTATTTGAACTCATCTAACTAAAGATGAATGCTGAAAGATTGTTGTGACCTTACAGTAATAAGCACATTTGTTCTTCTCAGCTATTCAAGGTGAACCCAAGCTTATGCACACAACTAGGTATAATAGGCATGAGGAATGTGCACATGTAATGTAGAAGGGTGTTAGATTTGTGGCAATAAATATCATATGCAGAGGCGTAACTAAAACCTTCAGGGCCCCGGTGCAAGAAACCAAGATGGGCCCCCCTGACCCACCCTTCCATCTGAGCCCCAGGCTTAAAATTTTGGCAGGGCGTCCGTGGACATCCTCCCAAAGCCCTGCTTCCCGTGTGCCCCCTGGGACGTGCATCCAGCGCAATCACAGCGGCTCTTTATCATTATTAGTGCCCCTTATAAGTGCTCATCAATGCCACCTATTAGTGGCGCCTATCAGTGCTCATCAATGCTGCCTATCAGTACCCATCAATTCCACCTATCAGTGCCACCTATCAGTGCTTATCAATGCTGCCTATCAGCGTCCATCAATGCCACCTATCAGTACCACCTATCAGTGCTCATCAATGCCACCTATCAGCATCTATCAGGGCCCATTAGTGCTGCCTATCAGTGCTCAATGCCCATCAGTGCCAACTATCAGTGCTCATCAATGCCGCCTATTAGTGGCGCCTATCAGTGCTCATCAATGCCGCCTTTCAGTGCTGCCTATCGGTTCCACCTATCAGTGCTTATCAATGCCGCCTATCACCATCCATCAGTGCCACCTATCAGTGCTCATCAATGCCACCTATCAGCGTCTATCAGGGTACATTAGTGCTCAATGACCATCAGTGCCACCTATCAGTGCTCATCAATGCCACCTATCATCATCTATCAGTGCCCATCAATGCTGCCTATCAGTGGCGCCTATCAGTGCTCATCAATGCCGCCTATCAGTGCCCAATAATTCCGCCTATCACCGACCATCAATTCCACCTACAGTGCCACCTATCAGTGCTCATCAATGCAGCCTATCAGTGCCACCTATCAGTGCAAATCAGTGCTGCTATTCAGTGCTCAATGCCCGTCAGTGCCAATTAGTGCTGCCTATCAATGCCCATCAATGCTGCCTATCAGTGTCTATTAGTGCTGCCTGTCAGTGCTCAATGCCCATCAGTGCAGCCTATCTGTGCCCATTAATGCCACCTATCGGTGCCCATCAGTGCAGCTCTCAGTGTTTATCAATCCCACCTATCGGTGCCCATTAGTGCCTCCTATCAGTGCTCATCGATCAATGCCGCCTGCCTCCCCAGCAGGTCTCTGAGCTGAGAGTGTGTCTCTCATACAGCTCAGAGCCGTCATTGACCGTTCTCCCTTTCTCCTCCATCGCACGGAAAGAGAGCGGAGACAGACAGTCTGCTCCATCTCCAACCCCCCCCCCACCCTCTTCTGTGTGTGCTCTGCGGGAAGTGGAAACTCGTTAGCTTCACACTTGACTTTCCGCAGAGCACACATGGGGGAGGGGTTGGGGTTTGGAAACGGAGCAGACCGGCTGTCTCCTCTTTTATCCCGTGTGAGAGAGGAGAAAGGGAGAACTGTCAATGACAGCTGTGAGCTGTATGAGAGACACACTCTCAGCTCAAAGACCTGCGATTAGCAACCTCGCTGGGGCCCCCTGACAGAGGCGGAATGCCAGGGCCCGGTTGCAAGTGCGACTGCTGCGACCATGGTATTTCAGCCTCTGATCATATGCATAAACAGTGTTAATCTAATGAAGATGAGTGAACAGGGATTGCACAAACCTTACTACAATAAACATTTATGTTCTGCTAATCTAATCGATATGAATGGGTATAATAATTGTTTAGGGATGTGCTCTTCTTATTGAGGTACGCACTAATAGATGCTGTAACTAAGGATTTAAAACTAGATCACGGCAAAACCACTTATCTGTGATTTATATAGATTCAATGTAAAGCAGAATGCTAAAATCACTATTCCTTGGAGAGTGGGTGGTGTCTAGGGTCTTTATTCGCAGCTCCTTTCATGAAATCATGTTTCTTCCCCCGTTGTTATTTTCCTTCCCCTTTCCCCTTCTAATCAGGTGCTCAAAGGCCACAGGTACTGCTGACTCTTGAATTAGTTATTAGTCAATGTTGATGGGGAGAGTGAAGTTCCACTTTAAATATTTTGATATGTGTGTTGTAAAAAAGTGTTAAACTTCATGACTTCCAAGTTCTTATGTTTAACCTTTCAGATATGTGGATGTGGTGCAATAATTCAAACAATTTAAAAGTGTAATAATAAATGGAATTTACTTGGCTTGGTTTAAAGATGTATTATACTGAAGATGATAAAATAGATAAAATACAAGATCATTAAAGTTCAGGGGAGCTCGTAATTTCATTAGAATTTCCTGGAAGTGACGGTCCACTTCCAAGCGCTCTGTCCCCAGATCTGGCCCTGGATGAACTCGCTCATATTTGGTCTTCCAACTATATACAGTATATTGATTTAGAAACAAGTTAAAATCATTTTTTACCAAACAGAAAGGAATGTGATGATACGTATGGTAAGGTCACCACACTAACAGAAATAGCCATAGATATATAAGATATATACTGTACCTATACAGTGGTTACCTATAAACCACCATAATTAATAACATAAAATACTACTACTAAGTTTCTTGTAAATCATTAACTAATAAAAACCTATATTACATTACATGTGTCTTTATATACATAGTATGAAATAGCATCATAACGTTTTGTACTTGTACCTCCTAAACTATAATGAACCTAATGCTGTCAGTTTATATAAAGCCAAAAGTTTGTCTAATGCGGCGTACACATGATCGTTTTTCACGTTGTTAAAAATTCAATTTTTTAAATTGGGCATTAAAAACGATCGTGTGTAGGTTTCAGAGCATTTTTAACGACGTGAAAAATGGCCTAAAAAAATGAGAATCTGCTCTATTTTTTCACGTCGTTTTTCACGTCATTTTTTTTAACGACGTGAAAAACGGTAGTGTGTATGCTTTTACGAGGGGAAAAAAAAACGCGCATGCTCAGAATCAAGTATGAGACGGCAGCGCTTGTTCTGGTAAAACTAGCGTTCGTAATGGAGATAGCACATTCGTCACGCTGTAAAGGACTGAAAAGCACGAGGCTGAAAAGCGTGAATCGTCGCTCAACAAACTTTACTAACATGAAGGGTGGCGCCATTCGAACAGAACTTCCCCTTTATAGTGCCATCGTATGTGTTGTGCGTCACTGCGCTTTGCTCGAGCGTTTTTTTTTAATGAACGTGTGTATGCAAGACAGGCTTGAGAGGAAACAAGAAAAATCACGTCGAGAAAAACGTCGTTTTTGAAAATTACATTAAAAACGATCGTGTGTACGCGGCATTATGCCCCATACACACGATCATTTTTAATGTCATTTTTAAAACTGACGTTTTTCTCGTCATTTTTTTTCTTGTTTCCTCTCAAGCCTGTCTTGCGTACACACCATAATTTTAAAAAATGTTCAAGAAAAGCGCAGTGACGTACACCACGTACGACGGCACTATAAAGGGGAAGTTCCGTTCGAATGGCGCCACCCTTCATGTTAGTAAAGTTTGTTGAGAGACGATTCGCTCTTTTCAGTCTAGTGCTTTTCAGTCCGTTACAGCATGATGAATGTGCTATCTCCATTACGAACGCTAGTTTTACCAGAACGAGCGCTCCCGTCTCATACTTGATTCTGAGCATGCGCATTTTTTTTCACGTCGTTAAAGCATACACACTATCGTTTTTCACGTCGTTAAAAAAAACGACATGAAAAACGACGTGAAAAAAGAGAGCATGTTCGAAATTTTTAATGCCCGTTTTTCACGTCGTTAAAAATGCTCTGGAGCATACACACGATCATTTTTAATGGCCATTTTTTTTAATGGCATTTTTAACGGCATGAAAAATGATCGTGTGTATGGGGCATTAGAGTACATAAAAAACATGCTGGAGGATACAATTTCATGAATATGTTATTTTTCTACTTAGGAAACTGACTCATCCCAAACTAGTACAGTTATATGGGGTCTGTACTGAAAAGAGGCCAATCTACATAGTGACCGAGTTCATGGAACACGGCTGTCTACTGAACTACCTCCGCCAAAGACAGGGACAGTTCAATACTGACATTCTGCTCAGCATGTGCCAAGACGTGTCTGATGGAATGAACTACCTGGAACAGAACAATTTCTTACATCGAGACCTGGTAATACATTAACAGACTGTATATGTCACATAAATAATTAATAATTATATCAGTATTTATAATGATAGCTTTTCATAAATGGAAACTCCACGTTGGGTGGAGGGTATGAAGATGACTTTCCTTATTGTTTTAAGTCCCACATTGGATGTCTTCAGGGCAATCTATCTATTTACTGTAATTGTGTAAAAGAAGACAATAGGGGGCGCAAATGCTGCACTTAGTTGGCGCCCCCTGTTGTCTTCTTTTATGCCTTAGAGAAATCACTTTTATCTCATGGTGGAGCTGCCATTAGTGTAATTGGACTATCACAGATTTATGGACTCCTATTTTGGACATTTTTGTGATGTTTTATGATATCAATGGTCTATTAATTTTTGGACCTGGTTAAGACTTAATGTTTTTGCGCCATTTGTTCTGTCTTTTCATTTTTTTATATAATTGGGTTAAACAAACAATTTCCCCGTAGAAGTCTAGCAATATTTTTAACAACAGAGTTAGTCTGTTTCCTTAAAGAGAATGGCAAAAAATGGCAGAATAATTATAATAGGGTCTCATATCAGTCAGCTGTACACCCTTTGTTTCCCAAACTGGGTCTGTATTTGGTCTGTGCTTCTCTAGACAATGTCAGCAACTATATTACAGAATTATGAAACAGATGACTGGATGTTGATGGAACTTTTTGTTTTCTCATCAAATTTCTTTTAGAGCAAATATAGAACATTTAACAAATAATCAATAAATTAATTACCCAAAATACATGAAATCAAGGTAATCACAATACCCTATCCAAGCACAGTAAACACTGGACATGTATCTCTCTTTGTGGCCCCCTTAGTGTCAAAAATTTTGAGATCAGTTGTAAAATTTTACCTATTCGAGGTAAAATTCTCATGCCGCGTACACACGGCCGTTTTTCTCGTCGAGAAAAATGAAATTTTTTCCTTTCGACGAGAAAAACGATCGTCTGTGGGCATTCTGCCGTTTTTTTCGACGAGAAAAACGGCATTAAAAACGACGAGAAAAATTAGAACATGTTCTAATTTTTCTCGTCGTTTTTTTCGACATGTTTTCCGCGGCAGTGTTTCCCATAGGGAAACACTGCCGCGGAGCCCACACACGGTCATTTTTTTTCGACCCAAAAAAAAATGACATTTAAAACGGCCGTGTGTAGGGGAACAAGCCGTTCCTCGTTTTTCACGTCGATTTTCTCGACGGTATTTTCACCGTCGAAAAAATCGATCTTGTGTACGCGGCATCACAACCTATTTTCTAAGCCAGTGGTCTCCAAACTGTGGCCCTTTGCTTGCTTTTTTTTGGCCCTTGGGGCACTTTTCCGCTAACTGATACAAGACACTATTGCTCCATCTGACATCAACAAGGGGCGCTATTTCCCCCAACGTCAATGATGGGGCATTATTCCTCAAACTGATACCGAAAATGGCTAGGTATTCCTCCCACTAACACCAAGAATAGGGCACAATTTCTCCCGTTGACACCAACAATGGGTCACTATTCCTCCCACTGACAACAATGATGGAGCACTACTTCTCCCACTAACACCAACTATGGGGCACTATTCCTCCCACTGATACCAATGACGGGGCGCTATTTCCCCCACTGGTACCAACGATGGGGCACTATTCCTCCCACTGACACCAATGATTGGGCACAATTCCTTCCACTGACACCAATGACGGGGCACTATTTCTTCCACTGACATCAATTACAGGGCACTATTCCTTCCGCTGATACCAAAAATGCATTGTTTACTCCCACTGCCGCCAGGACATTTTCTACTCCCAATGGCCACAGCCCGGCCCCCCTAAAGTATGAAAGACAGTAAACTGACCCTTTTTTTAGTCCGTTTGGAGACCCCTGATCTAAGCAATTCATTCAGTATTATACGTATCCCCTACAGGCCACTTATCCACTGCACAATTCTGTTCCACAACCTCATAACCTTTCTACAGTGATATAATATAAGTGTAGCGGCCTCACCCTCTCTCCATCTTTATCGGTTACACACCAACTCATGTCTAGGGGTTCCTGGGTTGTGAGAGTGAGATGCACCACGGCCCATGTCCTCCCCATTGTAGTAGGGAGGTGAAGGCCACTTACTGATGTTTCCTCGGGCCGGTGTGTTCTGTGAAAGGTCCAACACTTGTTTATTTGACACTCCAATACGCAAAGCACAATAAACAGTTCTTTTGCAGCAAACTGGTTGGGACCTATAACCTTGCCAACGGTGGGGCGAGCAGATCGAGGCACTTCCTAAAGTTTAAGTTCTATGCCACTGTACTATGACCAGCGGCGCCTAAGCCAATCCGGCTGTTACAGAACAGGAAAGATGGGGTCTCTTCCAGCAACCCCTATGAACAGCAATGGAGCCCTCTTCGATACGCTGTGGCCCCTATCAGGGGGATGTGTCCTCCCAAGAGAGTTCCCAGAGGCCCACTGTCACCGGGTTGGTGCTGCTCCGGGTCTCCAGTGGGTAACCTCTCTGGCCTCCTCACCTCAGATACGAGTCCCTCCGCTCAGGGACCCTCGGACAGTCCACCCTAGCGGGACCCAGTCGAAGGTACTGGGCCCCAGGCCTCCTCGATAGTACCTCACCCCAGGCTAAAGGTGCCTGGGATGGACGCCAACATGACTCCGGACCAGGCCATGGGCACCTGGACCAGACTCCTGGATCTCCAGCACCCAGGCCTGAGGGGCCTGGGTGCGGACCGCAACCCTCCTCCTCCGAGGACCTCCTTCTCCGCAAGACCTCGTGGTAAGGGCGTCTCCCCCTTTTATCTCCTCCCATCAACGGCCCGGCGGGTTCCCCGCCCCAGCCATACCATCTCCGGGAAGGGACAAAACAGGGAGCACTGCAGGAGATGATTCTACCTGAAGCCTGTGGGTACCCCGCCACCCACAGGCAAAGGAGAATACTACATCCTCCAATCCTCCACGAAACAAAAAGGGGTCTGAACCCTAACACAATTATACACCTGGGTCACACTATTCCCCAGGTGTATCCCATCAATTTGAGGACCCCGCTACATAAGATTTGGATTTTGAGGAGCAAGCACCACATTTCAAACAACAAACAACCACATTTCAAACATCCATGCCTAGTACCTAAAACTTTGTTGATAAAGTAGAGTTCTCTAAGAATTGTTCCCACAAGTGTTTTACTGCCTTTCTTTTAACGGTCCTCTATTAACGGTCTTTAACTTATTGATGATTCAAAAAAATTTTTATTAAGTTATACACAACTCTAAAAACAAGTTTTTCACACTTCCCTCTTTAGTTGGAGGATTTTCCAAGATAGGACTTAGTTTATTTTGTTTTTTTTGACACTCCAGCCTTATCATATCTAAATAAGTCCTCTGTTTGCCAATAATAAAAATAAAAATTATTAAGCCTCGTACACACGCTTATTTCTTTTTCGTACATCACGGGACACAGAGCGACTTAGTCATTACTAATGGGTTATATAGATTACCTTCAGGTGTTGGCACTGGCCAATTCCAAACCGGAAGTACCCTCCCCTATATAAGCCCCTCCCATCCGGGAACACCTCAGTTTTTTGCCAGTGTCTAAGGTGTTGGCCAAAGAGTAACATGTGTTTTCACTGGGCTTGCATACAGGTTCTTTTGGGCCTTAGTAAGCTGTTCCGGATCCCACCAAAAAAGCTTCATAGCTAAACGGTCGGTACCCGGGCCTTGCAGCAGAAGAGCAAGGTTTTGCCTGTAATGCTTCTCTTAGGAGGGCTGGACCCTGGGATCCAGAGCTCTGGTCATACCCACGACCAAGATGTTGTCTGTGCAGGGTGCTATACAGGTCCAGGGGAGTGGAATCCTTGGGAACCCGGTCCCTGAAGGTTTAATTACAATGCCTGCCGTGATAGGTGAAGTTTGGACTTCTGTGGACCAAACAAAGTCCTGCGGCGGGGATCAGGTAAGTGGGGGCCCCCAGGAACTTGGTTCTATTGGGGGACCCCCAAGCCTAATTTGTCTTTCTGTCTGTTACCTAACGGTATTCCCGCTAAATATCTGTGTTTGCCTGTAACTACTGAAAATGTAAAATTTTAAGAGTAGTCAAGAAAAAAAAAAAAAAAAAGGTGACCGCGGTACCTGTGTTAAACCACTAGAGGCCGCTGTAGTCCATTTTTCTTGTCATGTGGATCTTTGGTTTTCTCAAATCAAAAGATCCAGGCAGTTGGTAAGTTTCTCTGTGGGAATCCACTTCCTCTGCCCTGTTGCTGCGCTCATCCACCGCACAGGCCCTCCGGCAAAAAGGGCCCTGGCTCCTAGTCCCTCGTTGATTTCGAAGAGGGCGCCAATGGCGCACGGGCGCGCGCGCGGGCGCGTGCACGCGCCTCCTATAAAAAAAAAGGGGCGGGGCGGGTGGATGACGCTCGATGCGCACCGCGGCGCTTCTGCGCATGTGCAGGCGTCCCAGCATGGTTAAAAGACACAGTACAAGTGTCAGCTGGATGCAAACAGAGCTAGCAACAAACAGTGGCACACAGAGGCGGTTGATGCAGGCATCCCCATAGAAAGGCACTTTAGTGGACACCAGCTGGTATATAGCAGCAACTGTGTTAGACTATTACCAGCAAAAATTGGTGTATGACGACGGGAATACCTCAGCTTTGTGCTTAAAGGATATGTCGTCCAGACGCTCCGGAAATAGGTTTTCCAGGAAGCCAAAGGGGTCTCCATCGGGCTCTGAGGATATTGGGCATGCTTGTACTGCACCAATCTCCCCTGAGAATTCAGAGGTCAGTAGCCGTAGAAACCCCGCAGGAATGCCTGGTGCTGCGGCTGTCCCCAGTCCACCTGCTCCTGTATATATAACAGAGGAGGTTTTATCCTCAACTCTGGGAGGATTGGAAGAGAGATTAACAGCATTGATCGCTGCTTCCCTGTCACAGGAAAAGCGCGTCCGATCTCCGTCTCCTCCTTCAGAGTGCCTGTTAGTGGAGGAACAGCCCTACACAGAGATCGACCTACCTGAAGGGGATCAGGATGAGGTTGATTCAGTTGTAGAGGAATCAACAGTGGAAGAACCTTTCTCAGCATCTCAGGCTGAAAGATTATGGGTTCAGTCTCTGACTAACATGGTCCGATCAGCATTTAAAATGCCTCTGGCGGAACCACCATCCACTACGGTTTCCTCGCTGGGGTCGCTAAAAGCTCCCCAGGCTGTCTGTTCCTTCCCAATCCACCCTTTATTAGAAGGGCTTATTTACCAGGATTGGGAGCATCCTGATAAAATATTTGCTCCCCCCAAGAGATTTCCGGTGATCTATCCCATGGAGGATAAGTTCATAAAAAAATGGAGGGTCCCTACAGTGGACGCAGCCATCTCTTCTGTTAACAAATCACTGACATGTCCAGTAGATAATGTTCCAATGTGCAAAGACCCAATATATAAAAAATTGGAGTCTTTACTAAAATCTGTTTTCTCTACAGCAAGCATGGTGACACAACCTGCGGTAGCAGTGATTGGAGTCGGCCAGGCAGTGAAAGATCAGTTGAAACAAGTCTTAAGGGACTTACCAGATCAGCAGGCTCTTGCCCTAGCTGACCTGCCTAGAGCCTTGTGTTTTGCGGTGGACGCCATAAAGGATACAATCCAACAGGCCTCCCGCTTTACGCTGTCTATAGTACATATGCGTAGGCTTCTGTGGCTCAAAAACTGGTCTGCTGAAGCTCCCTGTGAAAAACTGCTGGTTAGCTTCCCATTTCATGGAGAACGCTTATTTGGAGAAGATCTGGACAAATATATCCAGAAAATTTCTGCCGGTGAAAGTTCACTCTTACCGGTTAAGAACAAGGGTAGAAGTCCTTCTTCTAAGAGGCCTACTTCTCCAGTCCCGGGCACATCGGCTGTGAAACAGTTCCGACGGCCTCCGCGGTCAAATCCAGGGGGCAGAAATCAGGGACAATCACAGGGTAACAAGAAACCCTGGGTCAAGAGAGGTACAAAACCTCCCCCTAAGTCATGAAGGGTTGCCCCCACTCAGTCGGGTGAGGGGAAGACTTCAGTTGTTCACAGAGACCTGGCGGGACACCATCAGAGATGGGTGATCTCCGCAGTAAGTCTGGGATACAGGCTGGAGTTAAAAGACATTCCTCCTGCCCATTTTATAAGGTCAAACGTGCCAAGCGATCCCCAGAAGAGTGGATCCCTCCTTCTGGCACTAGAGCAACTATTGCCCCAAGGGTAATCATGAAGGTTCCCTTGGAAGAAAACGGGTTCGGGTTTTACTCGAACCTTGTCACAGTCCCCAAGCCAAATGGGGACATGAGGCCCATATTAAATATAAAAGGGCTAAACAAGTTCCTACATATCAGGACTTTTTCGGATGGAGTCGATCCGATCGGTGGTCACCGCCCTACAAGGGCAGGAATGGTTAGCCTCGATCGACATAAGGGATGCTTATTTGCATATTCCCATCTGTCCGGCCCACCAGAAATTTCTACGCCTTGCAGTAGAAGGGCGCCATTTTCAGTTCAGAGCCTTACCTTTCGGTCTGGCCACGGCACCACGAGTGTTCACAAAAATTCTGGCCCTACGATTGGCCAAACTAGGAACACAAGGTGTAACGATAATGGCATATCTAGACGACTTGTTGTTGATAGACCACTCAGTGAAAAAAACTAGAAGTGGTCGTTCACAAGATAATCAAGTATCTGGAATCTCACGGTTGCATTATCAACCGAGACAAGTCAGCCCTAAAACCAGTCAAAAGCCTGGAATACTTGGGGGCTAAGACTGGATTCAAATCAGAGAAAGATTTTCTTACCTCCAGAGAAGGTGTCGTCTTTGAAAGATTTGACCCACTTAGTGGGTACAAAAAAGAAAAACCATCCATACGCCTGTGTATAAGGCTGCTGGGAAAAATGGTGGCTTCATTCGAAGCGGTACCCTACGGTCAATTCCGTTCAAGGAACTTGCAGAGGGCCATACTGTCAGCCTGGAACAAAAAAGTTCAGGCTTTAGACTTACCAATGTCCCTGTCCCCTTCCGTTCGCAAGAGCCTCCATTGGTGGTTGGTGCCCCAGAATCTGGAAAAAGGGAAACCCTTCAGTCCGGTTTCTTGGAAGGTGGTCACTACAGTTGCCAGCCTCATAGGCTGGGGGGGGCAGTACTGGAGCAATGGTCTCTCCAGGGCAGATGGTCAGAAGCAGAGAAGGCCCTGCCCACCAATCTCTTAGAGATACGAGCAGCCCGGTATGCCCTAGTAGCATGGACATCCAAACTCCAAGGGTCACCTGTCAGAATTCAATCAGACAATGCCACAGCAGTGGCATATATCAATCACCAGGGTGGCACCAGGAGTCGTGCAGCCCAGAGGGAAGCGAATTGCATCCTGGAATGGGCAGAAAGGTATGTCACAGCCATATCCGCGGTTTTCATCCCAGGAGTGGAAAATTGGAGAGCGGACTTTTTTAAGTCGCCCGCAATTATGCCCGGGGAATGGTCTCTTCACCCCGAGGTTTTCCAGGCAATATGCCAGCGGTGGGGAACACCGGATGTAGATCTGCTAGCATCCAGATTCAACGCAAAGGTGGACAGATTTGTGTCTCGCACAAAGGATCCCCTAGCTTGCGGTTCGGATGCCCTAGTGTTCCCTTGGGATCAGTTCAAGCTGATATATGCATTCCCACCGCGATTAATCCGCAGAATCAGGGTAGAATAGAAACCAGTGATTCTGGTGGCTCCAGCGTGGCCCCGAAGGGCATGGTACGCGGAGATTGTAAAAATGTCAGTGGGAAGTCCCTGGACCCTCCCACATCGTCCGGACCTGCTTTCGCAAGGACCGATATACTACCCTTCCTTACCAGCCCTAGGTTGACGGCCTGGCTATTGAAGCCCACATTCTAAAAAAGAGAGGGCTCTCTAATCCTGTGGTATCTACCATGATCAATGCCAGGAAGCCGGTATCCAGGCAGATCTATTATAGGATCTAGAAGGCGTACATCACGTGGTGTGAGGCCAGGAAATGGCATCCACGTAAGTACGTAATAGGTAGGATTCTGGACTTCCTACAGTGGGCTGTACATAGGAAGCTTGCCTTGAGTACTATCAAGGGTCAGACGGCCTTGTCAATATTTTTTTCAAAGGCCCTTGGCTTTGCATTCATTAGTCAAAGCTTTCATACAAGGAGTGATGCGTATTAGCCCTCCGGTTAGTATTCCCATATGTCCATGGGACTAAAACCTGGTTCTGTCGGTTCTACAGAAACAACCGTTTGAACCATTGCGGCACATTTCCTTGGTTCTTTTCACCAGGAAATTGATTTTCTTAGTAGCCATTTGTTCGGCTAAAAGAGTATCGGAATTAGCCGCCTTGTCCTGTAGGGAGCCATATCTGGTTATCCATAAGGACAGAGTAGTATTACGTCCTCATCCAGCCTTCTTCCTAAGGTGGTATCGAGGTTCCATTTGAACCAAGATGTGGTTCTTCCTTCCTTTTTCCCCAAACCTAGTTCGGTAGAGGAAAAGTTATTGCATTCTTTGGATGTAGTAAGAGCAGTTAAAGCTTATCTTAAAGCCACTGCTCAGATTCGTAGAACGGATACTTTGTTTGTTCTGCCGGAAGGCCCCAGAAAGGATCAGGCAGCATCAAAAATCTACTTTAGCCAAGTGGATTCGACAGGTCATAATACAAGCCTATGGCTTGAAAAGGAGACCGCCTCCGTTCAAAGTTAGGGCGCACTCCACAAGAGCAGTTGGAACTTCATGGGCAGTGCATCACCAAGCCTCCCTGGCTCAAGTCTGTAAGGCCACAACATGGTCCTTAGTACACACGTTTACTAGATTCTACCAGGTAGACGTCAGAAGTCAGGAGGATGTCGCCTTTGGGCGCAGTGTGTTGCAGGCCGCAAAAGAGCCTCATGCCTGATGGCGCCCAGCTTATGTATCCCTCCCCTCATTTGGCATTGCTTTGGGACGTCCCATTAGTAATGACTAAGTCGCTCTGTGTCCCGTGATGTACGAAAAAGAAAAAGGGATTTTTATAACAGCTTACCTGTAAAATCCTTTTCTTGGAGTACATCACGGGACACAGAGCTCCCACCCCTCTTTTTTTTGGGACACTTATTGCTTGGCTACAAAACTGAGGTGTTCCCGGATGGGAGGGGCTTATATAGGGGAGGGTACTTCCGGTTTGGAATTGGCCAGTGCCAACACCTGAAGGTAATCTATATAACCCATTAGTAATGACTAAGTCACTCTGTGTCCCGTGATGTACTCCAAGAAAAGGATTTTA
Source organism: Rana muscosa (assembly GCA_029206835.1). Classification (NCBI taxonomy): domain Eukaryota; kingdom Metazoa; phylum Chordata; class Amphibia; order Anura; family Ranidae; genus Rana; species Rana muscosa. Next base: position 204,143,964 of record CM055116.1, on the reverse strand, counting down.
CAGGTAAGCTGTTATAAAAATCCCTTTATTTTGGGACGACCGAACGTCCGTTTTTTGTGGCCTGCTAGTCTCATGTCGAAAGTAAAGAGGTTACTCACAATACGAAAGTTTTCGTACAACATAGAAGTGACGTAATGTGTTGAATAGTTTTGTATGTATTCTTTAGTTTCTGAGCATGCGTAGTCTTGCTCTTACGATTTTTTTGTACGAAAACCGTACTAATGAAATGAAAATCGGACGTTGAGTTCACATCCGACAACAATTTATAGTCTGCACATCCAGCTTTTGTCTGACGAAAAAGCAAAATCGGATGTCAAAAGCACCATACTAACGATTTATTGTACATGCAATTTATGGCTACTGATCAACTCAATTATGCTTGTTTACTGATTTAAAAATATCCCACCCCCATTGTGTTTAGCTGGTTAGTGGGCATGGAGGTGGAGGGAGGGAGTGGGCTGTCATTTACCACTGTGAGTATGCTCACATGTCTGATTCTATAGTCACATGGGCTGCTCAGATGTGATAGAGAGGAAATGCTCAGCATAGAAACGCACTGAAAAGTGAGTATGTGCAGAGCTGCCAACATTGCTCTACAAAATCCTCATTGGGGACATGAACAGAAGAGGGAGATAGGGAGCAGCAGGATCAACACGTTTTTTTTTTGCAGAATACAGAAAGCAAATTTCATAGTGACTGAGTATGAACATCATGTAATACACCATTTATTGATAGTTTTTTTTATGATGTGGGTTTAGTGACACTTTAAGGTAATATATCTTATCACAGTTATTAGCATGCTGACAGAACTAAAGAGTCTTGTCCCTCAGCAGTCCCTGCCAGTAATATGCCTTATGGTAAACACCTGAGCATGCTCCAGCCACAACATTTTGCAGAGGTAAAATCTGCAACAGGGACACAGACAGAAATAAAAATCTGATGGGTTCTCTTCCTCTATTCATTTTATTTCTGCATGTGTTGCTGATGCCCTCATTTCCTGTTCTGGTGACAACCATTTTAGCAGACAGGAAAAATCTCTCTAACAGAATCCTCCCACTCTATCCAAATCAAAAATAATAAAACATGTTGGCTAGATATACAATTTAAGCTTTTGTTTTTAAGCAATTATTGGTTCTTTTGTGCTTGTTTGTTATGAATAATGTTTTTTGTATACTTGATGGAGTATATATTGATGAGTTGATGTGCTGTCCTTGCAGGCTGCCAGAAACTGTTTGGTGAATGATCTTGGTGTAGTAAAAGTATCTGACTTTGGAATGACAAGGTAAGCACTTGTAAACTCATTGCAACATGTGTTAGACGGTAATGTGGAAGTTGATGATGTGCGGATTGCAGTTTCCTGTTCAGAGTAGTCAGAGAGCAGTGATGTGTTGCTCTGGGATAATGCACATAGAATAAATGTATACTTTTTAACTACAGTAACACCATTTTTTATTTTTATTTTTTGTTACATTATTGTTTATAGACTGTTGTTTTTGGATTGCCTGGTCATTTGGTGTTGTAACCAGTAGCAACTCAACATGTACAAGTGCATTTTTTTTATGGCTTGAACTCCAAAGTAAAAATTTTATATGTCGCCGTTTACTAGTCCTATGTGGTGGCCGCATCCATTTTCCTTTTTTAGGCTTCGTCTCAACCCTCCAACAGCCTCTTTTGCTGGTCTGTTAAAGGAAACTGAAAAATAAAAGACTTACTAGCTGGATCAGCAAGGTGAAAATAAAGGAAAAAAAGCTAAAAAAGAAAACTAATGCAACCACATCTAAGAAATTATTAGAAACCTGCAATATATTACATATTTGATCTTGGTTTTAATACCAATTTAATTTAGGTACTGTGTGGTTGACTTTAACTTTTTCAAAGCTATGGCTCTTCTAAACAAAAATGTAATGGTATAGATTGTCGTATCAGAACATGTTAAACCATGTTTAATGCATTTCTGGTTAGGTTAGGTGCCAGTAAATGTGGTCTGCAACCATTTAGTTTTTAGGGTTTTTCAGACATTTGGCAAACCATTAGTAAGCTTTTAGAAAGCTTTCAAAACTCACCCCAAATGCTGGAAAAAAAGATAGAAGACTAGAAATAATAAGGAGCTTTGAGGGTCGTAGCTCAATGACCTGGGTTCGCAAAGACTAAGTCGTACCCTACCACTAGTAAAACTGGGGCTCCTATGACCTATGGTTCCAGAGATATGGGGGTTCTTGCGCAGCTTGTCAGAAGCTAAATACAGAGCGGCCACTTTAAACTACACTCTGTTTGCAGCAGACTGAGAGGATAAGCTCACAGTGCCTCTCACTTCTTGTCAGAGGCACTGAGCTCAATGAACAGCTTGGAGTCTTGGACCAATGGTAAAGTACCATGGTTCCCAGCTGTCCAATAAAATTACTGCAGTGGAGGCACACCTCTCACTGCAGGGTCATAGAAGGGGCATGTGTCTAAAAGATATAAAAGATATATGCTCCCATCCAGCCCAGCCCTATTAACTACAAGGAAAAAACATGTGTTTATGGGTATAAGATTTACCCACAATCCCATGTTTTTCTCACACAGTTAAGAGGGTGAAACTGATTCTGTTGAAAAGGTACTGTTATATTCAAGCTAAATCATATATTTATATGCTATATGTTATAACATAATAATTTATTATTTATCTATTTACTGTGAAATTACTGGTTGGAAGTTATAACTTTAAACTTCAGTAATTTGTCCATTAAGCCACCTGCTTGAGTAAAGATTTTGAAAATATAGTAAATTACCTTAAAAACAATATATAATAATTATTTGTATATTACTTACTTATGGTAATTAACCCCTTGCCACCCAGGCCAATTCTGTCACTTCTGTCCTATTGCGCACACTTGTGGAATGGCACAAATTTCAGTAATTATAAATCTCCATAGGTGATGCTTTAATTTTTTTTACAGGTTACATGTTTAGAGTTACAGAGGAGGTCTAGTGCTAGAATAATTGCTCTCGCTCTAACGATCGCGGTGTATGTAACCTGTGTCAGTGGCGTCACTAGGGTTGGTGTCACCCGGTGCGGTAATACATGGTGTCACCCCTTACCCCCTGGCACTAAGCAGGCTAGTGCATCGGTACGGCTCTCCCCCCTTAACCTACCACAATGGATGGAACTGGGATGGGATTGGGGGGATGGATGGAGCCGGGATTGGATTGAGGTGGTGGATAGAGCTGGAATGGGATTGGGGGAATGGATGGAGCCGGAATGGGATCAGGGGATGGATGGAGCCGGTATGGGATCAGGGGGGATGGATAGAGTGGGGATGGGATCGGGGGATGGATGGAGTAGGGATAGGATCAGGGGGATGGATGGAGTTGGGATAGTATCAGGGGGGATGTATAGAGCGGGGATAGGATCAGGGAGGATGGGTGAAGCGGTTATGGGATCAGGGGGGATGGATGGAGCCGGGATGGGATCGGGGGGATGGATGGAGCTGGGATGGGATCGGGGATGGATGGAGCCGGGATGGGATCAGGGATGATGGCTGGAGCGGGTATGGGAATCGGGGGCTGGGTGAAGCTGAAAAGGGATCAGGGGAATGGATGGAGGCGGGAGGGGATCGGGGGAAATGGATATAGCCGGGATGGGATCAGGGGGTTGGATGGAGCGAGGATAAAATAAGGGGGATGGATGGTATGGGTATGGGATCAGGGGGGATGGATGGAGCTGGTATGGGATCGGGGGAGATGGATGGAGCCGGTATGGGATTGGGGGGAGGGAGTGAGCCGGTATGGGATCGGGGGGATGGAGTGAGCCAGTATGGGATCGGGGAGATGGATAGAGACGGAATGGGATCGGGGGGATGGATAGAGACGGGATGGGATCAGGATCAGGGGGTATGGATATAGCCGGGATGGGATCAGGGGGTTGGATGGAGCGAGGATAGGATCAGGGGGGATGGATGGAGTGGGTATGGGATCGGGGGGGATGGATGGAGCCAGTATGGGATCAGGAGGGGATGAATGGAGCCGGTATGGGATATGGGGGGATGGATGAAGCTGGAATGGGATCGGGGGAATGGATGGAGACGGGATGGGATCGAGGGGATAGATGAGCGGGTATGGGATCAGGGGGATGGATGGAGCTGGTATGGGATCAGGGGGATGGATGGAGCTGGTATGGGATCAGGGAGGAGGGATGGAGCCAGGATGGGATCGGGGGGATGGATGGAGCCGGGATTGGATCAGGGGGATGGATGAGCGGGTATTGGATCGGGGGTGGGTGGAGCTGGATGGAGCCAGGATGGGATATTTGATTTGGGGGGGTTAAAGGATATGTGCTAGGGGGTGCTTTGGGAGGGGAGAGCATCTGCGCTGGGGGGAGGGGGTCAAACTTCAAATCTGCCACCCTTCTACTTCTAGTACAAGTTCTCTCTAACCCAAAACAAAGAGCACCCCCTAGCACCTATTCTCTAACCCCCCTAAAATCACTCCTGGCAGCATAATTGTTACCTGCAAATGTCTGCCCCCCAACCCTCCAACCACTATGTCCCCCTCCTCTGCAATACAGTACTCCTGTAGCATACCTCCGGAAAGGTGCTGAATGTAGCGTGGATGGTGTCCCTCCTCATCCTTGGCTCTTCCTCCCGGCCTGCGTACACATCCGAGCTGAGGAGGAAGCAGCAGTGAGTGCAGCCGGCGGGGACAGAGATCTGATTGTGGCCACGCAGTGTGGAGGTGTGTGTGGGGACGGTCGGACCCCAGGCACTCAGTCTATCTCTGCCTCACTCCCTCCTCCCCCACTCTCCCCACACATCGCATTTAGCAGAGGAGATCCTGGAAAGAAAGGAGGGAGCTGCGGCGCCCCTCTCAATGCGGCGCCGGTGCCAGTCTGAGCCGGGTGTCACCCTCTGGCGGGTGTCACCCGGGTGTGGGCCGCACCCCCATAGCAACGCCAGGGACCTGTGTGTATCTGGCTCTGATACTAGCCAGTGCCTCACCAGCCACTGACCTCACTGCATGTCCCTGTACTGTACACAGCGCACTCCTGAACTATGCACTCTGTACGTAATGCATTCCTGAACTCTGCAATCTGTACATAGCTCACCCCAGATACAATCGGCCCTTTGAGGGCAACCTTATTGCTGATACTGAAATTGAGTTTGACACCCCTGAATAGAGGGTCACTTGAGTGGGAGCTTTGAGTCTGTTGGGATTGCTGACATCACATCCAAGATGGTGGCAACCAGCAGTAGTCTCAGAGCTTTGGGGAGTCTACACAAGGAAAGATTTTACAGGTAAATAATGTGCCTGAAATATGCTAAAAGCACATACCGTATATACTAGAGTATAAGCCGAGTTTTTCGGCACATTTATACTCGAGTCACCTTTTTGCACCTGATCTCCTGGAATTTGGGCACCCGGTACCGGCCGGCCATTGGCACCCTGGACCCCAATCTTGGCACACATGTAGCATCACTCTTCCTCTAAAAGTGTGCAAAGTTTGTTGTCCGGGGGACCTACAGCCGGGGAGCACCGATTTTTCAAGCCGGGCACCCTTTCCATAGACTCCCATGTTAAACAGTAATTTCTCCGGTGACTTTGGGGACCCGGTACCGGCCAATCGTAGGTCCCCTGGAGCACACATGTAGCCCCATTTCTCCTCTATAAGTGTGCAAAGGTTTTGTCTGGGGGACCTACGGCCGGGGAGCACAGAGTTTTCAAAGCCGGGCACCCCTTCCATAGACTCCCATGTTAAACGTCAGTCTAGTCATGGGCACAGTGAGGCATGGGCACAGTGAGGCATGCACATGGACACAGTGAGGCATGCAGATGGACACCCTAGGCTTATACTTGAGTCAATACGTTTTCCCATTTTTTTGTGGTAGAATTAGGTGCCTCGGCTTATATTCGGGTCGGCTTATACTCGAGTATATACGGTAATATGTTAAAGGAAGATTTGAACTGAAATGAATGGTATGATGAAAGGGTGGCTTTAAATTTGTACAGTGAGTGGTTGGCAGGATATTGAGACATACTGTATGCTCATCACCTACAAACATCATCCATCACAGTTGCACAGAATACAGTGTCATCTTTTTTAAGACAATATCTATTTTTTTTTTTAGAACGTATAGCATTTTCATAATGCATGTTAGGGTATGAAAAACAGAACTACTAAACTCTGGCAATGTGTTTGTTTTTCTGATTTCCTAATAGAGTTCCAGGAACTCAGCAGTAGCATGGTATTTTGTCAAGAAAAAAAAAAAAGCATATTGTCACTGATAAGGGAGCCTGATTGTAAATTTATATTAAGACCTTTGGACATAAATGTAAAGGTGATGCAAACAGGGGTGTTTTTCCTACGAATTTCATGGTTTGATAAAACTTTTAAAAGAACGTTACAACAGTTTTTATTTTTACTAGGTGCTTTGTGTATAGTACTAGTAATAAGAGCCTCCTTGAGTCTAGTTTTAATTATAATTGGATTGCATTTTTATAGGTATATATATATATTGTGAGGGGGTTAGCTCGGCAGCGGGTGTGTGTGACCCCCGGGATGGGCTCCCCACACAAAACAGGCCCAGCAAACGGAGGTTGTGGTTTTCAAAATCAAAAAAAGGTGCGGTTTATTTTCTATTTACAGTGACAAAACACAGCAAAGCAAAAGAAACATAACCAAAATAAATCCTGGTCAAGTTGACCTCTGACTAAACATACAGGTTTCCTAACTAACAACTGGGATCAGCCTAGTGCTGTCCTAGTCCCTAAGTCCCTGGTTTAGTAAAAGTCCAAACAAATAGCCACACAGGCTTTGCCTCACCGCACAGGGGTTCACTCTCCCTGGACAGTCCACACAGGTCTGGTTCCAGGCATGAGCTAACATCTAATGAAGCTGGGAGTTCTTATAGAGGCCTAAATGAGCTGACAAGCTTCAGCTGGCCTCATCAACTCCCTGTCTGTACGACGCCCAGCCCTCTCCCTAGAGGTATGAGTCATCCATGAGCCCACTAGCCTTATACAACTCTCCACCTAGTTGTATAAGTCGGCGTAAAGCCTGAATCTGGGCGAAATATATCTACCCCCCTGGATGCAACCAGGTGACTTTACCTTCCTGCTGTCACATACCCCCCCCCTCTTGTTTTAACCTCGGGGTTGGAACACCAGCAATCAGGCATTCATGTACTCGAGACAAAGCATCCACATTCCCCATTTGAACGCCAGGGCGATGCTTTACTGTGAAGTTGAATTCCTGGAGGGCCAGGAACCACCTATTCACTCTTCTATTTGTTTCCTTGTTTTGAGCCATCCACTTTAACGGAGCGTGATCCGTAACCATGTCAAAGTGCCTACCTAGCAGGTAGTACCGAAGGGAATCTAGAGCCCACTTCACCGCTAAGCACTCCTTTTCAACGGTGGCGTAATTTACCTCATGGGACTTCAACTTCCTGCTGAGGTAAATGACTGGGTGCTCTTCCCCGTTCCAGACCTGGGACAATACTGCTCCTAACCCCACATCTGACGCATCACTTTGTACGACAAAGTCTTTAGAGAAGTCGGGTGAGTACAACACTGGCTGGCTACATAAGGCTTGTTTCAAGAACTGGAATGCTGCCTCAGCCTCGGGGGTCCATTTAATCATGACCGACCCTTTCCCCTTCGTCAGGTTGGTTAGGGGCACAGCCTTAGAAGCAAAGTGGGGAATGAATCGCCGATAATACCCAGCGATTCCCAGAAAGGCTCGTACCTGCTTCTTGCTGTTGGGACGTGGCCAACTCTGGATGGCCTCGACTTTGTTGAGTTGGGGTTTTATTACTCCCCTCCCAATGGTGTACCCAAGATATTTGGCCTCCTCCTGCCCAATGGTACACTTCTTGGGGTTAGCCGTAAACCCCGCTTCCTGAACAGAGTCCAGGACTGCTTGCACTTTTGGCAGATGTGAGGCCCAATCTGTGCTATGGACAATTACGTCATCCAGGTAAGCCGCAGCATACTTCCGATGGGGCCTCAGCATCTGGTCCATTTTCCGCTGGAATGTGGCCGGCGCATTCTGTAAGCCGAACGGCATTCTTTTATATTGGAACGCCCCGTCTGGGGTTACAAATGCGGTTTTCTCTTTGGCCGACTTGGCCAGGGGGATTTGCCAATACCCTTTTGTGAGGTCAAGAGTCGTCATGTATCGGGCTGTTCCCAGCCGGTCGATCAACTCATCTATACGTGGCATGGGGTAGGTGTCAAATTTTGTAACTTTGTTCAACTGACGAAAATCGTTACAAAATCGCCAGCTCCCATCCGGTTTAGGCACCAACACGATGGGACTAGACCAATCACTTTGGGACTCCTCTATCACCCCTAAGTTCAGCATTTTCTGTACTTCCTCCCGTATTGCCTCCCGTCGAGCCTCTGGGATCCGATAGGGTTTTAACTTCACCCTTTCACCGGGCGGGGTAATGATGTCATGCTCTACCCCAGATGTTTGTCCCGGCAGCTCAGAGAATACCTCCTTGTTGCGAAGCACAAACTCCTTAACCTCCTGTTGTTGGGGTTGTGACAAGGTGGCTGCTATTCCAACCTCAGGAATCACGCAACCAGTTTGAGCTGGTGACCAAGTGTCTGCGACTAGGGACTCTCTATCCCTCCAGGCTTTCAACAGATTAACGTGATAGATCTGTTCGGGCTTTCGCCTTCCTGGTTGTCTGACCTTGTAATTCACTTCGCTCACTTTTTCCATTATCTCGTAGGGGCCTTGCCATTTGGCAAGGAATTTACTTTCAACCGTAGGGACAAGTACCAATATCCTATCCCCCGGGGAAAAGGTACGGGTCTTGGCTCCACGGTTGTACACTCTCTGCTGTGCCAACTGCGCTTGGGCCAAATGTTCCTTCACGATGGGCATTACCTGTGCAATTCGATCTTGCATCAGGGCGACATGCTCAATCACACTCCTGTGGGGAGAACTCTCACTTTCCCAAGTTTCCTTGGCAATATCCAACAGCCCTCTTGGGTGTCTCCCATACAGTAACTCAAAGGGGGAGAATCCCGTAGAGGATTGGGGCACCTCCCTAATAGCAAACATCAAATAAGGAAGTAAACAGTCCCAATCCTTTCCATCTCTATCCACCACTTTCTTCAACATTTGTTTTAGGGTTTTGTTGAATCTTTCAACCAGCCCATCGGTTTGGGGGTGATACACAGACGTACGCAATTGCGTCACTTTGAACAATTTACACAGCTCTTTCATAACCCGGGACATAAAGGGTGTACCTTGGTCCGTAAGCAGTTCTTTACAAATACCCACCCGGCTAAAAACAAGAGATAGCTCTTTGGCTATGGTTTTGGCCGAGGTATTTCGGAGAGGGATCGCTTCTGGATAACGGGTGGCATAGTCCATTATAACTAATATGTACTGGTGCCCCCTAGCGGACTTGATTATAGGACCTACCAAATCCATGGCGATCCTCTCAAACGGGACCTCAATGATGGGTAGAGGGACCAGCGGGCTACGGAAATGTGGCATCGGGGCCAACCTCTGACACACAGGGCAGGAGGAACAATAATTTTCTACGTCCTTCATCACCCCCGGCCAATAGAATCTCTGTAATACCCTCTCTCGGGTTTTCTCTGTCCCCAGATGACCTCCAAGAATGTGCCCATGGGCCAACTCCAACACCAACTTCCTGTAAGGTTTGGGCACCACAAGCTGCTCAACGGTTTCTTCTGCCCTTTTTGCCACCCGATACAGTAGGTCCTTCTCTACGCTGAAGTATGGGTAAGTGCAGGTATTATCTGGGTTCACTAACTCGCCATCTATTTTCACTACGTTTTCCCGTGCCTTTATTAGGGCGGGGTCTTTCAACTGTTCTGTGGCAAAGTTTTCCCTGTGAACCTCAAGATCAGAAAACTCCACAGACGGTAGGTTTTCGTCTGAGGAGGTGGGCTCCTCTCCAGTTTCTTGAGTCTCCCCTGCCAATACTGATAAGGGAAATTCCGGAGAGTCCTCACCACTCTCAGGGGAGTTCTGGCTATCACATTCCTGGTACATAGGGGCACCAGTGAGGGGCTCAGGATCATCCCACAGTTCCCAGAACTTCGGAAAATCCCTTCCCACAATGGCGTCATGCGGTAACTGAGATACTAAGCCCACTGGATGAGAGAGGGTACCTTTGGGGGTCTCGAAACACACTGTAGTCACTTGATACTCTCGGGTGTCCCCATGCACACAAATAACAGCTACCTTGCTATTCCCAGAGACCTCTGTTTTAACTAACTCAGCCTTTATCAGGGTCACAAGGCTACCTGAATCCAGCAATACCACAACATTTCTACCATTAACACACATTTTGCATAAATGTTTCTCAGTTCCTCGAATGGCAGTGCATGCGACTGTCGCACACAGCGACTGACGTCTGCCCGTCAGAAAGTCACACTGCATGGGTTCCTCCACAACCGGGCAATTGGCTGCAATATGTCCCGCTTGCCGGCAGCGGTAGCAAACGATCCTTCTTGCCGCCTCTTGAGCCGCTGATTTCCCAGGCTGTTCTCGCCAAACTTGGGGTAGAGCTCCCACCCTCTCACTCTCTCCACCCTCACCCCTTGGAATCCTCTTATCCGCCCCTGGGGATGGTCTGGTCTTAGGGTGGAAAGTCCGAGTGTCTCTGGAAGAGGCCGTCAGGTTCTCTGTAGCCAAGTATTTCTCCACACGATCCACAAGACCATCGGCCGTCTCTGGGTCTCCATGGCTTACCCACTTTTGGATGGCAGTAGGAAGAGCTCTCAAAAACCGATCCATTACAACACGTTCCACAATCTTTGGTGCGGACAAAGTCTCTGGCTGTAGCCACTTTCTGCTCAGGTGAATGAGATCATACATTTGAGACCTGGGGGGTTTTCCAAGCTGGAAAGTCCAGTTATGCACACGCTGAGCCCGGACAGCCTGGGTGACACCCAGCCTTGCCAATATTTCAGCTTTTAGCATCACATAGTCTTTTGCTTGGTTAGGCTCTAGGTCATAGTAAGCTTTCTGCGATTCACCAGTTAACAGAGGAGCCACCAGTCCAGCCCACTGTTCCTCAGGCCACTTTTCTCTTTCAGCGGTCCTTTCAAATGTGGTCAAAAATACCTCTGGATCATCCTCTCCAGTCATTTTTGTCAATAAACGACTCACCCCAAAGGACGCGGTATTAGTGGGACGGCTTTCCTCACTGGTCTGCGGACGTTGCTGCATTACTGCTTCCATCTGTTGTTGTAGTCTCTGCTCTTGCTTCTGCAACAGGTCTATGAAGCGGGCCTCAGATTGCTGCTGGGCTCGTTGCTGAGCCTCCAGACTCTGTTGCAAAGTTGCGTTTGTCTGCTGCTGGGCTGCAAGGCTCCTTTGCAAACCTGCATTTGTCTGCTGTTGATTGGCATTTGCTAGAGCCAGCTGCTTCAGTATCTCCTCCATGCTGGCTTAAAAAAAACTGCCCGCATTCTCCACCAACTGTGAGGGGGTTAGCTCGGCAGCGGGTGTGTGTGACCCCCGGGATGGGCTCCCCACACAAAACAGGCCCAGCAAACGGAGGTTGTGGTTTTCAAAATCAAAAAAAGGTGCGGTTTATTTTCTATTTACAGTGACAAAACACAGCAAAGCAAAAGAAACATAACCAAAATAAATCCTGGTCAAGTTGACCTCTGACTAAACATACAGGTTTCCTAACTAACAACTGGGATCAGCCTAGTGCTGTCCTAGTCCCTAAGTCCCTGGTTTAGTAAAAGTCCAAACAAATAGCCACACAGGCTTTGCCTCACCGCACAGGGGTTCACTCTCCCTGGACAGTCCACACAGGTCTGGTTCCAGGCATGAGCTAACATCTAATGAAGCTGGGAGTTCTTATAGAGGCCTAAATGAGCTGACAAGCTTCAGCTGGCCTCATCAACTCCCTGTCTGTACGACGCCCAGCCCTCTCCCTAGAGGTATGAGTCATCCATGAGCCCACTAGCCTTATACAACTCTCCACCTAGTTGTATAAGTCGGCGTAAAGCCTGAATCTGGGCGAAATATATCTACCCCCCTGGATGCAACCAGGTGACTTTACCTTCCTGCTGTCACAATATATATATATATATATATATATATATATATATATGTAATATATATATATTGTGAGGGGGTTAGCTCGGTAGCGGGTGTGTGTGACCCCCTGGATGGGCTCCCCACACAAAAACAGGCCCAGCAGACGGAGGTTGTGGTTTTCAAGATCAAAAGGTGCGGTTTATTTCTCTATTTACAGTGACAAAAAACACAGCAAAGCAAAAAGAAACATAAACAAAATAAATCCTGGTCAGCTTGACCTCTGACTAAACATGCAGGTTTCCCTAACTAACAACTGGGATCAGCCTGGTGCTGTCCTAGTCCCTAAGTCCCTGGTTTAGTAAATGTCCAAACAAATAGCCACACAGGCTTTTTCTCACCGCACAGGGGTTCACTCTCCCTAGACAGTCCACACAGGTCTGGTTCCAGGCATGAGCAAACACCTAATGAAGCTGGGAGTTTTTATAGAGGCCTTAAACGAGCTGACAAGCTTCAGCTGGTCTCATCAACTCCCTGCCTGCACGACGCCCAGCACTCTCCCTAGAGGTATGAATCATCCATGAGCCCACTAGCCTCAGCTGGGCTTCATCAACTCTCTCCCTAGTTGTATAAGTCGGCATAAAGCCTGAATCTGGGAGAAATATACCTACCCCCCTGGATGCAACCAGGTGACTTTACCTTCCTGCTGTCACATACCCCCCCCCCCTCTTGTTTTAACCTTGGGGTTGGAACACCAGCAATCAGGCATTCATGTACTCGAGACAAAGCATCCACATTCCCCATTTGAACGCCAGGGCGATGCTTTACTGTGAAGTTGAATTCCTGGAGGGCCAGGAACCACCTATTTACTCTTCTATTTGTCTCCTTGTTTTGAGCCATCCACTTTAACGGAGCGTGATCCGTAACCATGTCAAAGTGCCTACCTAGCAGATAGTACCGAAGGGAATCTAGAGCCCACTTCACCGCTAAACACTCCTTTTCAACCGTGGCGTAATTTACCTCATGGGACTTCAACTTCCTGCTGAGGTAAATGACTGGGTGCTCTTCCCCGTTCCAGACCTGGGACAATACTGCTCCTAACCCCACATCTGACGCATCACTTTGTACGACAAAGTCTTTAGAGAAGTCGGGTGAGTACAACACTGGCTGGCTACATAAGGCTTGTTTCAAGAATTGGAATGCTGCCTCAGCCTCGGGGGTCCATTTAATCATGACCGACCCTTTCCCTTTCGTCAGGTTGGTTAGGGGCACAGCCTTAGAAGCAAAGTGGGGAATGAAGCGCCGATAATAACCCGCGATTCCCAGAAAGGCTCGTACCTGCTTCTTGCTGTTGGGACGTGGCCAACTCTGGATGGCCTCGACTTTGTTGAGTTGGGGTTTTATTACTCCCCTGCCAATGGTGTACCCAAGATATTTGGCCTCCTCCTGCCCAATGGTACACTTCTTGGGGTTAGCCGTAAACCCCGCTTCCCGGATAGAGTCTAGGACTGCTTGCACTTTTGGCAGATGTGAGGCCCAATCTGTGCTATGGACAATTACGTCATCCAGGTAAGCCGCAGCATACTTCCGATGGGGCCTCAGTATCTGGTCCATTTTCCGCTGGAATGTGGCCGGCGCATTCTGTAACCCGAACGGCATTCTCTTATATTGGAACGCCCCGTCTGGGGTTACAAATGCAGTTTTCTCTTTGGCCGACTTGGCCAGGGGAATTTGCCAATACCCTTTTGTGAGGTCAAGAGTCGTCATGTATCGGGCTGTTCCCAGCCGGTCGATCAACTCATCTATACGTGGCATGGGGTAGGTGTCAAATTTTGTAACTTTGTTCAACTGACGAAAATCGTTACAAAATCGCCAGCTCCCATCCGGTTTAGGCACCAACACAATGGGACTAGACCAATCACTTTGGGACTCCTCTATCACCCCTAAGTTCAGCATTTTCTGTACTTCCTCCCGTATTGCCTCCCGTCGGGCCTCTGGGATCCGATAGGGTTTTAACTTCACCCTTTCACCGGGCGGGGTAATAATATCATGCTCTACCCCAGATGTTTGTCCCGGCAGCTCAGAGAACACCTCCTTGTTGCGAAGCACAAACTCCTTAACCTCCTGTTGTTGGGGTTGTGACAAGGTGGCTGCTATTCCAACCTCCGGAATCACGCAACCAGTTTGAGCTGGTGACCAAGTTTCTGCGACTAGGGACTCTCTATCCCTCCAGGCTTTCAACAGATTAACGTGATAGATCTGTTCGGGCTTTCGCCTTCCTGGTTGTCTGACCTTGTAATTCACTTCGCTCACTTTTTCCATTATCTCGTAGGGGCCTTGCCATTTGGCAAGGAATTTACTTTCAACCGTAGGGACAAGTACCAATATCCTATCCCCCGGGGAAAAGGTACGGGTCTTGGCTCCACGGTTGTACACTCTCTGCTGTGCCAACTGCGCTTAGGCCAAATGTTCCTTCACGATGGGCATTACCTGTGCAATTCGATCTTGCATCAGGGCGACATGCTCAATCACACTCCTGTGGGGAGAACTCTCACTTTCCCAAGTTTCCTTGGCAATATCCAACAGCCCTCTTGGGTGTCTCCCATACAGTAACTCAAAGGGGGAGAATCCCGTAGAGGATTGGGGCACCTCCCTAATAGCAAACATCAAATAAGGAAGTAGACAGTCCCAATCCTTTCCATCTCTATCCACCACTTTCTTCAACATTTGTTTTAGGGTTTTGTTGAATCTTTCAACCAGCCCATCGGTTTGGGGGTGATACACAGACGTACGCAATTGCGTCACTTTGAACAATTTACACAGCTCTTTCATAACCCGGGACATAAAGGGTGTACCTTGGTCCGTAAGCAGTTCTTTACAAATACCCACCCGGCTAAAAACAAGAGATAGCTCTTTGGCTATGGTTTTGGCCGAGGTATTTCGGAGAGGGATCGCTTCTGGATAACGGGTGGCATAGTCCATTATAACTAATATGTACTGGTGCCCCCTAGCGGACTTGATTATAGGACCTACCAAATCCATTGCGATCCTCTCAAACGGGACCTCAATGATGGGTAGAGGGACCAGCGGGCTACGGAAATGTGGCATCGGGGCCGACCTCTGACACACAGGGCAGGAGGAACAATAATTTTCTATGTCCTTCATCACCCCAGGCCAATAGAATCTCTGTAATACCCTCTCTCGGGTTTTCTCTGTCCCCAGATGACCTCCAAGAATGTGCCCATGGGCCAACTCCAACACCAACTTCCTGTAAGGTTTGGGCACCACAAGCTGCTCAACGGTTTCTTCTGCCCTTTTTGCCACCCGATACAGTAGGTCCTTCTCTACGCTGAAGTATGGGTAAGTGCAGGTATTATCTGGGTTCACTAACTCGCCATCTATTTCCACTACGTTTTCCCATGCCTTTATTAGGGCGGGGTCTTTTAACTGTTCTGTGGCAAAATTTTCCCTGTGAACCTCAAGATCAGAAAACTCCACAGACGGTAGGTTTTCGTCTGAGAAGGTGGGCTCCTCTCCAGTTTCTTGAGTCTCGCCTGCCAATACTGACAAGGGAAATTCTGGAGAGTCCTCACCACTCTCAGAGGAGTTCTGGCTATCGCCTTCCTGGTACATAGGGGCACCAGTGGGGGGCTCAGGATCATCCCACAGTTCCCAGAACTTCGGAAAATCCCTTCCCACAATGGCATCATGCGGTAATTGAGATACTAACCCCACTGGATGAGAGAGGGTACCTTTGGGGGTCTTGAAACACACTGTAGTCACTGGATACTCTCGGGTGTCCCCATGCACACAAATAACAGCTACCTTGCTATTCCCAGAGACCTCTGTTTTAACTAATTCAGCCTTTATCAGGGTCACAAGGCTACCTGAATCCAGTAATACCACAACATTTCTACCATTAATACACATTTTGCATAAATGTTTCTCAGTTCCCCGAATGGCAGTGCATGCGACTGTCGCACACAGCGACTGACGTCTGTCCGTCAGAAAGTCACATTGCATGGGTTCCTCCACAACCGGGCAATTTGCTGCAATATGTCCCGCTTGCCGGCAGCGGTAGCAAACAATCCTTTTGGCTGCCTCTTGAGCCCCCGACTTCCCAGGCTGTTCTCGCCAAACCCTGGGCAGAGCTCCCACCCTCTCACTCTCTCCACCCTCACCCCTTGGAATCATCTTATCCGCCCCTGGGGATGGTCTGGTCTTAGGGTGGAAAGTCCGAGAGTCTCTGGAAGAGGCCGTCAGGTTCTCTGCAGCCAAGTATCTCTCTACACGATCCACAAGTTTACCGGCCGTTTCTGGGTCTCCATGGCTTACCCACTTTTGAATGGCGGTAGGAAGAGCTCTCAAGAAACGATCCATCACAACACGTTCCACAATCTCCGGTGCGGACAAAGTCTCTGGCTGTAGCCACTTCCTGCTCAGGTGAATGAGATCATACATTTGAGACCTGGGGGGTTTTCCAAGCTGGAAAGTCCAGTTATGCACACGCTGAGCCCGGACAGCCAGGGTGACACCCAGCCTTGCCAATATTTCAGCTTTTAGCATCCCATAGTCTTTTGCTTGGTCAGGCTCTAGGTCATAGTAAGCTTTCTGCGATTCACCAGTTAACAGAGGAGCCACCAGTCCAGCCCACTGCTCCTCAGGCCACTTTTCTCTTTCAGCAGTCCTTTCAAATGTGGTCAAAAATACCTCTGGATCATCCTCTCCAGTCATTTTTGTCAATAAACGACTCACCCCAAAGGATGCGGTATTAGTGGGACGGCTTTCCTCACTGGTCTGCGGACGTTGCTGCATTACTGCTTCCATCTGTTGTTGTAGTCTCTGCTCTTGCTTCTGCAACAGGTCTATGAAGCGGGCCTCAGATTGCTGCTGGGCTTGTTGCTGGGCTGCGAAGCTCTGTTGTTGAGCTGCAAGGCTCTTTTGCAAACCTGCATTTGTCTGCTGTTGATTGGCATTTGCTAGAGCCAGCTGTTTCAGTATCTCCTCCATGCTGGCTTAAAAAAAAAACTGCCACTGGTTCTCCACCAACTGTGAGGGGGTTAGCTCGGTAGCGGGTGTGTGTGACCCCCTGGATGGGCTCCCCACACAAAAACAGGCCCAGCAGACGGAGGTTGTGGTTTTCAAGATCAAAAGGTGCGGTTTATTTCTCTATTTACAGTGACAAAAAACACAGCAAAGCAAAAAGAAACATAAACAAAATAAATCCTGGTCAGCTTGACCTCTGACTAAACATGCAGGTCTCCCTAACTAACAACTGGGATCAGCCTGGTGCTGTCCTAGTCCCTAAGTCCCTGGTTTAGTAAATGTCCAAACAAATAGCCACACAGGCTTTTTCTCACCGCACAGGGGTTCACTCTCCCTAGACAGTCCACACAGGTCTGGTTCCAGGCATGAGCAAACACCTAATGAAGCTGGGAGTTTTTATAGAGGCCTTAAACGAGCTGACAAGCTTCAGCTGCTCTCAACTCCCTGCCTGCACGACGCCCAGCACTCTCCCTAGAGGTATGAATCATCCATGAGCCCACTAGCCTCAGCTGGGCTTCATCAACTCTCTCCCTAGTTGTATAAGTCGGCATAAAGCCTGAATCTGGGAGAAATATACCTACCCCCCTGGATGCAACCAGGTGACTTTACCTTCCTGCTGTCACAATATATATTTAAAAAGAAAGAGAAGAGAAACTGCGCTCGGACGACTACAGACAGATCCTGTGACTGGATTGTCTACATAAGGGAAGCAGCAACTAACCTGAAAACAAACATCAGTGTGCAAAGTAAAAAATATATAAATAGTTGCGCTAATCTTAGATTCGTGAACCAAAGATCGGATAATAAAACCAATGAGAGGTCAATTGACAATTGAAAGTGCATCAGTGAAAAATATTTGTTACATGCTGAATAAAAAACAATAAACAAATCAATAGTGAGGTGATCACTAAACAATGTTGTGTATAAAGTCCACTAATTTGAAAAGGAAGACCAAAAAAACAAAAATCAACAATCAAATAAAGTCCATATAGTGTAATCCAAAGGAAACAACACCCGTGCAGATATCCAAAGAAAGGCCCTCCAATCTTCATTAGAGGCTGGTAACCAAACGTGAGATCCACCACCACTAGTAGTTAATCCTGCTTACCAGATGGAGTTGGTCCCCTGTGACGGGGGACCTCAACAGGCATGTAATAAATCCCAGCTGGTTTTGCCGAACCGATCATGTATCTTCAATTAGAGGTCAGCACTCAGCTGTCAGTGGCCACGTTACCAGTCGAGAAGAAGAGCTCATCACTGTGCTGCTTCTTCTTTCACTATCCGATCACAGGTTGGGGGTAGGTGCAGGACAACCTTGGCTTAGAGGAAGGGGGTTGAATGATGCTGGCCATCAGACTGAGGACATCTTTGTTTGATGCCCTCCCCAGATGCAGTTTGTTGAAATATTGGGTGGCTGGGGTCTGTTCTCTTTGCCCAGGGCCCAGTTCAGTCTTAAAGCGGTCTTGATCTATATATAAACCTTTTCTTCTCTCGTATTTGCAGAGGCGGCTCTAGGCTTTGTGAGGCCTTAGGCAAAACTTAGACAGGAGGCCCTCTCACGCCCATAATGGGAAGAATAATTAAAGCAATAAAAAATGAATACTAAATTGCAATGTACAGTGTAAAATGAACTGATGGCAATCCACCCATGGCCAGTCCTCAAGGATTCCATCATGGTATTGGATCATATCACACCAGCGAGCTCACCTAGACCGTCCCTCCCTTTCCCAGGCTGTGCTCTGCTCTCCGCTGGGTGTGTCTTGTCAGCAGATCGCCATTTGTGAGCGGCACATAGAGATAACATTGACAACTCAAGGTGGCAGCTCCATCCTTCTTCCCGATGCTGGGCTCTTCCCTCTAGTGGCATAGCATGGGTTGTCAGTGCCTGGGGCAAGGCAAGTAATTTGCGCCCCTTAACCCGTGGACTTTTAGCTCTGGTCTGGTCACATGATGCCCTGTGTCAGTCAGCGGTGGCTGCAGGGGAGAGGAGAGGGCACTTGGCAATGGATGGTGAAGCCTGGAGCGCTGACATCACCCACAGGTTCCCATGTCCCATTTGTTGTTGGTGGTTTTAAGGTCACATACCTCAGAACATCTAAACCTTGGGTGCTCCATTATGCAAATCTTGACCAGCCACTGTTGTAGAATGCTTGGGCCTGCCCTCTCCACCCTACTGGTAAATGAGGCCATACATCAAAGTTATAAGCCAATAACAACCATTGGAGCCTTACTACTTCCTCTGGCAAGCTGGTCTAGATCTGTATATGATAGAGCTTTTGGGGACTCAGGTCTCCTGAATGTTCCAGCAGGTAGGTAAGAGGAATGCAGCACCTATAGGGCCTCTTTTATGCCCTGAGATAGTTTGGAAGGCTTAAAGGGTAAGTTCACCTTTTCACAAAAAATGAAAAGCTGAACTAACTCCAAGTATCCTGGTCACCCCTCTGGACCTCACTGTTCATAGTGCCTATGAGACCTCATGCTTCTGGTGTAGAGGTCTGTGGTCTTTACACAATTCATAGAAAAAAGGTACATGGTTAGTGGCGCTCACTGAAATATAGCATGGGACACTAGGTCCAAAGAAGTCCTTTAAGCAGTTTGCTTTGTGGTGAGGTTACAGTCTTTTTGCACTTCTAGGCTGCCTTGCAAAAAAGGGGGAGCAGAAGCTGTACTCCAGAGCATGTAAAGAGATAAAAAACAAAGGCAGGCGACGCTGAAGTAAAACTGTGTGATTTTAATATAGCAGTAACATTAAAACACTTACATTAAGGTGTCTTTAGATCGGCATGTGGGTGTCCTGTAGGATGTGCACCTCCGCTTGTGCCAGCAATGTTCAAGCCCAGTGCAGTGGAGCCGGTGTTCAATCCTGTGGAGAGTTTTCCGGGTCTCGTGCGGCGGCCGAATGGAGGCCTGGAGCGCAAGCTGCTCGTCTGTGCTGAGGCGCAGCGTGGGGCGGTCCTGTGATGCCATCCCGCCCCACGCTGGCTTGAACAGCTTGAACATTGCTGGCACGAGCGGAGGTGCACATCCTACAGGACCCCCACATGCTGATCTAAAGACACCTTAATGTGAGTGTTTTAATGTTACTGCTATAATAAAATCACACAGTTTTACTTCAGCGGCGCCTGCCTTTGTTTTTTATCTCTTTACACAATTCATGACCCTGGAGGAGGAGGGGTGACAGTTCAGAGGAAGAGGAGTAGAGAGGATATGGGTAGGGAAAAGAAGACAGAAGGAGGGGGAGAGAGAACATAGAGAGGGAGGGAGGAGAAAGGACAGGGGAGAGAGCGGGGGGGGGGGGATAGAGAAGGGAGGGAGAGAGGACAGAGAGGGAGGGGGATAGAGAATGGTGGGGGGCAGAGAGAGGACAGAGAGAGGGAGGGGAGAGAAGATAGAGAAAGGGGGGACAGGATAGAGAGAGGGGGAGGAGAGAGTGGACAAGGGAAGGGGGAGAGGATAGAGAGAGGGAGGGGGGGGAAAGGACAAAGGGGAACGACAGAGAGAGGGAGAGAGAGAGGGTAGAGAGAGAATGGGGGGGACAGAGAGAGGGAGGGAGAGAAGGTAGAGAGAGAATGGGGGGGACAGAGAGAGGGAGGGAGGATAGAGAGAGAATGGGGGGGCAGAGAGCGAGAGGGAGGGTGGAAAGAGCATGGGGGGGCAGAGAGAGGGAGGAAGGGGAGAGAGGATGGAGGGGGGGAGGAGAGTGTGAACAGAGGGATGGGGCAGGGGATAGATAGAGAGAGGGAGGGGGAGAGAAGAGAGAGAGGGAGGGGGAGAGAAGAGAGAGAGGGAGAGAAGAGAGGATATAAAAAGAGGGAGGGGGAGAGGAGAGAATGGATGGGGGAGGGAGGCAGAAATGTCAGAGGGGGAGAGAGAACATAGGGGAAGAAAACAGGGGGAGGGAGGAGAGAGGACATGGGGGGGGAATGATAGAGAGAGGAGGGGGGAGGGAGGAGAGAAGAAAAAGGGAGGGGTGGTGGAAATAATGGGGGGGAGGGGGGTAGGAGGGTTAGAGGGCAGAGGGAGGGGGATAGAGGGTAGGGTAGGAGGGGAGGTAGAAGGAGAAGAGGGGGAAGGGCTGATGTGATAATTAGCATAGGTGTGCAGTGTTGTACCACTGTAAGATCAAAGACAGTGGTGGCCCGTCCATTAGGGGCTCACGGGCACCGCCCCCCCTATCCATGTGCCCGGCCCCCTGATCTACATACAGGGTGCTGAATGCATGGATTCCAATGGGGGGGGGGTGTTTTTTTTTGAAGCACATGATTAGAGCTGGAGGCTCTAATAGGCTTCAAAAAAAGGTGGTCTTGGGGCGCAGAGCATTGCGCTCCAAGCCCACCCAGTTGTGTGTGAATAGTGAATGAATATTCGCTATTCTCACACTGATCCTCATCCCGGCCAATCAGGAAGCGGGTCGTCACCCGTCACCCGTTTGGCCGAAAGGAGATGAGATCCGATTGGCCGCCAGGAGGAGGAGGGAACAGAGGAATGAGATGCTCGCAGCTTAGAGAGAAGCCGCCGTTTCTGCCCGCGAGATGGGGTAAGTGCGGCCCCTGACTGACTAATCTGACCGACGGGGGGGGGTGCCGCCCGTGATCTGGGGGGGGCTCTGTGCCGTCCGCAACCTGACAGGGGGCTGGCGGGGGGGTTGATTGCTTTTCGCACCCCCCCCAAAGAAAACACCAGCCACCAATGATTGCAGATAAATATCAGGGTGTTCTGAGCTCCTCCTCCTGCTATCCAGACACATGTGATCTCACCTACACTGAAAGTGGGACTGATACACCACCATTCTTTTACCTCCAGCCTCACAATAAGTGCTCCTCCTCTGTAGACATGCTGGAGATTGTAGTCCCATAGTCCCGCCCAGCCTCCGCCTCTATCACACACAGCCCTCTATTCACCGGTCCGTGCGTGTACTTCTTCCAGGGCTCCCGAGTCCTGCTACCGGCTCCGCCCGCAGGTCCTGTTCTCTGTGCACTTGATGTGATGTGTCGGGCAGAGAAGAAAACTCCGCCTGACACAAGACTTTGACCGAGACAAGGCTGCCGGGGAACAATTCAGGAACCATGAAAATAGATGGATACTAAAGCGCTATGAAATAAACAGTGAAAAATGCAATAAAAAGATAACCAAATGGTGAAAGCTGCAATCAAAGTAAAAATATTCTGTGACCGTAAAGTGAATGATTGGACAAATTGATGATGCGCTGACCACCAACCTAATTATAGTGCACTATTGACAATGTGTAACTCTTTGTGCTCAAAACCAACTGAGTGAACCATAGAGATGATATATATCAAACATACACATCACACAATGCTTATATATAATGTTCCACAAAGCAGCATGGATTCCACTGTGGGCTGTGTTAAATCCTTTAAACAGCGTGTCCCCAGTCAGTACTTAATTACCCACTGACCAATGAATTCCAAAATCCATTTGCGCCGCTAGTATAATGTACTATCTCCCATCAAACAGGCTGCTTCTCATATGCTCCAGATCTCAGGACAATTCCAAATGCATATATAAGGAAAGAAAGGAAAAACAGATCATTGCGCGGTAAGTCTTCCCCAAGACACAACCTGTCACAGCTGTGGCTTGCACTCACATAACCTCAGGGATAATCAGTGTGCGTTCAGCTCAGTAGTTCCTCACTCGGGCTGCCGCTTGAGCGTCACTTAGGCTCCTTTACCCCCTACGCGTTACGTCACGGACACATTACTTTTTCCTTTCTTTCCTTATATATGCATTTGGAATTGTCCTGAGATCTGGATATTTTTACTTTGATTGCAGCTTTCACCATTTGGTTATCTTTTTATTGCATTTTTCACTGTTTATTTCATAGCGCTTTAGTATCCATCTATTTTCATGGTTCCTGAATATATCATCTCTATGGTTCACTCAGTTGGTTTTGAGCACAAAGAGTTACACATTGTCAATAGTGCACTATAATTAGGTTGGTGCTCAGCGCATCATCAATTTGTCCAACAATTCAGGAACCATGGTGCCCTGTATCTGTGTCCGACCAGTGTCCAGCGGGGGAGGGGGGCGGGGCGGGTCTTAGAGCTTTCAGCTGCTCGATGGTCACAGATACAGGGCATGGTTCCTGTAATTGTTCCCCGCTGCAGCGATCCCCCTCACTGTTCGGTGCAGTGCAGGCAGCGCTGTCAGTAGTGTCCCGACTCCCGCAGCTGGCTGGGGCATCGGACCCAGGGACAGCGCGGGTCCACCGGCTGCCCACATTACGCCAGTGCTCCCCTTCCTCCAGTAGGCAAATTAGGTGGTAGCGAGGCCCCTGTGAGCGCGGGGCCTTAGGCGACCGCCTAATTTTCCTAATTAAAGAGCCGCCTTTGGTTATTTGCAATATAGAGATCTGATGTCAGAACTTCTACTGTAATGTAACTTGGCCTGTCAGATCTTTGATAAATATATAACTTCCTACTGTTCTTTATTAAAATCCAGAATGTTGATTACACCTATGCATATATACAACATACCTACATGCTGCAGATTTTTGTATTCTATTGCATGGTAGATTGCTCTCTGTGGTGTAGATTATTCATATTTTCTTCAGGCTGTGCTAGAATAACATGTTTGTTTCCTGACATAATCAGGTATGTCCTTGATAACCAATACACAAGTTCTTGTGGCGCCAAATTTCCTGTGAAGTGGTCACCACCTGAAGTCTTTAACTACAGCAAGTTCAGCAGTAAATCTGATGTCTGGTCCTTTGGTAAGATAACTGTAGAAATATATTGAACCAAATACACCATTTTTTACTCTGGTGGAATCTCCTGGCTGCCTTATATGAGAAGGCAGAGCAGGACATATAAAGCCAGAAGGTTCAGAAAATACTAGGACTGAGCTAGCAATAAGTATTCAGTCTTCCCCTCCCCTTATGATAAACAGGTTTTGTTGGTAGGGTCTTTACATTACAACATTATTTTCATGTTTTCTTTTCTTTTAAAACTTTTGTTGCTGTGGTTTTCACTTCAGTTTCTACCACAGATGCCATATTTTTCAAGTGCATATTAAAGGCGTAAATGTGTGCTAAACCTTTACCTTTAGTAAATCAACACCATGGTTTCACTCCATTCCGCCCCTTGCATGCTAACTTGTTTACAGTAAGAGATATTAAAGGCATTGTTTTTTTTAAAAAGCAAACATGCTACACTTACCTGCTCTGTGCAGTGGTTTTGCATAGAGCAGCCCAAATCCTCCTCTTCTTAGGTCCCCCACCCTCGCTCCTGGCCCCTCCCTCCTACCGAGTGTCCCAAGAGCAAGCAGCTTGCTATGGGGGCACCCAAGCAGGCTCACTCACTGAGCTGTTGCTCTGCGTGTCTATTCACACACAGAGCTGCAGCTTGGCCCCATCCCCTCTCTTTCCTCATTGGCTCACTGGCTGTGATTGACAGCAGTGGGAGCCAATGGCTCCTGCTGCTGTCTTAACCAATGAGAAGGGAGAGTCCCCGGAGAGCCAAGGATCTTGTGTACATCACTGGATCAATATGGGGCTCAGGGGGGCTGGGGGGCAGCTGTACCCAGAAGGTATTTTACCTTAATGCATTCTATGTAAAAAACCTTTTGTCTTTAGAACCACTTTAGTCTGTAGATTAAAGTGTCACTAAAGGATTTTTTTTTATAATTTTTTTGGATAGAGTAAGAGAGGGTTATAAACTCGGTCATGTTTTTTTGCCATCTGCCATCTCATTTACTAAGCTCTGGAGCAACTGCACTTGCAGAGAACAACTGTACTTTGCAAAGTGCACAGTCTGTTTGCCTTTAGTAAATCAACCTCGTAGAGATAGTGAATCTCCCTAAGGCCCCATGCACACGAGACGCCGGTGCAAACTCTGCTGAACACACGTTTTTAAAGGCTAAAACCGGTGTTTAAAAACGCCCGTTTTGCCGCGATTTTAGCAGCGTTTTACCGCGTTTGCGTCTATAGGCGTTTAGTTAAGAAACATCATAAGACCCTCCCTAAGCTCAAAAAACATTATTATTTAACCATTTCAGCCATTTTGGGAGACCAGCAGCTGAGAGAGCAGCAGTGTACTTGTATTTAGCGTAGCATTTGCCACATCATCTGCCACAAGCTGTGGATTGTCCACTTGCCACGTCACCTGATACGTCACCTCGCCACGTCACCTGGCCACAAGTTGTGAATTGTCCACTTGCCACGTCACCTGCCACGTCACCTGGCCACAAGTTGTGGATTGTCCACTTGCCACATCACCTGGCCATGTCACCTGCCACGTCACCTGCCACAAGTTGTGGAATGTTCACTTGCCACGTCACCTGCCACGTCACCTGGCCACGTCACCTGGCCACGTCACCTGCCACAAGTTGTGCATTGTCCACTTGCCACGTCACCTGGCCACATCACCTGCCACGTCACCTGGCCACGTCACCTGCCACAATTTGTGGATTTCCACCTGCCACGTCACCTGGCCACAAGTTGTGGATTGTCCACTTGCCACGTCACCTGCCACATCACCTGCCATGTCACCTGGCCACGTCACATGCCACGTCACCTGGCCACGTCACCTGCCACAAGTTGTGGATTGTCCACTTGCCACGTCACCTGCCATGTCACCTGGCCACGTCACATGCCATGTCACCTGCCACAATTTGTGGCTTTCCACCTGCCACGTCACCTGGCCACGTCACCTGGCACAAGTTGTGGATTGTCCACTTGCCACGTCACCTGCCACATCACCTGCCATGTCACCTGGCCACGTCACATGCCACGTCACCTGCCACGTCACCTGGCCGCGTCACCTGGCCACGTCACCTGCCACAAGTTGTGCATTGTCCACTTGCCACGTCACCTGGCCACATCACCTGCCACGTCACCTGGCCACGTCACCTGCCACAATTTGTGGATTTCCACCTGCCACGTCACCTGGCCACAAGTTGTGGATTGTCCACTTGCCACGTCACCTGCCACATCACCTGCCATGTCACCTGGCCACGTCACATGCCACGTCACCTGGCCACGTCACCTGCCACAAGTTGTGGATTGTCCACTTGCCACGTCACCTGCCATGTCACCTGGCCACGTCACATGCCACGTCACCTGCCACAATTTGTGGCTTTCCACCTGCCACGTCACCTGGCCACGTCACCTGGCACAAGTTGTGGATTGTCCACTTGCCACGTCACCTGCCACATCACCTGCCATGTCACCTGGCCACGTCACATGCCACGTCACCTGACCACGTCACCTGACACAAGTTGTGGATTGTCCACTTGCCACGTCACCTGCCACATCACCTGCCATGTCACCTGGCCATGTCACATGCCACGTCACCTGGCCACGTCACCTGCCACAATTTGTGGATTGTCCACCTGCCACGTCACCTGCCACATCACCTGGCCACATCACCTGCCACAAGTTGTGGATTGTCCACTTGCCACATCACCTGGCCACATCGCCTGCCACAAGTTGTGGATTGTCCACTTGCCACGTCACCTGCCACATCACCTGGCCACGTCACCTGCCACAATTTGTGGATTGTCCACCTGCCACGTCACCTGGCCACGTCACCTGCCACAAGTTTTGGATTGTCCACTTGCCACGTCACCTGCCACGTCACCTGCCACAATTTGTGGATTGTCCACCTGCCACGTCACCTGCCATGTCACCTGGCCACGTCACCTGGCCACGTTACCTGCCACAAGTTGTGGATTGTCCACTTGCCACATCACCTGGCGACGTCACCTGCCACAATTTGTGGATTGTCCACCTGCCACGTCACCTGCCATGTCACCTGGCCACGTCACCTGGCAACATCACCTGCCACAAGTTGTGGATTGTCCACTTGCCACGTCATCTGCCACAAGTTGTGGATTGTCTACAGTGCAATGCAAGCAATTACAGTTTTTTTTCATATTTTTTTGATGGTTTTTCATCATTTGCCATCATTTTTGAGATTTCTAATGTAAAAAAATAGGTCACCTTTAAAAACGCTAATAAACGAAATCGCGGCAAAACGCCGGTACCCGCGTTTTGCGTCTGAAACGTGGAAAACTTTTGCGTCTGAACCCATTTTTTTGCTTCTGGAAAAACGAGGTTAAACGCAACTGCCTAAAAACGGCAATAAACGAGACTGTGTGCATGGACACATAGGATAACATTGAATGGGTTCAGGAGCAGTTGAAAAAAGTGTCCAACTGCCTCTGAACGCGCGTTTAACAGCAAATAACAGCGTCTCGTGTGCATGGGGCCTAACAGGGGCACAGACAGTAATAAATACTGACTAGAGTTCTAATCTTTCTCCACTCTAAAACTAAAAAAAACAAAACATTTGATGGACACTTTAAAGCCGGTAACACCAGACCTTCACAATCCTACCTGCAGGGTGAGCAATGGGACAGAATTTTATTTAATGTGAAGTGTCCCTTTTGCTGGTGCTGGCTGTCATACTTGAAATCTCAAGAACTCTGCCCCCCCGTACGCTGCAGCCATAATCTTCTACAGTGCTGTGGTGGTTAATATAAGCGCTAATCAAGAGTGCCTCTATTTATAGAAGCTGTAAAATAGCTTCCATGTTTGAAAAGCTATCTATGAATGGAGGAAGTTAATCTTTAATTCATCCGCCCATCCTCCATTTATACTGCTTTTCATTGATGCAAGCCTAAAGCAGAGTTCCATCAAAAAATGGAACTTCCGCTTTAAGTGTTGGTGACCCCCTGACATGCCAAATTTGGGGGGGGGGGCGGGTACCCTGTTTTTAGAGGCACCCAGCTCCCACTTCCTCCCCTGGCTCTGCGGCGCCGGAAGGAAGTTCACCTCTCCCCCCTCCCTCCCTGCAATCTTTTGGGACACGTCACAGGTCCCAGAAGATTGCCTGGCCATTCGCAGTGCGGCTCGGGCATGCACAGTGCTGGGCGCCCACAGTTAGAATCCCGGCGCCTCGGAGAGGAGGGGTAGAGAAGTGGGGCTTCGTGAGCCCGCATCGCTGGACTGTGGGACAGGTGAGTGTCCGATTATTAAAAGTCAGCAGCTACACTTTTTGTAGCTGCTTACTTTTAAATGGGTGGAACTCCACTTTAAGCAAAGTTTCAATGAATGGGGGGGGGGGGGCACAAAAGGCAGGCATAGTCTGCACTTTTGATTAGCGCCTGTGACAGCTTCTGCACTTGTAGTAACCCCAGCATCATGGAAGGAATACTGCTGATGTATGGGGGGGGGAGCCACAGTGGACTTTGGACTATTAATTATGGCTTTCAACTGTGACAGCAGGCACCAGCACAAGAGGCACTTTGCATTAAATATAAGTACTGTCCCTTGTGCTGATATAAAAAAAATATCATCTTATCTAAACTTAGGCTTGAAGATATCTTGGTCAGACTCTGCCAGACCTAATGAGCAAATGGTGTCACTTTGTTTCTTCTTAGGTGTGTTAATGTGGGAGGTGTTCACTGAGGGTAAGATGCCCTTTGAGAGCTACTCCAATGTGGAAGTGGTAGAGATGGTCACAAGAGGCGAAAGACTGTATAGACCCAGGTTGGCTACAAACAGAATTTACACAATAATGATGGCCTGTTGGCATGAGGTAAGACCGCAGAAAGAAGTGTACAAGTGATATTGTGATTTTGATGTGACTTAAACATACATGTGATCTTATGCTAGTTATGGTCCTGCTCATTAGAGAACGCACAAGCAACAGGAACTGCTGCAAAAATTTAGTTGTTACCTATAGAGCCAGAGAATGAAAACTGAAACCTGAATTGCTTGTGTTGCCTGTTTATTTACTTGTCAGCTGCCTTAGCAATTCACAAACTAATATGAAAAGAAGAAGTTCTCTACATCTGACCATGAAAATGCTGTATTGGCTAGAGCAGCCTTTTTCAACCAGGGTGCTTTCAGGGTCCTTCAGGGGTGCCTTGGCAAAATGCCTAAAAATTGTAACAAAGCAGAGAGTAGATCACAAAGCCACATGTTTTTATTGTGCAGCTTTACAGGCGGTATCACTGTGCAGACCATCTGCCAGCCTCCTAACAACAGATGATGTCATAGGTTGATAAGGAGGGTGTGGGGCACCTGAGGCCAACATCCCCCCCTTCATCAGCATTGGGGTCATGTTAGCGGAACGAGAAGAGAAATGCTGGAATACTAGCCAGTACCAGTGTGCACAGGTATATTGCTTAGTAAGAATAAATGACCTACATGTGTGGATACTACTGACATATATATAAAATATTTGTTTCTTTTTTTCCATTTTAGAACGGGGTGCCTATGATTGTGCATAATTTTAAAGGGTACCTTGGCTGAAAGGTTGATCAATTCTGAACTAGAGGCATCAGTGAGCCTGGCAGTCCTGCTTCATTCACAATAAATGTATTCTCTGGTTACCAAAAATGGTACCTGCAGAGAGAGGGGTTTTGCTATTGAAAATCCCCTTTTAATCTAGGTTGACACAGTAGCGGGTCCAGGAACCTGGCCCGCTGATAAGGTAGTACAACCGGTTCTGTTGTACCAGGCCCAGCCCCATCAGCTCAATAGGGGGGCCCGGGCAGCTTTACAGTGCATTTCCGCAAAATTTAAAAATAGGGCTTACTAAACTACACTACACCTCTGCTTCTACTTCCTTAGGGGGGTGTAGTATTAAATTTTCTTGGGCCCCATGAGTTTAACAGTGGGGCCTAGGAGGTGAGACCAGAAGAGGGACTTTTTCTTCATTTTCAAGGGGCATGTACATAATTCCACCCCATATGTTGCTGTGCTGCTCAATTAGTTCTGACCGGCTGCTGCTGCCCACTGCCTTCCCTGGAGGAGTGATCTTACAATGCTCTGCTAAGCTCCCGTTCTCAGGTGCTGAGACTGATGGGAGCAGCAGGAGGACTGCATTGCTGCACTGCACACAGTGAGTGGTGAATATCAGGACAGAATCCTCACTGTGTCCTGTTATATAACACACAGCATAACAGGTTATGATCATCAGCGTTATGATAATCACACAGGCAGCACAGTAAACAAGTGCTCTATCATTGCTCTGTCACAGTGTGTCCCATGGCTGTTGAGTGCTGATTTTGTTATGGTTGTATTGTGTTACAGTCTGCAACGGTACAGCCATAAGTTAAAAGAGATGTATGGTGTTTTTTTTTTTCACAATCATACTTACCTAGGTGGATGGAGCATCGGTCCGATTCTGCATCTGTCGGCTCTAACACTGAGAACCGAGCGATCTTACACCGCCGATCGCTCGGTTCTCAGGGCTCCGTGAGCAGAGAGCTGGTGACTGTCAGTCAGCGGCTCTCTGCTCTGCTCCCCCTAACTTACTGGAGCGCTGAGCTGTGGAGGGGCGGGAGCTCCCTGAGAGCCTGAGCCGGGTGTCGGTCCAGGTATGTGGGCAGATCCCAACTTCATTGTTATGACCTTGCCCGAGCCTGGACTGGCTCTGTGACCAGTGTTGTAACTAACGCTGTTTAAATAAACGGCGTTAGGTAACGTAGCCACTTTTTGGGGTAACGAGTAATCTAACTGATTACTCTTACCCTCGTGGCACCGCCGTTCCCATTACTTGGGCGGCGTTACCCCAATTACATCTACTCGCCGCAGCCGCCGCGAGTAGATGTAATGTGTAAAACTAACTGCAAGCCGCCGTCTGCCTACCTGATCAGCATGTCATGCAGACAGACGGCGGCCATTGCAGTTTTCAAAAGCCGCGCCTCCCGAGTCCTCGTCGCCTGTGATAGGCGGAACACTGCCTGCTGTGAAATTGAGTGTTCCGCCTATCACGGACATCCTCTCATCCTCGTCTGTGTTATGAGGATGAGTGGATGTCCGTGATAGGCGGAACACTGAATGCTGGGAAATTGAGTGTTCCGCCTATCATGGGCGACTAGGACTCGGGAGGCGCGGCTTTTGAATGCTGTGTAATGGCAGCCAGGACGCCGCCGCCCACCGATCAGGTAGGGGGCTACTATTGTGTTAGATACTGAAGCCTTGTAGATGACAAAAATGTATTCTCAATCAGAACATTTATGCAGTAAGACAAAGCAGTTTATCTCATCTAGCACACTATACGTAATTCAGTAGTTCTATAGTTCATAGTTCTATGTTTTACATTTTAGATTTAGTGGCTCTCATGGAGCAGCTTTATATTTTCATGGCTGGGTTGCAACATCAGATTTCAGTTGCAGGTGGCAGGCCAAGAAAAATCAATTATTCAGTAGAGCAGTAAAGATTAAAAATTATTTGGTAAAGAGCGAGAAAAATAAGACAGAAAACAATCAAAATTTTCCAAAAAACAAAACTCCTGCCAACTGCAGCAAAGGTTTTTGAGCATTGTGTAGTACTTTGACCGACAATACACCCAGACAGGAAAATACTATATTTTCCAGGCTCAGTACTTCTGCTTTTATTGTCATCTTATTGGATAATGAATCAGTATCATCAAACTGCTGCTTTAGGACATATTCACACCTATGCTTGTGCAATTCAGCTGCATTTGTTCAATGCATGTTGTAATGTGTTATGATGCACTACTTCACACACCTCACAGTGCTATAGAACAAATAAAAAAAATTGTATTTTCCAAATTGCGCTGCAAAACAGTGCAGAGATGTCTCTTATTTAAAACATTATGACTGTGCACAAGCCCTGTAGTGCTTTGCAATGGTACAGTATGAACAAGCCTGTACTGTCCAATGAACAGACTGGTGGGCTAGGGGCACAGTGAGTTAGTGACAACACTGCACCTTAATTGAAGCACGGGCACAGTGAGGCATTGGGCACAGTGAGGCATTGGGCACAGTGAGGCATTGGGCACAGTGAGACACAGGCACAGTGAGGCATTGGGCACAGTGAGGCATTGGGCACAGTGAGGCATGGGCACATAACCAATAATATTTATTGTTATCCCTCCTATTATTTTATACACTAAAAAAAATTACATATATAT
Organism: Rana muscosa; assembly: GCA_029206835.1. Lineage (NCBI taxonomy): Eukaryota > Metazoa > Chordata > Amphibia > Anura > Ranidae > Rana > Rana muscosa. Next base: position 204,111,984 of record CM055116.1, on the reverse strand, counting down.
CATCCTTCTACCGCCCCGCCCCCGTGTATATATAATATAACCAATATAGTTACTTTGCTGAGTAACTAATTACTTTTTCAATGTAGTAACTGAGTGAGTAACTCCATTACTTTTTGGATGAAGTCATTTGTAACTGTAACTAATTACTTTTTTAACGTAAGATGAACAACACTGTCTGTGACATCAGCAGATAGCGAACTTCAGCCTGCTGAAAACGAGTTACAGGAGTGAAAAATGAACTGCACTCCTGTGATCCATAGGAGGAGCACAGCCAAACGAGCTTTGGCTGTACTTCTCCTTTAACAAAGTAAACACCCAACTGCTATGTGACACACTGTGGCAGAGCCATGATAGAGCACCTGTTTACTGTGCTGCCTGTGTGATTATCATAATGCTGATGATTATAAGACACAGTGAGATGCTACTTTACACTTGCTTTTGGGGTGGAGGGGGTAAACACGTGAAGCAAAGCTGTGTTCTTACCGCCCCCCAACCACTCCACTTTAACCGATTCCTGTCCAGCGATGTACCGGTACATCGTTGGATTGGAAGGGTGATAGCTTGGTCATCACTGCAGCTGCAGCAATGATCGAGATATCATTTTCTAGCCCCAGCGTTTCTGCACAAAGTAAAAGGAACCCTGGTGGCTAAGAAGCCACTAGATTACTTTTACGGGCGGCGGAAGGGGGTTCCCCCTACCACCGCCACTTTTACCGGGCTCTCCCATGCAATCGGGGAATCCGGCATTTGGTTCCTGGGACACAGGGAGAGGAACTGATGTTGTTCCTCCCATTATGTGTTGTCAGAAACCGGAAGTGGCAAATTTTGTCACTTCTGCTTTTGGTCTCATGCAAACAAGCTGTTATCAGTTATCAGCTTGAACAATCATCTGATCAAACCGATCTTGGTTTGTTTAGATGCTTTGGAGCCAGAGGAGAGATGTGAGGTCTAAGAGACTCCAGATCTCTCCATGCCCATGCTATCATATGTTTTGAGGCAAGGCCAGGGGAGAGGCCAGAGGTGAGGTTGAGGGAGTGGTCGAAGAGGGCTCCATCAGGTAGGCTGTATGGTGCCCCATGTTTTCTAACAGCGACCCTGCCGGGAACATGTATAAATTGCATGCATTCCCTGACCCGCGCTGCTTTTTTGCATTCTTCTTAATCCTACATGGCATCCCACACATCAAAAAAGCATTTTAGGGTGTGTGAAACTCCATGGTCCTTCAGCACCATGTGAACGTGTTCTTTAAAAAAGGGTCAAGGACTTTTTCCCTGCACCTCCCGCAAATGCGAGCCGCACCACCCGCACAAGTGTGAACCTAGGTTTAGTATGAGATATAAGTTCATAATAATAGGATTTTTATAACAGCTTACCTGTAAAATCCTTTTCTTGGAGTACATCACGGGACACAGAGCGACATAGTCATTACTAATGGGTTATATAGTTACCGTCAGGTGCTGGCACTGGCAACTTCCAAAACCGGAAGTACCCTCCCCTATATAAGCCCCTCCCATCCGGGAGCACCTCAGTTTTGTAGCAAAGCAATAAGTGTCCCCAAAGAGGGGCGGGAGCTCTGTGTCCCGTGATGTACTCCAAGAAAAGGATTTTACAGGTAAGCTGTTATAAAAATCCTATTTTCTTTCTCGTACATCACGGGACACAGAGCGACATAGTCATTACTAATGGGATGTCCTAAAGCAATGCCAAATGAGGGGGGGGGATACACCATATATAAGCTGAGCGCTATCAGACATGAGGATCTTTTGCGGCCTGCAACACACTGCGCCCAAAGGCGACATCCTCCTGACTTCTAACGTCCACCTGGTAGGACCTAGTAAACGTGTGTACCGAAGACCATGTTGCGGCCTTACAGATTTGAGCCAGGGAGGCCTGGTGATGCACTGCCCATGAAGTTCCAACTGCTCTCGTGGAGTGCGCTCTAACTTTGAACGGAGGCGGTCTCCTTCTCAAGCCATAAGCTTGCATAATGACCTGTCGAATCCACTTGGCTAAAGTAGACTTTGACGCTGCCTGACCCTTTCTGGGGCCTTCCGGCAGAATAAACAAAGTATCCGTTCTGCGAATCTGAGCAGTGGCTTTTAGATAAGCTTTAACTGCTCTTACTACATCCAAAGAATGCAATAACTTTTCCTCTACCGAAGTAGGTTTGGGGAAAAAAGAAGGAAGAACCACATCTTGGTTCAAATGAAACCTCGATACCACCTTAGGAAGAAAGGCTGGATGAGGACGTAACACTACTCTGTCCTTATGGATAACCAGATATGGCTCCTTACAGGACATAGCTGCTAATTCCGATACTCTTTTAGCCGAACAAATGGCTACTAGAAAAATCAATTTCCTGGTGAGAAGCACCAAGGAAATATGCTGTAATGGTTCAAATGGTTGTTTCTGTAGAACCGACAGAACCAAGTTTAGATCCCATGAACATATGGGAATATTAACCGGAGGCCTAATACGCATCACTCCTTGTATAAAGGCTTTGACTAGTGAATGCGAAGCCAAGGGCCTTTGAAAAAATATTGACAAGGCCGAAATCTGACCCTTGATAGTACTCAAGGCAAGCTTCCTATCTACAGCCCACTGTAGGAAGTCCAGAATCCTACCTATTACGTACTTATGTGGATGCCATTTCTTGGCCTCACACCACGCGATGTACGCCTTCCAGATTTTATAGTAGATCTGCCTGGATACCGGCTTCCTGGCATTGATCATGGTAGATACCACAGCATTAGAGAGCCCTCTCTTTTTTAGAATGTGGGCTTCAATAGCCAGGCCGTCAAACCTAGGGCTGGTAAGGAAGGGTGGTATATCGGTCCTTGCGAAAGCCGGACGACGTGGGAGAGTCCAAGGACTCCCCACTGAAATTTTACAATCTCCGCGTACCACCGGAATCACTGGTTTCTTTTCTACCCTGATTCTGCGGAGTAATCGAGGTAACCATTGTGGCGGTGTGAATGCATATATCAGCTTGAACTGATCCCCAGGGAACACTAGGGCATCCGAGCCGCAAGCTAGGGGATCCCTTGTCCGAGAGACAAACCTATCCCCCTTTGCGTTGAATCTGGATGCTAGAAGATCTACATCCGATGTTCCCCACCGCTGACATATTGTCCAGAAAACCTCGGGGTGAAGGGACCCTTCCTCTGGGCCTAATTGCTGGCGACTTAGAAAGTCCGCCTTCCAATTCTCCACTCCTGGAATGAATACCGCAGATATGGCTGGGACATATTTTTCCTGCCCATTTCAGGATGTAATTTACTTCCCTCTGGGCTGCACGACTCCTGGTGCCCCCCTGATGATTGATATATGCCACTGCTGTGGCATTGTCTGATTGAATTCTGACAGGGGACCCTTGGAGTTTGGATGTCCATGCTACTAGGGCATACCGGGCTGCTCGTATCTCTAAGAGATTGATGGGCAGGGCCTTTTCTGCATCCGACCATCTGCCCTGGAGAGACTATTGCTCCAGTACTGCTCCCCAGCCTATAAGGCTGGCATCTGTAGTGACCACCTTCCAAGAAATCGGACTGAAGGATTTCCTTTTTTCCAGATTCTGGGGAACCCACCACCAACGGAGGCTCTTGCGAACGGAAGGGGACAAGGACATTGTAAGTCTAGGGCCTGAACTTTTTTGTTCCAGGCTGACAGTATGGCCCCTTGCAAATTCCTTGAATGGAATTGACCGTAGGGTACTGCTTCGAATGATGCCACCATTTTTCCCAGCAGCCTCATATACAGGCGTATGGACGGCTGTCTTTTTTGTACCCACTAAGTGGATCAAATCTTTCAAAGACAACACCTTTCCTCGAGGCAAGAATATTTTTCTCTGGCCTGAATCCAACCTTAGCCCCAAGTATTCCAGACTTTTGACTGGTTTTTAGGGCTGACTTGTCTCGGTTGATAATCCAACCGTGAGATTCCAGATACTTGATCGTCTTGTGAACGACCACGTCTAGTTTTTTCACTGAGTGGTCTATCAGCAACAAGTCATCCAGATATGCCATTATCATTACACCTTGTGTTCTTAGATTGGCCAATAAAGGGCCAGAATTTTTGTGAACACTCTTGGTGCTGTGGCCAAACCGAAGGGTAAGGCTCTGAACTGAAAATGGCGCCCTTCTACTGCAAAGCGTAGAAATTTTTGGTGGACTGGAAAGATGGGAATGTGCAAATAAGCATCTTTGATGTCGATCGTGGCTAACCAATCCTCCCCTTGTAGGGCAGTGGCCACCGATCGGATCGACTCCATCGGAAAGTCCTGATATACAGGAATTTGTATAGCCCTTTTAAAATTAATATGGGCCTCCCGTCCGCGTTTGCTTCGGGACTGTAAAGAGGTTTGAGTAAAACCCGAACCCTCATTCTTCCAGGGGAACCTCCATAATTACTCCTTGGAGCAATAGTTGTTCTAGTGCCAACAGGAGGGACTCTCTCTTCCGGGGATCCCTTGGCACGTTTGACCTCAAAATGGGAAGGAGGAGAGTCTTTTAACTCCAAACTGTATCCCAAACCTACTGCGGAGAGCACCTATCTGTCTTGATCGTGTCCCGCCAGGTCTCTTTGCGAACAACTGGAGTCCTCCCCCCACCCGACTGAGTGGGGGCTTCAATGAATTTAACTTTGGGGGAGGTTTTGTACCTCCCCTGACCCAGGGTTTCTCATTACCCTGCTACTGTCCGTTTTTTACCCCCGGGATTTGACCGAGGAGGCCGTCGGAACTGTTACACAGCCGATGCCCCAGGGACTGGAGAAGCAGGCCTCTTAAAGAGGGACCTCTAACTCTGCTTTTAACCGGCAAGAGCGTATTTTTACCGCTGGAAATTTTCTGGATATATTTGTCCAGGTTTTCCCTGAATAAGCGTTCACCATGAAATGGGACGCTAACCAGCCATTCTTTACAGGGAGCTTCAGCAGACCAGTTTCTGAGCCATAGGAGCCTACGCATATGTACTATAGACAGCGTAAGGCGGGAGGCCTGATGGACTGAATCCTCTATGGCGTCAACCGCAAAGCCTAAGGCTCTAGGTAGATCAGCTAGGGCAAAGCCTGCTGATCTGTCAAGTCCCTCAAGACCTGTTTCAACTGATCCTTCACTGCTTAGCAGACCCCAATAGCTGCTACTGCTGGTTGTATCACCAAGCAGATTTTCATAAGGACTCCAATCTTTTATCTATTGGGTTCTTGAACATTTGGACATTATCCACTGGACATGTCAGTGATTTATACATACAAGAGATGGCTGCGTCCACTGTAGGGACCTTCCATTTTTTTTTTTTTTTTTGATGAACTTATCCTCCATGGGATAGACCACCGGAAATCTCTTGGGGGAATAAATATTTTCTCAGGACGTTCCCAATCCTGGTAAATGAGCCCTTTCAGTAAAGGGTGAAGTGGAAAAGAACAAACAGTCTGGGGGCTTCTAGCGACCCCAACGAGGATACAGTAGTGGTTGATGGTTCCGCAAGGTGCATTTTTAAATGCTGATCGGACCATGTTAGTCAGAGACTGAACCCATAATCTTTCAGCTTGAGATGCTGAGAAAAGGTTCCCCCACTGTTGATTCCTCTATAACAGAATCAACCTTATCCTGATCCCCTTCAGGCAGGTCGATCCCTGTATGGGACTGTTGCTCTGCTAACAGGCACTCTGAAGGAGGAGACGGAGATCGGGCGTGCTTTCCCTGACAGGGAGGCAGCGATAAATTTTGACAATCTCTCTCTAATCCTCCCAGAGCTGAGGAAAAAACCTCCTCTGTTACATACACAGGAGCAGGTGACTGAGGACAGCCACAGTACCAAGTACCCCTGCGGGGTCTCTACGGTCACTTACCTCTGAACTTCAGGGGAGACTGGTGCAGCAGGAGTATGCCCAAGATCCTCAGAGCCCGATGAGACCCCCTTCGCTTCCTGGAAGATTCAGTTCCGGAGCTACTGGACGGCATATTCCTAAGCCTAAAGCTGAGGTATTCCAGCCGTAATACACCACTTTTACTGAGAATAGTCTAGCACAATTGCTGCTATATCACAGTTGGTGTCTACTAATGTGCCTTTCTAGGGGATGCCTGTATCAACCGCTATGCTGTATGCCTTTAAATGTTGCCAGCTCTGTCTCTGTACTTCATAGCCAGCTTACTGCAATAATGTGGCTTTTTAAAAACCTGCTGGGACGCCCGCACATGCGCAGAAGCGCTGCGGCGCGCACAGAGCGTCATCCCCCAGGCCCCGCCCCTTTTCCCGGCCACCTCTATATATAGAGGCGCGTGCACGCGCACGCGCGCGGCCACGTGCGCCTCGGCGCTAATTTTCAAACATGGAAACCAGGGACAGGAGCCAGGGCCCCCTTTGCCGCAGGCCGGGGGATAGACGAACACTGCAACATGGCAGAGGAAACAGTTTCCTGTAGGAGAACTCACCAGCTGCCTGGACTTTGCTCTCTGAGAAGAAACTAGTCCATATGACAAGAAAAACATTCCACAGCGGCCTCTAGTGGACAAACACAGGTACCGCAGTTTAATATACTAAACATATATAAAAAAACATTCTTTTTTTTTTTTTTTTTTCTTGACCACCATTAAAAATTATTACATTTTTTTAGTAGTTACAGGCATGCACAGATATTAGCGGGAATACCGTTAGGTAACAGACAGAAAGACAAATTAGGCTTGGGGGTCCCCCAATAGAACCAAGTTCCTGGGGGCCCCCACTTACCTGTTCCCCGCCGCAGGACTTTGTTTGGTCCACAAAAGCCCAAACTTCACCTATCACGGCAGGCATTGTAATCAAACCTTCAGGGACCGGGTTCCCAAGGATTCCACTCCCCTGGACCTGTATAGCACCCTGCACAGAAAACATCTTGGTCGTGGGTATGACCAGAGCTCTGGATCCCAGGGTCCAGCTCTCCTAAGAGAAGCATTACAGGCAGAACCTTGCTCTTCTCTGCAAGGCCCGGGTACCGACCGTTTAGCTATGAAGCTTTTTTGGTCGGATCCGGAATAGCTTACTGAGGCCCAAAAGAACCTGTACGCAAGCTCAGTGAAAAACACATGTTTCTTCTTGGCCAACACCTTAGACACTGGCAAAAAACTGAGGTGCTCCCGGATGGGAGGGGCTTATATAGGGGAGGGTACTTCCGGTTTTGGAAGTTGCCAGTGCCAGCACCTGACGGTAACTATATAACCCATTAGTAATGACTATGTCGCTCTGTGTCCCGTGATGTACGAGAAAGAAATACAGATTCTGTTTCTCATTTTAAGACATTTGTAACTAGAAGATTGCTACTAACAAACTTGTTACTAAAGTGTCTGATGCAACTTATTATTGTGGGGAAAATGATGATCTCTTTGTTTCCTGTTCCTAGAAGCCAGAAGGACGCCCTAAGTTTTATGACCTTTTGGTGGCAATCGGCCAAATACTAGAAGGAGAATTCTGAAGACATGGAAATAGTTATACTTCACTGACTGGATTTTTTTATTGTTAGACAAGTTAGTAATTGGACTTCTAATTTGCTGGACATACATTTCTCATATATGGTTCCTACATGATTTCTTCAGGGTTTTTTTTACATGTATTTTTAGAATATCTGGCACACTACGGGCTTTACCTTCTGTAGGTTTACCCAACTCACAACCCCGTTTGTTTGATGGAATTTGTCCCCTGATCTATTTTCTAGATGAACGGCCTAAATGCTATGGAAATTTTGAAATATCTGTGAATGACGGGTAAAGGATTTCTAAAACATAATTTTTTTTAAACTGTGACGCCTTGTTGCGTATCTGTACATAACATGTATATTTATAGAAATATATTTATGATAAAAAGTTGTTTGTATTCGTATTGGATGTTTTGCATTATTTCTTTTATTTCTTTTATGAAATAGACTGTGGGATTTTTTTTAACATGCAGAGTAAGTCCACAAATTAAAAAGAAACTTCAATGTGTGTTACAAATGTGCATTGCACTCCACTGGCTGAAGTAAACGGAGGGCAAAAAGAGAATGACAGTCGCTTAATAAGTTGTTATAAATGTTAAATTGGCTGTCAAAGTCACATGATGTACTTTTCTTCACTGAGCTTTCTCTGCCGCTTTAAGCACACAGTACCCTGCATCTCATCAGAGGCTACACACTGTAGGGTCTAATGCCTTTCTGGAAAACAATTTAAAGGTACCTGTTGAACTCAACACACAACTGCTGTTTGTGAAATGACTAAATATAAATACAGTGGGTACGGAAAGTATTCAGACCCCCTTAAATTTTTCACTCTTTGTTATATTGCAGCCATTTGCTAAAATCATTTAAGTTCATTTTTTTCCTCAATAATGTACACACAGCACCCCATATTGGACATAAAAACACTGAATTGTTGACATTTTTGCAGATTTATTAAAAAAGAAAAACTGAAATATCACATGGTCCTAAGTATTCAGACCCTTTGCTGTGACACTCATATATTTAGCTCAGGTGCTGTCCATTTCTTCTGATCATCCTTGAGGCCGGGTTCACACTTGTGCGACACGACAGCCGTCCTTCTTTGGATCCGACTTTTGTCCGACTTTCAATGAACGGGGATCCGACTTGGATCCCCGCCAATACCAGGCACTGTGTTTGGTATGAATCTTGAGGGGGAACTCCACACCAAATTTTAAATAAAAAAACGGCATGGGTTCCCCCTCCAAGAGCATACCAGGCCCTTGGGTCTGGTATGGATTTTAAGGGGAACCCCCTACGCCAAAAAAACGGCGTGAAGGGCCCCCCAAAATCCAAACCAGACCCTTATCCGAACACGCAACCTGGCAGGCCGCAGGGGAAGAGGGGGGGGGACGAGAGAGCGGCCCCCCTCCCTCCTGAACCGTACCAGGCCGCATGCCCTCAACATGGGGGGGTTTGGTGCTTTGGGGCGACCTGTGGCCCCCCCACCCCAAAGCACCCTGCCCCCATGTTGATGGCCGTTGGTTGTCGGGGTCTGCGGGCGGGGGGCTTATCGGAATCCGGGAGCCCCCCTTTAATAAGGGGGCCACCAGATCCTGCCCCCCCCACCCTATGTGAATGAGTATGGGGTACATCGTACCCCTACCCATTCACCTGGTGGAAAAAAAATGGCAATAAAAAAACACACACAGCTTTTTAAAGCAATTTATTGCACAGCTCCAGGGGTCTTCTTCCGACTTCGGGGTCTCTGCACTCTCCGGTTCTTCCTTCCTTCTGCCGGGCCTCCGCTATCTTCTTCCAGCTCTTTTGCTAGCGGGGCCCGGTCTTCTCCGTCGCCTTCTTCCCTCGCTCTCCGGTTCTTTCTTCCTTCTGCCGGCCCCTCCACTATCTTCTTTCAGCTCTTCTGCTAGTGGAGGGGCCCGGTCTTCTCCGTCGCCGTCTTCTTCCCTCTTCTCCTTCTTGATGTTGACACGTCGCTTCCTCCCACTGTAATGCTTGGCTGTTTGCTCCGCAGCGATTTATATAGGCTTCTCATGACGTCACAGTCACATGCTCCCATGACGTCACAGTCACATGCTCCGGGGCCACCCGGAGCATGTGACTGTGACGTCATGAGAAGCCTATATAAATCGCTGCAGAGCGAACAGCCAAGCATTACAGCGGGAGGAAGTGACGTGTCAACATCGAGAAGGAGAAGAGGGATGAAGACGCCGACGGCGACGGAGAAGACCGGGCCCCTCCACTAGCAAAAGAGCTGGAAGAAGATAGTGGAGGGGCCGGCAGAAGGAAGAAAGAAAGAACCGGAGAGCGAGGGAAGAAGGCGACGGAGAAGACCGGGCCCCGCTAGCAAAAGAGCTGGAAGAAGATAGTGGAGGCCCGGCAGAAGGAAGGGAGAGCGCGGAGACCCCCGAAGTCGGAAGAAGACCCCCGGAGTTGTGCAATAAATTGCTTTAAAAAGCTGTGTGTGTTTTTTTATTGCCATTTTTTTTCCACCAGGTGAATGGGTAGGGGTACGATGTACCCCATACTCATTCACATAGGGTGGGGGGGCCGGGATCTGGGGGCCCCCTTATTAAAGGGGGACTACCGGATTCCGATAAGTCCCCCGCCCGCAGACCCCGACAACCAACGGCCAGGGTTGTCGGGAAGAGGCCCTGTCCTCATCAACATGGGGGCAGGGTGCTTTGGGGTGGGGGGGCCGCAAGTCGCCCCCCTGCCCCAAAGCACCAAACCCCCCATGTTAAGGGCATGCGGCCTGGTACGGTTCAGGAGAGAGGGGGGCCGCCCTCTCTTCCCCCCCTCTTCCCCTGCAGCCTGCCAGGTTGCGTGCTCGGATAAGGGTCTGGTTTGGATTTTGGGGGAACCCCCACGCCGATTTTTCGGCGTAGGGGTTCCCCTTAAAATCCATACCAGACCCAAGGGCCTGGTATGCTCTTGGAGGGGAACCCATGCCGTTTTTTTATTTAAAATTTGGCCTGGAGTTCCCCCTCAAGAGCAGCAGAGCACAAGTCGCATGCCAAAGTCGGATCATGCAAGACTGCGGTCCGACTTTGATCCGACTTCAATGATAGTCAATGGGCTGAAGTCGGATCAAAGTCGGACCAAAGTAGTACAGGGAGCATTTTCAAAGTCGGACCGACATGTGTCGGACCAGTTAAGACGGCTCCCATAGGGAAACATTGATTTTCACATGTCATGTGACATGAGCTCCCAATGTCGGAGCGTTTGTCGCCCCAGTGTGAACCCGGCCTGAGATGGTTCTACACCTTGATTTGAGTCCAGCTGTGTTTGATTATACTGATTGGACTTGATTAGGAAAGCCACACACCTGTCTATATAAGACCTTACAGCTCACAGTGCATGTCAGAGCAAATGAGAATCATAAGGTCAAAGGAACTGCCTGAAGAGCTCAGAGACAGAATTGTGGCAAGGCACAGATCTGGCCAAGGTTACAAAAAAATTTCTGCTGCACGTAAGGTTCCTAAGAGCACAGTGGCCTCCATAATCCTTAAATGGAAGACGTTTGGGACAACCAGAACCCTTCCTAGAGCTGGGCGTCCGGCCAAACTGAACTATCGGGGGAGAAGAGCCTTGGTGAGAGAGGTAAAGAAGAACCCAAAGATCACTGTAACTGAGCTCCAGAGATGCAGTCAGGAGATGGGAGAAAGTTGTAGAAAGTCAACCATCACTGCAGCCCTCCACCAGTCGGGGCTTTATGGCAGAGTGGCCCGACAGAAGCCTCTCCTCAGTGCAAGACACATGAAAGCCCGCATGGAGTTTGCTAAAAAAAACACCCGAAGGACTCCAAGATGGTGAGAAATAAGATTCTCTGGACTGATGAGACCAAGATAGAACTTTTTGGTCTTAATTCTAAGCGGTATGTGTGGAGAAAACCAGACACTGCTCATCACCTGTCCAATACAGTCCCAACAGTGAAGAATGGTGGTGGCAGCATCATGCTGTGGGGGTGTTTTTCAGCTGCAGGGACAGGACGACTGGTTGCAATTGAGGGAAAGATGAATGCGGCCAAGTACAGGGATTTCCTGGATGAAAACCTTCTCCAGAGTGCTCAGGACCTCAGACTGGGCCGAAGCTTTACCTTCCAACAAGACAATGACCCTAAGCACACAGCTAAAATAACAAAGGAGTGACTACACAACAACTCCGTGACTGTTCTTGAATGGCCCAGCCAGAGTCCTGACTTAAACCCAATTGAGCATCTCTAGAGAGACCTAAAAATGGCTGTCCACCAACGTTTACCATCCAACCTGAGAGAACTGGAGAGGATCTGCAAGGAGGAATGGCAGAGGATCCCCAAATCCAGGTGTGAAAAACTTGTTGCATCTTTCCCAAAAAGACTCATGGCTGTATTAGATCAAAAGGGTGCTTCTACTAAATACTGAGCAAAGGGTCTGAATACTTAGGACCATGTGATATTTCAGTTTTTTCTTTTTTAATAAATCTGCAAAAATGTCAACAATTCTGTGTTTTTCTGTCAATATGGGGTGCTGTGTGTAAAATAATGAGGAAAAAATTAACTTAAAAGATTTTAGCAAATGGCTGCAATATAACAAAGAGTGAAAAATTTAAGGGGGTCTGAATACTTTCCGTACCCACTGTATATGCACCTTCTTGTTGACGGGATGGAGTATATATCTTCAAAGTCATATTCAGAAGCTGACTTTCTACTCACAATCTACTGACCTATGGCACTTTCACATTTGGCCTTAAAGTGGAAGTAAACCCATCCATTTAACTGTTTCAAAAAATAGTTATGCCTCGTACACACCATCGGTTTTCCCGTCGGGAAAACTGCCATGTTTTCTTTTGGCCGGGAAAACCGGACGTGTGTATGCTTCATAGCAGTTTTCCTGACATGAAAACTGCAGTGAAAAAAATTAGAACTTGTTCTATTTTTTCCCATCGCGAATCGCAGCGTTTTTTTTCTCGCAGTTTTCCTATGGGGAAACACTGCGAGGGAGCATACACACAGCCGGTTTTCCTGACCAAAGCTCTCCTGACAGTTTTCCTGTCGGGAAAAACGGTCGTGTGTACAGGGGAAAAGTGACCAAGCCAGTTCTCGGTTTTCCCGGCGGTCTTTTGACCGCCGGGAAAACCGATGGTGTGTACGAGGCATAACATTTCTGGCACATGCCGGGACTGTAACTATGACATTGGTTGTGCTCTCAACCAATCTATGAAACCATCCAATGGCTGGAGTCATAACTGATCACATGTGCAGCATCATGGCAGTTGGAGATTAAACAGAGGCCAAGATGTCAGCTTCCTTGGCTGAAAATGATAGGAGGGTTCACTTCTACTTTAAATTTGTATTAAAAGAAATTTACTCTGAAATGCATTTTCTGGTTTCTCCCACCAGCCCCTACAGTACACAGTATTGATGTAGGGGGTGACATGAGAAACCAGAGCATGTTGGGGGAAGCAGTTGGAAGAATGATGGATATGAAGATTCTGTGGACTGCTTTCAATGCAGCAGAGTGCAGAGTACAAGAACATGCATCTGAACTTAAAAGTATAAAGTCTCTTCTTTTACAGGTGCTCTTTAGTTTTACCATTTTTTTATTCCAGAGACAGGGTTTCTTTAGGAAAGCATGTTAAATATGGCCTGAGCTTGTGAGATTGCATGGTGTAGCTGCTGCACTAAGCCAATCAAGATACTGGCCTATTAGAAATTGCCACCTGGAATACACTGCCGTATTGATAAACTGTGGATGGACCAGCCTCGAGTCCTGCAGGAACGCTTGGGAACGGGGTTCCTGTACTTTTTCCACAGTGGTAACGCCATTCACGTTAGCAGCCACAACCTGCAGAGCCGACAGCGCAACCGCAGTGGTGTAATGGTGCCGCCTGGTGCCATTTTTGAATGGAAGGCAGTAACACTCGGGCTCGGTGGCTGTGGCACCTCGCCACAGCAGAGAGCAGGAGAACAGTACCAATAAACTGATGTGAGTGTCTCGGTGGCGGCGCCTCGCCACAGCAGAGAGGAGGACACTAATGTGCGGGGGGCAGCGAATAACATTACTGGGGGAGTGAATGGGGCAGAGGATGACATTACTGTGGGGGGGAGGTGAAGGGGGTGGATTAGGACATTGCTGGGGGGGGGGAGTGAAGAGGGCAGAGGTGGACATTACTGTGTGGGGGGTGAAGGAGGCAGAGGAGGACATTACTGTGGGGAGGTGAAGGGTCTGAGGATGTTACTGGGGGGTGGAGAGAATGGGACAGAGATAGAAATTACTAGGGGGGGGGGGTAAAGGGGGCAGAGGTGGACATTACTGGGGAGGAGGTGAAGGAGCAGAGGTTGACATTATTAGGGGGGGGGTGAAGGGGGCAGAGGAGGACATTACTGGGGGGTGAAAGGGGCAGAGAAGGACAATGCTGTGTGGACAGGGCTCGAATCCTGCAGGAACGCATGGGAGCACACTTTTTTATATTTGAGGTGGGTGGAGGATCTTGGGTGAGTTCCCACACTTTTTTTCCCAGGACTTGACCCCTGGGAGGGACTGTGCAGTGTCTTGTGTAGAGACAGCTGCAAGAGAGCCTGCCATGTGGAGCATATGCCTTGGAAAAACTTGCGGTCATTCACTCTGTTGCAATGGGTTTTTTTTGTTTGTTTTTTAGAAATCGAGCCAGTTGACTCTGCTCTAGTGTATATACGTGTTACCTTGCCCAATACAATGAATAGAAGGCTGTCTACATGTGTGGCATATGTAGACGTATGTCGATGTTCTTTCCATTTATTTCTGCTTGTCGGGCCCTACGCGTAGTAGAGCAGAGGCACCCGGCTGCATTTCTGATCATGACACTGCCAGTGCTAAACAGGACTGGCAATGCAACTGGTTCAATGTCTGCACATGGAATCTGTATGCTTGGTAACTTTTTCATCAGCCATGATTAAAGTGGTTGTAAACCCTATAGGTAAGCCTATAATAAGGAGATATTTACCATATACGCTTGCGCCAACGTCATCGGCGCATGCGCACTGAAGAAACGGCTCAATCGTGACGTTTCTAAAGGGCCAGTGCTGTGACTGGTGGCTCCGGCCAATCACAGCGCCGGAGCCCGCATCCTGGAAATAACTCCGGGAGACATGTCCCTGGTCACAGCGGTGTACGGGGACCGCTGCAACAGCTTTGATCTAAGGTAAGTATTTTATAATGAGCTAGTATGCGATGCATACTAGCTCATTATGCATTTGTCTTGCCGGTTTTGTTTATATATGGGTTTACAACCACTTTAAGGCCTGACGGCCGAAACGAGTTGGCTTTCCTTTTCACTGCTGTTCACATGCAATAATAAAATTATGTTTTAGCTGACTTTCATAGCACCAGACTTTCTTCTTTTTTGCATGGACTATATGGAGGTTTACAGAGACTTCATAGGCTGAGTGCTGTGTTCTTGAGGCTCACCAGGCATTGCACAGGAGGTAGTAGCTTGGATGCACTTGTCCTAGCCTGAACTGTTATTACAAGGCAGAATGGATCCATGCTTTCATGTTGTTTACGCCAAATTCTGACCTTACCATCTGAATGTCGCAGCTGAAATCGAGACTCATCAGACCAGGCAAGATTTTTCCTATCTTCTATTGTCCAATTTTAGTAAGCCTGTGCGAATTGTAGCCTCAGTTTCCTGTTCTAACTGTTGCCTTTCTATAATCTCGAACCAGTTTGCCCATTCTCCTCTGACCTCCGACATCAACAAGGCATTTTCATCCACACAACCGCTGCTCACTGGATATTTTCTCTTTTGTGGACCATTCTCTGTAAACCCTAGAGATGGTTGTGTGTGAAAATTTCAGTTGATCACCTGCTTTTTTTGAAATACTCAGAACAGTCCGTCTGGCACCAACAACTATGCCACATTCAAAATCACTTAAATCCCCTTTCGTCCCCATTCTGATGCTCGGTTTGAACTTCAGCAAGTTGTATTTACCATGTCTAGATGCCTGAATGCATTGGGGTTGATTTACTAAAGGCCAATAGACTGTGTACTTTGCAAAGTGCAATTGCAGTTGCTCCAGAGCTTAGTAAGTGAGGTAAAGCTTAACTTTGCAAAGAATACTCAATTACAGTACATGCAAGCAAAATGAAAAAACAAAAAACAAAACAAAAAAAACGTATTTTTGCTTGCACATGATTGGATGATGTTACCAAGCAATTAAATTTTATGTACCTAATAAAATGTCTGGTGAGTGTATGTGCCTGTTAACTTTTTTTTATCATGGTTGGGGCAAGGCGAGGCCTGCAATACAGGCCTGGCAATTGAGCGGGGTAAATATCTGTATAGCTGTTAACTTTTTTTTTCATGAGCGAGGTGAAGGGAGACTCACATTGCAAATTGTCATTTTTAGATCTTATCCACCTTACTGGCTCTAGAGATTGTTTTGATCTTCATTAGGAGGAAGGAAATGTATGTGGTAAATATAGACCAAAAGACACACAAATCACATTCATGAAAGAAAATATGTTTCAGTTCACTTACAGCAAAAAGGAAAAGCAGAAGTCACTAAAGCCAAACTACTATTACAGTGAACACAAATAAAGATTGTGATAATATAACGAGAATCGGTTACAGGCCATACACTGACTTTCAATGAATATTACCTCCCGTAATATAAAAAAATACACTACGCTACCAACATAGTCAAAAACGCTCATTTACTGTTTGTGTCTAAAAATGAAATGTGGTTGGCAATGCGTTCATAGACAAGAGACTTGCTGAAGTGGAACATTTTGAAGATAATTGCCACATCCTTCCTTGCCATCACAGGAGATGTGAAGTAAACAGGCTGATTCATTTTATACCACAGACTGACTTTTTCTGTGGAACGGCCTTTACTGATGACAAAATCCTGAGCGCAGATGGTCGTTGTGTTTGTGAAGAATTGTGGCTTTGCGTTACACTCCTGGTGCCCTTTTATTAACACAGCCTAGTTCACTGAAATCTAAAAACACTTTCTGCTTCTGAGGGGACTGGCATGTTATTGTGTACAGTATATAAATATAAGCGTGTAAGCTTTATATTGGGACTGCTGTCTGCTCCTGATGTGGCCCATGTGTTTCATGTAAAAATTTTATTAGGCTACTTTCACACTGGGGCGGTGGCGGTAAAACACCGCTATTTTTAGCGGTGCTTTACCGTCCCTTTTGCGGCGATATTCGGCGGCTAGCTGGGTGCTTTTTACCCCCGCTAGCGGACGAAAAAGGGTTAAAACCGCCCGCAAAGCTTTGCCGGCGCTGCCCATTCATTTATTGGGCAGGGGCGCTGTAGGAGCGGTGTATTCACCGCTCCTACAGCGCCTCAAAGATGCGGCTAGCAGGACTTTTTTTACCATCCTGCCACCGCTTCAGTGTGAAAGCACTCAGGCTTTCACACTGGAGTGAAACGAGAGGCTCTTTCAGGGCACTTTGCAGGTGCTATTTTTAGCGCTATAGCGCCTGCAAAGCGCGTGTGAAAGTGGCCTTACTGACTCACAAGATGTTTTTTTATTTATTTTTTGCTATTAAATGCCACTTTCTTAAAGCAGAGCTCCACCCTAAAGTGGAACTTCCACTCATTGGAACCCTCCCCCCCTCCGGTGTCACATTTGGCACCTTTCAGGGGGGAGGGGGTGCAGACAGGTATTTGCACCCACTTCCGGGAGTCCTCTCTGCGGGTATTCTGCGGGTAGTGCGTCACTTCCCGCAGAACACCCGTTGTGTTCTGGGAGACACTCGGCAGCCAGAACACAACGGTGACCAGTGAGGACGGCGCTGCGTGACTCGCGCATGCGCCGTAGAGAACCGGACAGTGAAGCCGGAACGCTTCACTTCCTGATTCCCTCACCCATGATGGCGGTGGGGGCAGCCGAGAGACGAGCGATTGCTCGTCTTCTGCTGCTGACGTCGCTGGACTCCAGGACAGGTAAGTGTCTTAATATTAAAAGTCAGCAGCTGCAGTATGTGTAGCTGCTGGCTTTTAATATTTTCTTAACGGCGGAGCTCCGCTTTAAAGTAATTTGTTAGCGAAGGAATAAATACAGTACAGGTTTGAAATATTTATATCTGTTCACTTTCAGAGTGCAAGAAAATAGAGATAATACTGTGTATAGTATATTAATAGACCAATTTAACATTAATGTTGCTGCATAAGAATAGAACAGGCAATACAAATACATTATGGAATTAGACGTAGCACAGGAGAAAGGATGTCAGCTCATTTGTATAATTACATGACACTTTGTGATATTCCACATAAGTTGCATCTTCAAAACTTTAAACATCTATCCAAATGCTCTCCTGATGAGCCCTATAGGTAATAAGTCTTATTAGGAACAGCTCTGAAAATCTGTAGGTAGCAGCCATTTGTCTGCTTAGGTCATGTACTAGTTACAGACAAATGAACTGAATGTAACTGAATGCAAGTGATATGAATAGTGACAAACCTTGCATATAACACAGACAACAGAGGATGGAAGGATAGAAGTATAGAACTACTTTTTTTTTTTTAAATGGGCCCCTGCAAGTTTATGCAATAATGTGCTAGTGTGCACATCATACTAACACAATATGACAGACTTACCTTTTAAACAGAGCGATCCAGCGCTGAGCTGTAAATGCTTCCAGTGCCTCCGTCTTCACCCAGTCTTCTTTCCAGGTTCCGGCTCTCTGGCTGTTTGAATGGCTGGGCCGCCATGACGTCACTCATGGGAATCATGATCGCAGCACTGCAGAATGTCCTGAAGCCAATGTGAATATCTCCTAAACAGCACAAGTTTAGGAGATGTGCATTGTACCTATTATAAGCTGTGGGTACAAGTGTTTACTATCGCTTTAAAGAGGAACTTCACCCTTCACCATCATTAAAACTACAATAAAGGCACCTTTAGATTTATTTAATAATGGCAGTCTCCAAACAGAAACATATAGATAAGTGCAGGCCTTTTTATTCTTTGTATACCTTATATTTCCTTTCCTCCCCATTCTTTTGATGGTGGCCATTTTCACTGATGCATCCATATTTTCACCTTTACTTCCTGTAGTTCAGCCTGAAACCATGGATCTTCCTCCAGGGACATGTGACAATGCACACCATCTGAGGGAGGAAAAACATGCCTTTGCCCAACGTTTGTAGTTTACAGATAAGGCACAGGTAACATGGCCTTCCTAGAATTGAGCTGTGAGGCCAGGGCTATGTAACCAGTGCCTTACTCAACCAGGAAGTAGAAAAACTGTAATTGCATGTCAAAAGCAACTCATGTTTGTTTGAAGCTAAAAACCTGGGAAAAGGGACTGCTCCTATTCTGCTATCTTTGTTTAGGTCTATGGAGAAGCAAAAAGCAGTTTTACTTTGCCAATCCTTCGCTTCCTCCAGACTGTAAGACCAGTCTCTGCAGCTTTTTCTCCCCTATATTCCTCCAGTTGCAGGTACCCTCATGTCATTAAGTCCAATTCAGAGTGTGTAGCCCTGCACTGGATATGATGATGCTGGGGGATAGTCCATTGTTGAAGCATAGTGGAGTAGAGGAGAGTAATGGATGATTGGCAAAGAAGCGGAGGATTGTGTAAGTAAAACCAATTTTTGCAGACCCCCTGACCTAAATAAGTATTTATTCTAGGCTTACCTATAGGTAGAAGTTACAAAACAGGGTTTACAACCACTTTAAGGGGCAATGTACTACTATTTAAAGAAGCGATAATACTGTGTGCACTGGATTAAAGTGCACTTCTTTTGTAAGTATTATTTAATTTTTAGTTTAAAGTGATTGTCAAGTCTTGGTTTTTTTTTTCTATAAAAATAACAAACATGTTAAACTTACCTGTTCTGTTGCAGTGGATTTGCACAGAGCAGCACCGATCCTCCTCTTCTCGGATCCCTCTTTGCTGCTCCTGGCTCCTCCCTCCTGTTGAGTGCCTCCACAGCAAGCAGCTTGCTATGGGGGCACCCAAGCCAAGCTGCAGCTCCATTTATTTATTCAGACACAGAGCTGGGGTTCGGCCTCCCCCCTTTCTCTCCTGATTGGCTAACTGACTTTAATTGACAGCAACGGGAGCCAATGTCTCAGCCAAGCAGGAGGGAGAGTCCCGGATGGCTGAGGCACTCGTGGACATCGCTGGACAAAGATGGAGCTCAGGTAAATATTAGGGGGGCTGCTGCACACAGAAGGCTTTTTATCTTAATGCAAAGAATGCATAAAGATAAAAAGCCTTCTGACGTTACAACTCCTTTAATAAAAGGTGTTGTTTGTTTAAAAACTACAGTATGAGAGGCATGTTTATTGTTTCTTGGTAAATGGGCTGAAGTTGGAGCTGAGGTGAAAAGAAGATTGCAGACTGGCTATTATTACATTTGGAAGACTCCTGAAAAAGCATACCTACCCAGGTTACAGGGCAAAGCGAGTGTTGACCTTAGTGTCGGTCAAACGTTGACATAAGTGGCTTGATTGCAAGGTGGTGGTACACTCTGGTGAGGTACGCACAGGAGTTTTTGAGTAGGCACGGCAAGTACACACAACAAGATTGCACTTTATATTAGGAAGAACATACTGTGTTTTGGAAGATAAAAGGACTCTTATTAATTATTTGCATTTTCGCTATATATAAGTTTTGTCACTGTATGACATACACATACAGTGGGGCAAAAAAGTATTTAGTCAGCCACCAATTGTGCAAGTTCTCCCACTTAAAAAGATGAGAGAGGCCTGTAATTGTCATCATAGGTATACCTCAACTATGAGAGACAAAATGTGGAAACAAATCCAGACAATCACATTGTCTGATTTGGAAAGATTTTATTTGCAAATTATGGTGGAAAATAAGTATTTGGTCAATATCAAAAGTTCATCTCAATACTTTGTTATATATCCTTTGTTGGCAATGACAGAGGTCAAACGTTTTCTGTAAGTCTTCACAAGGTTGTCACACACTGTTGCTGGTATGTTGGCCCATTCCTCCATGCAGATCTCCTCTAGAGCAGTGATGTTTTGGGGCTGTCGCTGGGCAACACAGACTTTCAACTCCCTCCAAAGGTTTTCTATGGGGTTGAGATCTGGAGACTGGCTAGGTCACTCAAGGACTTTGAAATGCTTCTTACGAAGCCACTCCTTCGTTGCCCTGGTGGTGTGTTTGGGATCATTGTCATGCTGAAAGACCCAGCCACGTTTCATCTTCAATGCCCTTGCTGATGGGAGGAGGTTTGTACTCAAAATCTCACGATACATGGCCCCATTCATTCTTTCATGTACACGGATCAGTCGTCCTGTTCCCTTTGCAGAGAAACAGCCCCAAAGCATGAGGTTGCCACCCCCATGCTTCACAGTAGGTATGGTGTTTTTTGGTTGCAACTCAGCATTCTCTCTCCTCCAAACACGACGAGTTGTGTTTCTACCAAACAGTTCTACTTTGGTTTCATCTGACCATATGACATTCTCCCAATCCTCTTCTGGATCATCCAAATGCTCTCTAGCAAACCTCAGATGGGCCCAGACATGTACTGGCTTAAGCAGGGGGACACGTCTGGCACTGCAAGATCTGAGTCCCTGGTGGCGTAGTGTGTTACTGATGGTAGCCTTTGTTACCTTGGTCCCAGCTCTCTGCAGGTCATTCACTAGGTCCCCCCGTGTGGTTCTGGGATTTTTGCTCACCGTTCTTGTGATCATTTTGACCCCACGGGGTGAGATCTTGCGTGGAGCCCCAGATCGAGGGAGATTATCAGTGGTCTTGTATGTCTTCCATTTTCTAATTATTGCTCCCACAGTTGATTTCTTCACACCAAGCTGCTTGCCTATTGCATATTCAGTCTTCCCAGCCTGGTGCAGGTCTACAATTTTGTTTCTGGTGTCCTTCGACAGCTCTTTGGTCTTCACCATAGTGGAGTTTGGAGTGTGACTGTTTGAGGTTGTGGACAGGTGTCTTTTATACTGATAACAAGTTCAAACAGGTGCCATTAATACAGGTAACGAGTGGAGGACAGAGGAGCCTCTTAAAGAAGAAGATACTGGTCTGTGAGAGACAGAAATCTTGCTTGTTTGTAGGTGACCAAATACTTATTTTCCACCATAATTTGCAAAAACAAAATCTTTCCAAATCAGACAATGTGATTGTCTGGATTTGTTTCCACATTTTGTCTCTCATAGTTGAGGTATACCTATGATGACAATTACAGGCCTCTCTCATCTTTTTAAGTGGGAGAACTTGCACACTTGGTGGCTGACTAAATACTTTTTTTGCCCCACTGTATTTACAGAACCACATGGACACTGATTGTTGTTTAATAATTTATTCACAGAAATAAGTATATTTTTGTGTATTGATTTTTTTTTTAATTGTCGTACTGCATTTTTTGGATATTACACTTTCTTTGAGTGTAGGAACATATGGCAGCAGTTTAGCGGCAACAAATAGTATATATTGATAATCTACATTTCATTTATATCAATATACAGTAGTGCAGGATTTTTTGTTCGATTTTGTACGTTCTCATACATGTAGTATCGCCATAAACAGGAGGAGTAGCAGAACGTGTTTGAGGTGTAATTCTAACTATGCCTATGTTGTGTGTGAGATTTAAAGCAATACTAAAGTCTCACTTTTTTTTTTGTTAAAAATAACAAACATGTTATACTTACTTTCTCTGTGCAGTGGTTTTGCACAGAGCAGCCCAGATCCTCCTCTTCTCGGGTCCCTCTTAGGGGCTCCTGGCCCCTCCCTCCTGTTAAGTGCCCCCACAGCAAGCAGCTTGTTATGGGGGCAACAGAGCCATTAGGACACGGAGCCGCGGCCTGGTCGGGCCCCTCTCTCTCTCCTCATTGGCTGATTGACTTTGATTGACAGCAGCGGGAGCTGATGGCGCTTCACTGCTGTCTCAGCCAATGAGGAGGGAAAGTCCTGGACAGCCAAGTCTCTCATGCAACATCGCTGGATCGAGGTGGGGCTCAGGTAAATATTAGGGAGGCTGAGGGGGGCTGCTCCACACAGAAGTTTTTTTATCTTAATGCATAGAATGCCTTTACAACCACTTTAACTTATTATGACAATTTTGTGAAAAAATCATTTACTCATAATTTTTCAAAGAATTTGGTTTGGCAGCACAGAATGCTGAAAATTGGCCTGGACTGCAAGGGGTGAAAGTGTCCAAAGGTAGTTAAAAAAAAGGGGTCCCCAAATACAGTATACAGCAACCCCTCTAGGTAAAGGGTATATAGTATCCCTTGTTACTATTCACCTTACTTTGTCTGTGAATGAGTAACTAAAAACACCCAGACTGTGAAAAAAGTTAATTTTATTGAGATGTCACATCCAAATACATGCGAGCAGTACAGTCAAAATAGTACAAATTCATTCCAGAGTAACATTTAACAGTGAGTCGCCAACCCACCATATAGAGACCCCCGTCAGTGTCACATACAGCCTAGGGTTGCCACCTGTCCGGGATTCACCCGGACAGTACAGGTTTTGAATCATTTTGAACCATGTGACCGGTTTTCAGTCTCCCTGGCACCCGGACACATGATTCATTTAGATCGGACTGTGCCAGCTAGGGATTGGCGGAAGGAACATAGTAAGTTCTTATCGGGCAGCCGCTGGGGGCTGAGGAAGGAGCAAAACTAGTTAAATCACTCAGCAGTGCAGTAAAACTTTTTCAGCGGCTCCCGACAATTAAACTATAGTCCAGGTCCCCTTGTGTATATCAATCAGCCGGGGCATGTAATTGCCGGGAGCTGCAGTACAAGGATTACTTCGCCGGGACTATTTTATGATTTTCGGGCACAGGTGAAGTAATCCTTGTGCTGTGGTCCTGGAAATTACATGCCTGGCAGATTGACAGAGAAGTGGAGGTCTGGAGCACCATCAAGATTGCTGCTGCCAGATAAGGATTAACCCCTTCTGTTCCTATCCCAGACTGCAGCACTCCTAAGGTAACAACAAGGTTACAGGACATAAGTCTGATCAGAGTAATCACTTGACCAGGAGGTGAGGAGTTAATGAGTAGTCTTGCCTTGCTTGTCTCTGCTGGAAAGATGAGGAGGAGGAGGAGGGGGGTGCATGGTGGATAAAAAACTGAAGGCAAGGTGCTGTCTGTGTGTATCTGTGAGGATGTGAACCTGGGGCAAGGGGGCAGGATGGACAAGACAGACATGCACAGGGACTGCCTGTGATTGTGTATGTGGGCCAGTGATGGTTACCCTCTGCATTACATATTACTTCCCTCTGCCATACTACTGACCTCCGCCTTCTGCTTTTTTTTTTTACATGCCCCGGCGGATTGTTGGGACGGATTTATTTGTTGGAACCACTGCATTAAAGGGGTTGTAAAGGTTTGTTTTTTATTTTCTAAATAGGTTCCTTTGAGCTAGTGCATTGTTGCTTCACTTACCTTTTCCTTTGATTTCCCTTCTAAATGTTTTTTTTCTTTGTCTGAATTTCTCACTTCCTGTTTCTCCTCACTAAACTTCACACCATCATCCGAGTGGTGTGGAGTCACCCAGAACAGCTTACTGAACAGCTTACTGAGGAGGAACAGGAAGTGAGAAATTTAGACAAAGAAAAAAAAAACATTTAGAAGGTAAATCAAAGGAAAAGGTAAGTGAACCAACAATGCACTAGCTTAAAGGAACCTATTTAGAAAATAAAAAATGAACCTTTACAACCCCTTTAAGGATTACTCCGCTGCTCCCTGATGAGCTTTAACTAGTCCTGCTAAGGTGCCTGAACAACTTGGGCATCTTTTGTTACCTTAGAAAGTTTTAGGGAATGTCCGGTTCACTTTAAGGCTGGCTTCACACCTACGCAAATTCGATGAGGGTTTCCCCACATCCAATTCGCATAGCAGGAGAATGTGACCAGCTCTCTATGGAACCGGTTCACATATCTCCGGGGTGGTTGCGGAGCGCACTGCGTCTTTGGCTCTGTTTCGGGGCCGAATTCTTGCAAAGATTCATCCCTGATTTGTCCCTGAAACGGAGAACAGGGAGCACATCGTTCCTGTGCGATCCGCAGCTGGCTCCAGTGTGAACCAAGCCTAAAGCCCAACTCCAGCTTCTGTTTCTCCCTGCCTTAATTTTCTTAAAGTCCACCTCCAGTAATGTGCTGTAAATTAGCAATTAAACTGTACAAGGAAGGCAAAGCACTAACAGCGGATGGCTACATTCACCTTGGGGGATTAGTTCTGGTGTGAATAGTGGCGGCAGGTATCAGATTCCTGTTGCAGCTGTTAGCGAGTAGGTGCGGCAGCAGGCCTCCTTCACTATAATGACATTTCACCAGGGGCCACAGCTATTTGTGCCTCTCTGAATGGCCAATGATTACCTGTGCTGATCGCTGCTGGACGCCAGACTGCCAAAATGTCAATATAGTGAAGGGGGCCGGCAGCCACGCCTAGCTGCTGAGAGCCACATCAGGAGCTGTTACAATTCGCACCAGCCCTAATCACCAGTGTGAAAGTAGCCTAAGGCCCCTTTCACACTGATGCGTTTTTACTCTGCAATGGGACGTTTCACACCACTGCGCTGTGGGTGCTGCATCTTTGGTGCGGTGTTGAAAAACCACACCAAAAACGCAGCTTTCCATTCCACAAGTTTTTGATGGGTTTTTGAGTCACGTGTCCATTTTTCACAGGTGCGGGCAACCCAAAAACGCACCAGAAGTGCACTGGAAACACATTTGAAACACAGAAAAATCTTGCTGCTTGCAGATTTTGTTGCAGAGTAGTGTGAACAAGCCCTAAATAGTCCTGTTCCTCCTGTCCTGTTACTCAGCAATATCCCAAAGTAAACATTAATAATCCTGTTCCTGTGCCCAGTTATCTACTGACTTGACAGAAAATCCTGGAATGGTTGAACAGACTTGGCGTTCATTTACACATGTGGTGCCCTCTGAATAGCAATCCACATTTGGATTGCACTTCAGAAGGAATTTGACAGGCAGGGAGGAGGTGTTATATCACTTCCTCATTACATTCGATTAAATAGAATGGGTTAAGTGAGTAGTAGTTAGGGTTGCCACCTGTCCGAGATTAACCCGGACAGTCCAGGTTTTCAATTGTGTCCATTCTCATACTGGTGCCGTCCACTACTCTACTTCTACCATCCACTGTCCACTGCTTTGGTGACTGACACTGTCCACTTTTAAGGTAGATTAAGTTCATATATTTACAGTGACATTTGTTTTTTTAATCCAAGAATATTTTATGGATACAAAAATGCTTTTGTTTTATTTAACTATGCCACTATAAGCCCCTCACACTGTTAATGCAATTTGGACACACCTACTGTTTGCCATTGTGCGCATAGCACGCCGCATTACTACTCTCATTGGGGTACCCAACAGTTCCCCCAGGTCTTTTACAATCTTATAGTGTATACTACAAAAAAAATTGCCATACAACACTAAAATGTTCGGGTTTGGCTTGGGGAAAAGGTGGCAACCCTAATACAGCCTTAGGTGTCAGCATCCTGAAAGTGAGAAAAGGAGAACCTACATCCAATAGGGGCGGAAAAAAGTTCTATAATAAGCAATCATTTACTAAAACTGGGGAGTGTAAAATATGGTGCAGCTGTGCATAGAAACCAATCGGCTTCCAGGTTTTTTTTTGTCAAAGTTTAACCACTTCAGCCTCGGAAGATTTGGCTGCTCAATGACCAGGCCATTTTTTGCGATATGGCACTGCGTCACTTTAACTGACAATTGCGCGATCGTGCGACGTTGTACCCAAACAAAATTGACAACCTTTTTTTCCCACAAATATAGCTTTATTTTGGTGGTATTTGATCACCTCTGCGGTTTTTATTTTTTGCGCTATAAACAAAAGAAGAGCAACAATTTTGAAAAAAAAAAAAACATATCTTTTACTTTTTGCTATAATAAATATCACCAATTTTTTAAAAAAATAATAATTTTTAGGCCGATATTCTACACATTTTTGGTTAAAAAAAAATCGCAAAAAGCGTATATTGATTGGTTTGCACAAAAGTTATAGCGTCTGCAATTTTTACCGGGACTGCGACATTAAGGCGGACACATCGGACACTTTTGACACATTTTTGAGACCATTGGCATTTATACAGCGATCAGTGCTATAAAAATGCACTGATTACTGTAAAAATTTTACTGGCAGGGATTGTATGAACACACGATCAGTCTCCTCACCCCTGAGAGAACCGGAACGCGCGCGCTGCCGGAAGCGTCTTAACCACTTAACGACCGCCCACTGTAAATATACGTCAGCAGAATGGCACCGACAGGCACAATCACGTATATATACGTGATTGCCTTTGTATAGTTGGGGGGTCCGATCGGACCCCCCTTCTTTACAGTGAGCGGTCGTTTTACCTTCGGGAGCGATCCGGCATGAGGGGACGGCCGTTCGATTCCGGCCACCCCCTCTCGATCGCTCCCGGCGAATGAGAGAGCTTCCCCTGCCTGCCAGGAAGGAGGAAGTGATGTCATCTCTCCTGGGGCGCTCACATATACCGAGCGCCGCACAGGAGAAGATGCAGGTTAGTACACAAAACAGCACACTGACACCAGGACACATAGGCACATAAATCGCCCCCCCAGACACCCCCAGATCACCCCCCAGCCCCCCCCAGTCACAGTGTCACTGATTGCAGTGACCATTTATTTAGTGATCACTGCAATCAGTGACATTTGTGACTGTAAAAGTGTCACCAAAGTTTAGTCTTAGGTCCAGTGTAGCCCCCTACCCCCCCCTAATAAAGGTTTAACCCCCTGATCACCCCCCAGATAACCCTTTCACCCCCTATCACCACTGTCACTAAGCAATCATTTTTCTGATCGATGTCTTAGCGTCGGTGATGCTGATCGGTAGCCAGTAATTTTTTTTAGGTTCGCCGCAGGTTTTTATAGCGTCGGGTACCCCCATATATTACCTAATAAAGGTTTAACCCCCTTGATCGCCCCCCAGGTAACCCTTTCACCCCCTATCACCACTGTCACTAAGTTATAATTTTTCTGATCGATGTCTTAGCGTTGGCGATGCTGATCGGTAGCCAGTAATTTTTTTTAGGTTCGCTGCAGGTTTTTATAGCGTCGGGTACCCCCATATATTACCTAATAAAGGTTTAACCCCCTGATCGCCCCCCAGGTAACCCTTTCACCCCCTAGCACCGCCGTGGCTATGCGATCATTTTTCTGATCGATGTCTTAGCGTCGGTGATGCTGATCGGTAGCCAGTAATTTTTTTTAGGTTTGCCGCAGGTTTTTATAGCGTCGGGTACCCCCATATATTACCTAATAAAGGTTTAACCCCCTTGATCGCCCCCCCAGGTAACCCTTTCACCCCCTATCACCACTGTCACTAAGCGATCATTTTTCTGATCGATGTCTTAGCGTCGGCGATGCTGATCGGTAGCCAGTAATTTTTTTTAGGTTCGCCGCAAGTTTTTTTAGCGTCAGGTACCCCCATATATTATCTAATAAAGGTTTAACCCCCTGATCACCCCCCAGGTAACCCTTTCACCCCCTATCACCACTGTCGCTAAGCAATCGTTTTTATGATCGTTGTCTTAGTGTCGGTGATGCCGATAGGTAGCCAGTAAAATTTTTTTAGGTTCGCCGTCAGGTTTTTATATAGCGTCAGGTACCCCCATATATTACCCTAGTAAAGGTTTTAACCCCCTAATTGCCCCTAGTTAACCCTTTCACCAGTGATCATCATATAAGTGTTACGGGTGACGCTGGTTAGTTAGTTTGCTTTTTATAGTGTCAGGGCACCCGCCGTATATAACCCAATAAAGGTTTAACCCCCTGATCGCCTGGCGGGTGATATCAGTTAGGTTTTAGCATCAGAGAGGGTCTGCGTCACACCCCAGGCAGCGTCAGGTTAGTGCCAGTAGCGCTAACACCCACGCGTGAAGCATACACCCCCCTTAGTGGTATAGTATCTGATCAGCTCAATATCTGATCTGATCAGATCTATACTAGCGTCCCCAGCAGTTTAGGGTTCCCAAAAACGCAGTGTTAGCGGGATCAGCCCAGATACCTGCTAGCACCTGCGTTTTGCCCCTCCGTCCAGCCCAGGCCACCGAAGTGCAGTAATGATCGATCACTGTCACTTACAAAACAAAAACACACATAACTGCAGCGTTCGCAGAGACAGGCCTGATCCCTGCGACTCCAGTGCTGTAGGAGGTAATTTCACCACCACAGTTAAAAAAAAAAAAGCATATATGCCGAAGCATTGGGGCAGCAGGAGCGGAGGAGCGATTTTGCTCCTAATGCCGCGTACATACGGTCGAAATTCCGATGGAGGCTTGCCCGTGGAAAAGTCTGACCATGTGTACGCGGCATAACTTTGCGAGAAGATGCCCCCATGCTTCGGCATATATAAATGGTGCATGTATGCCCATCATTAGAAGTGGGTGGATGAAGGGCGGTATTCTAATGGTGGGCATACCCACCGATCAATCTTTTTTTTTCGTTCAGCCAACAGGCTGCATGAAAAAAAAGATTACAATACATGTCCAACAAGGACCAGCAACGTACTGGTATGTTGCTGGACTTTGAATGTTTATACCAGAATGATGCCTGCGGGTTTAGGTATCATCTTGGTATCATTCTTTTCAGCCAGCGGCCGGCTTTCATGTAAAAGCAATCCTAGTGGCTAATTAGCCTCTGGACTGCTTTTACAAGCAGTGGGAGGGAATGTCCCCCCCCCCGGATATAAAAAGCGCCATTGGGAAATTGGGAAAGCATTTTATCACACCGATCTTGGTGTAGTCAGATGCTTTGAGGGCAGAGGAAAGATCTAGGGTCCAATAGACCCCAGTTTTTTCAAAAAAGAGTACCTGTCATTACCTATTGCTATCATAGGGGATATTTACATTCCCTGAGATAACAATAAAAGTGATAAAAATAAATAAATATGGAAGCAACAGTTTAAAAATAAAATAAAAAAGCAAAATTAATAATAAAAAAAATAAAATAAAAAAAAAAGCACCCCTGTCCTGCCCTGCTCTTGCCCAATGGCGAACGCAAGCGTCGGTCTGGCGTCATATGTAAACAGCAATTGCACCATGCATGTGAGGTATCACCGCGAAGGTCAGATCGAGGGCAGTAATTTTAGCAGTAGACCTCCTCTGTAAATCTAACGGGGTAACCTGTAAATGCTTTTAAAGGCTTTTAAAAATGTATGTAGTTTGTCGCCAATGCGCGTTTGTACGAAATTTTAAAGCATGTCGTGTTTGGTATCTATGTACTCGGCCTAAGATCATCTTTTTTATTTCATCAAACATTTGGGCAATATAGTGTGTTTTAGTGCATTAAAATTAAAAAAAGTGTATTTTTTCCCCAAAAAATGCGTTTGAAAAATCGCTGCGCAAATACTGTGTAGAAAAAAAAATGCAACACCCACCATTTTATTCTGTAGGGCCTTTGCTTTAAAAATATATATAATGTTTGGGGGTTCAACATAATTTTCTTGCAAAAAAAAATATGTTTTCATGTAAACAAAAAGTGTCAAAAAGGGCTTTGTCTTCAAGTGGTTAGAAGAGTGGATGTAAGCTTCCTAATGTTGTGTATAAAATGCCAGAACAGTTCAAAACCCCCCCCAAATGACCCCATTTTGGAAAGTAGACACCCCAAGCTATATACTGAGAGGCATGTCGAGTCCATGGAATATTTTATATGTTGACACAAGTTGCGGAAAAAATAATTTTTTTTTTTTTTTTTTGCACAAAGTTGTCACTAAATGATATATTGCTCAAACATGCCATGGGCATATGTGGAATTACACCCCAAAATACATTCTGTTGCTTCTCCTGAGTACGGGGATACCACATGTGTGAGACTTTTTGGGAGCCTAGCCGCGTACGGGACCCCAAAAACCAAGCACCGCCTTCAGGCTTTCTAAGGGTGTCAATTTTCGATTTCACTTCTCACTGCCTATCACAGTTTCGGAGGCCATGGAATGCCCAGATGGCACAAAACCCCCCCAAATGACCCCATTTTGGAAAGTAGACACCCCAAGCTATTTGCTGAGAGGTATTGTGAGTATTTTGCAGATCTCGCTTTTTGTCACAAAGTTTTGAAAATTGAAAAAAAAAAGAAAAAAAAAAATGTTCTTTCTTCATTTTCAAAAACAAATGAGAGCTGTAAAATACTCACCATGCCTCTCAGCAAACAGCTTGGGGTGTCTACTTTACAAAATGGGGTCATTTGGGGGGGTTTTGTGCTATTTTGGCATTTTATGGCCTTCAAAACTGTGATAGGTAGTGAGGAGTGAAATCAAAAATTTGCGCCCTTAGAAATCCTGGAGGCGGTGCTTGGTTTCCGGGGTCCCGTACGTGGCTAGGCTCCTAAAAAGTCCCACACATGTGGTATCCCCGTACTCAGGAGAAGCAGCAGAATGTATTTTGGGGTGCAATTCCACATATAACCATGGCATGTGTGAGCAATATATCATTTAGTGACAACTTTTTGTAATTTTTTTTTTTTTTGTCATTATTCAATCACTTGGGACAAAAAAAAAAAAATATTCAATGGGCTCAACAGGCCTCTCAGCAATTTCCTTGGGGTGTCTACTTTCTAAAATGGGGTCATTTGGGGGGGGTTTGTGCTATTTTGGCATTTTATGGCCTTCAAAACTGTGATAGGTAGTGAGGAGTGAAATCAAAAATTTGCGCCCTTAGAAATCCTGAAGGCGGTGCTTGGTTTCCGGGGTCCCGTACGTGGCTAGGCTCCTAAAAAGTCCCACACATGTGGTATCCCCGTACTCAGGAGAAGCAGCAGAATGTATTTTGGGGTGCAATTCCACATATAACCATGGCATGTGTGAGCAATATATCATTTAGTGACAACTTTTTGTATTTTTTTATTATTTTTTTGTCATTATTCAATCACTTGGGACAAAAAAAAAATATTCAATGGGCTCAACATGCCTCTCAGCAATTTCCTTGGGGTGTCTACTTTCTAAAATGGGGTCATTTGGGGGGGTTTTGTACTGCCCTGTCATTTTAGCACCTCAAGAAATGAGTTAGGCAGTCATAAATTAAAAGCTGTGTAAATTCCAGAAAATGTACCCTAGTTTGTAAACGCTATAACTTTTGCGCAAACCGATAAATATACGCTTATTGACATTTTTTTTACTAAAGACATGTGGCTGAATACATTTTGGCCTAAATGTATGACTAAAATTGAGTTTATTCGATTTTTCTTATAACAAAAAGTAGAAAATATCATTTTTTTTCAAAATTTTCTGTCTTTTTCCGTTTATATCGCAAAAAATAAAAATCGCAGAGGCAATCAAATACCATTAAAAGAAAGCTCTATTTGTGGGAAGAAAAGGACGCAAATTTCGTTTGGGTACAACATTGCATGTCCGCACAATTTACAGTTAAAGCAGCGCAGTGCAAAATTCTGAATTCACCTCTGGTCCTTTAGCTACCAAATGGTCCGGGGCTTAAGTGGTTAAAGAGCCAACGTACAGCTACGACGGCTTGCCCAGGGGGGCCAGCCTGCCGCAGTATAACTGCGGCAGCTGGTCCGGAAGTGATTACTTAAACAAGTTGAAGTTAGATGCTGATTGATTGCCATGCACAGCTGCACCAGATTTTGCACTCTCCAGTTTTAGTAAATCAACCCAAGTGTCCCACAATGTATGCCCATTGTCAATCATGTTGTCCAGCGATGTAGATCCCCGATGTTGACCCGCCGATGTCACGATGAGCGATGCACAATGAGGTTCACACGCCGTCGTGACTTCCCGCACTCCCAATGATCTTTATTTGCAAGTACTTCCATCACAAATGACAGATTCCAATGGGCCTGTTTGCAGACAGAAGCCACTGGGATTGTCTAAATGACAGATTTCCAGCCACATCCACTGAAAGTTCGGGCAAACTGGCAAAATCAGGCCAGCTTGTTAGTCTGTTCATCGAACTATGAACAGACTGGGTTCAGGCCAATCCCATGTGTAACCCAAACCCAAAGAACATCCTCATTCTTTTATAGGGGAAACCACCCTACCTATCTTATATTTAAAATTGATCGTAGGCCTGATTCACACCTATGTATTTTTAGTGCTTTTTGCATTTTGCAGATTTGCACTACAGAACGTGTTCCATAGGAAACCATGTTAAATGGACTGTAGTGCAAATCTGCAAAATGTAAAAAGCACTAAAATTGCATAGGTGTGAATCAGGCTTTTACCGCATGTGCCTATCAGGCATGAGACTAAAATTATTAAATGTTGTTAGATAGATGAGGAGCTCCCTCTTGTGGCTAAACATATTAATGCTGATCCAGGCAATCAAGTTTAAGAGGAGATCCAGGCTCCTTCAGAAAAAAAATAAGTCAGCAGCGACAAATACTGTCGCTGTTGACTTTTAATATTAGGACACTTACCTGTCCATGAATCCAGCAGTATCTTCACCCCAGTCGATTTTTCAATCGCCTCTCGGGTGCTGCAGCTGCCATTTCTTGTAAGGGAAACCGCCAGGCAGCGGGGGAAGGAGGAGGGGAGCCAAGCTTCCAGGTGACTTTGCCGCAGCGAGATCAGCCGGAAGTGGGAGTGGGTACCTGTCAAAACCAGATACCCGCTCCCCTCTCTCCCCTGAAAGGTGCCAAATGTGGCAGCACAGGGGGAAAACAAAAGGAGCTTCCACTTTTGGATGGAGCTCCGCTTTAAAGCAGAACTAAACCCAAAACTATTTAATTCATATTTAAAGTGGTTGTAAACCCACTTTTTAAACAAAGACCTACAGGTAAGCCTAGATTAAGGCTTACCTGTAGGTGCATGAAATATCTCCTTAACCTACACGGTTAAGGAGATATTTGTATGTAAATGCGGCGACGCTGACGTCACCCCATTCACAAATTCGGCTAGGTCGCAACATTCGACGACGAAGCCGAATTTGACAGCTCACGCGCGCATGCGCGGAGTCACGTCTTCGCCGCTCCGGCCAATCACAGCGCCGGAGCGGCGCTGTGATTGGCTGCAGTGGCGATACCCGGAAGTAACATTCCGGCTATCGCCGCAGCGATGGATGCGGCTAGAGGAGGCAAACGGACGACTTCGGGGGCCCCGATCGAAGGTAAGTGGTACATAATGAGCTAGTATGCTAGTCATACTAGCTCATTATAGCTTTGTCTTGCAGGTTAGTAAAAAAAAAAAAAAAGATAAAAGGGTTTACAACCACTTTAATATTCAATGCATACTCATCCATTCTTCATGTCGTTCAGGCTTTATTTTGTTGCAAAATTACTTTGAAAAACACCTACCCCCGCCCCCCCCCCCCCCCATAATTTCTGGCTGCGGCCATCTTGAGTAATGGCAGATGATTCATGTAGCATTTACTTCTTGGAATCCATCTGCCCTTAGATGAAGCATGCATGCAGGAAAGTGTGCTTAGCTGAGAAAAACCTACCCTCTTCCAAATGAAAAAAAAGAAAGATGCCCATAATGCGCATACTAGCACATTATGTGAATTGTACCTGAAAACGAAGCATTCCAGCGATGCACTGTCACCACTGGAGGCCGCTTTAGTCTTCACCTGTCTTCCTTCCTAAATATCTCTGAAACAGTGCACGTTTAGGAAATATTTATTATAGGCTTACCTATAGGGAGTTTACTCACACTTTAACCACTTCCCTACCCGCCCATTGTCATATGATGTCCGCAAGTGGGATCTCCCATCCTGGGCGGGCGTCATATGAAGTCCACGGCTTTGCGGGGTATAGGGGGCGCGCGCGTGCGCCCCATCATTTGGGAGCTGATGCGTGTGCCCGGAGGCCGCAATGTCCGCCGGGCACCCGTGATTGCTCGTCACAGAGCAGGGACATGGATCTGTCTGTCAGGGAAGAGGTGACTGATCATCTGTTCCTAGTATGTAGGAACACCAATCGGTCTCCTCCCCAAGTCCGTCCCATCCCCCACAGTTAGAATCACTCCCTAGGACACACAGTTAACACCTTGATCGCCCCCTAGTGTTAACCCT
This sequence comes from Rana muscosa, assembly GCA_029206835.1. Taxonomy (NCBI): domain Eukaryota; kingdom Metazoa; phylum Chordata; class Amphibia; order Anura; family Ranidae; genus Rana; species Rana muscosa. The sequence continues at coordinate 204,077,588 of CM055116.1, read as the reverse complement.
TCCCCTGTCAGTGACATTTATACAGTAATTTATAGCACTGATTGCTGTAATAATGTCACTGGTCCAAAAATAGTGTCAAAAGTGTCCGATATGTCCGCCGCGATGTCGCAGTCACGATAAAAATCGCTGATCACCACCGTTACTGGTAAAAAAAAAAAATAATAATAAAAATGCCATAAATCTTTCCCCTATTTTGTAGGCACTATAACCTTTGTGCAAACCAATCAATATATGCTTATTGCAATTTTTTTTTTTTAAATGTGATATTTATTATAGCAAAAAGTAAAAAATATTGTGTTTTTTAAAAATTGTCACTCTTTTTTTGTTTATAGCGCAAAAAATAAAAACCGCAGAGGTGATAAAATACCACCAAAAGAAAGCTCTATTTGTGGGGAGAAAAAATTATAAAAATGTCATATGGGTACAGCGTAGCATGACCGCGCAATTGTCATTCAAATTGTGACACCACTGAAAGGTGAAAATTGGCCTGTGTAAGAAGGGGGTGAAAATGCCCGGTATTGAAGTGGTTAAATATAATATGCATTCCTATCAATTTACTAATGCTAGCATAAGGTTTAAAAATAGTTAAACTTTGATGGAGAGAGTTTACTTCCACTTTAAATAAATATATGTGAACTTTATTACCTTCCAAAGGGTTGTAATCCTGTTCAGCCATTCTTGTGATTCAGGAAAGTTACAGGTCTGGCACAGTGATGCTTATCTTTGCATTCCCTGTATTTCATCATGTGACATCACATCCTATGACCAGATGCTACGATACTTTGGAAAATGTCAGGACACTTATGCCAGGCCTGTAGTCTCTCTGCACAACTTTGCAGTGGACAATTCAACAAATCAACTCAGCTTGCATTGTAGTAGTGTGTACACATGAGAACAGTAAGGTTGTAAAAGAGTCTTATTTGTAATTGGATTATTACCCTGTCACTGTCCCCCTTAAGAAGATCTACCAGTCAGGCCCAGACTGGGACAAATTATAGGCCCTAAATTTTTTTTCCAGGGGTCGGGGGTCGGGGAGATTGCAGGGGCGGTTGGGGACGAGATATTCACAGAGTCGAGAAAGGGCACTGTGATTGCAGTGCAGTCCCTCTTATATCACAGTGCCCCTAGTAATCACAGCCCCCCATCACAGTGCCCCTTACAGTCATGGCAGTCATGCCCCCCTCTTTTCTGTCTAATCACAGTGCCCCCTTTTACTCTCTGCCTCCCCTGCACAGTCCGGTCATATTAACAAGCAGGTGATTAGCTGCTGATGAATCTGAAAAGACCCCCGCTCTCTGTGCAGATCTAAAGGAAACAGGCATGGCTGCAATTTGATGCAGCGTGCGGCGTATGGTCTGAGCACTCACAGGCTGACCCCCCACCCCTTCAACCCCTTCAACCCCTGCAGCAATGCTGGCAGCACTCATATGTCTATTTCCCAAAGACAACCTCTGGATATGACGCTGAGCCCCTGCACTCAACTTTGTTGGTCAACCATGGCGAGGCCTGTTCTGAGTAGAACCTGTCCTGTTAAACCGCTGTATGGTCTTGGCCACCGTGCTGCAGCTCAGTTTCAGGGTCATGACAATCTTCTTATAGCCTAGGCCATCTTTATGTAGAGCAACAATTCTTTTTTACAGATCCTCAGAGAGTTCTTTACCATGAGGTGCCATGTTGAACTTCCAGTGACCAGTATAAGAGAGTGATAACACCAAATTTAACACACCTGCTCCCCATTCACACCTGAGACATTGTAACACAAACGAGTCACATGACACCGGGGAGGAAAAATGGCTAATTGGGCCCAATTTGGGAAATTTCACTTAGGGGTGCGCAGTGGAACCTTGGATTACAAGCATAATCCGTTTCAGGAGAATGCTCGTAATCCAAAGTACTCGCATATCAAAGCGAGTTTCCCCATTGAAGTCAATGGAAACGAAAATAATTTGTTCCGCATTGACTTCAATGGCATGCAATACCGCATGCAGCCAGAGGCGGGGGGGAGCTGGAGAGCCTTGGAAACGGGCGAAAAGGCCTGAGGACGCCTCGGCTGACCTTGGCAAACCTCGGAAAGACTTTGTTCCCGAGGTCAGCCGTGCTGTCCTCTGGCCTTTCCGTGCATTTCCAAACGGCGCAGATCGGCTGCGATTTGCGACGTTCGGCTCTGCTCGGCTCCGGCGCCCCCCCACCTCAGGCCAAACGCGGTACTGAATCGTGCTAGTTTTGCAAGACAACACTCGCAAACCGAGTTACGATTTTTAAAAATACAGAGCTCTGTTAGATAAATTTAAAATTATACTTTATATGTCAACTATCAAGATGCATATTAATCTTCTAAAGTTAAAATGTTTGTTTTATATAACTCTATTATACATAAATATGCTGAATAGCTCTAATAGTCCTAATTACTGGAATAAGTCATATGACCATATTCTATTTGTGCAAAAGATGTGCTGACTTATAGTAAAACTGTATTTTGCTTACATCTGCCAAACATGGGCTGTGAACCATGAGATAATTTATGTGTCCATTGTATGAAATATCCTGTCATAAGGTGTAGGCTGAAAAAGGATATTTCCCTCTTTCCTGCTAAAACGTCAGAATAAAGGTTGAAATTATACACATGATCAGCACGTTACGAGCAGGAAAGGGGAAGGTTTAAGGGTTATAAAAGCAGAATGTAAATCTATGACAGGCAGAAAATGGATCTCTGAAGCCGCAAATATACTTTAACCATTTTCTCTGCATATGCAATAAAAAATCTTGACTTGTAACGAGAGTCGGTCCGAAATTTCTGTGACATTTTGGTCCTTCGGACCGGAAGTCCAAATTCCTGGAAAGCACTAGCCAACAACCCAGTGAACCGATGTCCGTACGGCAAAAAACTGAAAGTCCTCCGTCTTAAATTTGACGTTAACAGAGGCCGGCTCACTGAACTAGTGCCTCCCGGGCAGCGACTTACCGGATCAGCACAAGAGACCGCTCTCGGGGCAAGGTAAGATATTTTCATTTATTAATTTTGCACTGTGCTGCTTTAACTGTAAATTGTGCGGACATGCAATGTTGTACCCAAACGAAATTTGCGTCCTTTTCTTCCCACAAATAGAGCTTTCTTTTAATGGTATTTGATTGCCTCTGCGATTTTTATTTTTTGCGATATAAACGGAAAAAGACCGAAAATTTTGAAAAAAAATGATATTTTCTACTTTTTGTTATAAGAAAAATCGAATAAACTCAATTGTAGTCATACATTTAGGCCAAAATGTATTCAGCCACATGTTTTTAGCAAAAAAAATGTCAATAAGCGTATATTTATTGGTTTGCGCAAAAGTTATAGAGTTTACAAACTAGGGTACATTTTCTGAAATTTACACAGCTTTAAATTTATGACTGCCTATCTCATTTCTTGAGGTGCTAAAATGACAGGGCAGTACAAAACCCCCCAAAATGACCCCATTTTGGAAAGTAGACACCCCAAGGAAATTGCTGAGAGGCATGTTGAGCCCATTGAATTTTTTTTTTTTGTCCCAAGTGATTGAATAATGACTAAAAAAAAAAAAAAATTACAAAAAGTTGTCACTAAATGATATATTGCTCACACATGCCATGGTTATATGTGGAATTTCACCCCAAAATACATTTGGCTGCTTCTCCTGAGTACGGGGATACCACATGTGTGGGACTTTTTGGGAGCCTAGCCGCGTACGGGACCCCGGAAACCAAGCACCGCCTTCAGGATTTCTAAGGGCGCAAATTTTTGATTTCACTCCTCACTACCTATCACAGTTTCGAAGGCCATAAAATGCCAAAATAGCACAAAACCCCCCCAAATGACCCCATTTTAGAAAGTAGACACCCCAAGGAAATTGCTGAGAGGCCTGTTGAGCCCATTGAATATATTTTTCTCTTGTCATCCATGGACTGACACAGCGTGTCTTGTACACCTTTACACGTGGGTTATGTCCCTGCTTGCAGGAGAAGACCTAGGCAGAATGTGAGATGTTATACATACATTCTAAACAGCCAGAGCTGAACAGCCCCGCCCAGGGGGGCGGTCCCTCCGGACATAACCCTCCCACTGCAGTCAGCAGACCTCAGTTTTTTTCTGCCTAGCAGAAGGAGAAGACGTGGCTCTTTCAGGAGCCAGTCTCCTGACCTATTTTTATTCTTTTGGGAATTTTTTTCCTATTTTTTTTTTTTTGAGATCTTCTATCAACTGTCGGCTGGGCAACAGGTTGGGTACAAGATATCCTCGTAGTCTTCCCTGTCCGACCATCGAGCGTGCTGATCCTCGCCTTGTGTGTGTGAGACTCAGTTCACGACATGCCCCACGACTCCAGGGGTGGCCGGTGGGCTTCCAGCTCCGCGGTCCTCTCAAGATAGAACAGTCCGGCTGTATCTTTCACGGTGGACCGGGCCGACAGCTACTCAGTACCGCACTGTGATAGTTCTGTCAGAAACACACCAGCGGGTCCCTCAGGGGACGGGTAAGTAGTCTCTCCTGGCTGCAGGTGAGTACATGCTGTGTGTTTCTTGTGTGGGGGGATTTCCCTGTCTCCCCCTGTGTTTTTAATGTCACTCTCTGTTCACTAGTGCTGGCGCTGTACTATGGGGGGTGCCTGGGGGCCATACTGTCCTGGGGGGGGCTCATGCTGCTCTGCATTCGCTGGGGCTGTTTTGTTTTTGGAGGTGAGGGGCCTGGGCGCCGTTCGGCGCCATGTTTTGTGTGTGTGCTGATTTTTACATTGGCGGCCATCTTGCCGGGGCCCGCCGGAGCACATTGCGGCGGCCATTTTCTTGTAGCCGCACGTCTTTTCTGACACTAGTTTGGCCTCTAGCGCCGCTGGGAACGGCGCGAATCTCCTCACACTCTCTCCTCTCAGCTCACTCACGCTGAGCAGCGCGGCACAGTGAGACAGAGCGGCGGAACCGAGCGGTCCTGGTCAGGTTGGTGGGTTCCCTGGGCATTCCCCTACTTCAGTCAGCACGGCCTGTGGGTGGTCTGAGAGGGACATTATGGAGTCAGAGTCACCAGCTTCCCCTAACATGCCAGAGGCAGCAGCCAGTGCTCCAGCACCTGCGGTCCCTATGGACCAGTTGTCGGCAGTCCTGGAATCATTTCTGACCAGGATGGAAGCTGTGTGTGAGCACAAGGGAGCAAAAAAGCGCCCTCTCCCCACTTTATCTCCACAAGGGGAGTGCTCTGCTTCAGATATGGGCCTAGTTATTGCTGCTCAGGACCCTAGCTCTGAATATTTGGATGGTTTTGAACAGGACATTCCTTGTGAGGAAGACTCCAGTTCTGAGTCAGTAAATGACAGGGCGCTTGTTAGTGAACTCATTGATGCTGTGAGGGACACTCTCAAGCTAGATGCTGCGACCGCAGAACCTCAGGCGGATACAGTCTCCTTTGGTTCTTTTAAGACCAAGCCTTCTAAAAAGGTTTTTCCATATGTACCTTTCTTTGACCAGCTCATTGACCAGGTCTGGGAAAAGCCGCAGAAGACTTTTATGGTCCTGCGGCGTTTGTCTATTAGATACCCCTTTGAAGACGCCCTGCTTAAAAAGTGGGCTTCTCCCCCGGTGGTCGACCCTCCAGTCGCCCGTTTAAACAAGGCCACCACTCTCCCGATGGAGGGGACTCCTGCGTTTAAGGACCCCACTGACAGGAGGTCAGAAGTGGTGAGTAGAGCCATGTTCGCCTTGTTGGGATCCGCCCTACGGCCCGTAGTAGCGGCGACCCTTGTGTCTCAGACACTCACGGAATGGGCAAAAATTTTGCACCAAACTGTGCAGGAGTATAACCTTTCTCCAGACACTATTGCTCTGGCCCACCAGATGGTGCAGGGTCTGATATATGTGTGCGACGCCACGTTGGACGCGGCCCCTTTAATATCCAGGGCCTCTGTCTCGGCGGTGGTATTGCGTCGTCTCATCTGGTTGAAATGCTGGTCTGCTGACCTAGCCTCTAAGAAGCTCCTGACGGATCTACCTTTTAAGGGTGGTAGACTTTTTGGTGCTGCTCTGGATGACATCATCAAGGATGTCACGGGAGGTAAAAGCACTCTCCTTCCTCAAACTATCAAGGGTAAGGAGGCCCGACGTAAACCGGGTCCTTCCTTTCCAGCAAAAAAGGGTTTTTTTCGTCCGTCAGAGTCCACGGGTAAGCCATCCCAGACTGACAACAGTGCGGCTGGCGGGCACAAGCGCCCCTGGGTGCGTAAGCCAAACAAGCCGGCTCCCAAGCCCGCCTCCGCGTGAAGTCTTGCCCCCGCCCGTCTCTGGGGTGGGGGGACGACTTCGCAGGTTCACGGATCGGTGGACCTCCCGGATCTCCGACCGGTGGGTGTGCGAGGTGGTCACCTCAGGATACAGAATAGAGTTCCGCTCCTGGCCCCAGACAGATTCTTTCCCTCAAATCTCCCTCTCCTTCCTGCCCGTCGGGCAGCCCTCTTGGGGGCTGTACAGGATTTGATCGGGTCCGGAGTAATTGTGCCGGTTCCGTCCCAGGAGAGGTTTCAGGGGTTCTACTTGAATCTGTTTGTTGTTCCAAAAAAGGACGGGGTTCGGCCGATCCTGGACCTCAAGGCCCTGAATGCCTTCGTGAAGGTGCAAAAGTTCCGCATGGAATCCATTCGCACGGTGGTCGCTACACTCCGTCAAGGGGATTTTCTGGCATCCTTGGACATCAAGGACGCCTACTTGCATGTTCCGATCTGCGCAAGCCACCAGAAGTTTCTGCGCTTTGCGGTCGGCGAAGTCCACTATCAATTTGTGGCTCTTCCCTTCGGCCTGGCCTCGGCACCGAGGGTGTTCACCAAGGTGCTTGCTCCGGTCCTAGCTTTGCTGAGACAGCGAGGCATTGCTATCGTGGGCTATCTGGACAATTTCCTTCTAAGAGCAGACAGTGGCTCAGAATTGGAAGAAAGTGTGACTATCGTCAGTCAGACCCTCAGGGAGTTTGGGTGGCTCCTGAACGTTCAGAAGTCGGTTCTAGTCCCGACTCAGCGTCTGGAGTATCTAGGTCTGATTCTGGACTCCTTGGAAGCAAGAGTCTTCCTACCTCCAGACAAACTACTGACACTTCAGTCTGCAGTACGGGTGCTGACGTCCCGAAAATGGTCGTCAATCCGCTTTTGCATGAGAAGTCCTGGGACTCATGGTGGCCTCCTTCGAGGCCGTTCCTTATGCCCAAGCGCACACCAGGGCTTTACAGAAAGAGATCTTGTCCACTTGGGACAAATCCCAGTTGTCCTTGGATCTTCAGATCCAGGTGAGTCACCTGGTCAGGGCGTCCCTGACGTGGTGGTTGAGGTCCCCGACTCTTCGGTCCGGGAAGTCGTTCCTCCCCATCCAATGGACGGTGATCACGACGGACGCCAGCCTGACGGGCGCCAGCCTGACGGGCTGGGGGGGAGTCTGGGGAGTCCTGTCGGCCCAAGGGCTTTGGACTCCGGACGAAGCCCTCTTACCGATCAATGTGCTGGAGATACGGGCAATCAGACTGTGCCTCTCCTCATGGTCGGAGAGACTACAGGTCACTCCATCAGGATACAATCGGACAACGCCACAGCAGTGGCGTATGTCAACCATCAAGGGGGGACTCGGAGCTCAGCTGCGGCTTCCGAGGTCGCCCGCATCCTGAGGTGGGCCGAAAGAAGCGTGCCGGCTCTGTCGGCCGTCTACATTCCGGGCGTGGACAATTGGCAGGCGGACTATCTAAGTCGCCAGACGCTGGACCAGGGGGAGTGGTCCTTGCACCCGGAGGTCTTTCAACTCCTTTGCAGATGGTGGGGCACGCCGGATGTGGACCTGATGGCTTCTCGACTCAATCGCAAGGTGTCGAGGTTTGTGGCCAGATCCAGGGATCCCTGGGCGGATGCCTCGGATGCGTTGGTGGCCCCATGGGGTCAGTATCGCCTGATATACGTTTATCCTCCGCTGCAGTTGCTCCCTCGCCTGCTCCGCAGGGTAGCGACCGAGGGAATTCCGGTGATCCTCATTGCTCCGGATTGGCCTCGGCGTCACTGGTACGCCGATCTGGTACGTCTCGTCGCAGACGTTCCCTGGCGGTTACCGATACGGGGGGACCTTCTGTCTCAAGGTCCTATATTTCATCCGGCTTTACAGTCTCTGGTTTTAACGGCATGGTTATTGAAAGCCAGGTGTTGAGAGACCGAGGTCTCTCGGATTCGGTCATTTCGACCATGTTAAGGGCACGGAAGTCTTCCTCCAGAAGGATCTATCACCGTACTTGGAGAGCTTACATCGCCATGTGCGAAGAGCTGGACTGGCGCCCACGAACGTATTCCGTTCCCAGAATCCTGCATTTTCTGCAGCGTGGCGTGACCCAAAAGCTCACTTTGAGTACCATTAAGGGTCAGATTTCGGCCTTGGCCATCTTCTTTCAGCGACCGCTGGCGGGTCATCCCTTGGTTAGCACCTTTGTGCAGGGGGTTCGCCATGTGCTCCCCCCTGTCAAGCCTCCTCTCCCCCCGTGGGATCTGAATTTGGTGCTCTCGGTCCTCCAGGAACCTCCCTTTGAAAATATTAGAGATATTCCCCTCTTGACTTTGTTTCAGAAGGTGGCCTTCTTGGTGGCCATTACTTCCATTAGACGAGTGTCTGAATTGGCGGCCTTGTCCTGCAAGTCGCCCTTTTTGATCATCCATAAGGATAAGGCGGTGTTGCGTCCGCGACCTTCCTTTCTGCCAAAGGTGGTCTCGGCCTTCCACTTAAACGAGGACATTGTCCTCCCGTCCTTGTGTCCTCACCCATCGCATCCCAGAGAGTTTGCGCTACACACTTTGGATGTGGTACGAGCCTTGCGGGTGTACCTGTCTGCTACTGCTTCTATTCGGAAGTCTGACTCACTATTTCTATTTGTGGCTGTCTCTGGTCCAAAACAGGGCCAAGCGGTTTCGTCTGCCACCATTTCTAGGTGGATCAGACAAACCGTCATTCAAGCTTATGCTCTCAAGGGGCGGGCGCCTCCCTTTCCGGTTACGGCACATTCCACCAGGGCAATTGGTGCTTCCTGGGCTTTCCGACATCAAGCGTTGGTTGCACAAGTGTGCAAGGCGGCGACCTGGTCGTCTGTTCATACCTTTTCTAAGTTTTATAAGGTTGATGTGGCTGCATCTTCGGATGCTTCCTTCGGCCGCAAGGTGTTGCAGGCCGCTGTTTGATGTTGCAACTCCTCCGTTGAGGAGCTCTGCCTTGTTTGGAGTGAAGTTTTTGGTTTTCCATTTATACTGCTCCCATCCCTCTTGACACTGCTTTGGGACATCCCACGTGTAAAGGTGTATAAGACACGCTGTGTCAGTCCATGGATGACAAGAGAAAATAGGATTTTTGTACTCACCGTAAAATCCGTTTCTCTGGCATCCATGGACTGACACAGCACCCACCCTTCTTTTTAAGTTTGTACTGCTTTGTTACGAACTGAGGTCTGCTGACTGCAGTGGGAGGGTTATGTCCGGAGGGACCACCCCCCTGGGCGGGGCTGTTCAGCTCTGGCTGTTTAGAATGTATGTATAACATCTCACATTCTGCCTAGGTCTTCTCCTGCAAGCAGGGACATAACCCACGTGTAAAGGTGTATAAGACACGCTGTGTCAGTCCATGGATGCCAGAGAAACGGATTTTACGGTGAGTACAAAAATCCTATTTTTTTTGTCCCAAGTGATTGAATAATGACAAAAAATAAATAAAAAATTACAAAAAGTTGTCACTAAATGATATATTGCTCACACATGCCATGGTTATATGTGGAATTACACCCCAAAATACATTTTTCTGCTTCTCCTGAGTACGGGGATACCACATGTGTGGGACTTTTTAGGAGCCTAGCCGCGTACGGGACCCTGAAAACCAAGCACCGCCTTCAGGATTTCTAGGCACAAATTTTTGATTTCACTCCTCACTACCTTTCACAGTTTCGAAGGCCATAAAATGCCAAAATCGCACAAAACCCCCCCAAATGACCCCATTTTGGAATATAGACACCCCAAGCTATTTGCTGAGAGGAATGGCGAGTATTTTACAGCTCTCATTTGTTTTTGAAAATGAAGAAAGAAAATATATATATATATATATATATATATATTTTTTTTTTTTCAATTTTCAAAACTTTGTGACAAAAAGCGAGATCTGCAAAATACTCACAATACCTCTCAGCAAATAGCTTGGGGTGTCTACTTTCCAAAATGGGGTCATTTGGGGGGGGGGGTTTTGTGCTATCTGGGCATTCCATGGCCTCCGAAACTGTGATAGGCAGTGAGAAGTGAAATCAAAAATTTACACCCTTAGAAAGCCTGAAGGCGGTGCTTTGTTTTTGGGGTCCCGTACGTGGCTAGGCTCCCAAAAAGTCTCACACATGTGGTATCCCCGTACTCAGGAGAAGCAACAGAATGTATTTTGGGGTGTAATTCCACATATGCCCATGGCATGTTTGAGCAATATATCATTTAGTGACAACTTTGTGCAAAAAAAAAAAAAAAAATTGTCGTTTTTCCGCAACTTGTGTCAACATATAAAATATTCCATGGACTCAACATGCCTCTCAGTATATAGCTTGGGGTGTCTACTTTCCAAAATGGGGTCATTTGGGGGGGTTTTGAACTGTTCTGGCATTTTATACACAACATTAGGAAGCTTACATCCACTCTTCTAACCACTTGAAGACAAAGCCCTTTTTGACACTTTTTGTTTACATGAAAACATTATTTTTTTTGCAAGAAAATTATGTTGAACCCCCAAACATTATATATATTTTTAAAGCAAAGGCCCTACAGATTAAAATGGTGGGTGTTGCATTTTTTTTTTCTACACAGTATTTGCGCAGCGATTTTTCAAACGCATTTTTTGGGTTAAAAAATACACTTTTTTAATTTTAATGCACTAAAACACACTATATTGCCCAAATGTTTGATGAAATAAAAAAGATGATCTTAGGCCGAGTACATAGATACCAAACACGACATGCTTTAAAATTTCGCACAAACGCGCATTGGCGACAAACTACATACATTTTTAAAAGCCTTTAAAAGCCTTTACAGGTTACCCCAGTAGATTTACAGAGGAGGTCTACTGCTAAAATGATTGCCCTCGATCTGACCTTCGCGGTGATACCTCACATGCATGGTGCAATTGCTGTTTACATATGACGCCAGACCGACGCTTGCGTTCGCCATTGGGCAAGAGCAGGGCAGGACAGGGGTGCTTTTTTTTTTTCTTTTTTTTTTTTATTATTAATTTTGCTTTTTTTATTTTATTTTTAAATTGTTCCTTCCAAGTATTTTTTTTTTTTATCATTTTTATTGTTATCTCAGGGATTGTAAATATCCCCTATGATAGCAATAGGTAGTGACAGGTACTCTTTTTTTGAAAAAACTGGGGTCTTCTAGACCCTAGATTTTTCCTCTGCCCTCAAAGCATCTGACCACACCAAGATCGGTGTGATAAAATGCTTTCCCAATTTCCCAATGGCGCTTTTTATATCCGGGGGGGGGGGGGCATTCCCTCCCACTGCTTGTAAAAGCAGTCCAGAGGCTATTTTTTTTTTTTATCATTTTTATTGTTATCTCAGGGATTGTAAATATCCCCTATGATAGCAATAGGTAGTGACAGGTACTCTTTTTTTGAAAAAACTGGGGTCTTCTAGACCCTAGATTTTTCCTCTGCCCTCAAAGCATCTGACCACACCAAGATCGGTGTGATAAAATGCTTTCCCAATTTCCCAATGGCGCTTTTTATATCCGGGGGGGGGGGGGGCATTCCCTCCCACTGCTTGTAAAAGCAGTCCAGAGGCTAATTAGCCGCTAGGATTGCTTTTACATGAAAGCCGGCCGCAGGCTGAAAAGAATGATACCAAGATGATACCTAAACCCGCAGGCATCATTCTGGTATAAACATTCAAAGTCCAGCAACATACCAGTACGTTGCTGGTCCTTGTTGGACATGTATTGTAATCTTTTTTTTTCATGCAGCCAGTTGGCTGAACGAAAAAAGAGATTGATCGGTGGGTATGCCCACCATTAGAATACCGCCCTTCATCCACCCACTTCCAATGATGGGCATACACGCACCATTTATATATGCCGAAGCATGGGGGCATCCTCCCGCAAAAAAGTTATGCCGCACACACATGGTCGGACTTTTCCACGGGCAAGCCTCCGTCGGAATTTCGACCGTATGTACGCGGCATTAGGAGCAAAATCGCTCCTCCGCCCCTGCTGCCCCAATGCTTCGGCATATTTGCTTTTTTTTTTTAACTGTGGTGGTGAAATCACCTCCTACAGCACTGGAGTCGCAGGGATCAGGCCTGTCTCTGCGAACGCTGCAGTTATGTGTGTTTTTGTTTTGTAAGTGACAGTGATCGATCGATACTGCACTTGGGTGGCCTGGGCTGGACGGAGGGGCAAAATGCAGGTGCCAGCAGGTATCTGGGCTGATCCCGCTAACACTGCGTTTTTGGGAACCCTAAACTGCTGGGGACGCTAGTATAGATCTGATCAGATCAGATATTGATCTGTTCAGATACTATACCACTAAGGGGGGTGTATGCTTCACGCGTGGGTGTTAGCGTTACTGGCACTAACCTGACGCTGCCTGGGGTGTGACTCAGACCCTCTCTGACGCTAAAACCTAATTGATATCACCCGCCGGGCGATCAGGGGGTTAAACCTTTATTGGGTTATATGCACGGCGGGTGCCCTGACACTATAAAAAGCAAACTAACTAACCAGCGTCACCCGTAACACTTATATGGTGATCACTGGTGAAAGGGTTAACTAGGGGCAATCAGGGGGTTAAAACCTTTATTAGATAATATATGGGGGTACCTGACGCTATAAAAACCTGCGGCGAACCTAAAAAAAATTACCAGCTACCGATCTGCATCACCGACACTAAGACAGCGTTTAGAAAAACGATCGCTTAGCGACAGTGGTGATGGGGGTGAAAGGGTTACCTGGGGGGCGATCAAGGGGGTTGAACCTTTATTAGATAATATATTGGGGTACCTGACGCTATAAAAACATGCGGCGAACCTAAAAAAAATTACTGGCTACCGATCTGCATCACCGACACTAAGACAGCGTTTAGAAAAACAATTGCTTAGCGACAGTGGTGATAGGGGGTGAAAGGGTTACCTGGGGGGTGATCAAGGGGGTTAAACCTTTATTAGATAATATATTGGGGTACCTGACGCTATAAAAACCTGCGGCGAACCTAAAAAAAATTACCGGCTACTGATCTGCATCACAGACACTAAGACAGCGTTTAGAAAAATGATCGCTTAGTGACAGTGGTGATAGGGGGTGAAAGGGTTACCTGGGGGGCGATCAAGGGGGTTAAACCTTTATTAGATAATATATTGGGGTACCTGACGCTATAAAAACATGCGGCGAACCTAAAAAAAATTACTGGCTGCCGATCGGCATCACTGACGCTAAGACAGCGATCAGAAAAATGATCGCTTAGCGACAGTGGTGATAGGGGGTGAAAGGGTTATCTGGGGGGTGATCAGGGGGTTAAACCTTTATTAGGGGGGGTTAGGAGGCTACACTGGACCTAAGACTAAACTTTGGTGACACTTTTACAGTCACAAATGTCACTGATTGCAGTGATCACTAAATAAATGGTCACTGCAATCAGTGACACTGTGACTGGGGGGGTGATCTGGGGGGCCTGGGGGGGCGATTTATGTCCCTATGTGTCCTGGTGTCAGTGTAGTGTTGTGTGCACTGACCTGATGTCTTCTCTTGTACGGCGCTCGGTATATGTGAGCGCCGCACCAGAGATGACATCACTTCCTCCTGCTCCCTCTGTCTGACACAGACAGAGGGGGCATTTCCATTCGCCGGGAGCGATCGCGAGGGGGTGGCCAGAAACGAATGGCTGCCCCCTCATCCCGGAACGCTCCCGGACACTTAGCCACCGCTCACTGTATAGGAGGGGGGTCCGATTGGACCCCCCAACTATACAAAGGCAATCACGTACACTCTACGTGATTGTGCCTGTCGGTGCCATTCTGCCGACGTATATATACAGTGAGCGGTCGTTAAGTGGTTAAAATGGGTGTGATCCATGGAAAATCTGTTGGTTTGAATGAAGATGCTAAGTATATGTGTAGTCGTAATATAGAAGTATATATTGCTCCACTGTTCTCTGTTGCAACCCCGCCTTGTCCACGGTGCTAAAGTATAGTGCATTCTCTTTTATAAGGAGACTTATTAACATCAATTTTTATCTAACACAGGTATTTACACAAAAAAAAAAAAAACACATCTTGTGTGGCTCTCCACCCTATGACGCCATGATTTTCCCCCACTCAGTTAGAGCATTCCCTCCCCCCAGAGGGTTAGCTCATTTTCAACTGAAATGCGAATACATTTGTTTCTTTATATCTTTGTTTATTTCACTTTGCAATAAGCTCCCAGTTCGCATTAGTAAGTTGACAAGACTGAGTCTTGGGCCAATTGGCCCGTTATTATTTCATGGTCGGTTAGAGAAAATAATTTTTCCTAACCCCAAATGTTTTATTAACTTTGATATAGGTTTCATTTCTTGTAGCTTTATTACATTATTTAAATCTGGTACAATGTTTTTTTTAACCGACAGATTAGACATGATAAGAATGGAGTCATCTCTACATTTGTCTCTAAGCATCTTGTTCTCCATGGTCAGGTTCATAACATATGTTTTTTCATTCTCCTCCCAACGTAGAAAATGTCAGATATCAGCCTTCCTGTTGCTTCCCCAAAATTACACACCCACATCATGACCATTAAAATAATATCACACAATGTACAGGGATTCAATTCCCCTAACAAAAGGAAAAAGGCCTTTTTGCAATATAAAAAATTGAATACGAAAATAGTAATGTTGCAAGAAACACATTTTATGACAGATGCACACCCCACATTCTTTCATAAATCATTTAACCAATCTTTCTATACCACTTCCACCTCTAAAACTAAGGGAGTTGCAATATTTTTCCATCACTCTTTTCCCATTGAGGTTCAGCAAGTCTTTAAGGATCAAGACAGTAGATTCATTATTATTAAAGGTACATTGGCTGGGAGAGACATTACAGTGGCTAACATATACGCCCCTAACGACACACAAACCACATTCTTCACACAATTTTTCAACACATTACAACAATATCATTCATCACATATTATTCTAGGCGGAGACTTCAATTCAGTTCCTCAACCAAACCTTGATAGAAGCAAACAGAATCAGAACTCCAAAACCTTCTCTAAAACAACTACCACACATATAAATGACCTGCAATTAATAGACTCTTGGAGGGCGTTAAACATAGGCGCAAGGGACTACACATTTTACTCACATCCGCATGACTCATACTCCCGTATAGACCATATCCTCTGTACCCCTATAATTCTAGCTAATTCCCTAGACGCTACAATACACCCTTGCTCTTGGTCAGACCATCATATTGTTACCCTGAGTACAAAATTCATAGGCCTCATTTCCACCCCATACTCCTGGAGACTAAATGAGTCTTTGATTTCAGATCCTGTTCACCAACAGGAAATAGCTTCAGAAATAGAAGAATATTTCACTACTAATGCTACCCCTGATATCTCCTTCTCTACATTATGGATGGCCCACAAAGCAGTCATGAGGGGTCATCTTATTAAGAGGGCAGCACAAAGTAATAGGACCAAATGGGAAAAAATCCACTCCCTCACTAGGGACCTCCATAAATTATATAGGGACCATAAGCACACTCATGACCCAGATATCTATAAGTTGATCACTCATAAACGCAACGATTTAGATTCCCTTTTAACATTTAGAGCAGAAAAAGCGCTCCGCTGGTCGAAAGCAAAATTTTTCTTATCATGCAACTCCTATTCTACAATGTTCGCCCGCAAACTTAACCAGTCAATAAAACCTACACACATCTATAAGCTCAAAAACAGGGCAAACCAACTGGTTATACACCCTCAGGAGATACTCTCCATATTCAAAGACTTTTATTCCGACCTTCTCTCAGCACCAAACACTCCCATTCCTCCCTCCTCACTTTCTTGGTTTGATAACCTCCCCTTTCCAAAATTAACCCAAACTCAAATAGATACACTAAATTCACCATGTTCAGAAGAAGAATTGACTCGTATCATTAAATCACTTAAAAGGAACTCAGCTCCAGGCCCGGATGGCTTTTCATCCTCATACTTTAAACAATATCACCAACTCCTAATCCCTCACTTGGTGAAACTATATAACAACATTCTCACAGGAGGACAATTCCCAGAGGAGATGCTATTAGCCAACATGTCACTCATCCCAAAAGCAAATAAAGACCACACTTTACCCCAAAATTATAGGCCGATATCCGTTATAAATAATGACCTCAAAATTTTTAGTAGACTCCTAGCCAATAGACTTGCCAAAATTATCCCTACACTTATCTCCCCTTACCAATCTGGATTTATCCCTGGTAGACAGATCACAGACAACATTAGACTGGTCTCAAATATTATCCAAGACGCGAACATACATTCTAGACCTCTTTTAATGCTTAGCCTAGATATTAATAAGGCATTCGATAGTGTCTCTTGGAAATTCTTAGACCTAGTACTACGTAGATATGGCTTCGAAGGTGAATTTGTACATGGCTTTCATGCACTTTATCACAGCCCCTCAACTAGAATTAGGTTACCAGGCTGCAATTCAGAGTTTTTCAAAGTGGGTAGAGGTACGCGTCAGGGCTGCCCCCTCTCCCCACTGTTATTTGCACTTGCAATCGAACCATTAGCTACAGCCATCCTACTCAATGCAGGCATCAAAGGTTACACATCAAACAATAACACATACAAACTGTGCATGTATGCAGATGATATGTTAGTATTTCTCTCCCAGCCAAATACTGCTTTACCTATTCTTTTACAAACTCTCAACATCTTTTCGTCCTTATCGGGCTTAGCAGTCAACGTATCCAAATCGCTGGGCATGCCAATCAATATTCCAACTTCAGATTTAGAATCACTACGCTCTTCTTTCAGCTTCTCCTACACATTGGAGTCCCTTCCGTACTTAGGAATTCATCTCACTCCCAAATTCAATGAGCTTGTTTCCAAGAATTACATACCATTGATGCATAAATTAAGAGCAACATTAAAAATGTGGAAATCCTATAAGATATCATTTTTAGGAAGGATCACAGCAATAAAAATGACTTTACTCCCGAAGATCCTGTACTTATTTAGGGCTCTCCCTATTAGACTGAATAAAACATTGCTCACGAAATTCCAATCAGACGTTAATAGATTCGTCTGGTCGGACTCCCATCCTCGCCTTTCAAGATCGATCTTATATAGTCCTCAAAGACATGGTGGTCTTGGCCTCCCAGATTTTTGGTTGTATTACCTATCAGCTAGATGGTCACAAATGGCACAGTGGCACATCCCCAACCCAAAAGTTCCATGGGTTGATTTTGAAAAGAACTCCATCTTGCCATTCTCCATCTCAAGTTTACTGTGGGGAAACAAAATTCCAAACTATTCTATTGACCCCTTAAATCAAATAGTCTCACAGTCATACCAATTGTGGAAAACATACAACCAGAAATTTAATCTTAAGTCCAAAACCCCTCCACATGCATCTTTTATAAGCGACCCTAAATTTCCCCGAGTTGCACGGGTCCCAACAGACTTCTCTTGGTGGATAGACAATAACCTTACATCCCTTTCCAATTTTATAGATGGTACAAATTTCATTTCCCTCCCCTCTCTTATCTCTAAATCCCAAATTCCTGAAACTGAATGGAATAGATTTTCTCAGATCAAACATTTTTTTGACACGTATTTTGAAATATCGAATATACAACCCCCATCCTTTTTCGAGACCCTCTGTCTTAAATCCCCCAGAAAGAGAGGTTTCATCTCGGAAGTATACGTCAACCTACTTATCAACACAGACATGAACAAACTTCCATACATGATGAAATGGGAACAGGAGGTAGGCTTCACATATTCTTCTGTGAACTGGGACAACTGCATCAACAATTTACACAAAAGTACCAAGTCTATAGCCATTAAAGAGACAGCGTTGAAGCTATTCACTAGATGGTACTATACCCCTATTAAACTTCACACCATTTTTCCTACCGTCTCCCCTTTGTGCTTCAGAGGATGCAACTCCACCGGCTCTTTTACACACATCTTTTGGAGCTGTGAAAAAATCACTCATATCTGGAAGCAGTTGGAGAATTTTGCCTCTACAATTGCAGATAAGAACATCACCTTGACCTTACATAATTGCCTTCTATTCTCACCCATTATAGGACTCTCTACTCAAGGTATTAGACTAATACATACTATATGCGTAGCAGTCCATTGGTTAATTGCTTTCCATTGGAAATCCCCATCAGTTCCGTTAACACAACTCAAAACTAGAATTAATAATATTATTTTGATGGAAAAAATCTATCATACTGTTCGGAACACAAATCAGGTTTATAAGCAAAAATGGGACCCCTGGGTCGCACATAGCAAGGAGTTCCTTAACCCAGATCAACATGCCTCTCCGTAATTTATGGTTCAAATATATATGCACATCACTGTAACTTTGTTTATAGAGCCAGTCTCCCTTCTTGCATGTACATATATGACGCAAATGGTATTTCTACGTTTCTACTTTATACAGTCCATATGTATATCTGACGCTATGGAATTGTTTTTTTACTTTTGTCATGTCGGTTTTGTACCACCTTTTAACCCAAATAAAAAACGTTTGTAAACAAAAAAGAGAATGTGAAATTTCTTAAGATGTGGGAAACAAAATATGATTTTGATACTTCCTTAAATAAGGATGGTTGTGTAATGCTGTGTAGAAAGCTTAAAAATAAGGCCGGCCCGAAAAAAAGGAAACAGAAGAAATTAGGTCTTCCCCAGGCAAAAAAATGGCTTGAGGAGGCTAATCGTAGGTTAAATTCAGAAAACCATAAAAAAACTATGTTTTTAGACAAAGAGGAGGACAATAATATGACCGTCCTCCGAAGCTTAGTTCAGCAAGTATTGACTGAACAAAACACAACAAATCAAATGCACCCAACAGCCCCCACACACCCTTTAGAAGATACCCCAAACCCACTGACAGTTGCCGCTCCCCCTTTAACCACAACTCCCACTCCCAAATCCCTATACCCTATTGCAGACTTACATTCCCCACCACCATACGGGACAGAGGCATGCAATAGGCCACCTCGACTGACCCCCCGGCTATCGGCAAACAACCCTTTTTCCATGCAATGTGACCCCCCACTGTTTGCTGTCCCTTCGTGGTCACCTGGGTCACCCCCAGATGCAACCGTTTCTCCTACGGCTGCAGCAAAACCCCCTCTCAAAATGACCCTTGCTGTCCAGAGAAGTCCACAAGGGACCCCCCTTACAGCAACGGTTACAAAACTCGTCGGCCACCTGCTCAATAAATTAATATCCCCCGCAGCTGGGGAACAAACAGAATTTGGGTAGGAAGAGTTCCCATTAATTGAAGTTCCCAACCCTAGGGCAGGACAAGATGTAGGAGGTGTACCAGCCCCCAACACTATGATGGTCTATCGCCCCTGGACCCCAGAGGATGTTAAGAAAGCTATTGAAGGGATACCACATCCCAAAGTTAACATAGCTCAATTCAGGGATGGTATCATGGGAATGATTGCTAGCTATCATCTCAATGGGAGGGAGATAGAGCAGGTCATCCGACAGGTACTGGGACCTGACTGGCATCATGTAGTGGGAGATTGGAGTGGATTAAACAACCAGGGAAGGGTGTTGCCTCATGATGATGCAGCACTCGAAGTCAGGAGAAATGCTCCTATAGCAAGGATAGAAAATAGATGGGTACGTCGGGCCGACTGGTCCATTATAAATCAGTGTATGCAAGGAGAAGAGGAAACAGTGGATAATTTCATTGTTAGGATGAGGGAGATTTTCAATAACCACTCTGGGATAGAAATCCCAGCAGACCAAGTGACCGATAGCCCATATGAGCAACAGCTAAAGAATGCAATCCTGAAGGGGCTGATAGCCCCTATATCAAGTTTTGTTACCAAACACATGATTAACCATAGGATTTGCAGACTTCAGGAGCTAATTGAGTATGCAAGGCATGCTGAAAGGCACTTCCAATCAAAAAAGAAAGTAAAAAAAAAAGGGAAGGTGTTTATGATGGGTGAAAGTAATGATGTGTATGTTGTTGAGAATCGGAACAAAAGATTGGGGAACACTCGAACAAGGCCCCGCATTCAGGATTATGAGGGGAAAAAGAAGAGGGGGTAGTGTTTCCTGTGTGGTAAAAGAGGTCACTTAGCGAGAGCATGTGAGTCAAGCAGAGAGGAAGAAGCATGACTAGAAAATGTTGGTATGTCCACAGAGAGAGATACAGAGGGAAATGAGGAGAAAGAGTCTGAGATCTTGGATGTGTGTAATGTTGAAGCTTTTTTGCATGCTGAAGTCAAGCCAGAAATAACATTGATTGTAAAGGGTAGTTGGGTAACATTTCTCTGTGACACCGGGGCTTGCAGGACCCTAATACACCCACTGGATATGCCACCAGGGGTAAAGAAAACAGGTGTAGTATATGTAAAGTCTGCAAATGGGTTAATGCACTAGGAGGCCGTGTCTGAAGGCCTTACTGTGGAAGATCCACAGACAGGTAAAGAGGCTCAGTGTAAAATTGTAATTTCAACTAAATGTCCTGTTAATTTGTTGGGTAGAGACATGTTGCATGCTCTCGATATTTCTGTCATACCAGTGGAGGGGGGCCTCAAAGCCCATCGACTGTGTGAAAAACGAATCACAGCCGTGGATAATGAGCCCCGATACTGGTATAGCTTGGATTTGCAAACTGAGGGGTTAAAGATGCCCAAAACCCTGACAGAAATAGTTGAAGAAGAGCCTGTGAGGAGCGGGTACAAGGTCCAGACGAACCTCTATTGCACTATGTACTACAAAAAGACCTCAGGGTCTGATAAGTCTTATGAGAAACAGTTAATGAGTCTCACTAACACTGAAGTGCTCTTAAGATACCTGTACTGTGATAAGGAAGGAAATAGTGTGGCTACTTGTCTCCTACCACAACCAATTCTGCAAATATACAGGCAGGATACTGTACCTCATGTTTCGGTCACCCGGAACCCTGGGGTATCATGGTATGAGCTGGGAGAACTTATCACAGACTGGGTTCTACTAACAGATGAGGAACTAGAATCCAAAGGGATTCGGAGGTGCAGATTAGCATGGTTTGTTGAATGTACACCCAGAATCCACATGATTGAAGTTTGTGACAAAAGACAGTGACTGACACTTTTGACCCAAGAAGAAGAGGATGCCTTAAAAGACGTCCCCGATTTCTTGTGGTCAAAAGGAAAAACAGAAGTTGGACTAATTAAAACAGCCAGTGAGGTCCAAATAACCCCTAAAAGTACAATGAGGCCTCATCAAAAACAATATCCACTAAGGAAAGATGCCGAAGAGGGAGCAGACCACTTGATAATGGAATTACTAAAAATGGTGTCATCATTGAATGTCCGGATTCACCATGTAACACGCCCCTGTTCCCAGTCAGGAAGCAGAAGGGAGGGGAAGATGGGTGGAGACTTGTACAGGATTTACAGGCGGTCAATAGGGCCGTATTACCGAGGGCCCTAGTGGTCCCAGACCCGCATGTACTTCTGAACGACCTTCACCCAGATAACAAGGTATTTTCTGTCATTGATATCAGTAACGCTTTTTTTTCTATTGCCTTACACAAAGACAGTCAGTTCTGGTTCGCTTTTACACATAAAAAGAAAAAATACACATACACTAGGTTACCCCAGGGATATTGTGAAAGTCCAACTATTTTCTCACAAGAAATGTCCAATAATTTGTCTCGGTTTATACCTCCCTGTGGGAGTCAAATTCTCTTGTATGTGGATGACATTTTGGTAGCAGCTCCTTCGGAGCAACAATGCAAACTTGACACCTTGGCTCTGATGCATTTCCTCGCAGAACAAGGTCACAAGGTCAGCAAGCATAAACTACAACTATGGAAAGAAAAGGTGACATACTTGGGTTATATTTTGTCTCAAGAAGGCAGACATCTGGATGAGATCCGAAAAGAGGCCATCCTTCAAGTCCCCAAACCATGCACCAAAAAAGAAATGATGTCATTTCTTGGTATGGCAAATTTTTGTAGAGCATGGATAGCTAATTATGCTACGGAGGTGGCGCCTCTTTCTGATCTCATCTATGGTACACAAATGTCTGCGAAAGATTGCATCCAGTGGAATGTACAAGCAGAGGATGCATTTACAAAAGTGAAGCACCTCATTGTGGGTTCCTCTGTGCTCAGCTTACCCAATTACAGTAAAATATTTTATCAGACTGTAGACTGTAAAGAGGGGTACATGACTTCTGTTCTCACTCAGGTTTATGGGGACAAACACAAACCAATTGCATTTTACTCAACTAAATTAGATCCAGTGGCACGGAGTTTGCCCCACTGTGTACAAGCTGTAGTAGCAGCCTCATTGGCCATACGGTCCTCTGCATTGATAGTATTGTTCCATCCCCTGGTACTTAAGGTCCCACATGCCATCTCAGTGATCTTACTACAAGACAAGATCTCCTATTTATCTCCAGTCAGACATTTATCATGCATGACTACACTTCTGGGACAGCCACACCTTACAATTGAGAGGTGCACTACATTGAATCCCGCTACACTAATGCCAACACCTGGTGAAGGGGATCCACATGATTGTATAGCTCAAATTGATGAACGGGTACTCCCTAGAAAGGATCTCACTGATGTTCCCTTTCTAGATGCTGACATTACCTTCTTTGTTGATGGGTCGTGTAGAAAAAACGATAAAGGGATAAATCAAACAGCTTATGCTATAGTGACACATGACCAGGTCATTCAAGCCAGATCCCTTCCCAATTCCTATTCTGCACAACAAGCTGAAATTATAGCCCTGTCTAGGGCTTGCAGTCTAGGGGAAGGGAAAAAAATTAATATTTATACTGACAGCCAATACGCTTTCTCCACTATACACATATTTGCCCAGCAATGGAAAAATAGGGGTATGATTACGTCCACAGGTAAACCGATCACACATAGAGATCTCATTCTTGCCCTTCTAGAAAATGTACAAAAACCAGCACAAGTGGCTATTTGTAAATGTGCAGCACATAGAAAGGGAACAGATCCAATTACCCTAGGGAATGCACTAGCAGACAAGACGGCAAAAGCAGCTGCTGAAGGACAGCAAATAACGTACATATGTTATACAAATCTCCAAGTAAATGGTGAGGTACGGAAAGCTATTGATGAAACATGGTTATCAGAAATGCAGAAGGCATCACCAGAAGGTGAAAAACAAAAGTGGTTATCAAAAGGGGCAACACTGGTCAATGATGTATATACAAGTACAGACGGTAAACCCATCTTACCTACATCATTATTTAGGTATGCTGCATTATTGAGCCATGGGCAAGCCCATACCTCAAAAGGAGGGATGGTACAGGTGATCAACAAGGTATTCACAACATATGGATTTACGAACTACTCAAAAAAATTTTGTCTCACATGTCCGATTTGTAACAGATACCATGCACAAGGTGCCCTACGACCCTTACGAGGTCATTTCCCACAACCCCCTTATCCCTTTCACACAATATGCATGGATTTTATTGAATTGAACAAATGTGAGAATAAAAAGTACTGTCTGGTTATTGTTGATATGTTTACAAAGTGGGTGGAAGCTTTTCCTATGACACACCCGGATGGGCAGTCAGTAGCCAAAGTACTAATCAAAGAGGTGATTCCACGACAAGGGATCCCCTCGGTAATTTACAGTGACAATGGCTCCCATTTTGTGAACCGAACAATACAACAGATTGGTAAATGGTATAATATTGACCTGAAAAACCACTGTGTCTACCACCCACAATCTGCAGGCACAGTGGAAAGACATAATGGTACCTTAAAGTGTAAACAAAGAAAATTGATGGAGGAAACAGGAAAAAACTGGGTTCAGTGTTTGCCAATGGCATTGTTAAGTACAAGAATTACCCCTACTGCTAAGGGCCTAACACCGTATGAAATGTTGTATGGTAAACCTTATTATATTCCACAACTCAGAGCATTCGCTCGAGATGATGAGGAAATGGACTATGAACTGGCAAATTATATGAGAAAGTTGCTAACAACTAAAGAACTCCTATGCCCAAATTCTCTTACAGGTCAAGAGACTAAAACAGATGATAATGGTTGGCTTGCTAGTTCTGCCGTGATCCCTAAACAAAGGAAGGATCAGGTAGAACGTATATCTATATACAGTCGAAGAGGGTGGACTGGTGATTGCCAGTCCCGTGATTGGCTTACACCTAATAAATGTAATCCCATCTCCTTGACAATAAAAAACCCGCAGGTATCAGATGCTGGAGTTTATGGTCTAGGAGTATATAGGCCCAGCCTGAGTGATCTACTAGGAAGAATTACTATTAAGGTTGTAATCCCTGGTCAGAACACCCCAGTCCCAGAGCCCACTCAGTTTCAACTTAATCCCTCCTTGTTTAAAACAGATTTTACCTACAAGGAACAATTAAGTATAGAAACAGGATTTGGAGACAAAAATGAGTGGATAGAATGGGTCAGATACACAACTCAATCTAAGGGGTTAAGTGATTGTATTTCTTGTGCAAACCCAAGACCACAACTAGCTACCATTCCTCTCTCTGAAGAGGAAACAGATTTAGCTTGCATAATAAGACTGTTTTCAGAAAATATTACTGGGTCTGAATGTGCAAATGAGAAAAAGAGATACCCTAAAACTAATATGCGAAGTATACCCCCTTCAGTACAAGCATTACCAGGAAATTTTTCTTGTTTCTGTAACATAGACAAGGATGGTTCAAAGGTTGGCACTCTATCTCCTGAATACTGTGCGACCACAACATCAACTACAGACATTAAGTACCAACTAAAATGGTTTCAGGAACAGAAACGGCAACTGGCTGATGTTTGGTGGCTGTGTGGGGACATGAAACTAAGACCCAGACTGCCACCTAGATGGGAGGGTAGTTGTGCCCTTACCCGCCTGTTGCTTCCCTTTTATATTGTTCCTATGACTAACAAATTGATGAAACTACCAGGTAAACACTATTTTAAACGGTTTAAGCGAGAAACACCCCAAGGATCCTTTGACAACCGGGTTTATATAGACTCAATAGGTGTTCCACGAGGAGTTCCGGATGAATTTAAAGCACAGAATCAAGTAACAGCAGGACTCACCTCACTCTTCCTATGGGTACAGCCCAATAAGAATGTCGACTGGATAAACTACATTTACTACAACCAGCAGAGGTTTGTGAATTACACCAGAGATGCTATCAAAGGTATAGCAGCACAATTGGACGCCACCTCTTTGACAGCGTGGCAGAACCGTATAGCATTGGATATGTTGCTGGCAGAAAGGGGCGGGGTATGCGAAATGTTCGGCACCTTCTGCTGCACTTTTATTCCAAATAATACGGCACCTGATGGAAGTATCACCAAGGCTTTGCAAGGCCTACAAATGTTATCCCAGGAACTAACTGAGAACTCTGGTGTAGAGAACCCCTTAACAGGACTCTTTGAAAAATGGTTTGGTAAATGGGGTGATCTTGCAAAAGGTTTGCTCATCTCTGTTGTCATGGCAGCCACGGTCCTTACGCTGTGTGGATGTTGCTGCATTCCTTGTATTAGAGGAATTCTTCAAAGACTGATTGACACATCACTAACAAAGACTATGTTTTTCCAGAACAACACTGAACTATACCCGGAACCTGATGAAGATGAACTTACAGTCCTTTCAAAAGACCTATTTGTCTAAATGATAATACCTGGTAAAATAAAGAACCTGGATATTTGAAGTATTGACATTATAAGTATAATAAGGAGGGAATGTTAGATAAATTTAAAATTATACTTTATATGTCAACTATCAAGATGCATATTAATCTTCTAAAGTTAAAATGTTTGTTTTATATAACTCTATTATACATAAATATGCTGAATAGCTCTAATAGTCCTAATTACTGGAATAAGTCATATGACCATATTCTATTTGTGCAAAAGATGTGCTGACTTATAGTAAAACTGTATTTTGCTTACATCTGCCAAACATGGGCTGTGAACCATGAGATAATTTATGTGTCCATTGTATGAAATATCCTGTCATAAGGTGTAGGCTGAAAAAGGATATTTCCCTCTTTCCTGCTAAAACGTCAGAATAAAGGTTGAAATTATACACATGATCAGGACGTCACGAGCAGGAAAGGGGAAGGTTTAAGGGTTATAAAAGCAGAATGTAAATCTATGACAGGCAGAAAATGGATCTCTGAAGCCGCAAATATACTTTAACCATTTTCTCTGCATATGCAATAAAAAATCTTGACTTGTAACGAGAGTCGGTCCGAAATTTCTGTGACAAGCTCGTATTGCAAAACGCTCGTTAACCGTGTTACTCGCAATCCGAGTGTCATGGATATGCAGTAGTGTTTGTCTGTCAGCTTACCTTCCTTCCCATGTGTTCATCTTAGAGGCCTGAGCCCTTTCACCTGGCTTCCTTTATAATCTCCTCCCAGCCAGACTCCACCCCAGGCCCTATCACAGAACACTATATTAGCCTGTGCACTGCAAGCCTGCTTTGCTGATCAACGTGTTTGTTAGGCATTGTGTGTTTGGGTTCCTGCCTGCCGTGTGCTACGTCTGTCTCTCTGTTACGTTATTGGCTTGTCCCCGACTATCCCTGTCTGCTCGTGACCCTTGACCTTCGGCTCGTTCTTTCGTTATCCTTGTCTGCTTGTGACACCCTGACCTTCAGCTTGTTATTCGGTTCTCTCTTATCTTGTGCTGCTGCTTCCCCTCTTTTCCCCTTATCCTACAGGGCGTGAGCTAGGAAACTCCAGGGGCCGCGACCTGGTCCCAGCCTGCAGCATAACATCCTCACCACTAGAGGCCCTGGAGAAGACCAGCTGGGTCTTAGACTCCGCGCCCTGTGGAATCTTGGCTCTAGCTTCCGTTAGGATCCCGGTTGTGCTCCTCTGGTCCTGCTTTCCACAACCACCCAGTTTCCTATCCGCAGAAGCCAGCCATAGGGTTCACTACCTCGCGGTGCACTCCTGTCCCCCTACGGTGTGCATCTGTCACCTGGCCACAGGTGACCCTGACAGTTTGATCAGCCATGAACCCGGCTGACATCCCGTTACCTGTGGATGATCCGTTGCAGGGCATAGTTTGCAGACTTGAAACCCAGGAATCGAATCAGACTCAGGTGATGCGATTCCTCCAGGATCTGGCTTCTCGCTTCGAGCAGCTTCAGGCCTCCTTGGGAACCCTGAATCCGCAACCTCAAATACAACCAGCGGCTGCACCTATTGCACCAGTCGCAGCCACACACTCACTACAACTGCCAGCTCCGTCCCGTTTCTCTGGGGACTCCAAGGCTTGCAGGGGGTTCCTTAGCCAATGCACAATTCATTTTGAGCTCCAGCCCCAAAACTTCCTGTCTGATCGGGCTAAGGTAGCCTATATCATTTCCCTCCTCTCTGGTGAAGCTTTAGCCTGGGCAGCCCCTCTGTGGGAACTGAATGATCCAGTGGTTTCTAGCCTGTCTGGCTTCTTGAAACTTTTTCGGAATATCTTCGAAGAACCGGCTCGTGTCTCTTCAGCGGCCAGCGCCCTTTTACGTCTCCGCCAAGAGTCTGCTTCTGTGGGACAGTATGCCCTTCATTTCCGCATACTGTCGGCTGAGTTGAGCTGGAACAATGAGGCCTTAGTCGCAACCTTTTTGCATGGCCTGTCTGATAGAGTGAAGGATGAATTAGCAGGAAGAACCATCCGCACTGATCTGGCCGGCGTTATCTCCTTGTGTAACCAGATCGATATTCGCTTTCAGGAGAGGACCTTAGAAAAGCAACGCCAGCACTCCTTGGTTCTTAGTCAGCCTGAGCTCCCCTCTCTTCGACCCGTAGAGCATCTCCTACCAGCTGAGGAACCCATGCAGCTGGGTCGGACCAGGCTATCCCCCGAGGAACGTGCTAGGCGCAGAACTCTTGGTCTGTGTCTTTACTGTGGGGGCAAAGGTCATTTTCGTGTCACTTGCTCTCTTTGTCCAGAAAAACGTTCGGGTCCACTTCATCTGGAAAGTGGAGTATTGGACCCAGAAATATCACCTTCCCCTTCTCGTCTTCTGCTTTCTGTGTTCCTTCATGTTGGTGCTTCTTCTCATTCGGTCTCAGCATATCTGGATTCCGGAGCCGCTGGTAATTTTATGGACTGGGAAATCGCATCGTCCATGAGACTTACTCTTTTGCCCCTCACCACACCATTGGTGGTCTTGGCGATTGATGGTACTGTTCTCCCAGGGGGACCTATCCGCTTCCAGACCCTCCCTGTTAAGATGTCGGTAGGGACACTCCACCAGGAGTGGATATCCTTCCTTATCTTACCCAAGGCCTCAACGCCTATAATTTTGGGTCTCCCATGGTTACAGCTCCATTCTCCTCATGTGGACTGGACTACTGGACAGATCCTGGCTTGGGGTCCCTCCTGTTCCTCGTCCTGCCTACCCAAGGTTGCCCCCTGTGATTCTGAGCCGGTCATTCATTCCAGGTTGCATAACCATTTACATTTCTCTGTCCCTAACCACCCTTGGACGAACAGCCAGGCTAGCTTGTCTACAAGTCCTGCAGTCGCTACATCTTGCGATGCGATTCAGGTAGTCGCTACACCTGACTCAGCTATTCACTCTGCCTCTGTACTAGTTATGCCAGTCCAGCCCATGCCCAGTGAGCCTCCTACTTTTTCTTGTTCGGGACATTCTGCTTGTCCTTCAGCTAGTCAGTTTGACTCCGGCGACATGTCACCTTCTAACCAACCTGACTTCAGGGTTCCACTGACATCTGCCCAGTCTGATGGTCCTGTGCAAGATGACCAGTTCCCCTTTAAGGGTCTAGGGGACCCTCCTCAGATTCCTGTTGATCCTCTCATGCCCTTGCTTATTCCTAGAGAGCCTTTGGTCCTCAATAGATCTTCTTGTCATCTCCCTACCTCGTTTTCGGTCTCTGAGGATAATCTTAAGTACGAGGTTAGACAAGTTCTGGATTCTCGGCTCTGCAGAGGCATTCTTCAGTACCTTGTGCATTGGAGAGGTTTTGGTCCTGAGGAGGCGTCTTGGATCGCTGCATCTGATGTCGCTGCACCTCATCTGTTGAGAAGGTTTCATCAGAGATTTCCCTTTAAGCCTGGGCCCAGGCGGGGGAGGGCCCATAAGAGGGAGGGTACTGTCATGGATATGCAGTAGTGTTTGTCTGTCAGCTTACCTTCCTTCCCATGTGTTCATCTTAGAGGCCTGAGCCCTTTCACCTGGCTTCCTTTATAATCTCCTCCCAGCCAGACTCCACCCCAGGCCCTATCACAGAACACTATATTAGCCTGTGCACTGCAAGCCTGCTTTGCTGATCAACGTGTTTGTTAGGCATTGTGTGTTTGGGTTCCTGCCTGCCGTGTGCTACGTCTGTCTCTCTGTTACGTTATTGGCTTGTCCCCGACTATCCCTGTCTGCTCGTGACCCTTGACCTTCGGCTCGTTCTTTCGTTATCCTTGTCTGCTTGTGGCCCCTGACCTTCAGCTTGTTATTCGGTTCTCTCTTATCTTGTGCTGCTGCTTCCCCTCTTTTCCCCTTATCCTACGGGGCGTGAGCTAGGAAACTCCAGGGGCCGCGACCTGGTCCCAGCCTGCAGCATAACATCCTCACCACTAGAGGCCCTGGAGAAGACCAGCTGGGTCTTAGACTCCGCGCCCTGTGGAATCTTGGCTCTAGCTTCCGTTAGGATCCCGGTTGTGCTCCTCTGGTCCCGCTTTCCACAACCACCCAGTTTCCTATCCGCAGAAGCCAGCCATAGGGTTCACTACCTCGCGGTGCACTCCTGTCCCCCTACGGTGTGCATCTGTCACCTGGCCACAGGTGACCCTGACACCGAGGTTCCACTGTACTCACTTTTGTTGCCAGCGGTTTAGACATTAATGGCTGTGTGTTATTTTGAGGGGACAGCAAATGTACACTGTATACAAGCTGCACACTCACTACTTTACATTGTAGCAAAGTGTCATTTCTTGAGTGTTGTCACAAGAAAAGATATAATAAAATATTTACAAAAATGTGAGAGGTGTACTCACTTTTGTAAGATACTGTATATAAGAATCTTTCAGTGTTATAGTTCAAATATAAAAATGTACAAAGGATTTCTGCGCTACTAAAAAAAGCACACAAGCAGCTACACAACCAATAGACAAAGGTGCAAAACAAGACAAAAAACAAAAAATGCAGCGCTAAACAAGGGTGAAAAGTAAAAAACACCCAGTGTAATGAAGGGTAATATCCAATTAGGTGACAAAAGTTCATGTAAATAATGAAAAAGTCTCTAATAAATGAAACAATTCTTGAACAGTTGTGTGTAGAATCTGAAATCTTGAAAAAGAAGTGTGGATAATCACCACCAATATATGGAAGGCTTACCGGAACAAGTGAACCCAAACAAACATACGTCTAAAGGGTCACATCAGGCTATTAGATGTATGTCTCCTCCCAAGCTGATCCTATGCAGGTAAATCCACAGGACAACGCTCTCAGCAATGGTGATAGAGGTGAATGGAAAACAGTGGCTCAAATGGTGGTGAACCAGGATACCGATCAGATAAATATATGGAGGAAAAGAGAAGGGCACATGGCATAATATCGTCTAAAAAATCAAACTTTAATGTAGGTAGATACACTTACATCAAGATGGTTAAACAAACGCTTGTAAAATTGTGGCAGCAGTGGAATCTCCCGACGCGTTTCGCAAAAAAAATTGCATCATCTGGGGTGAATGTCCACTGCTGCTTCCACAACATTTATAAAAAATATGACCCCAAGAAGAAAAATCTCACCTGGGAGTTCAATCAATCAGCATCCACTTCCTGTGTGGTCCAAAATGGCACATGGGCGTGCGTTTCAAGCCTCCATATGAAAAGGGGTAATCAAGCTCCATGATAGGTCCTCAAAATGGGGGAGTGGTATATACCCATTTAAGGCGTATATTGGATACCCACATAAGCGAGGACCGCCCCATGTGTAAAAACCAAAGGGGACTGGCCTTATAGTGATGTAATCAATCACAAAAATAACAGTGGAGCGTGACTCACGCACCATGACCTCAAAGGAATGGGAAGTGGCGTGTCAAAGAGTGACACACTCTTCCAAATCGGCGTTAGCAACAGAACGTGCCTCGCATCACGTTCGATCACATGGAGCGCAGCGCAGCCAATCACAACCAGCCGCGTCCCGTGATGCGTTCCACGTCTACGGGACAAGGAGGTATCAAAACACTTCCTGCCCAGACTGACGCGATGCCGCACTCACGGTGACGCGGTGTGCACGCATGTGACTAAAAATCACATGACCGCATCAATCACAGAATGCGGAAGTGAATGTTCTTCGCACTGCCCGGGAATAAACAAATATATCCCAGATAGTGGGAGAAACAACGCCATTTACCAGACCCGTAACGGGTATAGGACTAATGCACTCCCTAATGTGGAATGCTCAAAAGCCTGATGTGCTCCGATGGGACAACTAGTCCCGCAAGGACACATCAACAGACCCTGAAAAAATGGAATTTAATCCAAATGACACAGGGATCGGCAAGTTCAGGCTCAAAAGATACACCAAAAGGGGCCAAAAATGTAGAGCGTACATAATATAGGGCTCTATGGATCATATTATTAATAAGAATTTTTGGTTTTTTTAAAAACAAAAGAATATCCTATTATAATAAAACTTCAGAGGTCATGCAAATAAATTGTAAATCTGCACTGATCCCCAAAGGAAAAGGTCTCCAAAAAAGTATTTATGTGTATAGGTGTAAAAAGTGTGCGTGTATTACAAAAAGGGGCGGGATAAGTGTTAGGATAACACTCATGTGAGTGAGCACAAATCTGGGATAGTGATAGCACAGATTGGAACCCCACATGCATGGCTGCTCAAAGAATGAACTCCCACATATCAAACCACCCCGCTATACATTACAAACAGTGAATGCATCAAATGAAGATGCATATATCACACATATGCACAAAATAAAATCTGGAATAGACCTGATCAATTGTATATAAAAAAACATTGATGAACTACAAAGTAAAATTAAAATTAAAATTAAATTAGAACAAGAAAGAGAACGCATGTCCCACATATGAAGGAACCCACAACTTAAGACTTGTTGATAAAGGAATTGATATCCCATTCAACGTTTAATCCCAGCGGCCTATGAGTTTGTAATTCGTAAATCCAGAAAGTTTCTAATTGAGAAACTCCTCTGGTTTTAGGACCGCCCCTCCATGGGGAAACGTAATGGTCAATGATAAGGAATTGGGTGCCAATAGGATTCCTATTATGGCACAACCTGAAATGTCTAGGTACAGTGTGGTGAGTGTCACCCCCTAAAATTAAGGAGATGTGCTCACCAGAGAAGGCGCGGATGGTGCGACCTACATACTGTTTGCCACAAAGACATGTAATAAGGTATACGACATGTGTGGTGGCACAGGTGCAAAATTGTTTAATGGGGAAATTTTACCTGTAACGGTAGATCTGAATTCTAAAGTTTTACTTCTCCCAGCAATGTTAAATTTGCAAACACTGCACCTTTTGCATGGATGGTAACCTATAAGCTGATGGAAGAAGGAAGGACGTACAGGGGGATTGATAATGTTAGGGGCTATCCTACTCTGGAGCGTAGGTGCACCTCTAAAGACTACCTTAGCTTGTTCAGGCAGTACTGTACTTAAAACACTATCGTTCCTTAGGATATCCCAATGTTTGGCCATAATGGCCTTCACCTGTTTATGTTGGGTGGAAAAGGATGTGAGCATAGCCCACCTGAAATTATCATCTTGTTCTCGTTTGGGTCTAACCTCCAGCAAAGAACTTCTATCAATATCCAGAGTATTCTTAAGATCTCTCTCGATATTGGTGGCATCGTAGCCCTTATCTAGAAATCTCTGTTTAAGGACCTGCGCCTGGGTCATAAGCGTCTCAGTATCCGTGCAGTTCCGACGCAGTCTTAAAAATTGGCTGCGTGGAACCGAATTCAACCAAGACCGATGGTGGCAACTATCATTAGGGATGAAACCGTTTTGATCGGTCTTTTTAAAAAAGGTTTGAAATCGAAATTGATTGTTGATGATACTGATCTCAAGATCCAAAAATTGGATCTTATCGGGGCTTGCCACGTAAAAGAGTGATATGCCCCTATCATTAAGGTTCAGGTGGTCCATGAAAACCTTCAATGATGTCATGTCGCCATCCCAGAGGAGGAGGATGTCGTCTATGTACCTAGCCCACAACACCAATGACGTGGTATCATGGGCATAGACGACATCCTCCTCCCACTTGGCCATGAAGAGATTGGCGAGACTGGGGGCATATTTGGCCCCCATAGCAACCCTTCACCGTTGAAGATAAAAATTGTCATTAAACCAAAAGTAACTACTCTTGGTGGCGAACTCAAGTAATTCCATAATGAAGTCACGTTGGAATGAAGCCAACGATTCCTCCTTATCAAGGAAGTACTTGACAGCCTCAAATCCCCTGTCATGCGGGATGCACGTATATAGGGAGGCGACATCCGCCGTGACCATGATGCAATCATTCGGTGCTAATATATTTTCCAATTTTCTGATGGTGGCACCCGTATCACCCAAATAGGAAGGTACTCGTGTCACTATGGGCTGCAAATAGTGATCGATGTAACGACCTATACGCGATGTAACCGAATCGATCCCACTAACAATGGGTCGTCCGGGTGGGTGAATGGGGTCTTTGTGGACTTTGGGTAACTAATATATTGTGGGAATCCTAGGAACAGTGGGAACTAAAAAAGCTTTCTCTTTCTTGTTTAAAATACCTCTATAAAAACCACTATCAACCAAACTTTGAAGTTCCGTTTTGAAACGAGAGGTAGGGTTATTGAGTAATATCTGGTAGGTGTCAGGCTCATTAGGAATCCTGCACATTTCAGCCTCGTAATCGGATTTATCCAAAACAACAATGCCGCCGCCTTTGTCGGCGGGACGGATCACAAGGTCCCTGTTAGAACACAAGGATCTGAGGCCCGCCCCCGACAAGGTCTGAATGCGGCTTTTTTTCTCAGGGATCTCAGCCAGATCCCTGAGAACAAGGTCTCTAAAGATGTTAACAGCGGGTGCCGCTGGAACCGGTGGATTAAACAATGATGGGTTTGACAGACCCGAATGTACGGTGCCAGAAGTGCCCGCTCTGCTCTCATTACTAAAAGGATTAGTAATGAGGTAGCGCTGTATGTTTATCTTGCGAATATATTTGTGTATGTCAATGAAAGTGCCAAACTTGTCCAGTTTTTTAGGGGGGGCAAACTTGAGGCCCTTATCCAAAACAGACAATTCATCTGGTGTAAATACTTTGGCACTTAAATTGAACACACCCTGGCCCTTTAGGTGCGCCTTCTCTTTCCTCTTCTGAATTCTCTGTCCCCCTCTGGTTCCTCTCTTGGGTCTGGACCCCTTTGGCAAAATAGTGGGTCCACGTGAAAATCCCGCCCACCTTGTGTCAATGGTGTATGTTGATCATAACCATGGTGGGATGATGTATAAGGATTTCTAGTGCGTGTTTGATAGCTGTCATTACGCACCTCTCCAAGAGGTAAGTATCTATTATAGGTAGAAATGGGAGGGGGACCATAGTACGGAGAATAATCCCTACTTGAGCTTGGGTAATCCCTATATCTAACTGGAGAGGATTTATAGAAATGATCATCGTACTCATGATGACGTTGAGTACTGAGCTGGTGAGAGTTACCTCTAGATGAGCCTCTACCACCTCTATTTCCTCTGGATTTACCTCGACCCCGAGATTGTTGATTAGGGGTAAGTGATCTAGGTTGGGGAACTCTAGATTGTGATGCCTGGGCTTTATTTCCCTGTGTGTTCCGTACAGGAGGAGCTGCCATGGAGATAGCTGTAGCTGGACCCGGACCCATTACTGGACCCTGACCAGGACTGGGGGCTACAGTAGTTAAAGGCAATACTGAAGAGGCAGAATCCATATCCGTGACCGCAGGCACAGAAAATAGTTTCTGCCAACCAAAAACTGTGTCATTCTTATAATCCCCTATGTCACGAGAATACTTCTTATGTTTCTTTAATTTCTGATCTCTATCTTCCTTTTCCAGGAAGTTTTGCAGATTGGTGGAGAGAGAGAGATACTCAAGAGAATGTTTGTGTGATGACAACCTATCTCTAAGTTCTTTGATTTCTCTGTCTAACACCCCCAATCGCATTTTTTTTTGGAGATCAGAACGCCCAAAAAGGCAATGCCAGCATCGTTAAAATAATTAAACCATGCTTCAATGTCGGGGTCGCCCTGTTGGGGCTGTATCTCCCACCTTAAACTCCTCGGGACCATACGGTCCGAGATGTATTGTTCTAAAAATACAAGATCCCATTGTAGGTGGAGTTCTGAAGACATAACATTCTTAAGCCTAACAAATAGGCCCCCAATCTCTGTGTCGGTTCCGGCAGCTGTGAACACTCCTTCCGTGTTCACAGTGCGGGAAGCACGATAATCAAAAATATCCATATGAGTGAATGTGAAGTAGTTGCAGCAGAAAAAAGTCAAAACAGCAAATGGAAAAATGTACAAAGGATTTCTGCGCTACTAAAAAAAGCACACAAGCAGCTACACAACCAATAGACAAAGGTGCAAAACAAGACAAAAAACAAAAAATGCAGCGCTAAACAAGGGTGAAAAGTAAAAAACACCCAGTGTAATGAAGGGTAATATCCAATAAGGTGACAAAAGTTCATGTAAATAATGAAAAAGTCTCTAATAAATGAAACAATTCTTGAACAGTTGTGTGTAGAATCTGAAATCTTGAAAAAGAAGTGTGGATAACCACCACCAATATATGGAAGGCTTACCGGAACAAGTGAACCCAAACAAACATACGTCTGAAGGGTCACATCAGGCTATTAGATGTATGTCTCCTCCCAAGCTGATCCTATGCAGGTAAATCCACAGGACAACGCTCTCAGCAATGGTGATAGAGGTGAATGGAAAACAGTGGCTCAAATGGTGGTGAACCAGGATACCGATCAGATAAATATATGGAGGAAAAGAGAAGGGCACATGCATAATATCGTCTAAAAAATCAAACTTTAATGTAGGTAAATACACTTACATCAAGATGGTTAAACAAACGCTTGTAAAATAGTGGCAGCAGTGGAATCTCCCGATGCGTTTCGCAAAAAAAATTGCATCATCTGGGGTGAATGTCCACTGCTGCTTCCACAACATTTATAAAGAATATGACCCCAAGAAGAAAAACCTCACCTGGGAGTTCAATCAATCAGCATCCACTTCCTGTGTGGTCCAAAATGGCACATGGGCGTGCGTTTCAAGCCTCCATATGAAAAGGGGTAATCAAGCTCCATGATAGGTCCTCAAAATGGGGGAGCGGTATATACCCATTTAAGGCGTATATTGGATACCCACATAAGCGAGGACCGCCCCATGTGTAAAAACCAAAGGGGACTGGCCTTATAGTGATGTAATCAATCACAAAAATAACAGTGGAGCGTGACTCACGCACCATGACCTCAAAGGAATGGGAAGTGGCGTGTCAAAGAGTGACACACTCTTCCAAATCGGCGTTAGCAACAGAACGTGCCTCGCATCACGTTCGATCACATGGAGCGCAGCACAGCCAATCACAACCAGCCGCGTCCTGTGATGCGTTCCACGTCTGTGGGACAAGGAGGTATCAAAACACTTCCTGCCCAGACTGACGCGATGCCGCACTCACGGTGACGCGGTGTGCACGCATGTGACCTACGTCACATGACTGCATTAGAGATGACGCGACGCGCACCCATGTGACTAAAAATCACATGACCGCATCAATCACAGAATGCGGAAGTGAATGTTCTCCGCACTGACCGGGAATAAACAAATATATCCCAGATAGTGGGAGAAACAACGCCATTTACCAGACCCGTAACGGGTATAGGACTAATGCACTCCCTAATGTGGAATGCTCAAAAGCCTGATGTGCTCCGACGGGACAACTAGTCCCGCAAGGACACATCAACAGACCCTGAAAAAATGGAATTTAATCCAAATGACACAGGGATCGGCAAGTTCAGGCTCAAAAGATACACCAAAAGGGGCCAAAAATGTAGAGCGTACATAATATAGGGCTCTATGGATCATATTATTAATAAGAATTTTTGGTTTGTTTAAAAACAAAAAAATATCCTATTATAATAAAACTTCAGGGGTCATGCAAATAAATTGTAAATCTGCACTGATCCCCAAAGGAAAAGGTCTCCAAAAAAGTATTTATGTGTATAGGTGTAAAAAGTGTGCGTGTATTACAAAAAGGGGCGGGATAAGTGTTAGGATAACATTCATGTGAGTGAGCACAAATCTGGGATAGTGATAGCACAGATTGGAACCCCACATGCATGGCTGCTCAAAGAATGAACTCCCACATATCAAACCACCCCGCTATACATTACAAACAGTGAATGCATCAAATGAAGATGCATATATCACACATATGCACAATATAAAATCTGGAATAGACCTGATCAATTGTATATAAAAAAACATTGATGAACTACAAAGTAAAATTAAAATTAAAATTAAATTAGAACAAGAAAGAGAACGCATGTCCCACATATGAAGGAACCCACAACTTAAGACTTGTTGATAAAGGAATTGATATCCCATTCAACGTTTAATCCCAGCGGCCTATGAGTTTGTAACTCGTAAATTCAGAAAGTTTCTAATTGAGAAACTCCTCTGGTTTTAGGACCGCCCCTCCATGGGGGAACGTAATGGTCAATGATAAGGAATTGGGTGCCAATAGGATTCCTATTATGGCACAACCTGAAATGTCTAGGTACAGTGTGGTGAGTGTCACCCCCTAAAATTAAGGAGATGTGCTCACCCACCCTAACAGAGAAGGCGCGGATGGTGCGACCTACATACTGTTTGCCACAAAGACATGTAATAAGGTATATGACATGTGTGGTGGCACAGGTGCAAAATTGTTTAATGGGGTAAATTTTACCTGTAACGGTAGATCTGAATTCTAAAGTTTTACTTCTCCCAGCGATGTTAAATTTGCAAACACTGCACCTTTTGCATGGATGGTAACCTATAAGCTGATGGAAGAAGGAAGGACGTACAGGGGGATTGATAATGTTAGGGGCTATCCTACTCTGGAGCGTAGGTGCACCTCTAAAGACTACCTTAGCTTGTTCAGGCAGTACTGTACTTAAAACACTATCGTTCCTTAGGATATCCCAATGTTTGGCCATAATGGCCTTCACCTGTTTATGTTGGGTGGAAAAGGATGTGAGCATAGCCCACCTGAAATTATCATCTTGTTCTCGTTTGGGTCTAACCTCCAGCAAAGAACTTCTATCAATATCCAGAGTATTCTTAAGATCTCTCTCGATATTGGTGGCATCGTAGCCCTTATCTAGAAATCTCTGTTTAAGGACCTGCGCCTGGGTCATAAACGTCTCAGTATCTGTGCAGTTCCGACGCAGTCTTAAAAATTGGCTGCGTGGAACCGAATTCAACCAAGACCGATGGTGGCAACTATCATTAGGGATGAAGCCGTTTCGATCGGTCTTTTTAAAAAAGGTTTGAAATCGAAATTGATTGTTGATGATACTGATCTCAAGATCCAAAAATTGGATCTTATCGGGGCTTGCCACGTGAGAGAGTGATATGCCCCTATCATTAAGGTTCAGGGGGTCCATGAAAACCTTCAATGATGTCATGTCACCATCCCAGAGGAGGAGGATGTCGTCTATGTACCTAGCCCACAACACCAATGATGTGGTATCATGGGCATAGACGACATCCTCCTCCCACTTGGCCATGAAGAGATTGGCGAGACTGGGGGCATATTTGGCCCCCATAGCAACCCCTCGCCGTTGAAGATAAAAATTGTCATTAAACCAAAAGTAACTACTCTTGGTGGCGAACTCAAGTAATTCCATAATGAAGTCACGTTGGAATGAAGCCAACGATTCCTCCTTATCAAGGAAGTACTTGACAGCCTCAAATCCCCTGTCATGCGGGATGCACGTATATAGGGAGGCGACATCCGCCGTGACCATGATGCAATCATTCGGTGCTAATATATTTTCCAATTTTCTGATGGTGGCACCCGTATCACCCAAATAGGAAGGTACTCGTGTCACTATGGGCTGCAAATAGTGATCGATGTAACGACCTATACGCGATGTAACCAAATCGATCCCACTAACAATGGGTCGTCCGGGTGGGTGAATGGGGTCTTTATGGACTTTGGGTAAGTAATATATTGTGGGAATCCTAGGAACAGTGGGAACTAAAAAAGCTTTCTCTTCCTTGTTTAAAATACCTCTATAAAAACCACTATCAACCAAACTTTGACGTTCCGTTTTGAAACGAGAGGTAGGGTTATTGAGTAATATCTGGTAGGTGTCAGGCTCATTAAGAATCCTGCACATTTCAGCCTCGTAATCGGATTTATCCAAAACAACAATGCCGCCGCCTTTGTCGGCGGGACGGATCACAAGGTCCCTGTTAGAACACAAGGATCTGAGGCCCGCCCCCGACAAGGTCTGAATGCGGCTTTTTTTCTCAGGGATCTCAGCCAGATCCCTGAGAACAAGGTCTCTAAAGATGTTAACAGCGGGTGCCGCTGGAACCGGTGGATTAAACAATGATGGGTTTGACAGACCCGAATGTACGGTGCCAGAAGTGGCCGCTCTGCTCTCATTACTAAAAGGATTAGTAATGAGGTAGCGCTGTATGTTTATCTTGCGAATATATTTGTGTATGTCAATGAAAGTGCCAAACTTGTCCAGTTTTTTAGGGGGGGGCAAACTTGAGGCCCTTATCCAAAACAGACAATTCATCTGGTGTAAATACTTTGGCACTTAAATTGAACACACCCTGGCCCTTTAGGTGCGCCTTCTCTTTCCTCTTCTGAATTCTCTGTCCCCCTCTGGTTCCTCTCTTGGGTCTGGACCCCTTTGGCAAAATAGTGGGTCCACGTGAAAATCCCGCCCACCTTGTGTCAATGGTGTATGTTGATCATAACCATGGTGGGATGATGTATAAGGATTTCTAGTGTGTGTTTGATAGCTGTCATTACGCACCTCTCCAAGAGGTAAGTATCTATTATAGGTAGAAATGGGAGGGGGACCATAGTACGGAGAATAATCCCTACTTGAGCTTGGGTAATCCCTATATCTAACTGGAGAGGATTTATAGAAATGATCATCGTACTCATGATGACGTTGAGTACTGAGCTGGTGAGAGTTACCTCTAGATGAGCCTCTACCACCTCTATTTCCTCTGGATTTACCTCGACCCCGAGATTGTTGATTAGGGGTAAGTGATCTAGGTTGGGGAACTCTAGATTGTGATGCCTGGGCTTTATTTCCCTGTGTGTTCCGTACAGGAGGAGCTGCCATGGAGATAGCCGTAGCTGGACCCGGACCCATTACTGGACCCTGACCAGGACTGGGGGCTACAGTAGTTAAAGGCAATACTGAAGAGGCAGAATCCATATCCGTGACCGCAGGCACAGAAAATAGTTTCTGCCAACCAAAAACTGTGTCATTCTTATAATCCCCTATGTCACGAGAATACTTCTTATGTTTCTTTAATTTCTGATCTCTATCTTCCTTTTCCAGGAAGTTTTGCAGATTGGTGGAGAGAGAGAGATACTCAAGAGAATGTTTGTGTGATGACAACCTATCTCTAAGTTCTTTGATTTCTCTGTCTAACACCCCCAATCGCATCTTTTTTTTGGAGATCAGAACGCCCAAAAAGGCAATGCCAGCATCGTTAAAATAATTAAACCATGCTTCAATGTCGGGGTCGCCCTGTTGGGGCTGTATCTCCCACCTTAAACTCCTCGGGACCATACGGTCCGAGATGTATTGTTCTAAAAATACAAGATCCCATTGTAGGTGGAGTTCTGAAGACATAACATTCTTAAGCCTAACAAATAGGCCCCCAATCTCTGTGTCGGTTCCGGCAGCTGTGAACACTCCTTCCGTGTTCACAGTGCAGGAAGCACGATAATCAAAAATATCCATATGAGTGAATGTGAAGTAGTTGCAGCAGAAAAAAGTCAAAACAGCAAATGGAAAAATGTACAAAGGATTTCTGCGCTACTAAAAAAAGCACACAAGCAGCAACACAACCAATAGACAAAGGTGCAAAACAAGACAAAAAACAAAAAATGCAGCGCTAAACAAGGGTGAAAAGTAAAAAACACCCAGTGTAATGAAGGGTAATATCCAATAAGGTGACAAAAGTTCATGTAAATAATGAAAAAGTCTCTAATAAATGAAACAATTCTTGAACAGTTGTGTGTAGAATCTGAAATCTTGAAAAAGAAGTGTGGATAACCACCACCAATATATGGAAGGCTTACCGGAACAAGTGAACCCAAACAAACATACGTCTGAAGGGTCACATCAGGCTATTAGATGTATGTCTCCTCCCAAGCTGATCCTATGCAGGTAAATCCACAGGACAACGCTCTCAGCAATGGTGATAGAGGTGAATGGAAAACAGTGGCTCAAATGGTGGTGAACCAGGATACCGATCAGATAAATATATGGAGGAAAAGAGAAGGGCACATGGCATAATATCGTCTAAAAAATCAAAGTTTAATGTAGGTAGATACACTTACATCAAGATGGTTAAACAAACGCTTGTAAAATAGTGGCAGCAGTGGAATCTCCCGACGCGTTTCGCAAAAAAAATTGCATCATCTGGGGTGAATGTCCACTGCTGCTTCCACAACATTTATAAAGAATATGACCCCAAGAAGAAAAACCTCACCTGGGAGTTCAATCAATCAGCATCCACTTCCTGTGTGGTCCAAAATGGCACATGGGCGTGCGTTTCAAGCCTCCATATGAAAAGGGGTAATCAAGCTCCATGATAGGTCCTCAAAATGGGGGAGTGGTATATACCCATTTAAGGCGTATATTGGATACCCACATAAGCGAGGACCGCCCCATGTGTAAAAACCAAAGGGGACTGGCCTTATAGTGATGTAATCAATCACAAAAATAACAGTGGAGCGTGACTCACGCACCATGACCTCAAAGGAATGGGAAGTGGCGTGTCAAAGAGTGACACACTCTTCCAAATCAGCGTTAGCAACAGAACGTGCCTCGCATCACGTTCGATCACATGGAGCGCAGCGCAGCCAATCACAACCAGCCGCGTCCCGTGATGCGTTCCACGTCTACGGGACAAGGAGGTATCAAAACACTTCCTGCCCAGACTGACGCGATGCCGCACTCACGGTGACGCGGTGTGCACGCATGTGACTAAAAATC
This sequence comes from Rana muscosa, assembly GCA_029206835.1. NCBI lineage: Eukaryota > Metazoa > Chordata > Amphibia > Anura > Ranidae > Rana > Rana muscosa. The sequence continues at coordinate 204,035,063 of CM055116.1, read as the reverse complement.
ACATGACCGCATCAATCACAGAATGCGGAAGTGAATGTTCTCCGCACTGCCCGGGAATAAACAAATATATCCCAGATAGTGGGAGAAACAACGCCATTTACCAGACCCGTAACGGGTATAGGACTAATGCACTCCCTAATGTGGAATGCTCAAAAGCCTGATGTGCTCCGACGGGACAACTAGTCCCGCAAGGACACATCAACAGACCCTGAAAAAATGGAATTTAATCCAAATGACACAGGGATCGGCAAGTTCAGGCTCAAAAGATACACCAAAAGGGGCCAAAAATGTAGAGCGTACATAATATAGGGCTCTATGGATCATATTATTAATAAGAATTTTTGGTTTGTTTAAAAACAAAAAATATCCTATTATAATAAAACTTCAGGGGTCATGCAAATAAATTGTAAATCTGCACTGATCCCCAAAGGAAAATGTCTCCAAAAAAGTATTTATGTGTATAGGTGTAAAAAGTGTGCGTGTATTACAAAAAGGGGCGGGATAAGTGTTAGGATAACATTCATGTGAGTGAGCACAAATCTGGGATAGTGATAGCACAGATTGGAACCCCACATGCATGGCTGCTCAAAGAATGAACTCCCACATATCAAACCACCCCGCTATACATTACAAACAGTGAATGCATCAAATGAAGATGCATATATCACACATATGTACAATATAAAATCTGGAATAGACCTGATCAATTGTATATAAAAAAACATTGATGAACTACAAAGTAAAATTAAAATTAAATTAGAACAAGAAAGAGAACGCATGTCCCACATATGAAGGAACCCACAACTTAAGACTTGTTGATAAAGGAATTGATATCCCATTCAACGTTTAATCCCAGCGGCCTATGAGTTTGTAACTCGTAAATCCAGAAAGTTTCTAATTGAGAAACTCCTCTGGTTTTAGGACCGCCCCTCCATGGGGGAACGTAATGGTCAATGATAAGGAATTGGGTGCCAATAGGATTCCTATTATGGCACAACCTGAAATGTCTAGGTACAGTGTGGTGAGTGTCACCCCCTAAAATTAAGGAGATGTGCTCACCCACCCTTACAGAGAAGGCGCGGATGGTGCGACCTACATACTGTTTGCCACAAAGACATGTAATAAGGTATACGACATGTGTGGTGGCACAGGTGCAAAATTGTTTAATGGGGTAAATTTTACCTGTAACGGTAGATCTGAATTCTAAAGTTTTACTTCTCCCAGCGATGTTAAATTTGCAAACACTGCACCTTTTGCATGGATGGTAACCTATAAGCTGATGGAAGAAGGAAGGACGTACAGGGGGATTGATAATGTTAGGGGCTATCCTACTCTGGAGCGTAGGTGCACCTCTAAAGACTACCTTAGCTTGTTCAGGCAGTACTGTACTTAAAACACTATCGTTCCTTAGGATATCCCAATGTTTGGCCATAATGGCCTTCACCTGTTTATGTTGGGTGGAAAAGGATGTGAGCATAGCCCACCTGAAATTATCATCTTGTTCTCGTTTGGGTCTAACCTCCAGCAAAGAACTTCTATCAATATCCAGAGTATTCTTAAGATCTCTCTCGATATTGGTGGCATCGTAGCCCTTATCTAGAAATCTCTGTTTAAGGACCTGCGCCTGGGTCATAAACGTCTCAGTATCCGTGCAGTTCCGACGCAGTCTTAAAAATTGGCTGCGTGGAACCGAATTCAACCAAGACCGATGGTGGCAACTATCATTAGGGATGAAGCCGTTTCGATCGGTCTTTTTAAAAAAGGTTTGAAATCGAAATTGATTGTTGATGATACTGATCTCAAGATCCAACAATTGGATCTTATCGGGGCTTGCCACGTAAGAGAGTGATATGCCCCTATCATTAAGGTTCAGGTGGTCCATGAAAACCTTCAATGATGTCATGTCGCCATCCCAGAGGAGGAGGATGTCGTCTATGTACCTAGCCCACAACACCAATGACGTGGTATCATGGGCATAGACGACATCCTCCTCCCACTTGGCCATGAAGAGATTGGCGAGACTGGGGGCATATTTGGCCCCCATAGCAACCCCTCGCCGTTGAAGATAAAAATTGTCATTAAACCAAAAGTAACTACTCTTGGTGGCGAACTCAAGTAATTCCATAATGAAGTCACGTTGGAATGAAGCCAACGATTCCTCCTTATCAAGGAAGTACTTGACAGCCTCAAATCCCCTGTCATGCGGGATGCACGTATATAGGGAGGCGACATCCGCCGTGACCATGATGCAATCATTCGGTGCTAATATATTTTCCAATTTTCTGATGGTGGCACCCGTATCACCCAAATAGGAAGGTACTCGTGTCACTATGGGCTGCAAATAGTGATCGATGTAACGACCTATACGCGATGTAACCGAATCGATCCCACTAACAATGGGTCGTCCGGGTGGGTGAATGGGGTCTTTGTGGACTTTGGGTAACTAATATATTGTGGGAATCCTAGGAACAGTGGGAACTAAAAAAGCTTTCTCTTTCTTGTTTAAAATACCTCTATAAAAACCACTATCAACCAAACTTTGAAGTTCCGTTTTGAAACGAGAGGTAGGGTTATTGAGTAATATCTGGTAGGTGTCAGGCTCATTAGGAATCCTGCACATTTCAGCCTCGTAATCGGATTTATCCAAAACAACAATGCCGCCGCCTTTGTCGGCGGGACGGATCACAAGGTCCCTGTTAGAACACAAGGATCTGAGGCCCGCCCCCGACAAGGGTGGTTTGATATGTGGGAGTTCATTCTTTGAGCAGCCATGCATGTGGGGTTCCAATCTGTGCTATCACTATCCCAGATTTGTGCTCACTCACATGAGTGTTATCCTAACACTTATCCCGCCCCTTTTTGTAATACACGCACACTTTTTACACCTATACACATAAATACTTTTTTGGAGACCTTTTCCTTTGGGGATCAGTGCAGATTTACAATTTATTTGCATGACCCCTGAAGTTTTATTATAATAGGATATTTTTTTGTTTTTAAACAAACCAAAAATTCTTATTAATAATATGATCCATAGAGCCCTATATTATGTACGCTTTACATTTTTGGCCCCTTTTGGTGTATCTTTTGAGCCTGAACTTGCTGATCCCTGTGTCATTTGGATTAAATTCCATTTTTTCAGGGTCTGTTGATGTGTCCTTGCGGGACTAGTTTTCCCGTCGGAGCACATCAGGCTTTTGAGCATTCCACATTAGGGAGTGCATTAGTCCTATACCCGTTACGGGTCTGGTAAATGGCGTTGTTTCTCCCACTATCTGGGATATATTTGTTTATTCCCGGGCAGTGCGGAGAACAATCACTTCCGCATTCTGTGATTGATGCGGTCATGTGATTTTTAGTCACATGGGTGCGTGTTGCGTCATCTCTAATGCAGTCATGTGACGTAGGTCACATGCGTGCACACCGCGTCACCGTGAGTGCGGCATCGCGTCAGTCTGGGCAGGAAGTGTTTTGATACCTCCTTGTCCCGCAGACGTGGAACGCATCACGGGACGCGGCTGGTTGTGATTGGCTGCGCTGCGCTCCATGTGATCGAACGTGATGCGAGGCACGTTCTGTTGCTAACGCTGATTTGGAAGAGTGTGTCACTCTTTGACACGCCACTTCCCATTCCTTTGAGGTCATGGTGCGTGAGTCACGCTCCACTGTTATTTTTGTGATTGATTACATCACTATAAGGCCAGTCCCCTTTGGTTTTTACACATGGGGCGGTCCTCGCTTATGTGGGTATCCAATATACGCCTTAAATGGGTATATACCACTCCCCCATTTTGAGGACCTATCATGGAGCTTGATTACCCCTTTTCATATGGAGGCTTGAAACGCACGCCCATGTGCCATTTTGGACCACACAGGAAGTGGATGCTGATTGATTGAACTCCCAGGTGAGGTTTTTCTTCTTGGGGTCATATTCTTTATAAATGTTGTGGAAGCAGCAGTGGACATTCACCCCAGATGATGCAATTTTTTTTGCGAACCGCGTCGGGAGATTCCACTGCTGCCACTATTTTACAAGCGTTTGTTTAACCATCTTGATGTAAGTGTATCTACCTACATTAAACTTTGATTTTTTAGACGATATTATGCCATGTGCCCTTCTCTTTTCCTCCATATATTTATCTGATCGGTATCCTGGTTCACCACCATTTGAGCCACTGTTTTCCATTCACCTCTATCACCATTGCTGAGAGCGTTGTCCTGTGGATTTACCTGCATAGGATCAGCTTGGGAGGAGACATACATCTAATAGCCTGATGTGACCCTTCAGACGTATGTTTGTTTGGGTTCACTTGTTCCGGTAAGCCTTCCATATATTGGTGGTGGTTATCCACACTTCTTTTTCAAGATTTCAGATTCTACACACAACTGTTCAAGAATTGTTTCATTTATTAGAGACTTTTTCATTATTTACATGAACTTTTGTCACCTAATTGGATATTACCCTTCATTACACTGGGTGTTTTTTACTTTTCACCCTTGTTTAGCGCTGCATTTTTTGTTTTTTGTCTTATAGTTCAAATATGAAATAAAGTGCTCATTTAAAGTGTCCACTCCTCCACTTTCAATGTGTACATACATAAGTTATATGGACATATGTGTGTTTTACTTGATACAGTAAAGCCTTGGTTTGAGAGTAACTTGGTTTGAGAGCATTTTGCAAGAAAAGCAACATTTTTTTAATAACTTTTGACTTAATATACAAGTGATGTCTTGATATAAGGGTAGCATCAGCTCACAACTGGGTATAAAAAAGAAGAGAGGTGCCTGTCCGCGTACACACGATCGGACATTCAGACAACAAAACCGTGGATTTTTTGGCTCAAACTTGTGTTGCATACACACGGTCACACAAATGTTGCTCGGAAATTCCGAACGTCAAGAACGCAGTGAAGTACAACACTATGATGAGCCGAGAAAAATTAAGTACAATGATTCAGAGCATGCGTAGAATTTTTGTGCGTCGGAATTGGCTACACACGATTGGAATTTCCGAGAACAACTTTTGTTGTCAGAAAACTTGAGAACCAGAAATTCCGACAGCAAATGTCCGATGAAGCATACACACAGTCGGATTTTCCGACAACAAGTTCACATCGAGCATTTGTTGTCGGAAATTCCAACCGTGTGTACGCAGCATTAGTGTAGCAATATGGTTACATTTAATGAAGGTACAACATTTAGCAACATATTGCTACACTTAGAGGCGCCTCTCTTCTCTTTTATACTGTAGCTCCTGCTGGATTTTGCTTCTAATCCCCTTGGGGAGGCTGCCATTTGTGGATGGACATTTTATGGTTACAAAACCTGGTCACATTGCTATAATCTTTTTATATGGACTATAAACTGAAGGACTTATGAATAAATGGTTGTGGAACGAATCATTTGAGTTTCCATTATTTCTTATGGGGAAATTTGCTTTGATATACAAGTGCTTTGGATTACAAGCATGTTTCTGGAACGAATTATGCTCGCAATCCAAGGTTTTACTGTATTAAGTTTTGAGTAAAAGGGGGAATATATTAATTAAAACGCTGCATATACATGTGTAGAATGATTATATTAGGGCCACAAAGTTTATTTTTTTTAACTATCCCTAATAACTACCTGGCTGGCAGGCTTTCATGTGGACGCAACATCTGGCGTATTTTATAAAAGAAGTGCAAAGTGCAAGGACAGTAGCCAACAGAAACCAGTTCTCAGTTTACTGATTTGGCAAAGGCATTGATTGCACTTTGTACTTCCCTAGTAAAGTATAATTACAGACACTTTTTTCTCAGTTTTGGACAGCGTAGTGATGGGTTTTAGACCTCTTTCACACTGGAGGAATTTTTTTTTTGAATACACAGTTTCTTAAACGCCTCTGCCCATTGAAATCAGGCTGCAGGGGGGTTAAAAGCGCCCTGCTAGCGGCCGAAAAGCTCTGCAAAAATTACGGTAAAGCGCCGCTAAAAATAGCGGTGCTTTACTGCCGACGCCCGGGCGCTGGCAGTGTGAAAGTGCCCTTATAGCTGTCTGTTTTCCCACTGGGAAAATGTCCTCTCACTTCCTGTCCTTGGGGTAATGTTGTCACTGAGATAGGAACCAAGGGGAAATCTCCCCGATAGGACCCCAGATAGAGGGTCTGCCTTTCCTTTTAGTAACAGTGGCCCAATATGAACCTGATGGAAGCTGTAACCCTCTTCTAAAATAATTTTTTTATAGCAGAAGTAGCACTTTTAATAAGCGGTTGAGTTCAAGTTGATTTTATTTGTAGAAAAAAAAACTCTCTAAATGATGTTTTGCTTAATTTGGTAGAAAACGTATGCATGTAGGATTGTTGCCTGAATTAAAATCAAATCAAATTTTCCCTTGTTTGGTCTGCTGACATGAGACCGAAAGCTTATATAAGTTTTAGTGATTTGCTTTAGATCTCGTAAAAGTAAAATCATAACCGCATACAAAATGAAAAGGTTATATTATTATATATAATAACAATAATACTATACACTATATAAAGTTTAACAGAGTTGGGCCATCCTCTGGCAGGCATAGGAACACCTGCCAACATTGATGTTGATACCACTCAGTTATCTTTGGAAAACACAAAACCAATAGATTGATTAAAGCTGAGATCATAGGCGTGCGCACAGGGTGTGTCGTGCCAGGTGTGCCTGGTCACACCCTAATCACCCCATGTGGCACAGACTTCCCCTGCTGCCTGGTCATTAATGTCATTTACCAGCCTCTTCCTTTTCGAAATAAACACAGTGAGTGATTGGTACCCAATTCACAACTGAAGCCTAGTAAACTATGTTTACTAGGCTTCAGTTTGTGAATGAACAGGAAGCTGCTCAGCACAGAACACTTCCCATTCATTCCCTGTCCAGTGCAGCTGAGGCTGTAGAGAAAGGGACTATGGAATCTCTGTCTTCAGGCACTTTCTCAAAAGTGAGACATAAGTGATCTGTTTACACCCCTGATATTTCACCAGAGCCCCCCAATGGGGTTCCTAAAAATATAGTAAAAAAAATAAAATATTGTAAAAAACGATTAAAAAAATAAAATAGTAAAAAATATATAAAAAAATGAAATGCATCCAATCCCCTACTGACACCGTCCTCTGCCCTACTGACTGACACCATCCATTGTCCTACTGTAATCAACCTCTGCCCTGTTTTATTACATTTTAAAATGTTTTTTACATTTATGTGATGTGAGAGTGTATGTATACATGTATGTGTGTGTATATATCTATAGATATCTATATCTATCTATATATATATATATATATATATATAGATATAGAGAGAGACATAGAAAGATAGATGCATACCTCCCAACATTTTGAGATAGGAATGAGGGACACCTACTAGCAAACGTATGTAGGCATAGGACACACACCCCTGCCACACCCCCTTAAAGGAGAACTAACCACAAAAAAAGGTTAATTAAATCAATCAAGGGCTTTTTTTTACCACTACTATTCCTTTATATTGGCTTTTAAAATTTACAAATGTAGCAATTTAGAAATTGGATGAAAGGTTTAGCGCTGGGAAACACTTTTTGAAAGATAAAAAGTGCATTTTATATACAACTATATGGATCAGACCAAAATGAGGGACAAATGAGGAGGAAAGAGGGACAGAGGGACATTTCTCCAAATCAGGGACAGTTGGGGGCAATGTAGAAATAGAGAGAGAGATGAATGCAATGGACTGCGCACACCCATGGCTGGGATTATATAGGACTGAGGGAACAAAGATGATTTGGGAGCAATATGTAAATGTTATGGAAGTATATGAACCCCTAATAATTGTTCAAGCTGATATGTTCCACTCCAATTTAACAGGCAGATGAAAATAAAAGTTATTGGTCTGAGTAAGCTAAAGCCCCATACACAAGGTCAGACTTCCATCGGACTTTTCCGTGTTTTTTTGTCCGAACGGAGTTGGTCGGGAACACCCATAGCATACACACCACAGGACTTTTCTTCAAACTTTCCCAAAACTTTTTGCAACATCACATGGTTTTTCAGCTCTTTTCTGCTCTTTACCGCCACCCTTTGGTCAACTTCTGCTATTGGTTGATTTTTAACATTAGTTGTTTTGCCCATCGGACAAAAGTCCGATGGTTTTCTGTACACACGGTCGGACTTTGCTTCATCGGACTTTTGTTGGGCAAAAGTTTGTCCGTTTGCAGACCCAACTTTTGTCCGATGAAAACAAGAAAAAAGCAAAAAAAGTTTGTCCGATGGAGCGTACACACGGTCGGATTGTTGGTCCAACTTGCTCAAAATGAAGTTTGTTGGCCAAAAGTCCGACCGTGTGTACGGGGCTTTACTCTCGCTAGAAAATCAACATACAATCATACAAATTCACCACTAGAGGGCATCACAGGTATAATTTACAGGGCTGTCTGGTCAATTCAGCATTATAACACTATATTTTAAAGAGAATCTGTCATTTTTGAAAATCTAGAACTTTTTACAGATGCTGTGAGAACCACTCCACACAGTGTATGCAAGTGTGGTGATTTTATGGGTAATTCTAAATCCTGAGTAAGAGATCCTAAATGTAAGAGATTCTGTAAAGAGTGCAGACTCCAGATTTCTATATCTGTCAGGGGCTCTGAATGTGAATTATCAGCTTCACCCACCTGCTGTGTATTTTTACATAATAGCGAATTAAACTGGAAGAACGCTGAAGCAGGAAAGAGTCTCCATTGCAGGGGATAGCACACACAGTGCACAAAGTACAATAAATACACAAATAGGTCAGAAAGTCAGGTTTTAGTTTACTATAATCAATGAGGCAAAGGAGAAATATTTTTATGTTACAGCAACATGCCATTTTACAGCTTTGTAATATAGGTCTGTTTATGGAGCAACTGTCTATAATGTACTGAAATAGAATTTAGGTCTGTGCGAATGTCAGGCTGGTCATCAAGGATAAAGCCCTGTACACACGGTCGGAATTCCTGACAGAAAAAGTCAGATGTGAGCTTTTGGTCGGGAATTCCGACCGTGTGTATGCTCCATCGGACTTTTTCTGTCGGAAATTCCGACAGAAATAGATTGAGAGCAGGTTCTCAATTTTCCCGTCGGAATTAGTTGGAAATTCCGACCGTGTGTACGGGGCATTATGCTGATTGACAGTAGGCTCTAAACCAGACGTTCTCAACCTTTTTCAAAAAGAGGAACACTGAAATATCTTTCGAATCTCAGAGAACCTTTGCTATTAACTATTATGCCGCGTACACACGATCGGAATTTCCAACAACAAAACCGTGTTTTTTTTTCCGTCAGATTTTCGCTCAAACTTGTCTTGCATACACACGGTCACACAAATGTTGCTCCGAAATTCCGAACGTCAAGAACGCGGAGACGTACAACACTACATCGGAATTAGATACATACACACGATCGGAATTTCCGACAAGAACTTTTGTTGTTGTAAAAATTGAGAACCAGCTCTTAAACATTTCTTGTCATAAATTCCGACAGCAAATGTCCGATGGAGCCTACACACGGTCGGAATATCCGAACAAAAGCTCACATCGAACATTTGTTGTCGGAAATTCCGATCGTGTGTACGAGGCATGATATCTACAGCTCACAGGATATTGGTGTGATGGTCAGTAGGAAGAATGCTCCTCACATTTGTCGTCAGTAGGAAGAATTCCCCCCTTGCAAGAGAAAGCTACAAAGAACAACGGTTTTACCCACTTGCTTACTGGGCACTTAAACCCCCCTCCTGCCCAGACCAATTTTCAGCTTTCAGTGCTCTCACTCTTTGAATGACAATTGCGTGGTCATACAACGCTGTACCCAAATGACATTTTTGTCATTTTTTTCTTCCCACAAATAGAGCTTTCTTTTGGTGGTATTTGATCGCCTCTGCGGTTTTTATTTTTTGTTAAAAAATAAATAAAAAAGACCGAATAAAAATAAATAAATACAAAACCGTCTTATATTTTGTTATAACATTTTGCAAACAGGTAATTTTCCTCCTTCATTGATGTACGCTGATGAGGCTGCACTGATGGGCACCGATAGGCGGCACTGATGGGCTGCACTGATGGGCACCAATAGGCTGCACTGTTGGGCACGGATAGGCGGCACTGGTGGGCACGGATAGGCGGCACTGGTGGGCACTGAGAAGTGGCATTGGTGGGCACTGAGAGGTGACACTGAGAGGTGGCACTGATGGGTGGCACTGAAGGGCATTGATAGGTGGCACTGGTTTGCACTGAGAATTGGCACTAATAGGTGGCATTGATAGGTGGCAGTGATGGGCACTGATAGGTGGCAGTGATGGGCACTGATGGGTGGCAATGATGGGCACTGATCAGCACTGGTAGGTGACATTGATAGGCAGCACTTCTAGGTGGCACTGATGAGGCACTGACTGGCACCACTGGTGGGCATTGCTAGGTGGCAGTGATGGGCATTGATAGGTGGTACTGATTGGCACTGACAGGTGGCACTGGTGGTCACTGTGTGCACTGGCAGGGGGTACTTGATTCCACTAATGAGGCAGAATTGCCTCTTCCACTGGGGACCGATGTCCCTCACTCAGCAGCTGGTGATCGGCTTTTTTTTCTCACGCTGTCAGCGCGAGGAGAAAAAAAAAAGATTACCGAGCTTTGTTTTGATCACGTGATCAGCTGTCATTGGCTGACAGCTGATCACGTGGTAAGGGGCCGGGACCCCTTACTTGGATCCGTGATCTCCCGAGTTTCAGTGACTCGGTGATCACAGCGTGCGCGGGGAGCGTGCAAAGTGGAGGCCGTCTATTGACGGCCTCCTGGATTTTCAGGTCCACGCTGAAGCCGTCATTTGGCTATAGCGCGGGCCTCAAGTAGTTAATGGTTTTTTACCTGAGAAGTAGAAAATGCTCATTGCTCAAAGAACTCTTAACAACCTCTGGAGGAACAATAAAGTGGATTTAAAGCCACAAGGTTTCTTACCTTAATGCATTCTATGCATTAAGGTAAAAATCCTTCTGTGCTGCTGGAGCCCCCCAGAACCCCCACCCCCTTATTCTTACCTGAGCCCGATCTGATCCAGCAATGTGCACTGGAGCAACAGCTCTCGTCGCTGTCTCCCTCCTCATTTGTCAGATTGATAGCAGCAGCAGCCATTGGTTCCCGCTGCTGTCAATCAAATGCTGTGATGAGAGATTGGAGGCGGAGCCAAGTTGCCTTGTTTGTGTCAATAGACGCAGACTGGGTGGCTCGGGAGCGAGTACACACAGGTGCCCCCAGGTGAACTCGCCGAAGTGGAGGGGTATTTAGCGCCAGTGGGGGACGCCATAAAAGAAGGATCGTGGCTGCTTTATGCAAAATCATTGCACAGAGCAGGGAAGTATGACATTTTTGTTATTTTAGTTTTAAAAAAAGACTTAAGCCTCGTACACACGGCCGAGATTCTCGTCGAAAAAAACATGTTGTTTTTTTCGACGAGATCTTGGACAAAAAACTTGTCCCGGCGGAGTGTACAGACGCTCGATTCAAAGAACCCGCGGTTCTTTGAATGAAGCGTACGCGGTGACGTCATCGACTACGACGAGCATGCGCTCGTCACATTCAATGCCGTCGCCGCCATCTTGGTATACCCTATCTATGCCTAGGAAGCTACCGCGCATGCGTCTAATTCATTTCGAACATGCGCGGGCTTCCTGGAGGACAGGTAAGTGTACACACACTCACTTTTCTCGTCGAGAAACATGCCGACGAGAATCTCGACGAGAAAATAGAGAGCAGGTTCTCTATTTTCTCGTCGAGATTACTTGTCGGTTTTCTTGACCAGAAACCATACACACGAACGAATTTCTCGGCAAGACATCTCTGCCAGCAAGTTTCTTGCTGGTTCTTGCCGAGAAACTCGGTCGTGTGTACGAGGCCTAAGTGTCACTAAATCCACATGTAGCGGGTATTTACATTTGGGGGGGAGCATCTGGGTTAGTTAACCCAGATGTACTAATTGTTAGGGAATCTGAGTATCCCTTTTGTGGTTCTTGGAGGACTCTGGTGGTGCAAGGTTCCCTGTGGCCTGCAGGTGGCGTTGTCGCCCTGGGCCGGAAGTTGAACCCGCACCGCAAGACTGTACCTTTTTGTTCTTTCCTGGCGCCGGTACAGCGGGGTGGGGAACCCGCTGTGATGCAAAGGGAGAGGAGATAAAAGGGGCGGACGCCCTGACCTCGGGGTTCAGAGTTGGAGGACGCGGCCGCACCCAGGCACCTTCGGCCTGAGTGCTAGTGTTCCGGAGATCCGGGCCCAGGTGCCCTTGACCTGGCCGGAGCGAGGGATGGAGTCCATCCCAGGCACCTTAAGCCTGGGGTGAGGTACTATGACCAAGGCCTGGGGCCCAGTAACTTCGACTGGGTTCCGCGAGGGTGGAGGAGTCCGAGGGGCCCTAAGGTGTTGGGACCCGTATCTGAGGCGAGGAGGCCGGGGAGTGTAACCCTTCCGGATAGCCCGGTACAGCATTAATCCGGTGACGGCAGGGCCTCTGGTAACTCCCTTGGAGGGATGTCTTCCCCCTGACAGGGGCTGCAACGTTGCAAAGGTAACTCCAGTTCCTGTTCACTAGAGTCGCTGGAAGAGACTCTGAAGCCAAAAAAGTCCATTTAACAGCCACTGTGCTTAGCAACCGCTGGTGAAACCTCAACGGTTTAGTTTCTTTGAGGATTGTGTCTTGACCTACTCCCCACCAATACTGAACTGTTCTATGGGTCTCAAACTGTCTGCTTGCAAAGGACTATTTGTTTGCCGTTATGGAATAAATAAGTGTTGGACCTTTTCAGTGTGTGGTACTCCAATTACTGGGAGCAAAGGGGGTTATCAGCAGAACAGACTTGGCTCTGAACGTATACACAGCCCGGGTGTAATCTGATTCTGGCCTTCACCTCTACATGCAGTAATCTAGAGGACATGGGCCGTGGCGCACCTCACTCTCCCCTTCAAAGTACCCCTAGACCGAAGCCAAAGTATTCACTAAAGAAGAGAGAGAGGGTGAGGCCGCTACACACATAATTAAAAAACTATCATTAAATGATGTATTACATGCTGTTCATACTCACTCAGTCACTATGAGATTAGTTTTCTGTTATCTGCAAAAAAAACTGGTTGATCCTGCTGCTCTTTATCTCCCCATTCTGTCCATGTCCACAAATCAGCTAGGGATTTTGTGAAGCAGGGTTGGCAGCTCTGCACGTGCTCAGTTTTCAGTGAGTTTCTATGCTGAGCATTTCCTCCCTATCACATCTGGGCAGCCCATGTGGCTATAGAGTCATACATATTGGCGTATACACAGTGGTAAATGACAGCCCACTCCCTCCCTCCTCCTCCATGCCCACTAACCAGCTATACACGATGGTGGCGGGCTATTACATGTAGATTTATGTAGGATTCTCCTCCCGCTTTATTTTAAGACACAGACTGGAGGACGTGACACAGCCTATGACTGGCAGAAATCTGCCCACGCCATGTTATTGCCAAAAAATAATAAAGATTTAATTTAAAATATATATTTGTATGACAATTTAACCACTTAAAGACCGCCTCACGCCAATATACGTCGGCAGAATGGCACAGCTGGGCACATCAACATACAGGTACTTTGCCCTTTAAGAGCCCAGCCGTGGGTCGCGCGCGCCGCCAGCTGCACGCTCGCGACCCGGTCCTAAAGTCCGTGACCGCGCCCGCGGGACCCGCGGACCCGATCGCCACCAGTGTCCCGCGATCGGGTCACAGAGCTGAAGAATGGGGAGAAGTGAGTGTAAACAAACCTTTCCCCATTCTTCTCCGTGGCATGTCAGTGATCGTCTGTTCCCTGTCATCGGAACAGACGATCAGTGACGTGTAACGTGTAGCCACGCCCCCCTACAGTAAGAATCACTTCCTAGGGAACACTTAACCCCTACAGCGCCACCTAGAGGTTAAACCCTTCACTGCCAGTGTCATTTTCACAGTAACCAGTGCATTTTTATAGCACTGATCACTGTAAAAATGACAATGGCCCCAAAATGGTGTCAAAGGTGTCCGATGTGTCCACCATAATGTCGGAGTCACGATAAAAATCGTTGATCGCCGCCATAACTAGTAAAAACAAAATTATTATTAAAAATGCCATAAAACAGTCCCCTATTTTGTAGAAGCTATAACTTTTGCGCAAACCAATCAATATACGCCTATTGCGATTTTTTTTACCAAAAATATGTAGAAGAATACGTATCGGACTAAACTGTGTAAAAAAAATGTTTTTTAATATATTTTTTGGGGATATTTATTATAGCAAAAAGTAAAAAATATTGCATTTTTTTCAAAATTGTCGCCCTATTTTTGTTTACAGCGCAAAAAATAAAAACCGCAGAGATGATCAAATACCACCAAAAGAAAGCTCTATTTGTGGGAAAAAAAGGACGCTAATTTTGTTTGGAAGCCACGTCGCACGACCACGCAATTGTCAGTTAACCTCCCTAGCGGTAATCCCGAGCGTGACTCGGGGTTGTTTTTTTATGCTAGGATCGGTAACCCCGAGTCACGGGGTAGACATTGCAGAGCCCGCAGCGGAGTTTCCCTACCTTCTCCTGGTGATCCAGCGATGATGTCCTCTGCTGTGATCGCCAGCGAGATCTCCGGCGAGTGTCGGCACTTTCGACCCCATCTGACTTCCTAGTTCCGTTCCCTGTGAGCCGCAGCGGCGCAAGGGAGCGGAACTGGGCGGCAAATTCAAAAAGGTAAACACATAGTATACATACAGTATACTGTAATCTTACAGATTACAGTACTGTATGTAATAATTACACCCCCCCCCCTTTGTCCCTAGTGGTCTGTCCAGTGTCCTGCATGCACTTTTATATAATAAAAATCGTTCTTTCTGCCTGTAAACTGGGGATTGTCCATAGCAACCAAAAAGTGTCCCTTTATGTCAAAAGTGGTTTTAGACCAGCTAGAAAACAGCAATAATAAATTAGAATCACTCGCAGAATTGAGCGATAGCGATTTGTGGGGAAATTCGTCATCAAACACTAAATCTAATGACAGCGACAATTCTGCAACTGAGCAAATTTCAGTGTTTTTGATTTGATTACATTATTGAATAATTTTTATTATAATTAGATTACTATTTTTGATAATTATTTATAGTTCTTTATTATATTATAATTTATAATTTTGTGTTTCATATTTATCATACCCGGGATGTTTACTAGACTCTGGTTTTCTCAGGTTTAAGTAAGTAATTACTAAGAATCGCAGGCCTATAATACATAACACCAAATTTTCATGCAAAATAATTGTACCGCTTTTGGTACATAATTCCAGAAAGAATCATACCGCCAGGGAGGTTAAAGCGACGCAGTGCCGAATCGCAAAAAGGGGCATGGTCTTTAACCAGCCAAAATGTTCCGGGGCTTAAGTGGTTAAAACAGTTTTCTAATATTATTTATTTATTTTTACTCTGTATTCCACAGGCTGTTTTTTTTTTTTTTGAACATGTGACCAGCAGCAGAGGACTAGAAGCTCCTCCTCCAGTTTCCCTGCAGACAGGCTGGGAAAGAGCTGGATCATGTGACAGCTTTATATCGATTAGGAAAAAGGTACTTAGATTTTTATTTATTTCTTTATTTATTTATTAAATAATTACAGTGCCATCATCCACATAAAGAAAGAGAAGGGACAATGTAAATTAAATAGTTGTGTTTGAAGATGTTTCTGTACTTTTGACAGTTGATAAAATGTTATTTCTGTGTACTGTGAATGAGGTATGAAAATATTCAACAAATAATGCATTGGAAAATTAGCATTACAGTCAAGGGTAAACATTAGTGCACAGGTGTCAAACACAAGGCCATGGGCCAAATCCGGCCCTCCAAGCCTTGTTATGTGACTCGCAGCGGCCCCGGCCCACTCTTCCTGCCGTCACTTGTAAACACAGGAATTTCTCTGTTTACAGTGACAGCTATGGTCTCAGCGACTCCCAGGTCCCTGTAGGCACTGACGGCATCGCTCACAGTGGGGCAGATAGGGGCAGTGTGGGGCCAGATCTGACAAAAGGATCTCCCTGCAAGGCAACAGAAGTGAACTGTTACTGGAGTCGAATGCCGAATACACAGGTCCGCCTGTACTAGGTACTTGAGCTCAATACACAGGGAGGCGACTGCATAGTAGAGATGCGAGGAAGCTTTGGGAAGGGGAGTTGGAGGAATGTGGGCTGTGGAGGTGTGGGGCAGATCTGTGCAGAAGTCAAAACCCAGGAGGAGAGGTGGAAATGAGATGTTGCACACTGTACGTAGCACACCCCTGAACCCAGCACTCTGTGCGTAGCGCACCCCTGAACCCAGCACTCTGTGGGTGGTGCACCCCTGAACGATGCACTCTGTGCGTGGCGCACCCCTGAACCCTGCACTCTGTGCGTGGCGCACCCCTGAACCCTGCACTCTGTGCGTGGCACACTTCTGAACCCTGCACTCTGTGCGTGGCGCACCCCTAAACCCTGCACTCTGTGTGTGGTGCACTCCTGAACCTGGCACTCTGTGCGCAGCACACCCCTGAACCTGGCACTCTGTGCGCAGCGCACCCCTGAACCCTGCACTCTGTACACAGCACACCCCTGAACCCTACACTCTGTACACAGCACACCCCTGAACCCTACACTCTGTACACAGCACACCCCTGAACCCTACACTCAGTACACAGCACACCCCTGAATTCTACACTCTCTACTAGGGTTGCACCGATACCGATACTGGTATCGGTATCCCTTCTCTAGATCTGAAGGGGACATGCAAGGAAAATGAAAAAACAGCATTTTTGCTTGCACATGATTGGATGATAAAATCAGCAGAGCTTCCCTTCATTTCAGAGCTTCCCCTCAGATCTACAGCGATCTAAATTGACTGCACTTCCAAGTGCACTTTCAGTGCACTTTCAAGTGCACTTGTAGTTCAGAGTGGATTTGCCTTTAGTTAATCAACCCCATAGTTTTAGATGTAAAACTGGCCCCTGGTGAGGGCAACCATATTGCTGATGTGGCCTCTGATGAATTTGAGTTTGACACCCCTGCAATAGGGAGTAAAAGTATGTCTAATCTGCTACTGTTGACTGCTGATACTGCAACAATAAGCTGATGCTGTAGTGTAATTATACAGCATTGCTGAACAAGTGGATGGCAGAGTTCAGTTAGGGATCTCATGAAGAGTTGAATGAAAGTTAATAGAAACATGCGCTAAGGTACCATGGAGGCTGCTGCTCTTCTTCTGAAAATACTAGCTCCCTGGCCATTATGCTAATCTGGTGGCTTCAGTAGCTTCTGAATCACAGACTTGAAGAAAGTATGCAACTCAGGATTTATCATATCTCTCTGACTTCCCTGAGCATATTAAACCCAGGAAAAAACACGTTTTTTTCAGAGATAGCTCAGCAGTTGCCGCCTCCAAGATTCTTTCAGTACAGGATTCCTTAACAATAATTTCACCATTTAATGGCCAGGTTTACCACTGTAAAAGTTTTGTGGGAACGTTAGGTGTGTGATACAAAAGACGATTGTTCTGCCTGTGAGATTTGGCAGGACATACTTATGTAAATTAGTATGTACAGGTGCAGCAGGCAATAACAGAAAGATGGAGCCCTTTATACTTTGCGAAATAATGAGCACTATCCTTTCTAAAAATAACATAGAAGATTTCAGTTTGTGCTGCATGGTTACCTTCCAACACTGAGACCACAGGTAAATCAACAAAGTACCTCGCTCAGTCTACTGCGAAAAATCACGTAGAGGGAGAATATTTGTTTTCACAGTACAGAAGAAAGCGAAATGTATTTATTTTGCAGAAACCCCCCATAGTGTACATAATGTACATGTGAATATCACAGCAGAAAAGGGTATCTTTGTCTTGTAAAAAGCCAAGAATGGCACCGTCATATGCCCATTCACATGTCAAGGCATTCACTGGTCACATGGTCTTTTCTAAGCACATGACCAGCAGATCACTGGCTGGCTCTGCCTGTATAGCAGCTCCCCAAAGCCTCTTTATGGGAGACCATGTGGCTTGACACTAAAGGGGTGGTGGATTTAGTTTAGTAAATAGGTTTGTCTTAAATTTCTAAAATTAGGTCTTGATTGAGTTATTGTATTGCTTCTTTCCACTGCAATAAAAAAAACTTATAACATGGAAATCAAGATTGGGTCAGATGTCACCGGTGTGCCAGATGTCACCGGTGTGCCAGCCTGGAACACAGAATGCCAAAAAAACAAAGGAAAAAAAATGATCCAAGTTTGCATTCACTCCCTGGTCCATGGGCGTCCGCTCCATAGGGCAAGGGGGGTCAATTGCCCCCGCCTGGAAGTCAGAGTGAAGACACACTTGCCCCCTGTGTTGCAATGGCCTCCGCGGCAGCCGTGGACTTTTTTTTCTAAGTCTGCAGACTGCTGCTGGCCTGGGGGCTGGGGCTGCTCTCAGTCTTTTTCGACTATCCGTCCCTCCCTCCTCATCCCGGGCCTGAGCATCGGATTGGCTCTGCCACTCGGGCCTCTGCTTAACATCACCGTGACCCTGACCCAGCTGTTCCGTGATTGGCTGCTGCCTCAGCCTGCCTGTGTAAGTGTGCCTATGCCGATCCGGCCAGCGCGGCGCCGGCTCCTCCCACAGGTGCGTGGCGTGCAGTGGCTTGGACAAGAGACTGAATACGCTGCCAGTGCCTTCTCTATCACTGAAGAACTACAGGTAACAGCAGTGCCTGTGCCACGACACCACTGTGTACATCTTTTTGTATTGCAATACATCTGTGGTGTGGGCGGCCATATTTTGATCTTGATGAAAACAACCTATACATACAGTATAGGCTGTTTTCATCAAGATCAAAATATGGCCACAACAGATGTATTGCAATACATTGCAATATAGAAAGATGTACATTCTCTAGGCTATATTTATATGGGCATGGAGTGAAGCGGAATTATCCACAAGAATGATGCCCCCCCCTGAAAAAAGTTCAGCGGACGCCCATGCCCTGGTCAACACAGTCATGTCAGAAAAGCTTTTGACTAGACGGTATGTAATACTGGTTATTTATGATCGTCATTATTGTCATATAGGCAGCCAAATGTATGCATTTACTGAAGGGTTAAAGGGGGGCTGAGCCAACCATAGTAAGCCAAAGCAGCCTACTAATATTCCTACTTTTTTAGCCGATGGCATGTCCCCTCAGGGTACTTGTGGCTGGTATTGGAGGTACTTTAATATGTTAAAGAAAATTCCATCCAACCATTAGAGTACCATCAAACAAAACACATTTAAAAAATGATTCTGAGGCTATTGAAAACAAAAGTGATATTTATACACACAAAAAAATACAATAAATCTTATACAAAAAGTATGTGAATATTCCACTTAAAATAGATCATTTATTTGAAAATATTTATTCTTCTCTCTATATACAAAATGTACAAATGGCTTCATTTCCTGAGGTCCGAAACATAATAGCACAGAAGTCTGTGCACTTACTAAAATGAGTACAGATCTTCTACCTCAACACTGAAAGGTACAAGAGGTCAGAAAAAGTACAACAATCTTCCAGTAAGCTTGGAGCTTTGTTAGTGCTGTTGGCTTGTCCTACTGAAGATGGCAAGATCGTCCTCAAATGCCAATATGGAATGTTCTGCATTCCCAAGCAGGCTGTGTTGGTCTTCTTGTCCATCAGACGCTGTCGGTTTTTCTTTCTTGATGCTAGAGGTGATCTGACTCCATGTGATATTGGTGTTCTTAAAGGCATGCAGAAGAAAAATGCCAATAATAATAGTTAGGAAGCCACTCAATGTCCCAATCATGTCGCCGATATCCATACTATTCCATTCCTTGAACAATATCACAGAACAGGTGACAACCATAGTCGTGAAGAAAACATAATATATAGGTGTCACTAGGGAGGTATTGAAGATATCCAGAGCTTTATTGAGATAATTTATTTGTGTACTGACAGTTAAGGCCAGTGAAGCCAGTAAGATGTAGAATAGAGGGTTTTTGTAAACTGGTTTGTGTTCAATGAACTCGTGGATGGAGATTCCCAGTCCTTTCACAGATGACACAGAGAAAGCACCAATTATAGAGCAAATGGCTATGTAAACTAGGATGTTGGCTTGACCTTTTTTGGGGGCAACCAGTATTATTAGGACCAAGGATGCTACAACTGACACCGTAGCAAAAGTAATGAAAACTGTTGGGAAAAAAATTAGATTAAAATGTAATATTTTTTAATATTTGAACAAGCTGGAAAATCTGCCTCAGTAAAACATGGTTAAGGCTTAGTGTTTAATTAGCAAATAAAGTGCATAGTACATGCAAACAGCCTGACTTGTCTTAGAATCAGGTGGTTTGATACATGCCTGTTGACAAACCTAAACAATTTGTTTGCTACAAATCTAGATCATGTGGGGACAGGTACGATGGATATAGAAAATAACCACACCCCCCTCCCCCTTTAGTGAGTGTACAGCTTGTATAACAGTGTAAATTTGCTGTACCCTCAAAATGACTCAACACACAGCCAATAATGTCTAAACCACTGGCAAAAAAAGTGAGTACACCCCTAAGTGGAAAATGTCCAAATTGGGCCAAAAGTGTCAATATTTTGTGTGGCCACCTTTATTTTCCAGCACTGCCTTAACCCTCTTGGGCATGGAGTTCAAAGTTTGCCACTGAAGTCCTCTTCCACTCCTCCATGATGACATCACGGAGCTGGTGGATGTTAGAGACCTTGTGCTCCTCCACCTTCTGTTGCTCAATAGGGTTTAGGTCCTGAAACATGCTTGGACAGTGCTTGGACGGTCCATTACCTTTACCCTCAGCTTCTTTAGCAAAGCAGTTGTCATCTTGGAGGTGTGTTCGGGATCGTTATCATGTTGGAATACTGCCCTACGGCCCAGTCTCCAAAGGGAGGGGATCATGCTTTGCTTCAGTGTGTCACAGTACACGTTGGCATTCATGGTTACCTCAATGATCTGTACCTCCCCAGTGCTGGCAGCACTCATGCAGCCCCAGACCATGACACTCCCACCACCATGATTGACTGTAGGCAAGACACACTTGTCTTTGTACTCCTCACCTGACTGCCGCCACACATGCTTGACACCATCTGAACCAAATAAGTTTATCTTGGTCTCATCAGACCACAGGACATGGTTCCAGTAATCCATGTCCTTAGTCTGCTTGTCTTCAGCAAACTGTTTGCAGGCTTTCTTGTACTACATCATTGGAAGAGGCTTCCTTCTGGGACAACAGCCATGCAGACCAATTTGATGCAGTGTGTGGTGTATGGTCTGAGCACTGACAGGCTGACCCAACCACCCCTTCAACCTCTGCAGCAATGCTGGCAGCACTCATATGTCTATTTCCTAAAGACAACCTTTGGATATAACACTGAGCACGTGCACTCAACTTTTTTGGTCGACCATGGCAAGGCCTGTTCTGAGTGGAACCTGTCCTGTCAAACTGTTGTATAGTGTTGGCCACCGTGCTGCAGCTCAGTTTATGTAGAGCAAAAAAAAAATAATTCAGATCCTCAGAGAGTTCTTTGCCATGAGGTGCCATGTTGAACTTCCAGTGACCAGTATTGAGAGAGAGAGAGAGAGCGATAACACCAAATTTAACACACCTGCTCTGCTCCCCATTCACACAAATGAGTCACATGCCACCGGGGGGGTGGCTAATTGGGCCCAATTTGGACATTTTCTCTTAGGGGTGTTCTCACTTTTGTTGCCAGCGGTTTAGACATTAATGGCTGTGTGTTGAGTTATTTTGAGGGGACAGCAAATTTACACTGTTATACAAGCTGTACACTCACTACTTTACAGCAAAGTGTCATTTCTTCAGTGTTGTCACATGAAAAGATATAATAAAATATTTACAAATATGCGAGGGGTGTACTCACTTTTGTGAGATACTGTATGTATCTTATTGGATGAGGCCTAAGTCTACATACGGTTTTCATAGGGTTTCAAACTAAATTTGGCTGATATATAAGGCCTCATGCACACAGGGGGCAAAAGGGAAGTGCACCACTTTGCACAAAAGTAGCGTGGGGTGACTACCCTCTGAATATATAATTTCATAGGATTGACAATACCTGTGTTTGGGCCACAGCCGTATACACTGTCCAACAACCCCAATAAAACAGATCGGCAACCCGGCATGTCAAATGCCTAAAATTTTCTTTATTTCAATCCATTCAGGTCAGGGGAACAATGCACAAGCGTTGACGCGTTTCAGCCCTAGTGGGCTTTATGAGGTTTCATGAGGAAGTGCACCACTAGTGCAATAAAACTTTTATTTAACAAATAATAACTAAAAACAATATACACTCACATTACCCCGGGGTGGGAGTGCCTTTCACAGCCTGACACAGATTATGCCTACAGTACTAGAAATATCATGAGTTAAAATAAAGGAATAAAAAAGAAAAATAACACCTAATAATACACCGTGAAAATATATAATGTGATCTTGCGCTAAGGAGTGATATCACTCAATGAAACATCTAGTGACAAGAAAGGATAAATAACGTGCACTAAAATACACAATGTCCCACAGCTGCAAAGTGGAAGTCTCTGCAATGGTTCAATACGCTATGATAGATGGACAGGTAATCCAAGTGAATAACTCCAATAAATAAGTCCCTTTCGGGGTATCCACAATGTACCAAATTGAATAAAATAAGTACTCCGCGGAGTGGTCTCTCAGAACTCTCACCTCAATATGTGTAATAATACGCAATAATTGGGTATGTTCCAGCCTCGAACTAAGTAGCCTCCCAGTCTTCTTCTTCTCACCTCTCCGACTTCGTGGTGGTTAGGGATGAGCTCGGTGTTCGAGTCGAACATACGTTCGACTCGAACATCGGCTGTTCGATCGTTCGACGAAGATCGAACGATTTGGGCCGTTCGCGCCTAATTCGAGTGACGCGAACGGCCCACAATGCACTACGCCATCGCAGTGTCATCCAGGCGCTGTGATTGGCCAAGCATGCACTGTGACCCCGCATGCTTGGCCAATCACAGCGCCGGCAGCGAGGAGAGCAATGATTGGCCACAGGCAGGATGCCTGTGGCCAATTATTGCTGAGGGTGTTTAGTACACGCCCCACACTATAAAAGGCCGCCAGCACGGCGGCCTAGTGTAGTGTGTTCCGGAGCAGGGAAAGAGAAGCATAGGCAGGGACAGTGACATTTTTTTTTCTTGCTTAACCTGGATTCCTTTAGTTTAGGGAAAGAGAAGGATAGGTAGGGAGAGTGTCAGTGTGTTTTACTGTGCGAATCCTTGTTTCTAGGGACAGGGAAGGACAGTGAGGGAAATTCTCCTTGTGCTATAGTGTGCTAAAGCATTGATCATCAACCATCTTTAAAAAAACATTTTTTCTAGGGACAGAAAACTATAGGTAGGGAGAGTGTCAGTGTGTTTTACTGTGCTAATCCTTGTTTCTAGGGACAGGGAAGGACAGCGAGGGAAATTCTCCTTGTGCTATAGTGTGCTAAAGCATTGATCATCAACCATCTTTAAAAAAACATTTTTTCTAGGGACAGAAAACTATAGGTAGGGAGAGTGTCAGTTTCTTTCACTGTGGTAATCCTTGTTTCTAGGGACAGGGAAGGACAGTGAGGGAAATTCTCCTTGTGCTATACTGTGCTAAAGCATTGATCATCAACCATCTTTAAAAAAAAAAATTTCTAGGGACAGAAAACTATAGGTAGGAAGAGTGTCAGTTTCTTTCACTGTGATAATCCTTGTTTCTAGGGACAGGGAAGGACAGTGAGGGAAATTCTCCTTGTGCTATAGTGTGCTAAAGCATTGATCATCAACCATCTTTAAAAAAACATTTTTTCTAGGGACAGAAAACTATAGGTAGGGAGAGTGTCAGTTTCTTTCACTGTGCTAATCCTTGTTTCTAGGGACAGGGAAGGACAGTGAGGGAAATTCTCCTTGTGCTATAGTGTGCTAAAGCATTGATCATCAACATCTTTAAAAAAACATTTTTTCTAGGGACAGAAAACTATAGGTAGGGAGAGTGTCAGTTTCTTTCACTGTGATAATCCTTGTTTCTAGGGACAGGGAAGTACAGTGAGGGAAATTCTCCTTGTGCTATACTGTGCTAAAGCATTGATCATCAACCATCTTTAAAAAAACATTTTTTCTAGGGACAGAAAACTATAGGTAGGAAGAGTGTCAGTTTCTTTTACTGTGCTAATCCTTGTTTCTAGGGACAGGGAAGGACAGTGAGGGAAATTCTCCTTGTGCTATAGTGTGCTAAAGCATTGATCATCAACCATCTTTAAAAAAACATTTTTTCTAGGGACAGAAAACTATAGGTAGGGAGAGTGTCAGTTTCTTTCACTGTGATAATCCTTGTTTCTAGGGACAGGGAAGGACAGTGAGGGAAATTCTCCTTGTGCTATACTGTGCTAAAGCATTGATCATCAACCATCTTTAAAAAAACATTTTTTCTAGGGACAGAAAACTATAGGTAGGAAGAGTGTCAGTTTCTTCCACTGTGATAATCCTTGTTTCTAGGGACAGGGAAGGACAGTGAGGGAAATTCTCCTTGTGCTATAGTGTGCTAAAGCATTGATCATCAACCATCTTTAAAAAAACATTTTTTCTAGGGACAGAAAACTATAGGTAGGGAGAGTGTCAGTTTCTTTCACTGTGATAATCCTTGTTTCTAGGGACAGGGAAGGACAGTGAGGGAAATTCTCCTTGTGCTATACTGTGCTAAAGCATTGATCATCAACCATCTTTAAAAAAACATTTTTTCTAGGGACAGAAAACTATAGGTAGGGAGAGTGTCAGTTTCTTTCACTGTGATAATCCTTGTTTCTAGGGACAGGGAAGGACAGTGAGGGAAATTCTCCTTGTGCTATACTGTGCTAAAGCATTGATCATCAACCATCTCTAAAAAAACATTTTTTCTAGGGACAGAAAACTATAGGTAGGAAGAGTGTCAGTTTCTTTCACTGTGATAATCCTTGTTTCTAGGGACAGGGAAGGACAGTGAGGGAAATTCTCCTTGTGCTATAGTGTGCTAAAGCATTGATCATCAACCATCTTTAAAAAATCATTTTTTCTAGGGACAGAAAACTATAGGTAGGGAGAGTGTCAGTGTGTTTTACTGTGATAATCCTTGTTTCTAGGGACAGGGAAGGACAGTGAGGGAAATTCTCCTTGTGCTATAGTGTGCTAAAGCATTGATCATCAACCATCTTTAAAAAAACATTTTTTCTAGGGACAGAAAACTATAGGTAGGGAGAGTGTCAGTGTGTTTTACTGTGCTAATCCTTGTTTCTAGGGACAGGGAAGGACAGTGAGGGAAATTCTCCTTGTGCTATAGTGTGCTAAAGCATTGATCATCAACCATCTTTAAAAAAACATTTTTTCTAGGGACAGAAAACTATAGGTAGGAAGAGTGTCAGTTTCTTTCACTGTGATAATCCTTGTTTCTAGGGACAGGGAAGGACAGTGAGGGAAATTCTCCTTGTGCTATAGTGTGCTAAAGCATTGATCAGACATCAACCATCTTTAAAAAAACATTTTTTCTAGGGACAGAAAACTATAGGTAGGAAGAGTGTCAGTTTCTTTCACTGTGATAATCCTTGTTTCTAGGGACAGGGAAGGACAGTGAGGGAAATTCTCCTTGTGCTATAGTGTGCTAAAGCATTGATCATCAACCATCTTTAACCACTTAACGACTGCCCACCGCCGATTTACGTCGGCAGAATGGCACCGACAGGCAGAATCACGTAGATCTACGTGATCGCCTTTGTGCAGTTGGGGGGTCCATCCGGACCCCCCTTCACTGCAGTGAGCGGCCGTTAAGTGTTCGGGAGCGATCAGGCATGAGGGGGCGGCCGCTCGATTCCGCCCCCCCCTCGCGATCGCTCCCGGCGAATGAAATTGCTTCCTCCTGCCTGAAATGTAAACACAGGCTGGAGGAAGTGATGTCCTCTCCCTCGCCGCGGTCTTTTCGTTCCCGGCGCCGAGGAGAGAAGAAGCAGGTTAGTGCACCAACAGTCCACTGACACGTAGGTACACATAGGCACACAAATCACCCCCCAGTCACCCCCAGATCACCCCCCAGGTCACCCCAAAGCCCCCAATCACAGTGTCACTGATTGCAGTGATCATTTATTTTACTGATCACTGCATTTAGTGTCATCTGTGATTGTAAAAAGTTGCAGGGCAGTTAGGATTAGGCCCCTTTAGGTCCAGGGTAGCCCCCTAACCCCCCCTAATAAAGGTTTAACCCCTTGATCACCCCCCAGGTAACCCTTTCACCCCCTAACTTCAGCGTCACTAAGCGATTGTTTTTCCGATCGCTGTATTCGTGTCGCTGGTGTTTTAGATAGGCAGTTATTTTTTTTTAGGTTCGCCGCAGGTTTTTATTAGTGTCAGGTACCCCCATATATTATTTTAACCCCCTGATTGCCCCTAGAGTTAACCCTTTCACCAGTGATCGCCGTATAAGCGTCACTGGTGTCACTGGTTAGCCAGTAAGTTATTTAGTTATTTAGGTTACCCGTCAGGTTTTTATATAGTGTCAGGTACCCCCATATTTAACCTAATAAAGGTTTTAACCCCCTGATTGCCCCTAGTTAACCCTTTCACCAGTGATCACCATATAAAGGTTACGGGTGACGCTGGTTGATTAGTTTGCTTTTTATAGCATCAGGGCACCCGCCGTATATAACCCAATAAAGGTTTAACCCCCCTGATCGCCCGGCGGGTGAGATCAATTAGGTTTTAGCGCCAGAGAGGGTCTGCGTCGCCCCAGGCAGTGTTAGGTTAGTGCCAGTAACGCTAACACCCACGCGCAAAGCATACACCCCCCTTAGTGGTATAGTATCTGATCAGATCTATACTAGCATCCCCAGCGGTTTAGGGTTCCCAAAAACGCAGTGTTAGCGGGATCAGCCCAGATACCTGCTAGCGCCTGCGTTTAGCCCCTCCGCCCAGCCCAGCCCAGCCCAGCCCACCCAAGTGCAGTATCGATCGATCACTGTCACTTACCAAACACAACACACATAACTGCAGCGTTCGCAGAGACAGGCCTGATCCCTGCGATCGCTAACAGTTTTTTTGTAGCGTTTGATATATTTGCTGACGACAGTCAGGTGCTTTTTTTCCTGTGAATCTTACTAGTGTACCCCTAAATTTAGAGCCCAAAATGGCAAGACGAAGGTACACTAGTAAAGAGGCCTACGAGATTCTGAGCATGACAGATAGTGAAGAGGAGGTCACGTATCTGTCAGATTCAGGCTCAGAATATCTTCCCGTAGAAGACAGTGACGTCAGCGGCCCCACGTCAGATAGCTCTGACGACGAAGTTGAGGTCCCTGCTAAGGTCAGGTGTACCCGATCCCGATCTTCTGAGGTTGTTGAGGAGCAAGAACCGCAGGTCTCTCGTATCATGGAGCAGAGTAGTACTAGCGCCGCTATTCCTTCTGGTGAACTGGCAAGCACCAGCGGCCTAGTACAGCCTGGACGTACATCCAGCACTGCAGTAACACTTGGTGACGTGGCGAGTCCCATAAGTGCAGTTCAAGCTGGCGAGGTGGCAAGCACAAGTAGTGTCCCGCTGCCACCAAGAAGACAAAGGCAGGCCCGTCGTGCCCATACTGCCCTTCCTGCAGAATTCGCCTATCCTGATTGGGTCCCCACCACTTCTGCAGAACCCGTACTTCCCCCATTCACTGCCCAACCCGGTATTCAGGTGGAAACAGCTGATTTTATTCCAATTGATTTTTATTCGCTGTTTTTCACGGAAGATCTCTATAGATCTATTGTGGACCAGAGTAATTTATATGCTGGTCAATTTATCGCCGCTAACCCCCAGTTGCCTAAAATTGCCAGAAATTGGAAACCAATTACGGTTTCCAAATTTAAGACCTTTCTGGGCCTTTCCCTCAACATGGGCACACATAAATTTCCGTCATTGCGTGCTTATTGGTCCACGCACCCAATTGACCACATGCCCGTGTTCTCTGCCTCCATGTCCAGGGCACGATACGAGCAGATTTTGCGGTTCATGCACTTCAACGACAATGAACTTTGTCGTCCACGTGGGGACCCTGAATACGACCGGCTCTATAAAATTCGGCCCCTCATAAACCACTTCAACGAACGTTTTGCAGCCTTGTTTACTCCCGATCAAGTTGTCTGCGTTGATGAGTCCCTGATTAAATTTTCTGGCCGCTTGTCTTTCAAGCAGTACCTTCCCAGCAAGCGTGCCAGATACGGGGTCAAGCTCTACAAGTTCTGTGACAGGGCAACAGGCTATGTAGTGAACTTTACGGTTTATGAGGGAAAAGATAGTCAGATTGAGTCGGTCAACTGCCCGGATTACATAGGGAGCACTGGCAAGATAGTGTGGAACTTGGTGTCACCCTTATTCGGAAAGGGGTACCACTTGTATGTGGACAATTATTACACGAGCGTGCCACTGTTTAGTCACTTGTTTGATCATCAGATTGGAGCATGTGGCACCGTGCGACCTAATCGCCGGGGCTTTCCCCAGAGGCTTGTAGATGCCCGTCTTAGGCTGGGGGAGAGAGCCTGCTTGAAGTGTAATAACTTGCTCGCTATGAAGTGGAGGGACAATAAGAATGTTTTCCTTCTTACCTCCCTTCATGCAGACTTGACAGTCCAAATTCGTACGGCGACTGGTGTTGTGGAGAAACCCCTCTGTGTCCACGAATATAACCAAAATATGGGAGGGGTGGACCTCAACGACCAGTTGATGGCGCCGTATCTAATTGACCGTAAGGCGAGACGCTGGTACAAAAAAGTGTCTCTATCATTATTCCAATTGGCTTTGCTGAACGCTCATGTGCTATACAGAGCTTCAGGCGGGACGTTATCTCTTCTAAAATTCCAGAATGAGATAGTCACAGAACTCCTGTATCCAGGCGGTTCTGCACCTCACCATCCCCTACCAAATGCAGTAAGCCGACTGCATGAGAGGCATTATTCGTATGTCCTCCCGAGTACCCCTACCCAACGAACCCCCAAAAAAGATGTCGTGTCTGTAGCAAGCGCGGATTTAGGCGTGACACCCGTAGTTTTTGTCCACTCTGTCCTGACAAGCCTGGTCTTTGCCAAGGTGAATGTTTTGAACGCTACCACTCAAAAGTGAAGTTTTAGCGTAGGGTACAGCATTTCACAGACAAGGACACACTTACACAGGGTCTCCCAAGATGCCATTACATTTTGAGAGACCCGAACCATTACAGTTGTAAAGTTACAAAAAAAAGTGTAAAAAAAAAAAAAAAAAACGTAAAAAACAAAACACAAAAAAAATATAAAATAAAAAAACCAAAAATAGTTGTCGTTTTATTGTTCTCTCTCTCTCTATTTTCTCTCTATTGTTCTGCTCTTTTTTACTGTATTCTATTCTGCAATGTTTTATCATGCTTGCTTTTCAGGTATGTAATTTTTTGTTTTCAGGTGCGCCATTCAACTGCAGCGCGGAATTATTTATCTTGACAGCAACAGCGTTTGCTCCCACGATACATAAAGCCGTGACTCCAGTGCTGTAGGAGGTGATTTCACCACCACAGTTAAAAAAAAGAGCATATATGCCGAAGCATGGGGGCAGCAGGGGCGGAGGAGCGATTTTGCTCCTAATGCCACGTATATACGGTCGAAATTCCAACGGAGGCTTGCCCGTGGAAAAGTCCGACCATGTGTACGCGGCATAACCTTTTATGCCGCGTACATACGGTCGAAATTCCGACGAAGGCTTGACCGTGTGTACGCGGCATAACTTTTTTGCGGGAGGATGCCCCCATGCTTCGGCATATATGCCCATCATTAGAAGTGGGTGGATGAAGGGAGGTATTCTAATGTTGGGCATACCCACCAATCAATCTCTTTTTTTCGTTCAGCCAATAGGCTGTATGAAAAAAAAGATTACAATACATGTCCAACAAGGACCAGCAACGTACTGGTATGTTGCTGGACTTTGAATGTTTATACCAGAATGATGCCTGCGGGTTTAGGTATCATCTTGGTATCATTCTTTTCAGCCAGCAGCCGGCTTTCATGTAAAAGCAATTCTAGCAGATAATTAGCCTCTAGACTGCTTTTACAAGCAGTGGGAGGGAATGTCCCCCCCCCCCGGATATAAAAAGCGCCATTGGGAAATTGGGAAAGCATTTTATCACACCGATCTTGGTGTGGTCAGATGCTTTGAGGGCAGAGGAAAGATCTAGGGTCTAACCCCCCAATTTTTTTCAAAAAAAGAGTACCTGTCACTACTTATTGCTATCATAGGGGATATTTACATTCCCTGAGATAACGATAAAAATGGTAAAAAAATAAAATATGGAAGGCACAGTTTAAAAATAAAATAAAAAAGCCAAATAAATAATAAAAAAAAAAAAAAAAAGCACCGCTGTCCCCCCCTGCTCTTGCGCAAAGGCGAACGCAAGCGTCGGTCTAGCGTCATATGTAAACAGCAATTGCATCATGCATGTGAGGTATCACCGCGAAGGTCAGATCGAGGGCAGTCATTTTAGCAGTAGACCTCCTCTGTAAATCTAACATGGTAACCTGTAAAGGCTTTTAAATGCTTTTAAAAATGAATGTAGTTTGTCGCCACTGCGCGTTTGTGCGCAATTTCAAAGCATGTCGTGTTTGGTATCCATGTACTCGGCCTATGATCATCTTTTTTATTTCATCAAACATTTGGGCAATATAGTGTTTTTTAGTGCATTAAAAATAAAAAAAGTGTGTTTTTCCCCCAAAAAATGCGTTTGAAAAATCGCTGCGCAAATACTGTGTGGAAAAAAAAAAAGCAACACCCACTATTTTAATCTGTAGGGCCTTTGCTTTAAAAAAAATATATAATGTTTGGGGGTTCAACATAATTTTCTTGCAAAAAAAATTTTTTTTTCATGTAAACAAAAAGTGTCAGAAAGGGCTTTGTCTTCAAGTGGTTAGAAGAGTGGATGATGTGTGACATAAGCTTCCTAATGTTGTGCATAAAATGCCAGGACAGTTCAAAACCCCCCCAAATGACCCCATTTTGTAAAGTAGACACCTCAAGCTATTTGCTGAGAGGCATGTTGAGCCCATTGAATATTTTTTTTTTTGTCCCAAGTGATTGAATAATGACCAAAAAGAAAAAAAAAAAAAAATGTACAAAAAGTTGTCACTAAATTATATATTGCTCAAACATGCCATGGGCATATGTGGAATTACACCCCAAAATACATTCTGTTGCTTCTCCTGAGGTCGGGGATACCACATGTGTGGGACTTTTTGGGAGCCTAGTCGCGTACGGGACCCCAAAAACCAAGCACCGCCTTCAGGATTTCTATGGGTGTAAATTTTTGATTTCACTCCTCACTGCCTATCACAGTTTCGGAGGCCATGGAATGCCCAGATGGCACAAAACCCCCCCAAATGACCCCATTTTGGAAAGTAGACACCCCAAGCTATTTGCTGAGAGGTATGTTGAGTATTTTGCAGATCTCGCTTTTTGTCACAAAGTTTTGAAAATGTAAAAAAAGAAAAAAAAAAGAAAAAAAAATGTCTTTCTTAATTTTCAAAAACAAATGAGAGCTGTAAAATACTCACCATGCCTCTCAGCAAATAGCTTGGGGTGTCTACTTTCCAAAATGGGGTCATTTGTGGGGGTTTTGGGCTATTTTGACATTTTATGGCCTTCAAAACTGTGATAGGTAGTGAGGAGTGAAATCAAAAATGTATGCCCTTAGAAACCTTGAAGGCGGTGCTTGGTTTTTGGGGTCCCGTACGCGGCTAGGCTCCCAAAAAGTCCCACACATGTGGTATCCCCGTACTCAGGAGAAGCAGCAGAATGTATTTTGGGGTGTAATTTCACATATAACCATGGCATGTGTGAGCAACATATCATTTAGTGACAACTTTTTGTACATTTTTTTTTTTCTTTTTGTCATTATTCAATCATTTGGGACAAAAAAAAAAAATATTCAATGGGCTCAACATGCCTCTCAGCAAATAGCTTGGGGTGTCTACTTTCCAAAATGGGGTCATTTGGGGGGGTTTTGTGCCATCTTGGCATTTTATGGCCTTCAAAACTGTGATAGGTAGTGAGGAGCGAAATCAAAAATTTATGCCCTTAGAAACCTTGAAGGCGGTGCTTGGTTTTTGGGGTCCCGTACGCGGCTAGGCTCCCAAAAAGTCCCACACATGTGGTATCCCCGTACTCAGGAGAAGCAGCAGAATGTATTTTGGGGTGTAATTTCACATATGCCCATGGCATGTGTGAGCAATATATCATTTAGTGACAACTTTGTGCAAAAAAAAAAAAGTTTGTCATATTCCCGCAACCTGTGGCAAAATATAAAATATTCCATGGACTCAACATGCCTCTCAACAAATAGCTTGGGGTGTCTACTTTCCAAAATGGGGTAATTTGGGGGGGTTTTGTGCTATTTTGGCATTTTATGGCCTTCGAAACTGTGATAGGTAGTGAGGAGTGAAATCAAAAATTTACGCCCTTAGAAATCCTGAAGGCGGTGCTTGGTTTTTGGGGCCCTGTACGCGGCTAGGCTCCCAAAAAGTCCCACACATGTGGTATCCCCGTACTCAGGAAAAGCAGCAGAATGTATTTTGGGGTGCAATTCCACATATAACCATGGCATGTGTGAGCAATATATCATTTAGTGACAACTTTTTGTACATTTTTTTTTCTTTTTCTTTTTGTCATTATTCAATCATTTGGGACAAAAAAAAAATATTCAATGGGGTCAACATGCCTCTCAGCAAATAGCTTGGGGTGTCTACTTTCCAAAATGGGGTCATTTGGGGGGGTTTTGTGCTATTTTGGCATTTTATGGCCTTCGAAACTGTGATAGGTAGTGAGGAGTGAAATCAAAAATTTGCGCCCTTAGAAATCCTGAAGGCGGTGCTTGGTTTCTGGGGTCCCGTACGTGGCTAGGCTCCTAAAAAGTCCCACACATGTGGTATCCCCGTACTCAGGAGAAGCAGCAGAATGTATTTTGGGGTGCAATTCCACATATAACCATGGCATGTGTGAGCAATATATCATTTAGTGACAACTTTTTGTAATTTTTTTTTTTTTTTGTCATTATTCAATCACTTGGGACAAAAAAAAAAATATTCAATGGGCTCAACATGCCTCTCAGCAATTTCCTTGGGGTGTCTACTTTCCAAAATGGGGTCATTTGGGGGGGTTTTGTACTGCCCTGCCATTTTAGCACCTCAAGAAATGAGATAGGCAGTCATAAATTTAAAGCTGTGTAAATTTCAGAAAATGTACCCTAGTTTGTAAACGCTATAACTTTTGCGCAAACCAATAAATATACGCTTATTGACATTTTTTTTACTAAAGACATGTGGCTGAATACATTTTGGCCTAAATGTATGACTAAAATTGAGTTTATTCGATTTTTCTTATAACAAAAAGTAGAAAATATCATTTTTTTTCAAAATTTTCGATCTTTTTCTGTTTATATCGCAAAAAATAAAAATCGCAGAGGCAATCAAATACCATTAAAAGAAAGCTCTATTTGTGGGAAGAAAAGGACGCAAATTTCATTTGGGTACAACATTGCATGTCCGCACAATTTACAGTTAAAGCAGCGCAGTGCCGAATCCCAAAAACAGGCCTGGTCCTAATGGCCCGAAATGGTCCGGGGCTTAAGTGGTTAAAAAAACATTTTTTCTAGGGACAGAAAACTATAGGTAGGGAGAGTGTCAGTTTCTTTCACTGTGATAATCCTTGTTTCTAGGGACAGGGAAGGACAGTGAGGGAAATTCTCCTTGTGCTATACTGTGCTAAAGCATTGATCATCAACCATCTTTAAAAAAACATTTTTTCTAGGGACAGAAAACTATAGGTAGGAAGAGTGTCAGTTTCTTTCACTGTGATAATCCTTGTTTCTAGGGACAGGGAAGGACAGTGAGGGAAATTCTCCTTGTGCTATAGTGTGCTAAAGTATTGATCATCAACCATCTTTAAAAAAACATTTTTTCTAGGGACAGAAAACTATAGGTAGGAAGAGTGTCAGTTTCTTTCACTGTGATAATCCTTGTTTCTAGGGACAGGGAAGGACAGTGAGGGAAATTCTCCTTGTGCTATAGTGTGCTAAAGCATTGATCATCAACCGTCTTTAAAAAAACATTTTTTCTAGGGACAGAAAACTATAGGTAGGGAGAGTGTCAGTTTCTTTCACTGTGATAATCCTTGTTTCTAGGGACAGGGAAGGACAGTGAGGGAAATTCTCCTTGTGCTATAGTGTGCTAAAGCATTGATCATCAACCATCTTTAAAAAAACATTTTTTCTAGGGACAGAAAACTATAGGTAGGGAGAGTGTCAGTTTCTTTCACTGTGATAATCCTTGTTTCTAGGGACAGGGAAGGACAGTGAGGGAAATTCTCCTTGTGCTATACTGTGCTAAAGCATTGATCATCAACCATCTTTAAAAAAACATTTTTTCTAGGGACAGAAAACTATAGGTAGGAAGAGTGTCAGTTTCTTTCACTGTGATAATCCTTGTTTCTAGGGACAGGGAAGGACAGTGAGGGAAATTCTCCTTGTGCTATAGTGTGCTAAAGCATTGATCATCAACCATCTTTAAAAAAACATTTTTTCTAGGGACAGAAAACTATAGGTAGGGAGAGTGTCAGTTTCTTTCACTGTGCTAATCCTTGTTTCTAGGGACAGGGAAGGACAGTGAGGGAAATTCTCCTTGTGCTATAGTGTGCTAAAGCATTGATCATCAACCATCTTTAAAAAAACATTTTTTCTAGGGACAGAAAACTATAGGTAGGGAGAGTGTCAGTTTCTTTCACTGTGATAATCCTTGTTTCTAGGGACAGGGAAGGACAGTGAGGGAAATTCTCCTTGTGCTATACTGTGCTAAAGCATTGATCATCAACCATCTTTAAAAAAACATTTTTTCTAGGGACAGAAAACTATAGGTAGGAAGAGTGTCAGTTTCTTTCACTGTGATAATCCTTGTTTCTAGGGACAGGGAAGGACAGTGAGGGAAATTCTCCTTGTGCTATAGTGTGCTAAAGCATTGATCATCAACCATCTTTAAAAAAACATTTTTTCTAGGGACAGAAAACTATAGGTAGGGAGAGTGTCAGTTTCTTTCACTGTGCTAATCCTTGTTTCTAGGGACAGGGAAGGACAGTGAGGGAAATTCTCCTTGTGCTATAGTGTGCTAAAGCATTGATCATCAACCATCTTTAAAAAAACATTTTTTCTAGGGACAGAAAACTATAGGTAGGGAGAGTGTCAGTTTCTTTCACTGTGATAATCCTTGTTTCTAGGGACAGGGAAGGACAGTGAGGGAAATTCTCCTTGTGCTATACTGTGCTAAAGCATTGATCATCAACCATCTTTAAAAAAACATTTTTTCTAGGGACAGAAAACTATAGGTAGGAAGAGTGTCAGTTTCTTTCACTGTGATAATCCTTGTTTCTAGGGACAGGGAAGGACAGTGAGGGAAATTCTCCTTGTGCTATACTGTGCTAAAGCATTCCTCATCAACCATCTTTGAAATCCTTGTTTTTTGGACAGTCAGGGAAATTGTCGTTGTGCTATTCTGTGCGAAAGCAATCATCCTCAACCATATTTAGAAGTCCTTAAGTAAAGGGACAGAGAAGGACACCTGAAGGTAGCCCTTATTGCTTTTTTCCCATCTCCCTGCAGGCCATCTATTAGAATGTCTGGAAGGCAAACAAGGAGAGGCAGACAGTCAGGAGGCAATAAAAGAGGGCAAGCAGGCTCTGTGTCTGGGGGCAACAGTGCTGGTCGTGGACGCGGTGCATTGTCATCAGCACATGGCCATGGGACACGCTTGTCCTTCTTTTCGGCAGCTGGACATGTTGAGCCACATCATGCCGAAGACTTGGTAGAGTGGGTGACCAAGCCCTCCTCCTCCTCCTCATCCTCTCTCACTCAGGCTCTGGGTACTGGCAAAGCAGCTGCCAAAGCGTCCTCTTCCCTGGTATCAATGTCAGACTCATCATCAGTCACTTCTTCCCTAGACCCACCATGTCCTCCTCCTGAGGAGTCCCCCGAACTGTTTGAACACAGTGTTGGGTACATGCTCCAGGAGGATGCCCAGCGTTTCGAAGGGTCTGATGATGAAACCCAGCTACAGGAAGGCAGTAGCGTGAGAGCAGACAGAGGGGATGCTCAAGAAGGATACCAATCTGGCAGTCATGTTCCAGCAGCTGCAGCATACTGCCAGATTGGCTCCAGTGATGAGGAGGGAGGGGATGATGAGGTCACTGACTCCACGTGGGTGCCTAATAGGAGAGAGGAGGAGGAGGAGGATGAGGAGGAGGCACATCTCCAACGAGGCAGGATGCCCTTTGGTGGCCAGCGTAAGGGCAGTACACCGACGGAATCACACCGCAGAGCTCCGCCTGTGCAGGGCGCTGCCTCTGCCCGTCATTCAAAAAGTTCTTTGGTGTGGGCCTTTTTTGAGGCTAGTGCATCAGATCGCACAGCTGCTGTTTGCAACATATGTCTCAAGCGTATATCGCGTGGCCAAAACATCAGCCGCTTGGGTACCACATGCCTGACCAGACATATGTTGACCTGCCATGCAGCTCGTTGGCAAGCCTACCTCAAAGACCCACACCAAAGAACAAAGCGGACCTCTCCTTGCACCGCATCAGCTGGGATCTCCAACCCCACTATAACTTCAGTCCTCTCTGAAACATGCACTGAGAGGAATGAAGGTGTAGAATTAGGTGTGTCACAGCCAAGTACTTGCGGCCACTCTGCTAGCAGTACACCGACGTCCGATTCTAGCAGGCAAATTTCCCTGCCCCAGCTGCTGGACCGTCGAAAGAAGTTCACTCCCAGCCATCCACATGCCCAGCGGTTGAATGCTAGCTTGGCTAAATTGCTAGCGCTTCAACTGCTGCCTTTTCAGTTGGTAGACTCGGCCCCCTTACGTGAGTTTGTGCAATGTGCGGTTCCTCAGTGGCAGGTTCCCAAACGCCACTTTTTCTCACGGAAGGCTATTCCGGCTCTCTACCGGCATGTGGAAGGCAATGTCTTGGCCTCGCTGGACAGGGCGGTCAGCGGTAAGGTGCATATTACCGCTGACTCATGGTCCAGCAGGCATGGACAGGGACGTTACCTTTCTTTCACGGCCCATTGGGTCACTCTTTTGGCAGCTGGGAAGGATGCAGGACAAGGTGCAGTAGTGTTGGAGGTTGTTCCACCGCCACGCCTCCAAAATGCTACTACTGGTTGTGACACACCTCTCTCCTCCACCCCCTCCTCTTCTTCTTCCTCCATGGCCTCTTCCTGTGCTTTGTCCTCTGAACCAGCGGTGCTCCGTAGCCGTTCAAGGGGCTACGCAAGTACGCAGGCAAAAAGATGCCATGCCGTGCTTGCGCTGGTGTGTTTGGGGGACAGAAGCCACACTGGGGCAGAGGTCCTGTCTGCTCTGCAGGGCAAGCCCGAGAGGTGGTTGACGCCACGCCAGCTTAAGCCAGGAATGGTGGTTTGCGACAATGGCACCAACCTCCTCTCCGCCCTCCGACAGGGACAACTGACCCATGTGCCCTGTGTGGCTCACGTCCTTAACCTGGTGGTGCAGCGGTTCTTGGGCAGGTACCCGGGCTTACAGGATGTCCTGAGGCAGGCCAGGAAAGTCTGTGTGCATTTCTGCAGATCTTATAATGCCAGTGCTCGCCTGGCTGAGCTGCAAAAGGAGTTGAACCTGCCCAAGAACCGCCTTATATGTGACATGCCCACCAGGTGGAACTCAACGTTGGCCATGCTGCAGCGGCTGCACACGCAGCAGAGGGCCATCAATGAGTACCTGTGCGACTACGGCACCAGGACAGGGTCAGGGGAGCTTGGTTTTTTTTCTCCACGCCAGTGGGGCATGATCAGGGATGCATGCACTGTCCTGGCACCATTTGAGGAGGCCACGAGGATGGTGAGCAGTGACAGTGCATGCATCAGTGACACTGTACCTCTTGTCCACCTGTTGGAGCACACGCTGCGTGGAATAATGGACAGGGCACTTGAGGCAGAACAGAGGCAGGAAGAGGAGGACTTCCTTGCCTCTCAAGGCCCCCTTTACCCAGACAGTGTTCCTTCTGTCCCACCCATCGCACAGGAAGAGGAGGAGGAGGAGGAGGAGGATTGTGTCAGCATGGAGGTGGAGGCTGGCACTCAGCATCATCAGCAGCAGTCTTTTAGGGATGATTTACAGTCCCAAGAAACCAGTGGACTTGTACGTGGCTGGGAGGAGGTGGCTGCGGATCATGTCGTCCTTAGTGACCCAGAGGACTCCGGACCGAATGCCTCAGCAAACCTACGCTGCATGGCCTCCCTGATCCTGCAAAGTCTGCGGAAGGATCCTCGTATTCTTCGGATCAAGGAGAGGGACCATTACTGGCTGGCCACTCTCCTTGATCCACGGTACAAGGGTAAGGTTGCGGACCTTATGTTACCATCGCAGAGGGAGCAGAGGATGAGACAACTCCGGGAGGCCTTGCAGAAAGGTCTGTGCAACGCGTTCCCAGAGACTGGGAGGTTACAAACTCCTGGACAACGAGTTGCTGAGGCTTCGGCCAGTCAAAGAAGGAGCGGTGGGGAAGGTGGCCGTCTGACCGCTGCGTTCAGACAATTCTTTAGTCCGCAGCCCCAAAGTATGATCGGTTCCAGCAACCATCGCCAGCGTCTGATAAACATGGTGCAGGAATATCTAGGGGCAAGGTCAGACTTGGACACCTTCCCCACCGAAAATCCTCTGGCTTACTGGGTCTTGAGGATGGATCACTGGCCAGAGCTTGCACAGTATGCAATTGAGCTACTGGCCTGTCCTGCATCCAGCGTTCTTTCGGAACGCACATTCAGTGCTGCTGGAGGATTTGTCACGGATCACAGGGTGCGCCTGTCCACCGACTCGGTTGATCGACTGACTTTCATCAAGATGAACCAGTCTTGGATCACCACCAGCTACCACACACCTGATGCTGATATAACAGACTAATTGATTTTAACATGTCACATCCCTTCAAGACTGATGCTGATGCTGAGTGCCTGTGCTGTTATGTTGACTGGCTATCCTCCTCCTCCGAGTCCTCAATGATACGATTGATGATGATAGCTTGGAAGATCATTTTTGTTTATGGGTGCCGCCACCAGTGGCTAAGGCCCAATTTTTCAGCCCCTGTTTAACAGGGGCGTGTAATTACAATTTTTGAAGCAATAATTTGCCATAGGGCTCATTGCTGTGCTCCAAGTACAGTATCTGTGAGGGGTTGGAGTGTTGTGCCACCAGTGCCTAAGGCCCAATTTTTCAGCCCCTGTTTAACAGGGGCGTGTCATTACAATTTTTGAAGCAATACTTTGCAACAGGGCTCATTGCTGTGCTCCAAGTACAGTATCTGTGAGGGGTTGTAGTGTTGTGCCACCAGTGCCTAAGGCCCAATTTTTCAGCCCCTGTTCAACAGGGGCATGTAATTACAATTCTTGATCTAATAATTCACAGCAGGGCCCATTGCTGCACCCACCAAGAGTAACTCTGAGGGCTTACAGTGTTGTGGCAACGCCACCACCACCACCACCACGAAAGGCCCAATTTTTCAGCCCCTGTTCAAAAGGGGCATGTAATTACAATTCTTGATCTAATAATTCACAGCAGGGCCCATTCCTGCACCCACCAAGAGTAACTCTGAGGGCTTACAGTGTTGTGGCAACACCACCACCACCACCACCACCACGAAAGGCCCAATTTTTCAGCCCCTGTTCAACAGGGGCATGCAATTACAATTTTTGATCTAATAATTCACAGCAGGGCCCATTGCTGCACCCACCAAGAGTAACTGTCAGGGCTTACAGTGTTGTGGCACCAGCACCACCATCAAAGGCCCAATTTTTACTACCACTGTTCAACAATTATATGTAATTAAAATTCCTGATATAATAGTTGACAGCAGGGCGTTCCAGCACCAACCAAGAGTAACTGTGAGTGCTTACAGTGTTGTGCCAACACCAACAACTAAGGGGCCTATTTCTGCAGAGTATATACGGCAGGTCCCTACTTTCAAACATCCAACTTACAAACGACTCCTACTTGCAAACGCAAGAAGACAACAGGAAGTGAGAGGAAATCTACCCCTTGGAAGGAAAATTCTCTCCTGTAAGAATTAATATGGAAGAAAGGTGTCTCCTCTGTACTGATGCTTTATCACCAATCCTTGTTTCAAGAAAAACACCACATTTCAAAAACAGTTGTCATTGGGACGGAAAGTGAGGTGAAATGTTCTGAACAGGGGCACAGACAGCAAAACAAATGTTACAGGGGTGATAACCCTTACCTATGTTTTCCAAAAAGTTTAAAAATAAATTTTTGGGCTGGAGCTACACTTAAACAATGTACCTGTTCAAAATTACAAACAGATTCTACATAAGAACA
The DNA here is from genome assembly GCA_029206835.1 of Rana muscosa. NCBI lineage: Eukaryota > Metazoa > Chordata > Amphibia > Anura > Ranidae > Rana > Rana muscosa. The sequence goes on along the minus strand of CM055116.1, from coordinate 203,994,598 downwards.
AACCTACAGTCCCTGTCTTGTATGCACCGCCTGTATACGGCTGTTCAGAGTATATAGGGCCTTTTTTATTTTATGTGCGGGGTTCCCCTTAATATCCATACAAGACCCAAAGGGGCTGGTAATGGGCTGGGGTAGGGGGGGGGGGTGTCATGGGGTAGCTATGCCATTTTTCTTAAAGATTTTCATCCATATTACCGGGACCAGACATTACATTAAAGCCGCAAGCAGTTTTAAATGGCTTTTTTTTCCTTTAGAAGTGTCATTTTGTGCAGGGACAGTTCTAAACACGGGAAACACGTGGCACTTCACAGGCATACTTTAGACACCCCCCAGGTACGATATTTAAAGGAATATTTGACTTTTTTTTTTTCACTTTATGCATCATTAAAATGACTGCTCCCGAAAAACGACCGTTTTTAAAACTTCTTTTTGCATTGATACATGTCCCCTGGTGCAGAACCCGGGTTCCCAAACCCTTTTTAGGACAATAACATGCATAATAGTCGTTATAATTAGCACTTTAGAATTCGAACGTTCGCATCCATTGTATTTAATAGGGTTCTAATGTTCGTACGAACTTTCGGTCCGTTCGCGGGTTCTGGTGCGAACCGAACCCGGGGGTGTTCGGCTCATCACTAGTGGTGGTTATGGCTGCCAGGGACCACTGTTCCTGCGGGTGGCCAGATTACATCCACTAACCTATCACCATCTGCTCCACAATGTGGGGCATAAATGCGAAGAAGGAGAGAAGAAGGAGAGGAGAAAGGGAGTGCGAGAGGCTGACGCAGACCAGGAAGTGACGTAAGGAGGCACTGGAAACGCTGCGATTGTTATTGCTTTGACTGTTTTTAAGTTTACAGATGTAAGAGTCCACCCTAATAGAGTTGAATTAAGCGGTTTACTTTTAACATACTACACCATTGGAGGCATTTTCTTCTCTCCTTCTTTGCATTTATGCCCCACATTGTGGAGCGGATGGTGATAGGTTAGTGGATGTAATCTGGCCACCCACAGGAACAGCGGTCCCTGGCAGCCATAACCACCACAGAGTCGGATAAGTGAGAAGAAGACTGGGAGGCTACTTAGTTCGAGGCTGGAACATACCCAATTATTGCGTATTATTACACATATTGAGGTGAGAGTTCTGAGAGATCACTCTGCGGAGTACTTATATTATTCAATTTGGTACATTGTGGATACCCCGAAAGGGACTTATTTATTGGAGTTATTCACCTGGATTACCTGTCCATCTATCATAGCGTATTGAACCATTGCAGAGACTTCCACTTTATCTTTGCAGCTGTGTATTGATTATTGTTTATCCATCATCGATTATTGTTTATCCACTGTTGATTTTATTTAGCACTTTGCATTTTAGTGCACGTCATTCATCCTTTCTTGTCACTAGATGTTTCATTGAGTGATATCAATCGCAAGATCACTTTTATATATTTTTATCTGATTTTGTGTATGGTGAACACTGTTAGGTTTAGCTGCTTCTGAGTTTTATATCATCTTTTTTGTAGCGTTAATATTCACTATATACTCACAGTAGCGCAAAAGACACACATATTACTTAATAATACACTGTGCCCTGATTCCCGGAAAGGATTGGCAGACGCAGAGAGCCGGAGTGCTCTGTATTGCAAGGTTGCTGGTTAACAAAGCAGAGGAAGGATTCTGTTGGAATATACCAGGCTGTGTCTCTGGCCAGGACTATAGCCATACATCTGTGACAGGCTGTGAAAGGCACACACCCCTGCTAGGGTCATGGAGTACATATTATTTTTAATTATTATTGGTTAGATAAGAGTTATTTTTGCACTAGCGGTGCACTTCCCTTTTGTTTTCTAGAGAATCCTGCATTCCCTTGTGCAGTTTAATAGGAACAGCTGCAGATGTACTAGCGCCCATAAGGCCTCATGCCCACGGACGTTTTTACAGCTGCGTTTTTGAGCGTTTTTTACAGCTTAAAAATGCCTGTCCATGTTAGTCTATAGCTTCATGCCCACCTAGACGTTTTTGAGCTGCAAATAGCATAGACGTTTTTAAGCTGTAAAAAAAACCCAGGACCAGTGCGTTCCTCAGCGTCAGAATTAGGCAGAAAAAAACGCGAGCGTCAAAAAACGCACAAAAACGCGCACTAACGCGCGGTCGCGTTTTTAGCTCCGACGTTTTTGTTTTTTTCAAAAAAAAATAAAAAAAATATTTACAATAACATGGACAGGCGTTTTTAAGCTGCAAAAAACGCAGCTGTAAAAACGCCAGTGGGCATGAGGCCTAAGGGTTATATGTGACTGCCTAAAGGACATCCAAAAACCACGGAGATTGGAGACGTTTTTTCTTCTTATGCACACAAATGATTTAATCTGACTAAAAATGTCAGTGATTGAGAGGATGACATGTCTATTCCAGTCTTTGCTTCTGTCAAGGAAATATATTTTATCATAGCCAGCAGGTAATTCAGGGTTAGTGCCTAAGGATTTTTTTTCTTGCATTATTTTTTACCTGTAATCAGTTTACAAACAACACATCGATGTTAGAAAATACATGCAGGTATTTAGAGATGCTTACTTACACCTGTACATGGGTTCCAGCGTGCCCCAGAAGTCTCTTGGGTCTTTCATGCAAGTGCCAACTTATGTGTCTGAAGTCTAACCTGGATCCACCCCTTTTCTTTCATACTATTTGTCACTGACTGCTCACTATAGTTATAGATCATTTCTAAGGTGTGGGATGGCATTGGTACAATAATAACATCTGCAGCTGAATTATCTGTCCGAGGACTCCGAAAGTCCTGTGGAAACCATCAATAAATATGTGCAGGTACCATTGTATAAACCAGTGTTTCTCAACTCTAGTCCTCAAGGCGCCCCAACAGGTCATGTTTTCAGGCTTTCCATTATTTTGCACAGGTGATTTGATCAGTTTCACTGCCTTAGTAATTACCACAACGGTTCATCTGAGGGAAATCCTGAAGACATGACCTGTTGGGGCTCCTTGAGGACTAGAGTTGAGAAACACTGGTAAAAACCAATGCATTCTGAAACAGGAATTACAGTCCAATCAGAAAACTCTTCTATTATTTAATATATACACAAATGAGTGCGCAATCACAAATTATAACAAAAAAGGAAAAAATTATCCACATAAACTTTCAGTAAGTGTCCACTAGTGATTAATTATGACTCCAAAAACAGGTGTTCATAGGTGCCTCAATAAGGAATCTTGAAAATCCACGCTATTATACGATATATGACAAATAAAGCCTCTTACCAGAGAAGGTGGATCGCAGATTATAGGGATCAAAAGCGCTTGATTCAATTAAGATCAGCTGCAGTGCTCCACTCCTTCAGTCTCCAGTCCCAGTCGATGCTTCTTACAGGTAAACGCGTCGGGGGGAGCTACTATCTGTGATGTCACTATGCTCTAGCCTGCAGGACAAGGTATGCAGCTGTGTTTTTTGCTGAAGTCTTTAGTTTATTCTGTAAAATGCAATAGAACTGTTCAATAAATGTTCTTAAAATGTACTGCACTATGGAATCTCTCCCCTTCTTGATATCTCCTCGTGCAGGTGAGTACTCAGCAGGGCTACCGTTGGAGTTTGGAGTACTTTGTGATACATTGGAAGCATTTCCATATCCAGGCGAATCAACATACCAGGTCTCCTGACGGAGCTAAAGGAGTAGAGCACTGCCGCTTAACCTAAATTGAATCAAACGCTCTTGATCCCTATAATGTTGGATCCATCCTCTCTGGTAAGAGGCTTTTTTTGTCAAATATCGTATATTAGCGTGAATTTTCAAGATTCCTTATTAAGGCACCTATGGACACTTGTAGACACTTACTGAAAGTATATGTGGATTAATTTTATATATATTGTTTGAATTTGTATTAGATTCTCGAGTAGCAGCATTATATAATTTATATATATCTATTATTTTAATGACAGCTCTTTTTTAACGAATTGCCAATCTTGATGAAATTTCTGTAACTGGAAGAACTGGCTGAATCCACCTAAAAACGTGGTTAGTTTAGAACCCACAAATAATTGCTTTACATTTGTAAGGATATTGTAAATACCAACCTGGATCCCTTAGTTTAATTTCTAGATCATGCAGAGATGTGACCTCTTCCTCGTGAGGAGCATGTATGACCATCATGGTGGAACCAAGAATACACAGAAGACATCCAAGCTTCCCATGCATGTTCAGCTTATCATTCAGGAAATATGAAGACAGGACTGCACTGCAGAGACACAGCAGGTTATAGATTAAAGTACAAGATAAATTGGAATTTAAAAAAGCAAAAGCATTCAGCTTGCAATAAACGTGTAAGGACCTGGGCAATTCAGATTGAGAATGTAAAAAAAAGAAAAAATACATAGGCAGAAAATATAACCGCCTGTAAAAGTTGAGTTTAAACCTGAACATCCCTGACCCCTGAGCCTCCCTGTTGCTCGTTTAGTAAGATGGGTGGCCTCTCCGATCAACGAGGATTCTTATCTGGATCCACTGATTTTTTTGACATGCCAGTTCTTTTCTTAGGTAAAAACTGGGGTTTTTCACCTTCCTCTGGATCAACTGTGGGCATAGGATTGTGTATGTTGGATTGTATTTTTTTTTTTTTTTTTGGTTGGACTGGATGGACTTGTGTCTTTTTTCAACCTGACTAACTATGTAACTATATAATACGTTGGTGACATTGCTGCAGTCAGAAGAAAAGGCATCTTTTATTTAGAGATGTTTAGGTGCACTAGAAGCCACTGTATATCATTAATGTGCACAGAGAGACACATTTAAACACTAATGCCCTGTACACACGATCAGTTTTTCCGACAGGAAAACCGTGTTTTTTTTTCAGCAGGAAAACGATTTAAAATGGTCTTGCATACACACGGTCACACAAATCTTGTCTGAAATTCCGAACGTCAAGAACGCGGTGACATACAAACACGTACGACGAGCCGAGAAAAATTAAGTACAATAGGCAGTTCGGCTCTTCTGCTTGATTCTGAGCATGCGTGTTTTTTTTGCGTCGGAATTGCATACAGACGAGCGCGATTCCCGATAGGAATTTTTCCTGTCATGAAAGTAGAGAACCTGCTCTCAATCTTTTCTTGGCAGGAATTCTGACAGAAAAAGGGCTCTTTCACACGGGCGGATCCCGTCATGATCCGCCCCGTGAATATCTGCTTGCTCAGCGGAGATCGCTCCGTTGATCCCTGCTGAGCCGGTGGATGACTTGTCCGTCTCTGCACACTGTGCATAAACGGAAGGGTCGTATCGGCACTTTCCTCTATGGGGGGATCGGATGAAAACGGACCGTCTGTCCGTTTTCATCCGATCCGATACGCAGACGGGTGGAAAAGTAGGATTTTCCTCCGTCATGTTAAACGGACCATAGCAGAGACTGATGTCGTCGGATGTCAGCGGATGTTCATCCGCTGACATCCGCTATCCCATACATTTATGTCCGTTTTTCATCCGAAAACGGATGGATAAAAAACGGACATACGGAACGTCCGTGTGAAAGGGGCCTAAAGCTTCTTTCACACGGGACGGATCAGTCATGATCCGCCTCTTGAACCTGCGCTTGCTCAGCGGGGATCGCTCCGTTGATCCCCGCTGAGCCGGCGGATGACTGGGCGGTCCCCGCACACTGTGCAGGGACCGCCCTGTCAGATCTCCGCTATCCCCTATGGGGGATCGGATGAACACGGACCGCCTGTCCGTGTTCATCAGATCTGCTACGCAGACGGATAGAAAAATAGAAATTTTTCTATCCTGAAAAACAGAGCATAGCGGACACGGGTGAGATCGGGTGTCAGCGGATGTTCATCCGCTGACATCTGCTATCCCATAGGGATACATGTCCATTTTTCATCCAAAAACGGATGGGTGAAAAACGGACATACGGTCCGCCCGTGTGAAAGGGGCCTAAGTGTGATGGAGCATACACACGGTCGGAATTCATGACAAAAAGCTCACATCACACTTTTCTTGTCGGGAAAACTGATCGTGTGTACGAGGCATAAGTGAACGGTGAACTGAAGAAGATTTTGCATCCTTTGTTAGCTAAGTGCCTATACTGGCATGAATGGCCAGGATCCTGGTTGAACAAAACTTCCTCATGTCTGTACACACCCAATAAGAATAAAATGCTCACAGATGAAAACTCAAGACACAAAATGCTGTGTGTGTACATGATATGGTTATCAAGGTTATTTACATCACTGCAATCCATACTTACCATACAAGAACACTCAGTGCTCCTAGTGGCGTCACCAAAGTGGCCGGTGCAAATGCATATGCAGCAAAGTTTGCACCTTCTCCTGCCCCCACTAGCAATTAAAAAAAAAAAATGTTATAAAAGGGCACAGCAATTATCTTAACACTTGATAATAATGTAATGATAAAATTGTTAAAAAAAAATAGTTGGACGTTAAAAGCACCCCACACAACAAATTTTGAAATCAATATTTTTATTATTACATATTCCTAAAACCATAAGATTGCAGGTCAAACATAAAAAAAAAAGAATTAACACATGATAGTACATGTAGTACAAGATCGCACATAAACCACTGTTATTTACATCACTAACACAATTTCCCTATACAGTATGTATACATTTAATTAATGTTGTAACCCATCCAGAGACATTTGGGGTACATTAATGACATTTTTTACCGTGATTTTACCGCGTTTTTAGCGCGAACGCGGTAAAATAGCGGTAAAACGCATAGGCGTTAGCGCTATTTTTACCGCGATCGTGGTAAAAACACAGTAAAATCGCGGTAAAATCACGGTAAAAAATTTTATTATTTTTTAGCGTTTTTTCAACGCCTCAGTGTGAAAGGGGCCTTAGTGATGTAAAGAATGGTGGATTGTGTACAATCTTGTACTACATATCATGAGTCAATATTTTTTTTCATGTTTTTACCTGTATTTTTATGATCTTAGGAAGATAAAATAAAAAAAATATGATATTTAGATTTCTTGTGTTTGGTACCCTTAAAGTCTATCTTTTTTTCCAATGTTTCTGTAAATATATGGATGTGGTACTAGTCTAGCCCATAATATTATATACCGTATATACTCAAGTATAAGCCAAGTTTTCCTCTACAAGTTTACAAAGTTTGTTGTCCGGGGGACCTACGGCCAGGGAGCACCGATTTTTCAAAGTCGGGCACCCCTTCCATAGACTCCCATGTTAAACGGTCATTTCTCCGGTGATTTTGGGGACCCGGTACCGGTCGGCCCTAGGTCCCTTGGACCCCAAACTTAACACACATGTACCCCTACTCTTCATCTACAAGTGTGCAAAGGTTATTGTCCAGGGGACCTACGGCCGGGGAGCACCGATTTTTCAAACCCGGGCACCCCTTCCATAGACTCCCATGTTAAACGTCAGTCTAGTCACACAGCGCCAGAGATAGGGTAGGGCGATTTGGCACAGCGAGGCATGGGCACAGTGAGGCATGGACACAGTGAGGCTTGCAGAGGGACACCCTAGGCTTATACTCGAGTCAATACGTTTTCCCAGTTTTTTGTGGTAAAATTAGGTGCCTTGGCTTATATTCGGGTCGGCTTATACTCGAGTATATACGGTGCAATAATTGTATTAAAATCAACATTAACGCAAAAGCACTATATCGAGAATTATCAATATAATAGGACGTGGCACTGTTTACTCATTTAGTATCCACAGGACCACTCTGTGCTGATACAACTAATAATTTCATTAACCCAAAAACAGTCACTAATAAGATATGAAGCATTATGTCTAAATTTACTTTTGAAACAGCTAGAAAACACAAGAATTATAATAATCACCAATAGCAATATGTGAGAACTGATGTAAACAAAGCAGGACAGGTATGGAGGACACACAGTGCATTGTTCTGTCTCCTCTCCAATGAATGCACACTTCTGTTTACACATGTACTGGACTGAGGATGTCTCTCTCATTCAGTTGGCTCTGCCATAAGACATTCATTATTGCATTGATTTTCTCAGAAAACAAAGAATTGTTTGACTTACTTGAGAGAAGCCCGGCCCACCAAAGCCATTCTCTGAGGTATGAGAATCCGCCCTGTCCTGGAACAAAATATTTTTATTGTTAGACAGAAACTTCACTAAGATACAGATTGTATTATGAGACAAGGTATCGCCAAAAATTTTACATATCAGTAAGTATCTAATCAATCAGAAATAGCTAATCATAGCTAATGGCAGAAAGTAGCAGTCGTGAGCTTCCAAACTCCAATCAATAAGGATACTTAATGCAACTCTGTCTCTGTCATACATGTAAGGTGTATAAATCAAGCTTGTACCTAAAAGAAGAGAGGGAATGCCTCCTTTTCCTTCTACCAGTGAACTCCAGTCTGTTTGGGAGCAATGGTTTCCTGAACCAGTAAGATCTCTGAAGGACTTATAGTGGAACTAAAGTCACACTGTCACAAACTGCAATCAGGCAGCTCTTTATTGCAGAACAGACATGCAACATCCCTTCAGCAATAACATACACCTACCTGCCTGCCCTGCTCGCTGCCTTCTCTGACATGTAAACTGAGCTGCGAATGTGCAGCTCAGCCTACATCACTGGCACAATCTCTGTGTGCTATCATGACAGACTCAAGTGCATGTGCAGCTCAGCTTACATCACTGGCATGATTCCTGTGTGCTGGATGACAGACTCCTGTGCAGCTCAGCCTACATCAATGGCATGATACTTGTGTGCTAGGATGACTAACTCCTGTGCATGTGCAGCTCAGCCTACATCACTGGCACGATACCTGTGTGCTAGCATGACAGACTCCTGTGTATGTGCAGCTCAGCTTACATCACTGGCACGATTCCTGTGTGCTGGATGACAGACTCATGTGCATGTGCAGCTCAGCTTACATCACTGGCATGATTCCTGTGTGCAGGATGACAGACTTCTGTGCAGCTCAGCCTACATCACTGGCACGATCCCTGTGTGCTAGGATGACTAACTCCTGTGCATGTGCAGCTCAGCCTACATCAATGGCATGATCCCTGTGTGCTAGCATGACAGACTCCTGTGTATGTGCAGCTCAGCTTACATCACTGGCACGATTCCTGTGTGCTGGATGACAGACTCATGTGCATGTGCAGCTCAGCTTACATCACTGGCACAATCCCCGTGTGCTAGCATGACAGACTCCTATGTATGTGCAGCTCAGCTTACATCACTGGCGCACGATTCCTGTGTGCTGGATGGCAGACGCCTGTGCAGCTCAACCTACATCACTGGCACGATTCCTGTGTGCTGGATGACAGACTCATGTGCATGTGCAGCTCAGCTTACATCACTGGCATGATCTCTGTGTGCTGGATGACAGACTCCTGTGCATGTGCAGCTCAGCCTACATCACTGGCAAGATTCCTGTGTGCTGGATGACAGACTCATGTGCATGTGCAGGAGTGATGCCCTCCTGCCCAGCCAATGAAGATGGCCGAAGACCGACATCCAGCAGAAGATGCCAGCACCGGCAAGAAACAGGAAATTCAGGAAAGGAAGGGACTGATAAATATGACATATTTACTGGACCATTCACCACTCGCCATCATGTAGGCTCCTATTGTGTGCTTGCAGCTGCTGGCTGAAAGGAAAGGAGGGAAGCAAGAAGCATTGCGGAAGTGGGGGGGGGGCACACAGGAGGACCCCTGGGCAGGAGGGGGAAATGTACGGTGCACAGGGAGAGTTATTGGTGTGGTGGTAGGGGGAACTACTGGAACCAATCCCCTGTTTGGCTCTCTCTGCAGCAGCTGAAAGCAAACCGGAGGGAGAAGAGAAGAAGCCTGTATTCAGCTGCTGCAATGAGAGGGGAATGGTTCCAATAATTGACCTCTGCCACACTGATCACCCTCCCTGCCCACATCCAATTCACCCTGATGCCTGGGCCCCCCTGCTGGCCCATGCCCTGTACAGGAGGACCGGTGGTACCCCCCTTATCCATGGCCCTGCCTCTTTGTGTCATACCAGGTATAGGATCCCCTTCCCACAACCTCCTAGGCCGTCCTTTAATGAGACATATGCAGGTCTTCACATTCAAACTATGCTTCTGTATACATTCAAATTCAGCCATGTGAGTTTCTGCCTGTTGTAATGTAATATCATGACAGAACACATGCCATATTTTGCAAATCCCATTCTTTACAGGGTGCCTGTAGTGTTCTTTTCAGGTTCTTTTTTTACTTCTGAAAGTTTTAAGTTATTTTGGAAGAGTGTGAAGCCCTACCCATGCACTTATCCCCACCCCCATATTATCGCTTTAATTCACATAGGCTATTACATAATTAATTATACAAGTTATATTTATATACTGATACTGTCAACAGCTTCAGGTCACACATTACATACCAACAGTGTGCTTTAATTTGCTAAAGCTCAATTTCAGCCTTACAATAATGCAGTCTTGCAAAGTTGTACAGGCTCCTCTCCTGTACTGAAATTACTTAGGTTGGCCATAAATGGATAGAAATTCTGCAGGAACCAGTTGAATTTTGATCCATGTATGGGTGTTCCCGTTCATGAGAAATAATTCTCTCGATTGACTTCTTACGATTGAGGCTGCTGGAAAATTTACATGTAAATTCCTTACATGGAAAAGTGAGAATAAAGCCTCGTACACACGGCCGAGTTTCTCGTCGAAAAAAACACGTCGTTTTTTTTCGACGAGATTCTTGGACAAGAAACTTGTCCCGGCCGAGTGTACAGACGCTCGATTCAAAGAACCCGCGGTTCTTTGAATGGAGCGTACGCGGAGATGTCATCGACTACGACGAGCATGTGCTCGTCACATTCGATCCCGTCGCCGCCATCTTGGTATACCCTACCTATGCCTAGGAAGCTACCGCGCATGCGTCAAATTCATTTCGAACATGCGCGGGCTTCCCGGAGGACAGGTAAGTGTACACACACTCACTTTTCTCGTCGAGAAACAGGCTGACGAGAATCTCGACGAGAAAATAGAGAGCAGGTTCTCTATTTTCTCGTCGAGATTACTTGTCGGTTTTCTTGACGAGAAACCATACACACGAACGAATTTCTCGGCAAGACATCTCTGCCAGCAAGTTTCTTGCTGGTTCTTGCCGAGAAACTCGGTCGTGTGCTCTCCTCAAATGATCTGACTTGTCCTGACACACCCCCCCCCCCCTTCACAGCCATTCATTGGAAAGCTCAGTGTCCTGCTGCTTCGCCTACCCTAAGCTCTTATGCCGCATACACACGATCGTTTTTAATGTCATTGGAAAAAAATGCATTTTTCTCTACGTGATTTTTCGTGTTTCCTCTCAAGCCTGCCTTGCCTACACACTATCGTGGAAAAAAATGTTCGAGTAAAGCGTGGTGACGTACAACGCGTACGACGGCACTATAAAGGGGAAGTTCCATTCGGATGGCGCCACCCTTCATGTTAGTAAAGTTTGTTGAGAGACGATTCGCGCTTTTCAGCCTCATGCTTTTCAGTCCGTTACAGCGTGACGAATGTGCTATCTCCATTACGAACGCTAGTTTTACCAGAACGAGCGCTCCGGTCTCATACTTGATTCTGAGCATGCGCATTTTTTTTCACGTTGTTAAAGCCCACACACGGCCATTTTTCATGACGAGCATGTTGCAATTTTTCTCGTCGTGATTCTCTGCGTTTTTCTCGTCGGGAAAAATGCTGGAAAGCCCACACACGATCATTTTTAATGACCATTTTAAAAAATTTAATTTTTCTCGTCATTAAAAACGATCGTGTGTACGTGGCATTATGCAGCTAAAACCAGAGTGAACAGAGGGAGTGTGATCACTTATAAAAAAGAGAAAAAAGGTATTTATAATGGTTTCTTTATATCTATATACACATGTTTTGCCTTTCATTTATATTTTAAACAGAATGGGTTGTTTTACATGGTGATTGTTTACAATCACTTTAGGTTTTGGATAGAGTGGAGAGGGATTAGAATCCCTGTCAGGTTTTTAGCACTGTTGGTGTTACCATTAGGGAGATTCACCCTCTCTATTTGTCCTGTTTAACATCATCATTGAAAGTAAAAAAAAAAGGAAAATCGCAAATTTTGAGTTATCATCAGAACAGTAATAGAGGGGAGATCTACCAATGGGCACGCTAGTTCTGGTTTCTGTTGACCCTGGTGACATTCCGGGGATTCCCACACTTTTGAGGGATTTCCTCATACTTCCTGTTCTGGCTATCAGACAGGAAGAGAATATAAATTTCCCCTATGGGACACAGATGGCAAAAAAACACTGTTGGAGATTATAATCCTTCCTTACTCTATCCAAAATGACAAAAAGGTTTTGCCCTTAGTGACACTTTCACTATTTTAATCCTTCTGCTCCTAGCATTAGTAAACAGATAGCCCTTACCCTTACTCATAATGGACGTGGCTAGAAATTCTAGGGAGCAGTGGGGTCACTAGGGGGTGGCTTCTTGGGCTATAGCCCTGAATCTGGGGCCCATAGCCTTGAGTTTCTTACCAGGTACCATTGTTGCCAACCGCCCTTTAATTTACGGGCAACCCGTAAATTTCAGCCCATTTTCAGGCTGCCCGTAAATGCCTGTTATGGGCAGCGACGCCAACAAAACAGATGGCTGCGGGCCGATCATGCAACTGCACATGCGCCGTTTCAAAGCCTGCTGGGCATGAATGTAATGTTGCCACCTGGCGCCATTTGTAAACGGAAGGCACTTGTTCTCGGTCATGCAGCAGTGGTGCCTTGCCAGTGACTTACTACAGCAGAGGTAGAGGAGGAGCCAAGGAGGATAATAAAAAGGGGGCACAGGAGGACATTACTGGGGGGTGAAGCCAGCAGAGGAGAACACTGGTGTGCACAGTGCCTGTGGACTGGAGAGGTGAAAGGGGCACAGTGGACACTGATGTGAAAAGGTATGGTAATATGAAGGGGGACAGAGGAGCAGACCATCATGTCCACAGCCTCTAACCATCTCCTGTTACTGTATCATGTCTGCAGTCTTTGACCGTCTCCTATATCATGTCTGCAGTATCTGACCATCTCCTGTATCCTGTCCGCAGTCTCTGACCCTCTCCTGTATCATATCTGCAGTCTCTGCCCATCTCCTATATCATGTCTGCAGTCTCTGACCATCTCCTGTATCCTGTCCGCAGTGTTCAGGAGGTCACCATACCTCCCAACTTTTAAAAGTCTCACCGCGGGACATTCAGTCCAATATTGCGGCGGGGGGGGGGGGGGGGGGGGTGCCACGGGACATTGTTTTGGCCGCCTATCGTGGGGGGGGGTCTTACCTGCTTCCACTGGCTCGTTCCTCACTGGCTCGTTCGCTCGTTCCTCCACTTCCTGCTGTGCCTTCCTGCTCTGCGGGGAAAATTGAACTCTTGCGGGTCTGCGGGAAGGAGGGGGCTATGCGGGAGAAACCCGCAGAATCCGTGCCTGTTGGGAGGTATGGGTCACCCAAAATTGGTGATGAATTCCTGGCAAAAGAAGTAGTCCAGAGAGGAGTGGCTCGCAGTCCTCTTTGTCTTGATAAAGAGTTATTTGGGGCCCAGAATTTCGGAGGCTCTAAAGTGATATTCGGGTGGGATAGAGCCTCCACTCCAGACCTCTGGGAGTCAGCACACAGGGGGTTAAAGTCTTCCAGGAAACAGCTCATAAGACAGGAAGTGGTGCTAGAGGTGGAGAGGAGGAGTATGGAATTGCACCTGTTGTGATGAGCTGTTTCCTGGAAGCCTTTAACCCCCTGCTGGAAGCTGCCAAAGACTTAACAAGGACTCTTGAAGTTTTGGGGCGAAGACCCATCTACAAAAACTGTATGTGCCTTTTCTTTAATTTTGTTTTGTGCTGAAGACAAGCAGACTTTGTTGTGTGCTGAATGAAGCTTTTATTTTAGTTTGTGTGTATATGTGTGTGTGTGTATATTGTGAGGGGGCTAGCTCGGCAGCGGGTATGTGTGACCCCCGGGATGGGCTCCCCACCCAAAAACAGGCCCAGCAGACGGAGGTTGTGGTTTTCAAAATCAAAAAAAGGTGCGGTTTATTTTCTATTTACAGTGACAAAAACACAGCAAGGCAAAAAAACCAAACACAAAATAAATCCTGGTCAACTTGACCTCTGACTAAACTTACAGGTTTCCTAACTAACGACTGGGATCAGCCTAGTGCTGTCCTAGTCCCTGGTTTTAAATGTCCAAGCAAAATATAGCCACACAGGCTTTCTCTCACCGCACAGGGGTTCACTCTCCCTAGACAGTCCACACAGGTCTGCTTCCAGGCATGAGCTAACATCTAATGAATCTGGGCTTTCTTATAGAGGCCTAAATGAGCTGACAAGGTTCAGCTGGACTCATCAACTCCCTGTCTGCACGACGCCCAGCCCTCTCCCTAGAGGTATGAGTCATCAATGAGCCCACTAGTCTCAGCTGGGCTTATACAACTCTCCACCTAGCTGTATAAATCGGCGTAAAGCCTGAATCTGGGCGAAATATATCTACCCCCCTGGATGCAACCAGGTGACTTTACCTTCCTGCTGTCACATACCCCCCCCTCTTGTTTTAACCTCGGGGTTGGAACACCAGCAATCAGGCATTCATGTACTCGAGACAAAGCATCCACATTCCCCATTTGAACGCCAGGGCGATGCTTTACTGTGAAGTTGAATTCCTGGAGGGCCAGGAACCACCTATTCACTCTTCTATTTGTTTCCTTGTTTTGAGCCATCCACTTTAACGGAGCGTGATCCGTAACCATGTCAAAGTGCCTACCTAGCAGGTAGTATCGAAGGGAATCTAGAGCCCACTTCACCGCTAAACACTCCTTTTCAACGGTGGCGTAATTTACCTCATGGGACTTCAACTTCCTGCTGAGGTAAATGACTGGGTGCTCTTCCCCGTTCCAGACCTGGGACAATACTGCTCCTAACCCCACATCTGACGCATCACTTTGTACGACAAAGTCTTTAGAGAAGTCGGGTGAGTACAACACTGGCTGGCTACATAAGGCTTGTTTCAAGAATTGGAATGCTGCCTCAGCCTCGGGGGTCCATTTAATCATGACCGACCCTTTCCCCTTCGTCAGGTTGGTTAGGGGCACAGCCTTAGAAGCAAAGTGGGGAATGAATCGCCGATAATACCCAGCGATTCCCAGAAAGGCTCGTACCTGCTTCTTGCTGTTGGGACGTGGCCAACTCTGGATGGCCTCGACTTTGTTGAGTTGGGGTTTTATTACTCCCCTCCCAATGGTGTACCCAAGATATTTGGCCTCCTCCTGCCCAATGGTACACTTCTTGGGGTTAGCCGTAAACCCTGCTTCCCGAACAGAGTCCAGGACTGCTTGCACTTTTGGCAGATGTGAGGCCCAATCTGTGCTATGGACAATTACGTCATCCAGGTAAGCCGCAGCATACTTCCGATGGGGCCTCAGCATCTGGTCCATTTTCCGCTGGAATGTGGCCGGCGCATTCTGTAACCCGAACGGCATTCTTTTATATTGGAACGCCCCGTCTGGGGTTACAAATGCGGTTTTCTCTTTGGCTGACTTGGCCAGGGGGATTTGCCAATACCCTTTTGTGAGGTCAAGAGTCGTCATGTATCGGGCTGTTCCCAGCCGGTCGATCAACTCATCTATACGTGGCATGGGGTAGGTGTCAAATTTTGTAACTTTGTTCAACTGACGAAAATCGTTACAAAATCGCCAGCTCCCATCCGGTTTAGGCACCAACACAATGGGACTAGACCAATCACTTTGGGACTCCTCTATCACCCCTAAGTTCAGCATTTTCTGTACTTCCTCCCGTATTGCCTCCCGTCGGGCCTCTGGGATCCGATAGGGTTTTAACTTCACCCTTTCACCGGGCGGGGTAATAATGTCATGCTCTACCCCAGATGTTTGTCCCGGCAGCTCAGAGAATACCTCCTTGTTGCGAAGCACAAACTCCTTAACCTCCTGTTGTTGGGGTTGTGACAAGGTGGCTGCGATTCCAACCTCAGGAATCACGCAACCAGTTTGAGCTGGTGACCAAGTGTCTGCGACTAGGGACTCTCTATCCCTCCAGGCTTTCAACAGATTAACGTGATAGATCTGTTCGGGCTTTCGCCTTCCTGGTTGTCTGACCTTGTAATTCACTTCGCTCACTTTTTCCATTATCTCGTAGGGGCCTTGCCATTTGGCAAGGAATTTACTTTCAACCGTAGGGACAAGTACCAATATCCTATCCCCCGGGGAAAAGGTACGGGTCTTGGCTCCACGGTTGTACACTCTCTGCTGTGCCAACTGCGCTTGGGCCAAATGTTCCTTCACGATGGGCATTACCTGTGCAATTCGATCTTGCATCAGGGCGACATGCTCAATCACACTCCTGTGGGGAGAACTCTCACTTTCCCAAGTTTCCTTGGCAATATCCAACAGCCCTCTTGGGTGTCTCCCATACAGTAACTCAAAGGGGGAGAATCCCGTAGAGGATTGGGGCACCTCCCTAATAGCAAACATCAAATAAGGAAGTAGACAGTCCCAATCCTTTCCATCCCTATCCACCACTTTCTTCAACATTTGTTTTAGGGTTTTGTTGAATCTTTCAACCAGCCCATCGGTTTGGGGGTGATACACAGATGTACGTAATTGCGTCACTTTGAACAATTTACACAGCTCCTTCATAACCCGGGACATAAAGGGTGTACCTTGGTCCGTAAGCAGTTCTTTACAAATACCCACCCGGCTAAAAACAAGAGATAGCTCTTTGGCTATGGTTTTGGCCGAGGTATTTCTGAGAGGGATCGCTTCTGGATAACGGGTGGCATAGTCCATTATAACCAATATGTACTGGTGCCCCCTAGCGGACTTGATTATAGGACCTACCAAATCCATTGCGATTCTCTCAAACGGGACCTCAATGATGGGTAGAGGGACCAGCGGGCTACGGAAGTGTGGCATCGGGGCCGACCTCTGACACACAGGGCAGGAGGAACAATAATTTTCTATGTCCTTCATCACCCCAGGCCAATAGAATCTCTGTAATACCCTCTCTCGGGTTTTCTCTGTCCCCAGATGACCTCCAAGAATGTGCCCATGGGCCAACTCCAACACCAACTTCCTGTAAGGTTTGGGCACCACCAGCTGCTCAACGGTTTCTTCTGCCCTTTTTGCCACCCGATACAGTAGGTCCTTCTCTACGCTGAAGTATGGGTAAGTGCAGGTATTATCTGGGTTCACTAACTCGCCATCTATTTTCACTACGTTTTCCCGTGCCTTTATTAGGGCGGGGTCTTTCAACTGTTCTGTGGCAAAGTTTTCCCTGTGAACCTCAAGATCAGAAAACTCCACAGACGGTAGGTTTTCGTCTGAGGAGGTGGGCTCCTCTCCAGTTTCTTGAGTCTCCCCTGCCAATACTGACAAGGGAAATTCGGGAGAGTCCTCACCACTCTCAGAGGAGTTCTGGCTATCATATTCCTGGTACATAGGGGCACCAGTGGGGGGCTCATGATCATCCCACAGTTCCCAGAACTTCGGAAAATCCCTTCCCACAATGGCGTCATGCGGTAACTGAGACACTAAGCCCACTGGATGAGAAAGGGTACCTTTGGGGGTCTCGAAACACACTGTAGTCACTGGATACTCTCGGGTGTCCCCATGCACACAAATAACGGCTACCTTGCTATTCCCAGAGACCTCTGTTTTAACTAACTCAGCCTTTATCAGGGTCACAAGGCTACCTGAATCCAGCAATACCACAACATTTCTACCATTAATACACATTTTGCATAAATGTTTCTCAGTTCCCCGAATGGCAGTGCATGCGACTGTCGCACACAGCGACTGACGTCTGCCCGTCAGAAAGTCACACTGCATGGGTTCCTCCAAAACCGGGCAATTTGCTGCAATATGTCCCGCTTGCCGGCAGCGGTAGCAAATGATCCTTCTTGCCGCCTCTTGAGCCGCTGATTTCCCAGGCTGTTCTCGCCAAACTTGGGGTAGAGCTCCCACCCTCTCACTCTCTCCACCCTTACCCCTTGGAATCATCTTATCCGCCCCTGGGGATGGTCTGGTCTTAGGGTGGAAAGTCCGAGTGTCTCTGGAAGAGGCCGTCAGGTTCTCTGTAGCCAAGTATTTCTCCACACGATCCACAAGACCATCGGCCGTCTCTGGGTCTCCATGGCTTACCCACTTTTGGATGGCAGTAGGAAGAGCTCTCAAAAACCGATCCATTACAACACGTTCCACAATCTTTGGTGCGGACAAAGTCTCTGGCTGTAGCCACTTTCTGCTCAGGTGAATGAGATCATACATTTGAGACCTGGGGGGTTTTCCAAGCTGGAAAGTCCAGTTATGCACACGCTGAGCCCGGACAGCCAGGGTGACACCCAGCCTTGCCAATATTTCAGCTTTTAGCATCACATAGTCTTTTGCTTGGTCAGGCTCTAGGTCATAGTAAGCTTTCTGCGATTCACCCGTTAACAGAGGAGCCACCAGTCCAGCCCACTGCTCCTCAGGCCACTTTTCTCTTTCAGCGGTCCTTTCAAATGTGGTCAAAAATACCTCTGGATCATCCTCTCCAGTCATTTTTGTCAATAAACGACTCACCCCAAAGGACGCGGTATTAGTGGGACGGCTTTCCTCACCGGTCTGCGGACGTTGCTGCATTACTGCTTCCATCTGTTGTTGTAGTCTCTGCTCTTGCTTCTGCAACAGGTCTATGAAGCGGGCCTCAGATTGCTGTTGGGCTTGTTGCTGAGCCTCCAGACTCTGTTGTAAAGTTGCAAGGCTCTGTTGATGAGCTTGCTGCTGGGCTGCAAGGCTCCTTTGCAAACCTGCATTTGTCTGCTGTTGATTGGCATTTGCTAGAGCCAGCTGTTTCAGTATCTCCTCCATGCTGGCTTAAAAAAAAACTGCCCGCATTCTCCACCAACTGTGAGGGGGCTAGCTCGGCAGCGGGTATGTGTGACCCCCGGGATGGGCTCCCCACCCAAAAACAGGCCCAGCAGACGGAGGTTGTGGTTTTCAAAATCAAAAAAAGGTGCGGTTTATTTTCTATTTACAGTGACAAAAACACAGCAAGGCAAAAAAACCAAACACAAAATAAATCCTGGTCAACTTGACCTCTGACTAAACTTACAGGTTTCCTAACTAACGACTGGGATCAGCCTAGTGCTGTCCTAGTCCCTGGTTTTAAATGTCCAAGCAAAATATAGCCACACAGGCTTTCTCTCACCGCACAGGGGTTCACTCTCCCTAGACAGTCCACACAGGTCTGCTTCCAGGCATGAGCTAACATCTAATGAATCTGGGCTTTCTTATAGAGGCCTAAATGAGCTGACAAGGTTCAGCTGGACTCATCAACTCCCTGTCTGCACGACGCCCAGCCCTCTCCCTAGAGGTATGAGTCATCAATGAGCCCACTAGTCTCAGCTGGGCTTATACAACTCTCCACCTAGCTGTATAAATCGGCGTAAAGCCTGAATCTGGGCGAAATATATCTACCCCCCTGGATGCAACCAGGTGACTTTACCTTCCTGCTGTCACAATATGTATATGTATATATATATTGTGACAGCAGGAAGGTAAAGTCACCTGGTTGCATCCAGGGGGGTAGGTATATTTCTCCCAGATTCAGGCTTTATGCCGACTTATACAACTAGGGAGAGAGTTGATGAAGCCCAGCTGAGGCTAGTGGGCTCATGGATGATTCATACCTCTAGGGAGAGTGCTGGGCGTCGTGCAGGCAGGGAGTTGATGAGACCAGCTGAAGCTTGTCAGCTCGTTTAAGGCCTCTATAAAAACTCCCAGCTTCATTAGGTGTTTGCTCATGCCTGGAACCAGACCTGTGTGGACTGTCTAGGGAGAGTGAACCCCTGTGCGGTGAGACAAAGCCTGTGTGGCTATTTGTTTGGACATTTACTAAACCAGGGACTTAGGGACTAGGACAGCACCAGGCTGATCCCAGTTGTTAGTTAGGAAACCTGCATGTTTAGTCAGAGGTCAAGCTGACCAGGGTTTATTTTGTTTATGTTTCTTTTTGCTTTGCTGTGTTTTTGTCACTGTAAATAGAGAAATAAACCGCACCTTTTTGATCTTGAAAACCACAACCTCCGTCTGCTGGGCCTGTTTTTGTGTGGGGAGCCCATCCAGGGGATCACACACACCCGCTGCCGAGCTAACCCCCTCACAATATATATATATATATATATATATATATTATATACATGTGTCTGCCCGCCCAAGCGTATGACTTTCTTTACTCACTGCTATGGGCTCTAGCCCCAGATCCCTTGAAGACCTAGCAACGCCCCAGCCAGTGTTGTATTTAGGTTTTGTGCTGCCCTAGGCCTGACCAAACTTGCGCACCCCCTAATTTAAATATGACCCACCCCTTCCTGTCAAAGCCACACCCCTTCCTTTTTAAGAGCCGCCCTGTCATCTTCATGGGAGGAAGACAGAGGCACGCCGTGGGAAGAGGACAGAGGGACGCCGTGGGAAGAGGACAGAGGGGAGGCCATGGGAAGAGGACAGAGGGGAGGCCGTGGAAAGAGGACAGAGGGGAGGCCGTGGAAAGAGGACAGAGGGGAGGCCGTGGAAAGAGGACAGAGGGGAGGCCGTGGAAAGAGGACAGAGGGGAGGCCGTGGAAAGAGGACAGAGGGGAGGCCGTGGGAAGAGGACAGAGGGGAGGCCGTGGGAAGAGGACAGAGGGGACGCCGTGGGAAGAGGACAGAGGGGACGCCGTGGGAAGAGGACAGAGGGGACGCCGTGGGAAGAGGACAGAGGGACGCCGTGGGAAGAGGACAGAGGGACACCGTGGGAAGAGGACAGAGAGGGATGTTGTGGCGGTCAATAGGGCCTAGAGAATAGCAGGCTAGGCACTTCCTAATGGCTCAGTCCCTGGGAATAGTAATGGATAATGGCCAACAGGCCCTCTTACCAGACCCAGCGAAATCGCAACATTGACCCCTCTGGCTGGACGTTCGCTCACTCTGGGTTGCACGGGGTGATTCTAGTCAGTAGTGTAGCATGTCTGTATCCTGGCAGTGGCTCGGTCTTTCTTCCTCTCTGGTGGTGCGGGTACAGCGTGGCTCTCTGGTGGTGTGGGGTACAGCGTGGCTCTCTGGTGGTGCGGGGTACAGCGTGGCTCTCTGGTGGTGTGGGGTACAGCGTGGCTCTCTGGTGGTGCGGGGTACAGCGTGGCTCTCTGGTGGTGCGGGGTACAGCGTGGCTCCCTGGTGGTGCGGGGTGCAGCGTGGCTCCCTGGTGGTGCGGGGTACAGCGTGGCTCCCTGGTGGTGCGGGGTACAGCGTGGCTCCCTGGTGGTGCGGGGTACAGCGCGGCTCCCTGGTGGTGCGGGGTACAGCGCGGCTCCCTGGTGGTGCGGGGTACAGTGCAGCTCTCTGGTGGTGTGGGGTACAGCGTGGCTCTCTGGTAGTGCGGGGTACAGCGTGGCTCTCTGGTGGTGCGGGGTACAGCGTGGCTCTCTGGTGGTGCGGGGTACAGCGCGGCTCCCTGGTGGTGCGGGTACAGGGGTACAGTGTGGCTAGCTCTCTGGTTTCCCCCAGCACAGTATTCTCTTTTGCTCCTCTTCTGCTGGGGGCTGTAGCTTGGTGTCTATGGACACACTGGGGCCGGAACTCTGCAGTGACTACATTTCCCATGATGCCCCAGAGTCTTCTGATTGGCCCTCTGCTGTGGCCAATAATGGGGAGGGCGTGGTGAATCCAATTAGAGATGCTCTCTCTCTCTTCGAGTTACAGAAAGGGAAGGGGGGCGGTGGGGGAGATATACAGACAGCCCGCAGCTCTCCTCTCCCTGTCACAGCGCCGCTACTCTATTTGCCAGAGAACTCGGCAGCGGCGCTGACAGGGAGAGGAGAGCTGCGGGCTATCTGTATATCTCCCCCGCCGCCCCCTTCCCTTTCTGTAACCCGAAGAGAGAGAGTGAGCGCCTCTAATTGGATTTGCCGCGCCGCCGCACAGCTTCCTGCCCGCTGTTTCCTTCCCCACAAGGGGGGGGGGGGGCGGCAGCTTGACGGCTCTTATTTGAACTGCTTCCTGGACCCGTCCGCACCCGGCGCGAGCCACTGCACTGCTAAGCAGTACTCCCCTGATAGTGGCCCTGTGTGCGGGAGTCGGGAGTGGGTGCAATTTTTGTTGGGGGGGGGGCCGTCAGGCTGCCCCCCGCAAAGTGCCACCTTAGGCCTGGGCCTTGTCGGCCTAGGCCAGAACACAGCACTGGCCCCAGCTAGGGAGTGTTTTTAAAAGTGATTTCTCAACAAAATGAATGAAGACATGGGTGGATGGGTGAGTTTGCTTTGAATAATAAAGATGAATGAAAAAGCTTTTTTCAGTTTGTAGAGCTCAGATACAGTTTAGTTTGGCTTTAATATTTTCCCTTAGACCCCTTTCATACTGAGGCACTTTGCAGGTGCTTCGGTAGCGCTGCCCATCCATTTCAATGAACAGTGCGTTGTATACACCGCTCCCAAACCGCCCCAAAGATGCTGCTTGTATGACTTTTTTTCCTGTCCTACAAGCGCACCGCCCCAGTGTGAAAACAATCGGGGCTCTCACACTGGGAGGCTTGAGAGGCGCTTTTCAGGCGCTATTTTTAGCGTTAAAATGCCTGAAAAGCGCCTTCAGTGTGAGAGGGGTCTTAGCCATATATTAATCCTATAGTAGTTCTTATTGTTACTCAGTCTATATTGTTAAACATTGTAACATTGTAGAAATAAACATTGTAACCTTATTACCCAGGAAATGTTGTTTTTTGCAGTCACAATTGTGTCTATGACTATCTGCCAAAAGATGATAAATGATCACTGGGGGGTACAAAGAGCACTGGTGACATGCAAACTCCATCCTCCAACACAATATACTGCACATTCAGTGTATTGTACTTAGATGGATGAAATTCATGGTTGGTTGTCATGGGTGTACCTTACATTACTTACAAACCTTATTCATTTTACAGAATGGAATAGCTTTAGGTGTAGTGACAGGTGAAGCTACTATGAGTCATAAATATATACAATGCCACTGTCAGGGACCTGCTGGAATGGGAAGAAGGCTCTTGCGTGCGCGCATGCGCACACGTGCTCCTGTGCAGAATAGGCAGCAGCATCTATCCATGCCTGTGTGCCGGCGCGCGTCGAGTGAGCGCGCGTGCGCCAAGTGCACGTGCGCATCGGGTGCGCGTGCGTGCACGTTAGCACTACTTGGCGCCATTATGCCTTTAAAAAGTCAGCAACTGCAATGATGCATTGCTGTCTGATCTGCAGCTCTGTACCAGTAATCTGCATACCTGTTATCTGTTACCTGTATCGACCAGGCTCTGCTTGACCATCCGATACCTCCAATCCTGACCTTGGCTTGTCTTGACCCTGCTCAGTCTCCTATCTGCCTACCTGCTGCCAGACCTTGCCTGTACCTCTGACCACGCTTAAGCCTGCTGAATCTTACCGTCTGATTACCTGCTCTGACCCGGCTTGTCTGACCCTGCTTCTGTCTGCTGCTCTGTGTGCACCTAACCCGGCTCGTCTCACCCTGCTCCAGCTTTCTGCTGTTCCTGTCAGCTCCCGGGTCGCTGACCTGCAAGCACCTCCTCTGCTGCCTACAGTTCCAGCCATCCCTGGAGGATCATCACCTTGCCACTGTGCCAACCACTACATCTACCTCAGGCAATCCTACCTCGCTGCGCTCCCGAGTTCACTGTCTTCACTCCAGGGACTTCTGAGCCAGGGCTGTAAGAGAGGTCTCCTCCTACAAGTCAGGCTCCATGATCAGGTACGTTCTGTACATAACAGCCACATATCTACCAATCCATACCTAGTCTAAGATATATATATATATATATATATATATATATATATATATATATATTTTTTTTTTTACAATCAAAGAATATATATATTTAATATTCTTCTTCCTCTGTATTTTCTTTTAAAATTAAATCGTACGACAGGTTAGAATATATTTACAGTATTATATTGCAGCTTACCAATTCTTAGATGTGGTGGCTGCATTGGCTTTCTTTTTTTATTTTCACCTGGTGGTCTGGCAAGTAATTCTGTTGTTTTTCAACAGAAAAAGCTGTTCGGCAGATGTAGCAATTAGAGGGTTGTTTCAAACCATTTACCACTGACAGATGTGCTTACAATGATCAGATTTTATTTATATAAAACCTACACCCCTTAAACAAAACAGTTGCCGCTGGAGTGTGGGCTGGAGTCTGGTTTAATTTTTTTTAAATTTGTTAGTGTATCTACATCTGCTAGTACAGTCAACACTCCCTCCCCCCCCCAGACTGGCAATCCTGCTGTCCTAAGGTGTCTCTGTTGCTCCCTCATCCTGAGTGGGGGCACTGTAATACGTAAAGTGTGTTTATGGCCAGAGTACCCAGAGAAAACCCACATAAACACAGGGAGAACATGCAAACTCCATGCAGATGGTGTCCTGACCATAACTCAAACCGAGGACCCCAGTGCTGCAAGGCAGAAGTGCTCACCATTAAGCCTATGGCTAATTCTACTATGGGTGGCCAACTGGCCATAAAAGTTAGTTTTACAAGACAGACAGTAATTTTAGCCCTGAGTCAAGTTCCTGCGCATCAGGATGTTCTGGACTAAAATATTTACAAATGAATTAATTATATTTCCAGAGCCCCAAAAATCATGACACTGAAACTGTCACGTACAGTAATCTCTAAAACTGGAATATAATCATGTTTGCTGGCTCATAATTATTCTGCATGCTAAATATAAAATAACATGAAGAATATGAATCATACCATCAACGCCCAAAGCTGCAGTCTAGTGCTGTGTCACATAATGTTCTCTATTCACCTATACCTTTACCAGAATAGGTCATCACAAAATGATCAGAGAGTAACTGTCAAGCCTCGTACACACGGCCGAGTTTCTCAGCAAGAACCAGCAAGAAACTTGCTGGCAGAGCTTTCTTGCCGAGTAAATCGGTCGTGTGTACGCGGCTATCATGTTTCTCGTCAAGAAAACCGACAAGAATCTCGACGAGAAAAATAGAGAACTTGCTCTCTTTTTTCTCGTCGAGATTCTTGTCAGCATGTTTCTCGACGAGAAAAGTGTGTGTGTGTACACTTACCTGTCCTCCGGGAAGCCCGCGCATGCTCGAAATGACTTTCACGCATGCGCGGCAGCTTCCTAGGCATAGGTAGGGTGTAGCAAGATGGCGGCGACGGCATCGAATGTGACGAGCGTACGCTCGTCGTAGTCGATTACGTCACCGCGTTCGCTCCATTCAAAGAACCACGGGTTCTTTGAAAGGAGCGTGTGTACACTCGGCCGGGACAAGTTTCTTGTCCAAGAATCTCGTCAAGAAAAACAACGTGTTTTTTCTTGACGAGATTCTCGGCCGTGTGTACGAGGCTTAAGGGCTTGTCTACACATGTGGCAAGGACTGATGTTCTTCTGAAGAGCACTTTGCATTCAGAGTGTTTGACAGACGATAAGGAGGCAATATATCACCTCCTCACTGCATGTTTTAGTCCCCTGTATGCTGCACTACCACGCCCCACCTGTATGCATGGTGCACAGTTGTGGTGCAGTTTCAGCACAGCCCTATTCACTTGAATTGGTCATGTTTGACAGGCGGTAGTGCCCGCCAAACTTGTCGGTGGGTTTCATTTTATGCTGTGTCTGTGAAGCAAAGCATCTTGGCCACAGCATGTGTATTCCTCCGGCTGCTGCCTTTGCAACTTAAAAGAGACCGGTTGGTAGGGGAGTGTGGGGGGGTAAAACTGCACCTCAACCGCACATTTTTACTACCCCCAACCACAAATTTAAACAGGTGCAAAGTTAGAAGAGTATGCATATATCACAGAATAATGCAAACAGATTATGAAAGCTTGGCCCAGGGACAAGAGGGACAAAAGCCTCATACACACGACCAGTTTTCTCGACAAGAAAACTGCTGGGAGAGCTTTCTTGCCGAGAAAACCGTTCGTGTGTATAGTTTCTCGTCGAGAAAACTGCCGGGAATCTCGACGAGAACCTGCTCTCTATTTTCTCGTCAGAATTCTTGTTTTTCTCGCCGAGATTCTCGTCGGCCTGTTTCCCGACGAAAAAACCGGTCGTGTGTATGCTTTTCCGAGTCCTAAAAAATCGCGCATGCTCAGAATCAAGTATAAGACGGGAGCGCTCCTTCTGGTAAAACTAGCGTTCGTAATGGAGATGGCACATTCGTCGCGCTAAAACGAACTGAAAGCACGAAAACTGAAAAGCGCGAATCGTCTCTCCCCAAACTTTTACTAACATGCGGTAACACGAGATTAGCAAAAGCAGCCCAAGGGATGGCGCCATTGGAATCGAACTTCCCCTTTATACTGCCGTCGTACGTGTTGTACGTGACCGCGCTTTACAACAACGAGATTTGGAATTGACAGTGTGTATGCAAGGAAAGCTTGACAAGAATCTCGTCGAAAAAAACGACGGGGTTTTTTACGACGAGATTCTCGGTCGTGTGTACTAGGCTTAAGAGACAAAAGCCTAAGGATGGCAAAGAACATACATAAACCTGGACTCTTCACAGCAATGTCTCTGTGGCTTAATCAGGGTAATGTGGCATAACCTCTATAAGACTCTATAACAATTGAGAGTCAAGCGGAGAATCACTACTTCTGTATAATCCAGAAGATAGCCCAGAATACAGTTACTAGTGAGCTGGACATTTTATAGATAGGCAACTCCTATCCTCATATTGATTAGTGGTTCCAAATTAATAATAACTACTGCAGTAGGGAACAGACACAAAAGATACACATTCCGCATCTTTCCAAATAACTATTATGACCCAATTGAAGGTTTTTATACACATGATTACGTAGGTATCACATTAATATTACAATTGTACGTTTATGGCAATAAGGGGCGTAACATAGGCAGGCTAATTCTAATCAGGACTCGAAAGAATGCAAACATGTAATGAAAACATTATTAGTGCCGTGTGCACAGTGAGGGCAGAGTGCAATACATACAAAATAGAATAGAATTATATACAGAACTTACAAATTTCCTTTACACTAGTGATTATCCTCAAAAATAACATCCCTCACAGTGAAGTCCAGGTAGCTCTGGTAACACAAAAGAATACTAGATAAGCTACTGGTTCAGTCTGAGCACAGGTTCTGACTAAATTTTGCTTGTTTGGGCATTTGTCCGAACATCAGGCTTTGAACCTGTTTGTAAGGAGCCAACCTTCATATACTGTATAGTAGTTGTTTTTTGTCTAGGCCATGAAAATAAGGCAGACATAGTTTACATGACATGGTCATCCGCCAGAGTTGTCCCCCAGGAGAGGATTGTATCCGTGGTCAATGTTTTGTTTTTTTTTCTTTGTTCATTGTTTTCAAAAACTGTATGTGTAATTATGTAATTTTTTTTGTGAATGAGTAGGGGTATTATTGTTAAAGGGGGATTCTGCCTCTTGCCCGCAGACCACCACAACCACCAGGTCAGGTTTGTGGGGAAGAGGCATTTGTCCCCATCAACATGTTGATGTCCCCATGTTAAGGGCATGTGGCCTGGTATGGGGGGAGGGGGAGGGAGAGCACGCTCAACTCCTTCCTTACTGGACTGTCAGGATGCATGCTTAGGTATAGATTTTTGGGGGGACGCCATGCTTTTTTTCTTGATTACAGTGTAGGTCCCCCTTAGAACTTATACCAGACCCTAAGGGCCTAGTATAAATGGGGGAGGGGGGGTTACTGTCACATTGTTTTTAGTTTTTTTTAACTATCCCTGACTTAATTCTATCAAGTATGAAATAACATTCTCAGTAGAAATAACTATATATACATATTCTTGCAAGAAAAAAAAGCCCAAATCCATAAATTTCAACTAGTACACACTATAAGTTTTTTTTATTCAACCCAGCGGCCAGATTGCTGTAGTAACACAAGCGATGTTAGTGCAGCGATCTCCTCCGCTATGCTAATGTGTTCTGACAGGGGAATTGCCCCCTGCCAGAACACATTGGATGCCGGTCAGATGCTGGTTTTCCCGCATGCTCGTTCGACAGAAGCCGGTCGTGAGATTGGCTTCTGCCGCACAGGCAGCTGTACACAGGGGACTAAAGTTGGCCGATTTCTACTGTACCAGCCGATTTTGGCCGATATTCAGTCCGTGTGTACCTGACCTTAGAAGACTAGGAAAGGTAAGAGAAAGCCCCCATGAACCATGATTCTGCCCACAAGAAGGTGAAAGTCCTTCCTGACTCCAAGGTATCATCAGTGTTCAAAGTTCATAATTTTTAGCCGATCAGCTTGACCAAGTTCTCCTAACAAGAACACTTATTCCGCGTACACACGATCGGTTTTTCTGATGAAAAAAGACCGTTGGACTTTTTTCATCGTACAAACCAATCGTGTGTGGGCCCCATCGGTATAAAAAAAATAGAACATGTTTTAAATTTTACCGATGGACAAAAACCCGATAGCAAATTCCGATCGTCTGTGGGGAACTCAATCGGAGAAAAAAAACACGCATGCTCACAATCAAGTCAAAGCATTCTCAGAAGCATTGAACTTCATTTTTCTCGGCTCTTCGGAGTGTTTTACGTCACTGCGTTTGGGACGGTCGGATTTTTGACTGATGGTGTGTAGGCAAGACTGATGGAAGTCAGCTTCATCGGATTTCCGATGGAAAAATACATCGGATTTTATTCCATCGGAAATCCGATCGTGTGTACAGGGCATAAAACTCCCTTTACTGTTGGAATGTACATTCCGCCTCCTGCATACTTTGTTTTGCAATTACAGTGCTTTGTTTTTTTATCATTTCTTCAATAAAAGGTTTTGCAGGGTAACTAGAAATCGATTAAACAAACTATGTGGTTTCAAAGTCCACAATAAAAGTGGAAAACAATGATCTATTCCGTCCAGTGCTGACCACAGCAGTGGGCTGATGAAAGTTGTGAGTGATAAATGTCATTATGATTACAGAGACTCCTTACATACACATTGATGGACTGTGCAGAGGGGGAAAAGCTGGAACTACCGTGCTTAATTCTTCCAATAATGAAGAGTTTGGTATATTTTGGAAATATTATTATTAAAGTGCTTACTGTTATATGCCTTTCTCAGACCGAGACAGAAGCTGGGGTGGAAGAAAAATCCTATTTTTAAGGGACTTTATTTTATTAAGAATCGGGAACTCTTGAGATTTAAGTTGAGAAATACATTGTGGCTGCAAACTATCCTATTAAATACATATGTTTAATCTTTAAACTAAAAAAATTAAAGAGTTTATATGCTGGATTGTGTTTTAGCAGAAGGTAAGTTTTTTCCATGACACTCAGCTACATATCCCAGAGATTTACCTGAAGCTACCCATTAGTGACATTATCACATTACACAAAAAAATTCAAATGAAGTCATAGGTACTTGCTATAGAGTGAGACTGCCACTCTGCTTTTGGATAAAATAGATAAAATAGTTTCCCATTTTAAAATGGCTATAGTTTACAGGTCTAAAGTTAAAGTTTAGTCAGCTTGGTCAGTGACCCCCCCCCCCCTACAAGTTTTTATTGCTCAAATCGTCTAGGGCAGGGGTGTCAAACTCAATTTAATCGTGGGCCGCATCAGCATTATGATTGCCCTCAAAAGGGCCGGTTGTATCTGTAAGATTAGATGTCCAGTGCATCCCCTCCCCTTACATTAGATGTCAAGAGCCACCCCACCATCAGAGGTTGAGTCCCCCACTCTCCTTTACATCACAGTGTACCCCCCTTTCCTTATGCTGCTGCTGGGAAGAAGCTGGATGCATTGCTTAAAAACAGAAAGTAAGGGTCTGGAGGAGGATCAGAGCTCTCCTGCAGCTACAGGAAAGGTGCGAGGGCCACATGAAATGGCCTGGAGGGCCGGATTCGGCCCGCGGGCCTTGTGTTTGACACCTGTGGTCTAGGGTATGTAGGAAGGCCCCTCAACTTCCTAATGTACAACACAGGGCCAATGGCCCTGCATTGTATGTGATGACATCTGAGAGGCTCCGGCTGGTCCAGCAGTGAGGAGGAGCGGCTTTGTGGGGGCAGCGAGGAGAAGGTTTGCATGGGTGGGACATAAGGTTAATTGCTAATCTTATTGCTGATTATTTCTTACCCCTGGGCAAAAAAGACAATTGACCCCTTGGGGAAAGCATGGGGGGGCTGCAAGAGCTGGGGAGGTCAGTCTTTGTATAATATTATACAATTCTTACAGCTGTTTCCAAATACATTAATAACCCAACCATGAGACTTGACCCAGACACAAATGTTCTCAAATGAGAAAAGGACACCTTTCAGTACAAGGTATGTAGGCAAAGACATACCCCTTCCTCACCCCCAATTTCACTGAAAATGAAAAATTCATATGCCAGAAATGATCAGCTAAACACAGGAGTGTTTGACATCCTTGTTTTAGCTTCACTAGTTTACAATGTATTTACAGACTCAGTGTAAAAGCTCCACTCATATGAGTGGAGCCTTGCAGTTTTGCTCCAGAAGCTGGCTATCCATATTCACAGCCAATGTAGTAAATAGAAGTCTAGAAATAATCTGTTTTGACAAAATATCTTGCCGTTGTAGTCCCAGGAGCTGACAATTTAGTTTAAAAAACCCTCCTGATTTAGCCCTAGGAGCAGATTTTGAAAACAATATTTTTCTAGTACAGGTTTTGACACTAGATATTATTTCATGTTGTAATACTTTACCAACAACAGAGGCCTTTTTGTCAATTTTTAAAAAAAATACAGGCTTATTTTTAACTTAAAGCGAAGTTCCACCCAAATTTTGAACTTCCGCTTAATCCACCCCTCGCCCCCTTACATGCCACATTTGGCATGTAATTTTTTTTCCACTCAGAGATAACTGCGCCGTTCGCGCATGCGCAGTGAGTGCCCGGCCGTGAAGCCGAAAGCTGTCACGGCTGGGTGCCCACATTATGAATGGAGGCGCCGGCGGAGAAGGGGGGGGGAGAGGAGCGGAGCTCCGGGCGTCGTGTCGCTGGACAGTGGAACAGGTAAGTGTCTGTTTATTAAAAGCCAGCAGCTACACTTTTTGTAGCTGCTGACTTTTAATAAACATAAAAAAAGGCTGGAACTCCCCTTTAAAGCACCGCCTAAAAGAAAAAAAGACACCCCCACCCCTCAAAAATGTCCTTAAATTATATGATTCACTTTGAAGATCTACAAGTACCCACTGGCATTTAAAAATAAGAACTATGACATGTTTATAACATTCTAGATATTTGTAAAATATGGCCCATTTGAAGTAAGTTACTGTAGTTTATGCAGGTTCATGACACTGGTGACATGACATTTCCGGCAGCTCTCTAATATATAATATGCTATGACTATTACCTGAAATGTGGTACTTATCTTATCATAAGCAAACAAGTCTTATTTTTCCTACCTGCTCTGGTGACTCCCTTCTCAGCCAACCGTAAAAGGCCTTTTTTCTTCATGATGAAACTTGACCCGATAAAGAAGCTGGAGCTTACTGCTAATATTAAACCAATGTAGAGGTTGTATTTGCTCCCAAATGATGTTGCAATGCTCAGGTTTGTCTCGTTGCTGGATTGGCTGCTGTTCTGTACGGGGAAGAAAGACGAGGGGCTTTGTGTTGTGTTCATTATGAGACACCATACTTGGGAAATGTTGTGAGGACACATCAACGATAACAAATCTCCTAGAATAAGAATTAATATATAATATTGTTACTTTCATAATAGCCAGTTCTGACACAAACAAAAGCCCATCTGATAAAAATAAATGTGTACAGTACAGTATCCCAATCAACCAGTTAAGATACATTTTCATTTCAATAAATTGAGAAGAGATTGGTTCGATGTCATCATTGATCTTTACAATGCTTCGCTAAATAATACTTGGAGTGTTGTGAACAGCGAAACTCACAATGAAATGTGATCACCTGACCTAAAACAACCACGAAGGTCTTACTTTTTGCGTTTTTTTTATTACAGAATGATAGTCTAGCACAGTCTTTCTCAACCAGGGTCCTGTGGAATCCTAAGGTTCCTCCAGAGGTTTCTAGGGGTTCCTTGAGCAATGAGCAATTTCTGCCTCTCTGATGAGTAACCAATAAAACCAATGTAATGCTATCTGTAGGGAGGGTTCTTCCCAATGACCATTCTTCTCAGTGACCATCATGCTCATGTACCATAAACTGTAGATATAATAATATTATTAGGGGTTCCTTGAGATCAGAAAGTTATTTCAAGGGTTCATTCATGTTAAAAAGATTGAGAAAGGCTGGTCCAGTAGAAGCAATGTATTTTACTCTATTGCATATGCTGCTGATACCGATACCCAGAATGATTCAAAAGATATAAAAGCAGCTTTCTAACAAGGCTACCAACTCAAATAATTTTTAATTTTCGTTTTCACAGGCAATAGCACTAAATTGATTACAATATAACACAACCAGGGTTGTGATGAGACTGAAAGAAGTCTACCATTAGGCCTTGTTTACACTTACAGCTGGGGGTTGGTAAAAATAGGCATTTAAGCCCATATTAACCCTAGGGGGTAGGATGGTACATATATTGTGGCCGACAATACTTTGAGGCATGGCTGCAATAAAAATGATACCCCATATCACAATCAGAGAGCACTGCTGCATTATTACTACCAAACCTGACCCATTCAAGTGAATGTGGTCTTTTAAGTATTAAAACAGGCAGTGAAGAGGGGACATATCACCTCCCAGCGACCTGTAGGTGGGGTGCAGTGTGGTGCAATGGCAATAATTCACACAGTCAATTGCAATAGAAGACTTGTATTGAAGTAATGCAGCAACAGTTCACAACAAACCCAGTGGGAAGGCTACCCAACCGGGTACTCTCACAGTTTACAGCAACATGAAGAAAGCAGTTTTCCGCCAGACTGACAGCATCTGTTAAGAGGGCAGAATGCGGCTTGGCCGTCTTGTACCCAAGCAGGAAGATATCCAGAGGAGTTGCAACCCTACCCTTTCCCCCCTTATCAGGAACCTTTCCCTACCGTTAATGTTGTCCCTAACAGACGGGGTACCTTTCCCTATGCTGCCCATTTGCATAAAGCACGCCAAGCCTGGGGGCCAGGACCTTAAATAGGCTCTGCCTGATCCAAAATGGTTGCCAAAATCACATGGGGTGGCAGCATCCAACTGGATTGCTTTCCTAGTGAAACAGGAAACCATAGAGAAACTATGTTACTCTTAAGTTTCCTCTCCAGCTACAATGCTGTGGATGAACGCCACCTACAGTGGAGAAAGTAGTCTACACCTACCAACACACCTGTTAACTGCCAAGGTGAGCTATTTTTTGGAGGAGGTGTGAACACCACCACAAGTATAATTAGGGCATTAAAATGAACCATCCGCATTTGTCCTTATAGGCTTTAAACTCAATTTAAGTAGCAACCAAAACATCCTCCTTTCTTTCTTTGACCAGTTTACTACTTTCTGCCAAAACACGGGCTTGGCTGTGTATGTGTAGCTGAGTAGGGACAGAGATATCAGCGTGACAGTCTCATGCAATAAATACATCCGCCTCCATAGGTGTTTCACACAGGTGTATCACAACTGCCTGTTACCACGGATGGTGTATGAGCAGAATAAAACATATGGATTCTCCTGATGTGTGTAAGGGATGATGTACCATGAACACGGTACACTGCTGTCAAGTTCATTTCCCTATGTGTCTATGCTGATAGATGTCATAAAAGCTCTATCAGTTGTTGCGGCTATAGTCACACCCAAATTTATTACTTTATTTATTACAAGTACTATGAACAGTGCCAACAGTTTTGTCCTTTCTAGTTTGAAATCATTCTACCAGTGGTGGCTGTTTTTTTTTTTTTGGGGGGGGCGGCAAACAACCACCCATCCCCCAGAGGGGCCAGCGGAACCTCCCCCTCCCCCCACTGTCTGCCGGTCGGTCCGGCACTTTCCCAATCTAGGCGGGTAGCGGGCCACAAGTAGCGGCTCCGTGTCCTCTCCTCTATCAAGGCAGCTTCCAGCGTGCGGCTCCTCCCCTCCTCCTAGGCATCCAATAGGATCGCCTGTCCTTTCAGCAAATCGGGAGACGGGTCTCAAAACCCCCTTCCTGAATGGCTGGGAGGAGAATCAGTGCTCCAACAGCAAATAAATATTCGCTGTTGTAACACAACTGGGTGGGCTCCATTTGCATTCTCTGCACCCTGAGTCCACCCTATTTTGAAGCATATTAGAGCCTCTGGCTTCAAAAAAACACCCCCGCCATTGTAATTCATGCATCCGGCATCCTGCAAGGGGCTGGACGCATGGATAGGGGGAGGCGGCGATGGATAGGGGGGGACGGCGCCTGTGCACCCTTAATGGACAGGCTGCCCCAGTATACTACCACAAATTTTTACATGAAATCATATCTTCCATATTATGAATAATTTGAAGCTAAATCAAATATTAGATTTGCAAGTCAGTATGACAGTGTCAAAGCCTAAGAATGATGTAGATGTTTGTAATTTTATATATACAGTATATAAGAGCCATAATTTCTTAATTTCTTATTACTATTTAGTACTCGGGTTCTCCTTCCTGCTTTGCAGCGCTATATAGTGGTTGTGCATTGCTGAACCTTCAACGCTGAAGCAAGACTGTGCTAAGGTCAGAAAATGGAAAAATCCAACCAATCGAGAAAATATTTTTACATACAGCTTTCACAGCTGCTATCTAGGGATTGCTAGAGAGCTGTGACATGGGAGAGAGTATAATAAATGGTTACAACAGCCTCTGTGTATAGGAACTTTTAGACAGAAAAGCAAGGGGAATGATATGGTAGAGATTGATAAGTGTCCCGGGACATTGACTTGATGTGCGGCTCCCGGGATACCTATCACTTTCTACCATAGTCTGGAGCATAGAGGAGCTTCCCTTCCAGGCCAGCACTCACAGCGGTGGGCACAGGACTTCATTCACATACAGCCTGAGCGGCTCACGCAAATATCTTGATTCGCAAGGGGAATGCTATGGTATACTTTCTGGGCAAAGGTCCCACCCCCCCCATTACCACCCGTTAACCAGTTATCAGGCTTTTGAAGCCTTTTTTATACTTGCAATCTCTACCATCTATGTCTCTTGCTGGCACAACTTTCGTGAGTGACATTGACATCCAATAAATCCAGTTCTGCAGTCTGTGCATGCATAGATTGGTTGTCTCTTCATGACATAATTACACCACTGCAGACTTCTAGAACAGGGGTCTCCAAACTTTCTAAATAAAGGGCCAGTTTACTGTGCTTCACACTTTAGGGGGGCTGGTCCATGGCTAATGGGAGTAAACAAAGTCCTATCTTTGGCATTAGGGGAATTATTAGTGCCCCATCGTTGGTGTCAGTGGGAAGAATAGTGCCCCATTATTGGTGTCAGTGAGAGGAATAGTGCCCCATAGTTGGTGTCAGTGAGAGGAAAAGTGCCCTTGGGGCTGGATAAAGGCAAGAAAAGGGCAACATTTACCCCCCCCCCCCCGGGCCGCAGTTTGGAGATCACTCTTTTAGACCCTGAGAAGACCCCTCCACTGGACAACCAATAGAAAGTGTCCATGTCACCCAGGCAGTGATTTACACACACAAAAAAGAACTCTACTCTTTTGTAGTGAAGAAAATAGAAGTTTTAGGGCTTGGAGTGTCATGTGACCTTAAATTTCGATAAGTGAAGGAGCATTTCAATTCGTTTTTTTTAAACTAATTCAGTTATTAGTTGGGACGGGAAGCAGCTTTAATGTATACATCACAATATGTCTGCTTTGGCACTATGATACTTTTGCATTATTTAGAAAAAAATATGCTGACAGCTGGATTTCCACTTTTAGGAAGCTTGGAAGTCAAAGAGACTGGTAAAGTGACAAATTAAATTAAATACAAAATGTCACCAGAATGAGAAGTTTAATTAAAAGGACGGCTATCTTAAATAAAGAAGATAAAACTGGAACACGAGTAGGTCATTGCAATGTTACCTTGTGTCTGTTTTATGCAAAGACCTAGCTTAATAACAGAGTAATGCATAAACACATGTCTATACACGTGAACTGGAGATTTAATAAAGCTCTAAAACACAAAGTGACTTTTTATAGCACACTGATAATAAAAAGGTGACACCTAAAACAACGTTTTTCATGACTGTGGATAAAAAGTGTCATGACTTTTAGACGCCTTAGGTATATTTATGGAAATCAGTAGCAGGTAACAATTTCCCTTAATTGATTAATAGAGTATTCTGTGTCTGTTCTGTCTGTAATTACTAGCACCAATACATATTTATATTACGGTAACTATCAATAGCATAAAGGGCAACATGCCTCCTGTTCACACCGCACTGGTTCCTTAGATTGGCAAACCACTTTGAGAAACACAAAAGAATACCAGTCATATTTACTGAAGCTTAATGGTGCAGGACAAAATCTAGTTTATAATGCTTAATCCCATAAAAAATAACTATCTATACTATAACTATATTTTTTCATTGTTATGCACCCTTCTCCTCCCTACTTGGTAGATCTGACAACAGCGTGGAAATAGTTGGATCCATTATAATGGCAGCCTGTCTTGGCTCTTGTACCAAGAGGAGTGGGGGGGGGGGGTAGGTTGGGTACTTTAAGCCTCCTGTCTCTGCACTCCTCTTGCCACAGCTTGAATGGGACCTGCAATTGGACAGGTATTGGCGGCATTTGTACCTGTCCCACCCTTTTTCCTTTTCGATAGAGCACCCACCTGCCTGTCTTTGTAGCCACCATCTTGGACACATTTCTCCCAGCCAGAGACCTCTCACACATTCCCCAGAGGCAGGTTGGACCTTTTAACTAGACTAAAGCCTGGTATACACGTACCGAAAGTCAGCAGGCAATGGCCAACTTTTGAAACATGTGTGTGGCTGTTTGCTTCTGTCAAACAGTCTTGCTAAAAAAAAAACATTCGATCAGCCATGTCAGAATACAATATCTCAGTGGGGGAGATCCTTGTGTCACACATCGTTGTGTTGATGCAGGGATCTGACAGTTTTTTTTTTTGTTGGT
The DNA here is from genome assembly GCA_029206835.1 of Rana muscosa. Lineage (NCBI taxonomy): Eukaryota > Metazoa > Chordata > Amphibia > Anura > Ranidae > Rana > Rana muscosa. The sequence continues at coordinate 203,957,555 of CM055116.1, read as the reverse complement.
TGAATGCAAAAAAAAAAAACTGAATGAGTATACCCAGCTTTAGGAAACACCTAGAAACACCTAGAAACATAGGACAACATACTGTATGTACTTTGTCTCATGGGGGATAGGCAGACCAATGTAAAATAAATGGAATAATATTCTCCTATAATCCTTCTAGGCAGTAGATCTATGTCTTAATTTTACTGAGCACTCTGACTGGCAAACAATCACATGACAAAGCTGTATGATAAGAATACTTGCTCATTTCCTGGCCATTATCTGTTTCTTTTTAAGTATCTTACAGCTTTGTAAGGGCCAGATAATTGACAGATTAAAGAAACTGTCATAGGGAAAAGACCTGCATCAACCTCCAAAACCTTAATGTTTCAGCTGGCCATTCTGGCAGGCAAACCATTAACAGTTGTAGATAATGTCAGAGTTTCTGCCCCCACACATGTCTATAGGACCATTACATTCTCAGTAGCAAATGGGAATGGTAGTCTCACTTGTGAATAAGCATGTGCCATAAGAAGGAAAGAGAGGGCAAACGTCAGCACTGTCTGAAAGTTCCAGAGCTTTACATGTCAGAATAGACCGGCAGCATTCAGCACTAACTCTCGGGTCGGGTCTCGAGTCTGCTGCAGGTGTGTGCACCTCTAGAAGTAAGGAAGTAGCTGGGATTTGTTCTAGAGGCAATGGCATCCTTGGTTCTGGAAAAAATGGAGGGGGTAGCTGTGATTTATTTTAGAAGCAATGGCTACCTTGGTGCAGGGAAGAAGTGAGGGAATAGCTGTGATTTGTTTTAGAAATAATAGCTAGCTTGGTCCTGATAAGAATTGAGGGTCTGGCTGTGCTTCAATCTAGAAGCAATGGCTACCTTGGTTCTGGGAAGAAGTGAGATGGCAGCTGTGATTTGTTCTAGAAGCAATGGCAATATTGATCTTGTGAAGAAGTAAGAGAGTATCTATAATTTGTTTTAGAAGCACTGGCTGCCTTGGTCATGGTAAGAAATGTGAGAGCAGCTGTAATTTGTTCTAGAAGCAATGGCTACCTTGGTTCCTGGAAGAAGTGAGATGGCAGTTGTGATTTGTTCTATTAGCAATGGCTACCTTGGACCTGGGAAGTGAGGGGGCAACTGTGATTTGTTCTAGACGAAATGGCTATCTTGATCCTGTGAAGAAGTGAGGAAGTATCTACAATTTCTTTTAGAAGCACTGGCTGCCTTGGTCCTGGTAAGAAATATGGGAGTAGCTGTGATTTGTTCTAGAAGCCAAGGCTACTTGGTTCTCTGAAGAAATAAGGGAGTAGCTGTCATTTTTGTTCTAAAACCACTCTCTATTTGACAGGAGGCACTAAACAGCATTCAATGATGCTATATTATATCATATTGATTTTACTGCACGTTAGTATACAATTGTTCCAAACAAGCCAATATGAAATTATATGGACCATATGTTTTTGTGATAAGAACAGCACATGAAGTGTCTCCTGTTCCTAAAAACATTCATTGTCATACATGTAAGGCTTCATGCACACTGATGCCTCGTACACACGGCCGAGATTCTCGTCGAAAAAAACATGTCGTTTTTTTCAACGAGATTCTTGGACAAGAAACTTGTCCCGGCCGAGTGTACACACGCTCCTTTCAAAGAACCCGCGGTTCTTTGAATGGAGCAAATGCGGTGACGTCATCGAATACGACGAGCATGCGCTCGTCACATTCGATGCCGTCGCCGCCATCTTTGTTCACCCTACCTATGCCTAGGAAGCTACCGCGCATGCGTCTAAGTCATTTTGAGCATGCGCGGGCTTCCCGGCGAAAAGGTAAGTGTACACACACACAATTTTCTTGTCGAGAAACAGGCTGACGAGAATCTCGACGAGAAAATAGAGAGCAGGTTCTCTATTTTCTCGTCGAGATTCTTGACGCTTTTCTTGACGAGAAACCATACACACGAACAAATTTCTCGGCAAGAAATCTCTGCCAGCAAGTTTCTTGCTGGTTTTTGCCGAGAAACTCGTTCGTGTGTACGAGGCTTGAAGCTCATAAACTGCAGTTTATTGGTGTTTGGGCGTTTTTTTTAAAAGCCCATAAACTGCACTCTATGTTAGCCTATGTGTCCAAGCACACATGGACGTTTTTTAGCGTTAATGAGCAGTGGAGATTATGGGCTTTTTTCTGAACGCAAGAAATTTGCGTTCAAAGTGCCATTTTTCGGGAAAAAAACCAAAACGCAGAAAAACGCTAATAAACGTTCAAAAACGCAGCTCGCCAGGTTTTTTTTTGCGTTTTTTGATCCATTGAAAAAAAGAAAAAAGAAAACAAAAAACAAACAAAAAAAAAAAGCTGAAAAACGCCAACACTGAAAAACGCTAATAAACTCTATTGCAAAAACGCTAAAAAACGTTGAAAGGCTCCCTGCAAAGCTATTGGCATTTTTTATAGCTTTTTTTTAGCGTCCAGTATGCATGGAGCCTAAAGGTGGGACTTTATCAAAACTGAAGAAGAGAGAAAGTGGGACTTTATCAAAACTGAAGAAGAGAGAAACATTCATTGTCATACATGTAAAGGTGGGACTTTATCAAAACTGAAGAAGAGAGAAAGTGGGACTTTATCAAAACTGAAGAAGAGAGAAACATTCATTGTCATACATGTAAATGTGGGACTTTATCAAACCCGAAGAAGAGAGAAACATTTATTGTCATACATGTAAAGGTGGGACTTTATCAAAACTGAAGAAGAGAGAAACATTTATTGTCATACATGTAAAGGTGGGACTTTATCAAAACTGAAGAAGAGAGAAACATTTATTGTCATACATGTAAAGGTGGGACTTTATCAAAACTGAAGAAGAGAGAAACATTTATTGTCATACATGTAAAGGTGGGACTTTATCAAAATTGAAGAAGAGAGAATCTGGAGCAGATGTGCAATGGCAATTAATCAGCTTCTATCTTAAGCATGTTCAGTTAAGCTTTACAAATTAAGTTCCCTCAAAAACACTTCTGGTCATGGATAGAAGATCTTTGAGCTTTTTCAGCACTTGGATCATTGCCAAACACCCTACACCCTTTAATCTAATATATATAAGTCGTTATACTAGTGGTAGGTGAATACAGCTATTGCCTGGTCAAGTGGAAGAAAAACACTTCACCCATTTTGGAAGTTTTGCCTGCTATCGAAGAAAAAAAAGTCTATCTCTCCTGAACAAGAAATATGACAGCTCCAACTCATACAGTATGAGCAAGAAAATGAAATATGTTTCTTTGTGCGAGTTGTGCTATTCAATGAGGAGGAAATGCTAAATTCCTGCCCACAAAGTACTGGGTTTTAATTTACTTATGGCTTGGTAAGTACACATTCAGTTTCCGAAGGATAAAAATTAATTGTTATCTTCTGGCATTACGTTACTTCAACAACACTTCAAGCATTTAGAAAATGTACATAGGAGCCCTTAAGTTATAATGAGCCAGTTAGTCTACTCAGAGCCAGTTTGGCCAGTTATTCAACTCCTGTCGAAGATTTTTTATTTATTTTTTGTTTGTGGCGCTGCACATGTGACTTGCTATGACTCCGACCATTTGAGGACTTTAAAAGTTCAGCTGAGAAGTAATATAAACACACTGGCAACTGTGATATCATCATATCTATCAGAGACATAACTTAAAGCAGAACTAGACCCATTGATTTAACCAGTTACTTTCAAGGCATGCTTTGAAAGATAACTCTCACATTTGCCTTTTCTCTCAACCAATGATCACATGTGCAGCACCATGGCAACAGCAGATCAAACAGAGGCTAAGATGGTAGCTTCTTTGGCTGTAAAGTAGTGGAGGGGTTAGTTCCCCTTTAAATGTAGCATACAATGCATATGTGCTAGAAGGCAGAATTTAAAGCATATCCAAACCTAAAACCAAAAATGAATAGTATTGCAGCTTAATGGTCCTTAAACGTGGTGACTGCATTCGTGTTTTTTTCCTCACACTTTTCTAAATCTGGTAATCCTGTCTTGAACTCACTCCCTGTCCTATGGTGACAACTGCATTTAGCAGCATTGTAACAGCAGGCTAGCAAGTGTGTTTGGACTGTCTAACTGTGATAAGACTAAATAACATTTGCCTGTCTTCTCTACAACAGGGTAAGGTTTTTTGTCTTCCACAGAGATAGAAGGGAACAATGCCACAGTTCAGCCCCTTGAATACTTCCCATAGACTTGAAAGGGCAGTACCCATATCCTCTGAGTAAGACCCCATTCAAGTCTTTACAAAGCTACTGTACAGGTCACCTACAAGAAGATTTGTGAATGAAGGATGTAAACACCACACGAAGCTGCTGCTGTGAAAGAGCGATAAGTGGGCCTTTGAGTGGTAGGGGCAGGGCACGATATTACAGTGGACATGCAGGGGGGGAATGTCTTGCCTCCTCCTCCTGTGCTGCCTCCTTGAGTCATCTGGCTCCTCTTTCTGCTGTGCTGCCCTCTGCTGGGGCCCCAGGACAGCTCGGGGCCCCAAGCAGCTGCTTGGTTTGCCTGTCCTGTTCCGATGCCCCTGGGTAGGGGGATGAGTTTAGTATAGCTTAGAATACTTTAAAAGAGCAAAGAGTGGAAACTGTGGATTTTTCCTCTAAACCTGAAGTTTTCCTTTAATTTACCCCTTGCCAGGGTGTTTGCTGGGAGAGCGTTTACAGCTGCATGGTCAGGAAGATATAGTGATGATAGCAGTAATATTTTTTTGCTGATCTCAAATGAAAAATTTTCTACAAATATGACAATGGACCTCAGATGCCTCCCAGGGATGAAACATTGTTTACATACAGGACCAGCCTGCATGAAAAATGCCAAGTCTGGACTCATGTCCTGCTAGCAGCAAAGCATACTATTGCAAAACCCTGGAAAAAGCAGTTTGTCCATTATGTGGAAGCTCACCAATGAATGTATACTTTTTTTTTTTTTTATCAATGGGAAGCTCACTAGTATCCTGTTGGACAAGCAACAGAAATTCCTTGAAGTATGGACGCCGTGGAGAGAACATGCTCATCCTTCGCTACCTATGGCGCATTAGACCTCCCTATAGGAGTTAATCTTTGGGCCCTGGGGATGGGTGTCCTCAATGTCCACTTTCTTTATCCCACCCCCCACCATCTTCTTTCTTCTCTACTTTATTATAATATTTTGCTTCCCTACTGCAGAGATGCCGTCATCTCTTTTCTTACCTTTGCTTTAGTGAGCACCATACAATCTGCCTGGATTTTGCTGCCATTCAACTTCCCAACTAGCCAATGATCATAAATCAATGGCTTCCAGTTTTGTTTATCTAAAAAACCTAATCATGTTTCTGTATAATTCTGTGTACTCGGCAGCTATGCTCTTACTGATAGGTAGCATATTGTCTACTTATTATCTGTTATTTTCTCTTATGACTTATAATTTGCAATATTTTAATAAAAATTTATTAAAAGTGAAAAATGCCAACTGGCATAACAAATTACAAACAAACCATGCTGTAACTACCCCAAAATATACTAATAAACAATAACACAGCCCAAAAGTAAATTTGTGTTGCCAGCCACCAGTATAATGACACTTTTCAGTGCTCTCAGATATTATAAACCAATATTGGCATTAGCTACTGTTTATATTCTCATAAGTGAAAACTGTTTCTGAACCAGGTCAATAGAAGTGAAAAAGCTGAAAATCCCCAATACTTCCACCACTGTGCTCACAATTTGGAAGCTCACCAAACCGAATTGACCCCTTAATTACAAGTAGGTCAAGACATGCTTGTTCCCAAAGGATGGGTATGCCAGATCTTTTGACCACCTTCTTCTTTAACTCAGATGAATCCTATGTAGAATTTCCACTCCACTTGCCCTCTTCCCCATATCTTTGGCTTCAAGTACCTCCTCTGCTGCCTTTTCCAGCAATGTCTTCTCATGACTTCCTCCTTGGGAGGAAATCGAGAGGAGACATAGCTGGAACTGGCAGCAGAGGAGGTACTTGAAGCCAAAAAAAAAAAAGAGAGCAAATGGAGTGGAAATTCCAACTGGCATGCCAACTTGGCAACATTTGGCAGTGCCTGGTGCATGTATGATATTTTCAGAAGACAATAGACATGGAATCCACCACTATACGTAAACTTTGCTTCAGCCTTGGGAAGGGAACCAAGTCCAGAAAGGGTCAATGAAGACAGTTATTCAGCTGCTGTAAGGAACAGCATTTGTTAAATGAAATCATTCTAATAATAACACAATTCAATTACATTTCCTTTAGGATACAGGTGTGGCTTTTGAATATTCATATGAATGTTTTTCATTCAACTGATAGGTGTTTCCATTGTGCTTCCCTGCATGTCATACATAGGTGCCGTGTTCTCACATTAATGGAATGTATTTTTAGCTCTTATGTGTTGAAAGGACATTGTGTAACCACCCTGGCGGTTTGATTATGTCAGATTTTTGCGACTCAAAAGCGGTACAATGTTTTGCATAGAAATTTAACGTTTTATGTTGTAGGCCTGTAATTCTTAGTAATAACACACTTAAATCTGTCCAAACAAGAGCCTAGTAGATATCCCGGGTATGATAAAGTTTGAAACACAAAATCATAAATTATAATATAATAAAAAACTATAAATAATTATGTAGCACCCTCCTCACTCCCCTCTTTCTCTTCAGCTCGTCTCTCTGTTGTCTAGGGGTATATTTTAGAGGGGAAGGGAGCGGGGACACTACGCCAGGCCTTTGTCACAGGTGTCAGTGTGATACAAGCAAAGTTCTTTTACCTTCGGGTCAGTGCTGTGCACCTGGAGCCTCCACCAAGAGTTACCTTGAACGATGTCTGTCAGGAAATGAGCCCCACACCATTAAAGTTCAACACTCATTTATTCTTCTTGAATGAACACAATCAGTTGAACTCCCTTGATAGAAACAGAACAGAAAAGGAGGTGTGGATGCGAATAGGCCCAGACACAATGTGTTCTCCACTTTCCTTCCTGAAAGTGGGTTGCAGCCTCCAAACGAGGGGGGGATTTCCTTCCAAGCGGTCTCCGGTGAGAGACTCACCCGTCACTGGCAATCTGCTGCACCAGGTCTTCGAATGAGGAGCTCCCCCCGGTCCATTACGCCTTCCGGATTCGGGTACCCACTCCCGGGGTTCCCTAGGATCTCCTTCCCTCGCAGAACTCAGTGTTGGGCACTTAGCTCCGGACCTCCATCTGAGTACCTCACCCCAGGCTAAAGGTGCCTGGAATGGAACACGACCTCCGGCTGTCCTCTAGGCCTAGGCCCGCCTAGAGAACCGACACAAACCACCGTCCACAGGCTGAAGGTGCCCTGGACTCCCCCGTGACAAAGATGGCCGGCCGCTTTATACCCTCTCCCAGCAAGCACGGCGGGTTCCCCGCCCCACCATACCGCTGCCGAGGGAGGACAAAAAGGAAGCACGACACACAGCAATGATTCAACCCCAGCCCAGAGTGACAGCGCCACCTGCTGGGCTGCAGGGAATTACACATCACCAATGTCTCTGTCAAGTTCAAATTTACACCCGGGAAAGTACATACCCGCTACACTCGCCCCCTGGTGGTTTGACACTGGTCCCTAGTGTCTGGAGTAAATCATGCCCTCAACGGCTGACATAATCCAATCCAGAAACCGACTAACAATTGTACAAGAATAAAACTTAAAAAAAAAACTATCCAACATTGTGTCTGAGCCCTGTAAAAAAAAGAGAATAAAGACAGAAGAGAAACAACAGCATTGACTCATAACTTTGAATCACATATTCACATTTGACTTCCCCCCCCCCATCCTGACTAAGACCCACCCCGTCCTCAGTGGTCTTGATGGGATGCTCTCCTGCAGAGGGAAAAGAAAGGATTAACACATATAACCCTGACACCTGTATTCGTGTGATGGAAAATAAACTTCTCCGGGAAGAAATCCCTTTTCTCCAAAGAGTGAGTGCATGAAAAGTGTTTTAACGTTGCGCAACACTGCCACCTGGTGACAGCATCACGGTAACTGCACTTGTGGAACTTTCCTCTTCTTTTTTGCCCTATCTACCCAGAGTCCATGATCTCTTGCGAGAAAGTGAAGAACAACAGGAACAGTCCTTCATTCCTTTGAGGCACAAAAGCAACGGGCCCCAGAAAGTTCAGCAGCATGATAAGAACGGAGTCTCTTTTCTCCGGTCTTCGGTACAGATGGCACCGGGGATGTAGAAGCAGGCTGGGGGTGGGACCTCTCTTCAGGTGCTGGTGCCTCCACCCGGGGTGTACTTTCCCCTGTAGACATGGGTGGATCCCTGGTCCTCCGGAATGAAGCGAGAGGTACTTTGTCCCAGCCTTTCTCTGCAAACAGTTCATCTACCGCAACGTCGTCTCCCATGTCTGAGAGCGACTCTAGGTCAGAGGTGTCACACTCCTCCGCAGGCAGGTATCCTGTAGTGGAGACCAAGCTTTCACCTCTTCCCACACACCAAATCTCTCCGCCAAGCTTACCTTGGCCTTTACTTGAAACGGGACGTCCGGAACTCTTGTCGACGGATCCATCCGGCCCGGGCGTAAGCGGGCGAGACGGTCCACCACAACCGCTGGTCGGGGCTACCATGCCGGTCTTTCTCTTCGGTGGTGGACGCTGCGAGATCGTGGTGACCGAGTCAGCATCCTCGGATTTCTCCCGTTGAATTTTTACGACCTCCTCCGCGGTCGCTGCAGTGTGCGCAGGGATGGCTGTCACAGCAGTGATTCCTCCTCTCTGAGTGGTGTTGCCCGCAGCACGGCCGGGGTAAATGGTTCTCGGCTTCTCAACCGCCGGATCCACTTCGAACAGGAACTCCCCACAGGCCTCACATCGCCCGAATGGCTTCAGTTGGCACACCAGTCCTGAACAGCTGGGACAAATCACACCCAGGGCCTCAACGTCCATGCACGAATACAGGGCGAATCGACCCCTTGGCTTTAGCCGGATCCCCGTATCTGTTACCGGAGCAGCAGCAGTCAATGTCGTGGTGGAAGGGTGAACTGGAATCCACGACGTATGTCCGAACATGGCGACCTGTTGCTGATCCATTGCACACTGCAGAGTTTTTGCGCCAATGTCCCACGTGTAGTCCTTCACACGTATTGGACTCCTCCCCTTTGCTCCAGTTCACGGGCTTTTCTTCTTTTCTGTTTCTGAGTCACGCCCACGAACTAAGCGATGGGGTTGTGCCTGGTGGCGCAGTGCAATAGAAGCCCCCACGTGTAGTACTTCACACGGCTGAACTTCCCCCTCTTTCCACTCTTCTGCGCGGGCCTTTCCCTTCATTGGGTCATGTCCACGACTTCGAGCAGGGATGCACTTCGGCCAATGAAGGCCTGCCTATTCACGTAACTCTTCCAACAGACACGTTCAATACTGTGGTGCACAAACACTATTCCGGGCCCGAGCCCCCACGTGTAGCGCTCCCCTCCTCACTCCCCTCTTTCTCTTCAGCTCGTCTCTCTGTTGTCTAGGGGTATCTTTTAGAGGGGAAGGGAGCGGGGACACTACGCCAGGCCTTTGTCACAGGTGTCAGTGTGATACAAGCAAAGTTCTTTTACCTTCGGGTCAGTGCTGTGCACCTGGAGCCTCCACCAAGAGTTACCTTGAACGATGTCTGTCAGGAAATGAGCCCCACACCATTAAAGTTCAACACTCCTTTATTCTTCTTGAATGAACACAATCAGTTGAACTCCCTTGATAGAAACAGAACAGAAAAGGAGGTGTGGATGCGAATAGGCCCAGACACAATGTGTTCTCCACTTTCCTTCCTGAAAGTGGGTTGCAGCCTCCAAACGAGGGGGGGATTTCCTTCCAAGCGGTCTCCGGTGAGAGACTCACCTGTCACTGGCAATCTGCTGCACCAGGTCTTCGAATGAGGAGCTCCCCCCGGTCCATTACACCTTCCGGATTCGGGTACCCACTCCTGGGGTTCCCTAGGATCTCCTTCCCTCGCGGAACTCAGTGTTGGGCACTGAGCTCCGGACCTCCATCTGAGTACCTCACCTCAGGCTAAAGGTGCCTGGAATGGAACACGACCTCCGGCTGTCCTCTAGGCCTAGGCCCGCCTAGAGAACCAACACGAACCACCGTCCACAGGCTGAAGGTGCCCTGGACTCCCCCGTGACAAAGATGGCCGGCCCCTTTATACCCTCTCCCAGCAAGCACGGCGGGTTCCCCGCCCCACCATACCGCTGCCGAGGGAGGACAAAAAGGAAGCACGACACACAGCAATGATTCAACCCCAGCCCAGAGTGACAGCGCTACCTGCTGGGCTGCAGGGAATTACACATCACCAATGTCTCTGTCAAGTTCAAATTTACACCTGGGAAAGTACATACCCGCTACAATTATCAAAAATAATAATATAATAATAATAAAATGAATTTCCCCTCGATTGACTATCGCTCAATTATGCAAGTGTTCTAATTTACTATCGCTGTTTTCTAGCTGGTCTAAAACCACTTTTGACATAAAGGGACACTTTTTGGTTGCTATAGACAATCTCACGTTTCCAGGCAGAAAGAACAGTATATATGATATAAAAGTGCTTGCAGGGCACTGGACAAAGCATTAGGGACAAAAGGGATGTGAAATGATTTGATACAGTAATGTAATCTGTAAGATTACAGTGTACTGTATGCCTTATGAATTTTGTACTTTTTGATTTTGCCCCCGGGCTCCGCCCCTGTGCGTTGTGACGCTCGCAGGGAGCCCGGCACACAGAGGCATCAGGCGGAGCACACAGCCCACAGACACAGCGGGGGGACATCGCAGGATCCTGGGACAAGGTAAGTAACCTACACCAGGATCCTGCAATGTGTGGCTCAGGGTTACCGCTAATGGTACTGAAATTTAACCCCGAGCCACACTCGTTAAAGGTTAAAGTGATTACATTTATTTATTTATGTTTAATTTATTTTTATTTTAAAAAAAAATAACAAGAGAACATTTTTACCTTAAATTTAATTCATCCTCAATATGGCTACTTCATAGCTCCCAACTGTCCCTGATTTCGAGGGACTGTCCCTGATTTGGAGCAATGTCCTTCTGTCCATCTTCCCCCTCATTTGTCCCTCAATTTGGTCTGATCCATATAGTTGTATATAAAATGCACTTTTTATCTTTCAAAAAGTGTTTCCCAGTGCTAAACATTTCATTCAAATTCTAAATTGCTGCATTTGTACATTTTAAAAGCCAATTTAAAGGAATAGTAGTGATAAAAAAAAAAAGTCCTTGTGGATTTAATTAACCTTTTTTTTTTGTTAATTCTCCTTTAAGGGTGTGTGGCAGGGGGTGTGTCCTGTGCCTACATGCGTTTGTTAGTAGGTGTCCCTCATTTCCATCTCAAAATGTTGGGAAGTATGCTACTGCACACCATAGGTGTGCGCAGCCTTTGGCATTAGGGTGTGCACCCCAAAGCTCAAACACACTCTACCGATCACTCACGATGTTCATTCAGAAAGGGAAGGGGCTGGTAAATGGAATATTTACTGGTCCCTTCCCCCACTCATTCTAAAACATCAACAACAGGTGGGAGAGGAGGGAAGCCGGAAGTGCTGCGGGGGAAGGAGGGGAAGCCAGGTCAGTAGGGGGAATCTGTTCTGCACAGGGTGATTAGGGTGTGCCTGGGCACACCTGGCACACCCTGTGCGCACGCCTATGCTGCACACAGTGACAGAGAGATTTCAGGCCCTGCACCAAGGGAAACCCATGACTGGTACAATCACAGTCAATAAAATCTTCTCTGAGTCACTTCCATGGTGCTTCCATCTTTGTCACCTAGGCCATGTCAAGCTCTTACTAGGCATTCCCTTTCACTGTCATACATAAATGGCATTCACTCAGAAGTCTATTTTATTTTGAAGAGGCTAACCTATAATGAGTGTAGTGGAAGTCATTTAAATATGTGATGTAACAGTAAACAGTCATATTACATCTGTTATTCTGCTGGCACAGGGTTTAAAAAATGAAACAGAACAGCAATCTTATGCCCCATACACACGATCGTTTTTCATGCCGTTAAAAATGCCATTTTAAAAAATGGCCATTAAAAATGATCGTGTGTAGGCTCCAGAGCATTTTTAACGATGTGAAAAAGGGCCATTAAAAATTCCGGACATGCTCTCTTTTTTCACGTCGTTTTTCATGTCGTTTTTTTTAACGACGTGAAAAACGATAGTGTGTATGCTTTCACGACGTGAAAAAAAACGCGCATGCTCAGAATCAAGTATGAGACGGGAGCGCTCGTTCTGGTAAAACTAGCGTTCGTAATGGAGATAGCACATTCATTACACAGTAACGGACTGAAAAGCGCGAATCGTCGCTCAACAAACTTTACTAACATGAAGGGTGGCGCCATTCGAACGGAACTTCCCCTTTATAGTGCTGTCGTACGTGTTGAACGTCACTGCGCTTTGCTTGATCGTTTTTTTTAATGATAGTGTGTACGCAAGGCAGGCTTGAGAGGAAACATGAAAAAAAAAACGAGGAGAAAAACGTCGGTTTAAAAAATGACATTAAAAACGATCGTGTGTACGGGGCATTACTGCAATGAGCAACAGTAAGATTTGTTGGTAATAACCCATTTATTAGCAAAAATGCAACATGATATACTGTATATACAGGGCTTTTTTTTCTCAAACAAAAGGTGCCGGAACTCAACCACGACCCCCCCAAAACCCCACACACACTTCACAAACAGTAGGAGGGTCTTAAAGGGGCATTAAATACCAGGATTGCATTACATACAGAGTGCAGAGTTCAGGAGGGTTGCACACAGAGTGCAGAGTTCAGGAGGGTTGCACACAGAGTGCAGAGTTCAGGAGGGTTGCACACAGAGTGCAGAGTTCAGGAGGGTTGCACACAGAGTGCAGAGTTCAGGAGGGTTGCACACAGAGTGCAGAGTTCAGGAGGGTTGCACACAGAGTGCAGAGTTCAGGAGGGTTGCACACAGAGTGCAGAGTTCAGGAGGGTTGCACACAGAGTGCAGAGCTGTCGCGTGGAAACCAGTTTTCTGAGTTTACAAGTGATTATGGTGAGCAGGCAACTGAGTTCCACCAAGTTTTACCTGAAAAAAAGCCCTGTATATATAAATATACAATATACAGTATATATATATATATATATATATATATATATATATATATATAAAAATCATAAGGTAATGAGCATTCTGGAGTTCATTTTTATGTCACTTCAGTCATTACATGTGATCTAAACATCAAATCAGCTTATGAGGAATTTCAGTTTTTGTTTTACTCTTCTTTAAGCTCACTAAACACTATACAATTTGATTGTACAATTCCATTTAGACCTACCAAAAACAATGTAGTGCAAGGGTCTGCCTGATCGGAATACAAATCTACAGTATTAGTTAGAGTATGTAGGTGATCATATTACATGGTTTTGGTAAATCTAAAGTTGATTGTACAAAGATTGTATCGTCAGATTGTAACGTGTATGGTGACCCTTAAAGGCCATTTGTATATCATAGTGTTGTGAGAAATTAGCAGAAAATTTCATGGATTGGGGAACTATGGTATAGGACTTGTTACAATTGTTAGTTTAACCTTATGCCGTGTACACACGATCGGTTTTACAGATGAAAACAGTCTGATGGACTTTTCTCATCGGACAAACCGATCGTGTATGGGCCCCATCGGTCTTTTTTCCATCAGTGAGAAAAAATAGAACATGTTTTAAATTTATCCGATGGGAAAAAAAACGATTGCAAATTCTGATCGTCTGTGTGGAACTCCATCGGAAAAAAAAACCCACGCATGCTCAGAATCAAGTCGACGCATGCTCAGAAGCATTGAACTTAATTATTCTCGGCTCGTCGGAGTGTTTTACGTCACGGCGTTTGGGACGGTCGGATTTTTGACTGATGGTGTGTAGGCAAGACTGATGGAAGTCAGCTTCATCGGATTTCCGATGGAAAAATCCATCGGATTAGAATCCATAGGAAATCCAATCGTGTGTACAGGGCTTTAGTTAGGTAAATCATACCCATCCAGCAAAGGATATTAACCAATTGACATCTGTAAGGTTTTACCCCCTTTATGACCAGAGCATTTTTTGCTATTCAGCACTGTGCTACTTTAACTGTTAATTGTGCAGTCATGCAACACTGTATGCAAATGAAATTTATACATTTTTTTTCACAAAAATTTAGCTTTCTTTTGATGGTATTTGATCATCACTGGGCTTTTTAGTTTTTGCCATATAAACAAAAAAAAGGCCGACATTTAAAAAAAACAAAAAACATTTTCTACTTTCTGTTATAAAACATAGCCAATATAATCAAATTTCTTCATGAATTTAGGCAAATATATATTCTACTACATGTCTTTGGTAAAGTGTATATTAATTGGTTTGTGTGAAAGTTATAGCGTCTACAAACTATGGTATATATTTGAAAATTGATCAGTTCTGATGTACTGATGGACTATCTTATTTCTATCTCATTTCTTGAGGCTCTTAAAATGCCAGGACAGTACAAATACCCCCAAATGACCCCGTTTTGGAAACTAGACAGTCTGAGGTATTTAGTAAGAGGCGTGGCAAGTTTTTTGAAGTTGTAATTTTTTGTCATAATTTTTCTGAAAATGAAATAAAAAATAAAATGTTTTTTTTTACATACTGTCACCAGTGCAATACAACATCATCATATGACTGGTGTAGCGGTGATCAGGGATACTGACTGGTATTCAATTTTTTTTAACATTTAATTTCTTATTTAACATTTTCTTTTATTTTCTTACTATTTTTTGTGTACATCCTGTCATAAGAGTAGTTCAGTGTCCCCATAGTGACACTGTACTACTCTGGGGGTTGATGAAGGATTTTTTTTACACTGGTATTGCTTATCCCTTTCATGACTAAGCCTATTTCTGACATTTGGTGTTTACAAGTTAAAATCCATATTTTTTGCTAGAAAATTACTTAGAACCACCAAACATTATATATATATATATATATATATTTTTAGCAGAGAATCTAGAGAATAAAATGGCGATTTGTTGCAATATTTTATGTCACACAGTATTTGTGCAGCGGTGTTTTAAACGCAACTTTTTGGGAAAAATTAACTTTCATGAATTTAAAAAAAAATTCAAAGTTAAAGTTAGCCCAATTTTTTTGTATAATGTGAAAGATGATGTTAAGCCGAGTAAATAGATACCAAACATGTCATGCTTTATAATTGCACGCACTCGTGGAATGGCGACAAACTACGGTACCTAAAAATCTCCATAGGCAACGCTTTAAATTTTTTTTGCGGTTACCAAGTTAAAGTTACAGAGGGCTAGAATTATTGCTCTCGCTCAGACGATCGCGGTGATACCTCACATGTGTGATTTGAACACCGTTTACATATGTGGGCGTGACTTCCGTATGCGTTTTCTTTGCTGCGCGAGCTCGCGGGGACGGGGGTGCTTTAAAAAAATATATTTTTCTTATTTATTTTATTTATTTTTATAATATAAAATTGTGTTTTTAAAAAAAAAATGTTTTTGATCACTTTTATTGCTGTCACAAGTAGGGATGAGCTTCGTGTTCGAGTCGAACATACGTTTGACTCGAACATCGGCTGTTCGATCGTTCGACGAAGATCGAACGATTTGGGCCGTTCGCGCCAAATTCGAGTGACGCGAACGGCCCACAATGCACTACGCCATCGCAGTGTCATCCAGGCGCTGTGATTGGCCAAGCATGCACTGTGACCCCGCATGCTTGGCCAATCACAGCGCCGGCAGCGAGGAGAGCAATGATTGGCCACAGGCAGGATGCCTGTGGCCAATTATGGCTGAGGGGGTTTAGTACACGCCCCACACTATAAAAGGCCGCCAGCGCGGCGGCCTTGTGTAGTGTGTTCCAGAGCAGGGAAAGAGAAGCATAGGCAGGGACAGTGTCATTATTTTTCCTTTACATAATCCTGGATTCCTTGTGTTTAGGGACAGATAAGGATAGGTAGGGAGAGTGTCAGTGACAGTGTGCTATTCTGTGCTAATCCTTGTTTGTAGGGACAGAGAGGTACAGTGAGGGAAAGTGTCAGTGTGCTATTCTGTTCTAAACCAATCTTGCTGAACCATATTTTCAATCCTTGAGTTTAGGGACAGAGAGCTACAGTGAGGGAAAGTGT
Organism: Rana muscosa; assembly: GCA_029206835.1. NCBI lineage: Eukaryota > Metazoa > Chordata > Amphibia > Anura > Ranidae > Rana > Rana muscosa. The sequence goes on along the minus strand of CM055116.1, from coordinate 203,941,407 downwards.
CAGTGTGCTATTTTGTGCTAAATCTTGTTTGTAGGGACAGAGAGGTACAGTGAGGGAAAGTGTCAGTGTGCTATTCTGTTCTAAACCAATTTTGCTGTTCCATATTTTCAATCCTTGAGTTTAGGGACAGAGAAGGACACTCGTGGCAATTTTCAGTCTACTATTCTGTGCTAAATCTTGTTTGTAGGGAGGGACAGAGTAGGACAGTGAGGGAAAGTGTCAGTGTGCTATTCTGTTCTAAACCAATTTTGCTGAACCATATTTTCAATCCTTGAGTTTAGGGACAGAGAAGGACACTCGTGGCAATTTTCAGTGTGCTATTCTGTGCTAAATCTTGTTTGTAGGGAGGGACAGAGTAGGACAGTGAGGGAAAGTGTCAGTGTGCTATTCTGTTCTAAACCAATTTTGCTGTTCCATATTTTCAATCCTTGAGTTTAGGGACAGAGAAGGACACTTGTGGCAATTTTCAGTGTGCTATTCTGTGCTAAATCTTGTTTGTAGGGAGGGACAGAGTAGGACAGTGAGGGAAAGTGTCAGTGTGCTATTCTGTTCTAAACCAATTTTGCTGTTCCATATTTTCAATCCTTGAGTTTAGGGACAGAGAAGGACACTCGTGGCAATTTTCAGTCTGCTATTCTGTGCTAAATCTTGTTTGTAGGGAGGGACAGAGTAGGACAGTGAGGGAAAGTGTCAGTGTGCTATTCTGTTCTAAACCAATCTTGCTGAACCATATTTTCAATCCTTGAGTTTAGGGACAGAGAGGTACAGTGAGGGAAAGTGTCAGTGTGCTATTTTGTGCTAAATCTTGTTTGTAGGGACAGAGTAGGACAGTGAGTGAAACTGACAGTGTGCTATTCTGTTCTAAACCAATTTTGCTGTTCCATATTTCAAATCCTTGAGTTTAGGGACAGAGAGGTACAGTGAGTGAAACTGACAGTGTGCTATTCTGTTCTAAACCAATTTTGCTGTTCCATATTTCAAATCCTTGAGTTTAGGGACAGAGAGGTACAGTGAGTGAAACTGACAGTGTGCTATTCTGTTCTAAACCAATTTTGCTGTTCCATATTTCAAATCCTTGAGTTTAGGGACAGAGAAGGACACTCGTGCAAATTATCAGTGTGCTATTCTGTGCTAAAACTTGTTTGTAGGGAGGGACAGAGTAGGACAGTGAGGGAAAGTGTCAGTGTGCTATTCTGTTCTAAACCAATTTTGCTGTTCCATATTTTCAATCCTTGAGTTTAGGGACAGAGAAGCACACTCGTGGCAATTTTCAGTCTGCTATTCTGTGCTAAATCTTGTTTGTAGGGAGGGACAGAGTAGGACAGTGAGGGAAAGTGTCAGTGTGCTATTCTGTTCTAAACCAATCTTGCTGAACCATATTTTCAATCCTTGAGTTTAGGGACAGAGAGGTACAGTGAGGGAAAGTGTCAGTGTGCTATTTTGTGCTAAATCTTGTTTGTAGGGACAGAGTAGGACAGTGAGTGAAACTGACAGTGTGCTATTCTGTTCTAAACCAATTTTGCTGTTCCATATTTCAAATCCTTGAGTTTAGGGACAGAGAGGTACAGTGAGTGAAACTGACAGTGTGCTATTCTGTTCTAAACCAATTTTGCTGTTCCATATTTCAAATCCTTGAGTTTAGGGACAGAGAAGGACACTCGTGCAAATTATCAGTGTGCTATTCTGTGCTAAAACTTGTTTGTAGGGAGGGACAGAGTAGGACAGTGAGGGAAAGTGTCAGTGTGCTATTCTGTTCTAAACCAATTTTGCTGTTCCATATTTTCAATCCTTGAGTTTAGGGACAGAGAAGGACACTCGTGGCAATTTTCAGTCTGCTATTCTGTGCTAAATCTTGTTTGTAGGGAGGGACAGAGTAGGACAGTGAGGGAAAGTGTCAGTGTGCTATTCTGTTCTAAACCAATCTTGCTGAACCATATTTTCAATCCTTGAGTTTAGGGACAGAGAGGTACAGTGAGGGAAAGTGTCAGTGTGCTATTTTGTGCTAAATCTTGTTTGTAGGGACAGAGTAGGACAGTGAGTGAAACTGACAGTGTGCTATTCTGTTCTAAACCAATTTTGCTGTTCCATATTTCAAATCCTTGAGTTTAGGGACAGAGAAGGACACTCGTGCAAATTATCAGTGTGCTATTCTGTGCTAAAACTTGTTTGTAGGGAGGGACAGAGTAGGACAGTGAGGGAAAGCGTCAGTGTGCTATTCTGTTCTAAACCAATTTTGCTGTTCCATATTTTCAATCCTTGAGTTTAGGGACAGAGAAGGACACTCGTGGCAATTTTCAGTCTGCTATTCTGTGCTAAATCTTGTTTGTAGGGAGGGACAGAGTAGGACAGTGAGGGAAAGTGTCAGTGTGCTATTCTGTTCTAAACCAATCTTGCTGAACCATATTTTCAATCCTTGAGTTTAGGGACAGAGAGGTACAGTGAGGGAAAGTGTCAGTGTGCTATTTTGTGCTAAATCTTGTTTGTAGGGACAGAGTAGGACAGTGAGTGAAACTGACAGTGTGCTATTCTGTTCTAAACCAATTTTGCTGTTCCATATTTCAAATCCTTGAGTTTAGGGACAGAGAGGTACAGTGAGTGAAACTGACAGTGTGCTATTCTGTTCTAAACCAATTTTGCTGTTCCATATTTCAAATCCTTGAATTTAGGGACAGAGAAGGACACTCGTGCAAATTATCAGTGTGCTATTCTGTGCTAAAACTTGTTTGTAGGGAGGGACAGAGTAGGACAGTGAGGGAAAGTGTCAGTGTGCTATTCTGTTCTAAACCAATTTTGCTGTTCCATATTTTCAATCCTTGAGTTTAGGGACAGAGAAGGACACTCGTGGCAATTTTCAGTCTGCTATTCTGTGCTAAATCTTGTTTGTAGGGAGGGACAGAGTAGGACAGTGAGGGAAAGTGTCAGTGTGCTATTCTGTTCTAAACCAATCTTGCTGAACCATATTTTCAATCCTTGAGTTTAGGGACAGAGAGGTACAGTGAGGGAAAGTGTCAGTGTGCTATTTTGTGCTAAATCTTGTTTGTAGGGACAGAGTAGGACAGTGAGTGAAACTGACAGTGTGCTATTCTGTTCTAAACCAATTTTGCTGTTCCATATTTCAAATCCTTGAGTTTAGGGACAGAGAAGGACACTCGTGCAAATTATCAGTGTGCTATTCTGTGCTAAAACTTGTTTGTAGGGAGGGACAGAGTAGGACAGTGAGGGAAAGTGTCAGTGTGCTATTCTGTTCTAAACCAATTTTGCTGTTCCATATTTTCAATCCTTGAGTTTAGGGACAGAGAAGGACACTCGTGGCAATTTTCAGTCTGCTATTCTGTGCTAAATCTTGTTTGTAGGGAGGGACAGAGTAGGACAGTGAGGGAAAGTGTCAGTGTGCTATTCTGTTCTAAACCAATCTTGCTGAACCATATTTTCAATCCTTGAGTTTAGGGACAGAGAGGTACAGTGAGGGAAAGTGTCAGTGTGCTATTTTGTGCTAAATCTTGTTTGTAGGGACAGAGTAGGACAGTGAGTGAAACTGACAGTGTGCTATTCTGTTCTAAACCAATTTTGCTGTTCCATATTTCAAATCCTTGAGTTTAGGGACAGAGAGGTACAGTGAGTGAAACTGACAGTGTGCTATTCTGTTCTAAACCAATTTTGCTGTTCCATATTTCAAATCCTTGAGTTTAGGGACAGAGAAGGACACTCGTGCAAATTATCAGTGTGCTATTCTGTGCTAAAACTTGTTTGTAGGGAGGGACAGAGTAGGACAGTGAGGGAAAGTGTCAGTGTGCTATTCTGTTCTAAACCAATTTTGCTGTTCCATATTTTCAATCCTTGTGTTTAGGGACAGAGAAGGATAGGCAGGGGACAGTGTCAGTGTCATTGTTGCTAAGCCTCCTGCACAGTATACACCTGAAGGTAGCCCTTATTGCTCTTTTTCCCATCTCCCTGCAGGCCATCCATTAAAATGTCTGGAAGGCAAACAAGGAGAGGCAGACAGTCAGGAGGCAAAAAAAGAGGGCAAGCAGGCTCTGTGTCTGGGGGCAACAGTGCTGGTCGTGGACGCGGTGCATTGTCATCAGCACATGGCCATGGGACACGCTTGTCCTTCTTTTCGGCAGCTGGACATGTTGAGCCACATCATGCCGAAGACTTGGTAGAGTGGATGACCAAGCCCACCTCATCCTCCTCATCCTCTCTCACCCAGGCTCAGGGTACTGGCAAAGCAGCTGCCAAAGCGTCCTCTTCTCTGGTATCATTATCTTCATTAGTCAATCCTTCCCTAGACCCACCATGTCCTCCTCCTGAGGAGTCCCCCGAACTGTTTGAGCACAGTGTTGGGTACATGCTCCAGGAGGATGCCCAGCGTTTGGAAGGATCTGATGATGATACCCAGCTAGAGGAAGGCAGCAGCGTGAGAGCAGAGAGAGGGGATGCTCAAGAAGGACACCAATCTGGCAGTCATGCTCCAGCAGCTGCAGCATACTGCCAGATTGGCTCCAGTGATGAGGAGGGAGGGGATGATGAGGTCACTGACTCCACGTGGGTGCCTAATAGGAGAGAGGAGGAGGAGGAGGAGGATGAGGAGGAGGCACATCTCCAACGAGGCAGGATGCCCTTGAGTGGCCAGCGTATGGGCAGCACACCGACGGAATCACACCGCAGAGCTCCGCCTGTGCAGGGCGCTGCCTCTGCCCGTCATTCAAAAAGTTCTTTGATGTGGGCCTTTTTTGAGGCGAGTGCATCAGATCGCACAGCTGCTGTTTGCAACATATGTCTCAAGCGTAAATCGCGTGGCCAAAACATCAGCCGCTTGGGCACCACATGCTTGATCAGACATATGTTGACCTGCCATGCAGCTCGTTGGCAAGCCTACCTTAAAGGCCCACACCAAAGAACAAAGCTGACCTCTTCTTGCACCGCATCAGCTGGGATCTCCAACCCCACTATACCTTCACTCCTCTCTGAAACCTGCTCTGAGAGGAATGAAGGTGTAGAATTAGGTGTGTCACAGGCAAGTACTTGCGGGCACTCTGCTAGCAGTACACCAACGTCCGATTCTAGCAGGCAAATTTCCCTGCCCCAGCTGCTGGACCGTCGAAAGAAGTTCACTCCCAGCCATCCACATGCCCAGTGGTTGAATGCTAGCTTGGCTAAATTGCTAGCGCTTCAACTGCTGCCTTTTCAGTTGGTAGACTCGGCCCCCTTCCGTGAGTTTGTGCAATGTGCGGTTCCTCAGTGGCAGGTTCCCAAACGCCACTTTTTCGCACGGAAGGCGATTCCGGCTCTCTACAGGCATGTGGAAGGCAATGTCTTGGCCTCGCTGGACAGGGCGGTCAGCGGTAAGGTGCATATTACCGCTGACTCATGGTCCAGCAGGCATGGACAGGGACGTTACCTTTCTTTCACGGCCCATTGGGTCACTCTTTTGGCAGCTGGGAAGGATGCAGGATAAGGTGCAGTAGTGTTGGAGGTTGTTCCACCGCCACGCCTCCAAAATGCTACTACTGGTTGTGACACACCTCTCTCCTCCACCCCCTCCTCTTCTTCTTCCTCCATGGCCTCTTCCTGTGGTTTGTCCTCGGAACCAGCGGTGCTCCGTAGGCGTTCAAGGGGCTACGCAAGTACGCAGGCAAAAAGATGCCATGCCGTGCTTGCGCTGGTGTGTTTGGGGGACAGAAGCCACACTGGGGCAGAGGTCCTGTCTGCTCTGCAGGGGCAGGCCGAGAGGTGGTTGATGCCACGCCAGCTTAAGCCAGGAATGGTGGTTTGCGACAATGGCACCAACCTCCTCTCCGCCCTCCGACAGGGACAACTGACCCATGTGCCCTGTATGGCTCACGTCCTTAACCTGGTGGTGCAGCGGTTCTTGGGCAGGTACCCGGGCTTACAGGATGTCCTGAGGCAGGCCAGGAAAGTCTGTGTGCATTTCCGCAGATCTTATAATGCCAGTGCTCGCTTGGCTGAGCTGCAAAAGGAGTTGAACCTGCCCAAGAACCGCCTTATATGTGACATGCCCACCAGGTGGAACTCAACGTTGGCCATGCTGCAGCGGCTGCACACGCAGCAGAGGGCCATCAATGAGTACCTGTGCGACTACGGCACCAGGACAGGGTCAGGGGAGCTCGGGTTTTTTTCACCACGCCAGTGGGGCATGATCAGGGATGCATGCACTGTCCTGGCACCATTTGAGGAGGCCACGAGGATGGTGAGCAGTGACAGTGCATGCATCAGTGACACTGTACCTCTTGTCCACCTGTTGGAGCACACGCTGCGTGGAATAATGGACAGGGCACTTGAGGCAGAACAGAGGCAGGAAGAGGAGGACTTCCTTGCCTCTCAAGGCCCCCTTTACCCAGACAGTGTTCCTTCTGTCCCACCCATCGCACAGGAAGAGGAGGAGGAGGAGGAGGAGGAGGATTGTGTCAGCATGGAGGTGGAGGTTGGCACTCAGCATCATCAGCAGCAGTCTTTTAGGGATGATTTACAGTCCCAAGAAACCAGTGGACTTGTACGTGGCTGGGAGGAGGTGGCTGCGGATCATGTCGTCCTTAGTGACCCAGAGGACTCCGGACTGAATGCCTCAGCTAACCTACGCTGCATGGCCTCCCTGATCCTGCAAAGTCTGCGGAAGGATCCTCGTATTCTTCGGATCAAGGAGAGGGACCATTACTGGCTGGCCACTCTCCTTGATCCACGGTACAAGGGTAAGGTTGCGGACCTTATCTTACCGTCGCAGAGGGAGCAGAGGATGAGACAACTCCGGGAGGCCTTGCAGAAAGGTCTGTGCAACGCGTTCCCAGAGACTGGGAGGTTACAAACTCCTGGTCCTGGACAACGAGTTGTTGAGGCTTCGGGCAGTCAAAGAAGGAGCGGTGGGGAAGGTGGCCGTCTGACCGATGCGTTCAGACAATTCTTTAGTCCGCAGCCCCAAAGTATGATCGGTTCCAGCAACCATCGCCAGCGTCTGATATACATGGTCCAGGAATACCTAGGGGCAAGGTCAGACTTGGACACCTTCCCCACCGAAAATCCTCTGGCTTACTGGGTCTTGAGGATGGATCACTGGCCAGAGCTTGCACAGTATGCAATTGAGCTACTGGCCTGTCCTGCATCCAGCGTTCTTTCAGAACGCACATTCAGTGCTGCTGGAGGATTTGTCACGGATCACAGGGTGCGCCTGTCCACCGACTCAGTTGATCGACTGACTTTCATCAAGATGAACCAGTCTTGGATCACCACCAGCTACCACACACCTGATGCTGATATAACAGACTAATTGATTTTAAAATGTCACATCCCTTCAAGACTGATGCTGATGCTGAGTGCCTGTGCTGTTATGTTGACTGGCTATCCTCCTCCTCCTCCTCAATGATACGATTAATGATGATAGCTTGGAAGATCATTTTGGTTTATGGGTGACGCCACCAGTGGCTAAGGCCCAATTTTTCAGCCCCTGTTTAAAAGGGGCATGTAATTAAAAATTTTGATGCAATACTTTGCAACAGGCCTCATTGCTGCGCTCCAAGTACAGTATCTGTGAGGGGTTGCAGTGTTGTGCCACCAGTGCCTAAGGCCCAATTTTTCAGCCCCTGTTCAACAGGGGCATGCAATTATAATTATTGATCGAATAATTCACAGCAGGGCCCATTGCTGCGCCCACCAAGAGTAACTGTCAGGCCTTACAGTGTTGTGGCACCAGCACCACCATCACCACCACCACCACCACCACCAAAGGCCCAATTTTTCAGCCCCTGTTCAACAGGGGCATGCAATTATAATTATTGATCGAATAATTCACAGCAGGGCCCATTGCTGTGCCCACCAAGAGTAACTGTCAGGCCTTACAGTGTTCTGGCACCAGCACCACCATCAAAGGCCCAATTTTTACTACCACTGATCAACAATTATATGTTATTACAATTCCTGATATAATAGTTGACAGCAGGCCGTTCCAGCACCCACCAAGAGTAACTGTGAGGGCTTACAGTGTTGTGCCAACACCAACACCTAAGGGGCCAATTTCTGCAGAGTATATACGGCAGGTCCCTACTTTCAAACATCCAACTTACAAACTACTACTACTTGCAAACGGAAGAAGACAACAGGAAGTGAGAGGAAATCTACCCCTTGGAAGGAAAATTCTCTCCTGTAAGAATTAATATGGGAGAAAGGTGTCTCCTCTCTACTGATGCTTTATCACCAATCCTTGTTTCAATAAAAACACCACATTTCAAAAACAGTTGTCATTGGGACGCAAAGTGAGGTGAAATGTTCTGAACAGGGGCACAGACAGCAAAAAAAATGTGACAGGGGTGATAACCGTTCCCTATGTTTTACAAAAAGCTAAAAAAAAGGAATTTGGCATGGAGCTACACTTAAACAATGCAGCTGTTCAAAATTACAAACAGATTCTACATAAGAACAAACCTACAGTCCCTGTCTTGTATGCACCGCCTGTATACGGCTGTTCAGAGTATATAGGTCCTTTTTTATTTTGTGTGCGGGGTTCCCCTTAATATCCATACAAGACCCAAAGGGGCTGGTAATGGGCTGGGGTAGGGGGGGGGGGGTTGATGGGGTAGCTATGCCATTTTTTCTAAAGATTTTCATCCATATTACCGGGACCAGACATTGCATTAAAGCCGCAAGCACTTTTAAATGGCTTTTTTTCCTTTAGAAATGTTATTTTGTGCAGGGACAGTTCTAAACACAGGAAACACGTGGCACTTCACAGGCATACTTTAGACACCCCCCAGGTACAATATTTAAAGGAATATTTGACTTTTTTTTTTCACTTTATGCATCATTAAAATGACTGCTCCCGGAAAACGTCCGTTTTTAAAACTTCTTTTTGCATTGATACATGTCCCCTGGTGCAGAACCCGGGTTCCCAAACTCTGTTTCGGACAATAACATGGATAATAGTCGTTATAATTAGCACTTTAGAATCCGAACGTTCGCATCCATTGTATTTAATAGGGTTCTAATGTTCGTGCGAACTTTCGGTCCGTTCGCGGGTTCTGGTGCGAACCGAACCCGGGGGTGTTCGGCTCATCACTAGTCACAAGGAATGTAAACATCCCTTGTGACAGTAATAGGTGGTGACAGGTACTCTTTATGGAGGGATCGGGGGTCTAAAAGACCCCAAATCCCTCCTTTGCACTTCAAAGTATTCAGATCGCCGAAAACGGCAATTCTGAATACTGTATAAATTCCGGCGCCATTGGCAGCCGAGTAAACCGGAAGTGACGTTGTGATGTCGCTTCCGTGTTTACATTCAGGAGACTGGCAAAAAGCCGTTTACGGCTTCATGCCAGTCTGTCACAAGGCGCCGGAAGCGATGGATCGCGGATCGGGTCTCCCGGTGGGACGGGAGGCCCGGTCAGAGCAGCGGGAGGCGGCTTCTGCTCCTCCGGTATAACAACCGAGCGGCTTTGAGCCGCACCGGTTGTTATGCCTGGATAGCCAATCGCCCGCTCTAAACAACGGTACCGGGATCGTGCCTGCAGCTGCAGGCACGATCCCGGTATAACCCCCGAAAGCCGAGGCCGCATATGTGCGTACGCTCGCCGGGAAAGGGTTATACAGTGATAATTACTGTATAAGCAATAGTTTTAGCTTTCATGAATAGGTTAACCATTCATAAACAGCTTGCTTGTGGTTGTGATCTGTGATTGGCTACAGCTAATCACATGGTAGAGGTAGCCAGTTCCCATGTAAATTGCTTTGGGCCAATCACAGATCAAAACCATAAGTAAACAGTTCATGAATAGAAATCCATTTATGACAGTTGGTTTACATAGTGATCACATGATACCCGGGACCCAGTCACCGCTAATTGTAATCCACTGTGTCTGGTGGACACAGCAGTTAAAGGAGCGACGCGCTGCATGCCCCTAACCTGGAACATGCTGATTGGTTATGTACATGTATGTGATCCTGCTGTGATCCTGCCTGCCCATGCCAGACCGGAAGAGGTTGATGCGGGAGAAGTCGAAACCTAACTAAGTCTAAAGCTCCTCCTACCCCCATTCTAAGTGTATCTCCATTCACCCCTGGGTAGGGTTGTCACCTCATCCCTTTAAACCCGAACACACACGAATTACACAGGTTCTGAGGCTAATTTAATGCAGATAAGGCACCAAGTAAGTTTCATTACCACCTTAATCAGCCACAGAACCTGTGTAATCAATGTGTTTGGGTTTAAAGTGATGAGGTGGCAACCCTACCCCTGGGTGTTCCGGAATAGCGGGCGAATATGCCCGCGATTCCAAAATCATGACAAAAAACAGGACGCGTTTGTGATGCTATTACTTCTAATGGCACCCCCATCGTGGTGCAATTTTGCAGCGGTTGTCGCGTGATGAATCACGCTTGAAATTGCGACAAAATCGCAACGCGTGAAGCTTGACGCTCAAAAAGGAGCAAGAGCTTCTTTTGGGCAACAGCATCCTGCGTTGCGATTTACCACAACAACCCACTTCAGATCCATTTCGGATGCATTTCTGCATGCACATTTTTAATGTGTTTTAGACGCGTTCTGGTGCGTTTTTGATGCGTTTACAGATACATTCCAGATGACTGTTTTTTTCTTTTCCTGTTTTTTTTCACTGTTCTGGGGTCTGGTGTGTTTTTGATGCATTCCAGTGCATTCCGGTGCATTTTTTCCAGTACAGTCCAGTGCAGCATGTTCTACTTTTTTTTCTGGAACTGGAATGCTCTGGAACTGACCGCACTGGTGTGAACTATGCCATTGGAAACCATATAACCTACTTTCCATGCGTTTTTGTTGCACTGGACTGCATGTGGTGTGAACTGGCCCTGAGTCAGGGTTCACACTTATGCGAATTGGACGCAGTTTTCCCTGCATCCAATTCGCATGACAGGAGACTGTGACCAGCTCTCAATGGAGCTGGTTCACACATCTCCGGGGCGACGGCTTTGTTTCAGGTCTGAATTCAGGCAAAAATCTTAGCCTGATTCATCCCTGAAACGGAGAACAGGGACACACCGGATCCCTGCTGTGAGCCGCATCCGATCTTAGTGTGAACCTAGCCTTGTGCTGCGTACACACGATCGGAAATTCCGACAAAAAAAACGTGGATTTTTTTCCGACGGAATGTTGGCTCAAACTTGTGTTGCGTACACACGGTCACACAAATCTTGTCGGAAATTCCAAAGGTCAAGAACGCGATGACGTACAAGACGTACGACGAGCCGAGATCAATGAAGGTCAATAGGCAGTTCGGCTCTTCTGCTTGATTCTGAGAATGCATGTTTTTTTATGCGTCGCAATTGCATACCGACGATCGGAATTTCCCACAAGAACTTTTCTTGTCGGAAAATTTGAGAACCAGCTCTCAAATTTTTGTTGTCGGAAATTCCGACAGCAAATGTCCCATGGAGCCTACACAGGGTCCGAATTTCCGACCAAAAGCTCACATCGAACATTTGTTGTCGGGAATTTCTGATCGTGTTCGTGTGTAGAGTCCATTACATGCAGGAAGTACCATGGCTATGACAACACATGGGTCCAATGGCATAGCTGGGGCCTAATAATGAAATTGTGCAGATAACACACCTGTAGAAATTGGCAGTGTCAATGAGTCATATTGATCTTATTATAAAGAATGCCTAGATAAGGGACAGACAGTAGGAGACCTCTCAGCACTATACTAGGAATCAGTGATTTGGATAAAATGTATAATTGTAGTGATAAAAATAATAATCATAATAATGATAATTATTATTATAAGAATGTATTATTATTATTATGATTATTATAGTACCGTATATACTCGAATATAAGCCGAGTTTTTCAGCACAATTTTCTGAAAATGCCCCCCTTGGCTTATACTTGAGTCACTTTTTTGCGCCTGATCTCCTGGACTTTGGGGACCCGGTACCAGCTGGCCGTAGGTCCCCTGGACCCCAATCTTGGCACACATCACTCTTCCTCTAAAAGTGTGCAAAGTTTGTTGTCCGGGGGACCTACGGCCGGGGAGCACCGATTTTTCAAAGCCGGGCACCCCTTCAATAGACTCCCATGTTAAACGGTAATTTCTCTGGTGACTTTGGGGACCCAGTTCCGGCCAATCGTAGGTCTCCTGGACCCGAAACATGGCACACATGTAGCCCCGTTTCTCCTCTATAAGTGTGCAAAGGTTTTGTCTGGGGGACCTACGGCCGGGCAGCACAGAGTTTTCAAAGCCGGGCACCCCTTCCAAAGACTCCCACGTTAAACGTCAGTCTAGTCATGGGCACAGTGAGGCATGGGCACAGTGAGGCATGGGCACAGTGAGACATGGGCACAGTGAGGCATGGGCACAGTGAGGCATGGGCACAGTGAGGCAAAGTAAGGCACAGTGAGGCATGCAGATGGACACCCTAGGCTTATACTCGAGTCAATAAGTTTTCCCAGTTTTTTTGTGGTAAAATTAGGTGCCTCGGCTTATATTCAGGTCGGCTTATACTCGAGTATATACGATAATTAGCCAGACATGGGAGTAAGTCACACATGTGCAAGTCACAAGCAAGTCTCAAGTCTTAACCTTCAAGTCTCAAGCAAGTCCCAAGTTACTGTGACGAAAAGCAAGCAAGTCAAGTCGAGTCCCTGCTAGAAGTCAAGTCAAGTCATTTATTTTGGTCAAGTCACAAATCAAGTCAAAATACTGATCTACCCCATACTGTATAAAAATAATAGGAGGGATAACAATAAATAATATTGGTACTGTGCCCATGCCTCACTGTGCCCGTGCCTCACTGTGCCCGTGTCTCACTGTGCCTGTGCTTCACTGTGCCCAATGCCTCACTGTGCCAGTGTCTCACTGTGCCTGTGCTTCACTGTGCCCAATGCCTCACTGTGCCCGTGTCTCACTGTGCCCATGTCTCACTGTGCCCGTGTCTCACTGTGCCCGTGTCTCATTGTGCCCATGCTTCACTGTGCCCGTCAGCTGTGTACCTGATCGGCGGTATCCCATCGGTCATTCCAGTATTCAAAAGCCGCGCCTCCTCTTCGTCTGTGATAGGCGGAACACTCAATTTCCCAGCATTCAGTGTTCCGCCTATCACGGACATCCACTCATCCTCATAACACAGACGAGGATAAGAGGATGTCGGTGATAGGCTAAACACTGCCTGCTGTGAAATTGAGTGTTCCGCCTATCACAGACAAGGAGGCGCGGCTTTTGAACACTGCAATGGCCACCGTCTGTCTGCATGACACGCTGATCAGGTAGGCAGACGGCGGCTTGCGGTTAGTGGTGCCAAGTCATTGCAAGTCATATAGCCCAAGTCAAAGTCAAGTCGCAAGTCATTAGTGACAAGTCAAAGTCAAGTCGAGTCATTTATTGAATTCTGTCAAGCAAGTCGCAAGTCCTCAAACAGGTCACTCGAGTCAAGTCATGTGACTCGAGTCCCCCACCTCTGGTAATTACCATGATATTATACACTATGACACAAATATGCACACAGTTACTCTATAAATCTAATACAAACATCTTTATACTCAAATATTTTTTTTATAGAACTACAAACCATAACTAAATTCTTTAATGACTGCGTGTAAGTCAGTTTGATGGGAAGGGTTGAGATGATAGGACGTCAGAACGGAATGTTTCACCTGATTAGAAAATTCTGTTGCCCTACCCTGCTAGATAAAAACCTTTCTACAGACCTATGTATGCAATCAGTGGAAAATGTCAGTACACTGTGTATCATGTCAGCCATGTCACCTGTTCCAAGCCTTTGTCATGACTCACCTGCACAGTATCTAGGTATGACCCCGCTGTGTACACATCATACATTAGCATAGTCATTTCTGTCTGATGTCAGAATGTCTTTGTGCGGCTCGCACCACCTTTCATCATCAGTCGTCTCTCCTCCCTCCCTGAGTCACAACACCTGTTCTTCCACTATAACCCCCCCGGCCCCCACCTACCTACCTATACATACCAGAGACGGGACACCTAGGTACCTCTCCAACCCAACATCACCACTCCTTCTTCTCCAAATATCAGCTGGATTCTTTTACTTATATAATATTACACAATGGATCTCCCATCCTAAACGCTCCTCTTATTCCACCATGTAGGAATTCACTATCAGCGTATAATCAGCAGAATAAACTCGAATCTTCACAATGATGTACCTAAGGGCAGCTTTACACCCGATGCATTCGGGAGCGTGTTGTTAGACACATCCGAAATGCATGCCGAGTAAAATCAATGTTTTCTAATCACGTCATTGCGTTCAGGTCCAGCGCTGGAACGCCTATATAGGTGTATAAATGCATCAAAATGCACATAGCCACAAAGGGAAGAAAGTTTTCATACTAAATATAGTTGTTTGTAATAAAGGCCAATTCACACCATAGAAACGCAGTCTGGATGCGTTGTGATGCGTTCCAGTGCTTTTTGTTCTCCCTCTTTTTATTTCACCTTAAGGGTCAGTTCACACCATAGAAACGCAATCCGGATGCGTTCCAGGTGCTTTTTTGCATGTGTGTTTTTGACGTGTTTTTGATGCGTTCCAGTGCGATTTTGGTACGTTTTTAATGCAGTCCAGTGCTTTTTTCACCCCTCATTTTTATTAACCTTAGATAAGGACAAGTGTGTTCCAGTGCGTTTTTGGTGCATTTAGGTGCGTTGCAGTGCGTTTTTGATGCATTTTACAGCGCTCCAGGACAGTCCAGTGCAGGTAAAATGCAGCATGTTCTACTTTTTTTTCTGGAACGCACTGGAACTGCAAGCACTGGTGTGAACTATGCCATTGAAACCCATATAACCTACTTTCCATGCGTTTTTGATGCAGAAAAAAAACACACTGTACTGCATGTGGTGTGAACTGGCCCTTAAAAATAATCAAAAAACGCACCGGAACATACATGTCCATATTTAGGGCCAGTTCACACGGAATGACACAGTACCAAAAACGCACTGGAACGCATCAAAAACGTGCATGCAAAAAAGCACCTGGAACGCATCCGGACTGCGTTTCTATGGTATGAACTGGCCCTTAAATTAATCAAAAAACGCACCGGAACATACATGTCCATATTTAGGGCCAGTTCACACCACAGAAACGCAGTCCGGATGCGTTCCAGGTGCTTTTTTGCATGCGCGTTTTTGATGCGTTCCAGTGCGTTTTTGGTACGTTTTTAATGCAGTCCAGTGCTTTTTTTCACCCCTCTTTTTTATTAACCTTAGATAAGGACATGTGTGTTCCAGTGCGTTTTTGGTGCATTTAGGTGCGTTCTGGTGCATTTTTGATGCGTTTTACAGAGTTCCAGTACAGTCCAGTGCAGGTAAAATGTAGCATGTTCTACTTTTTTTCTGGAACTGGAACGCACTGGAACTGCAAGCACTGGTGTGAACTATGCCATTGAAAACCATATAACCTACTTTCCATGCGTTTTTGATGCAGAAAAAAAACGCACTGGACTGCATGTGGTGTGAACTGGCCCTTAAAGCATTTTTGATCCGTTTTTGATGCGGTCCGGTGCATTTTTTTCTCCCTCTTTTTTCTTAGGGCCAGTTCACACCACATGCAGTCCAGTGCATTTTTTTTTTTTGCTGCATCAAAAAGGCATGGAAAGTATATTATATGGTTTCCAATGGCATAGTTCACACCAGTGCAGTCAGTTCCAGGGCCTTCCAGAAAAAAAAGTAGAACATGCTGCATTTTTCCTGCACTGGAACGCAGTAAAAGGCATCAAAAACGTGCTGAAGCTCACTGGAATGCACTGGAACACATCAAAAAGGCTCTGGACCCTAATAATGAAAAGAAAAACAGGATAAGAGAAGAGAAAAAGCACCTGGAAATGCACCAAAAACGCACTGGAACGCATCAAAAATGCGCATGCAGAAACGCATCTGGAACCGATCTGGAGTGCGTTTTTGTGGTGTGAACCAACCCTTAACCTAAAACAAGGACATGTCTGTTCCAGTGCATTTTTGAGGCATTTTGTTGCGTTCCAGTGTGTTTTTTGGGCGTATTGACGCGTTCAAGTCTGTTTGTGATGCGCTTTACAGCGTTCCAGTACAGTCCAGTGCAGAAAAAATGCAGCATGTTCTACTTTTTCTTCTGGAACTGACCGCACTGGTGTGAATGAAGCCATTAAAAAACCATATAACCTACTAGCCATGCGTTTTTGATGCAGAAAAAAACGCACCAGACTGCACGTGGTGTGAACCCAGCCTTAAAGAAAAAAAATGATGCCAAAAAAAGGCATTATAAATGCATGTAAACACGAATGTGGAACCGCACATCGAACGCAGGGATTGCGGTGTAAACAAGGCACATTTCTCACCTTCTCTTGGTAAATCGCTGTTTGATCTGAACATCCAATCAGCGCAGATGAAATATTAAAATATCTCACGTTACCGGAGTGTGATTGGTTGGTTAGCTCCAGCCTAACAATAACCCTTCCATCTCTATGAACACATAGGCTATATGAAGAGATGTAGAGAACGTAGATGACATATCACAGGTGAGATATATAGAGGTAGGTAGAATAGAATGTCACTAACCTGTGCTGCAGACGCTTCCTGCTGGCAAGGTGATAATAGGTGGTGCCTCTCCCATCCTTCAATCCAGGAATATGTCTCCAGAGTCCACCTGGAACTCTCCTGGTAATGTGTTGTCACCTCCTGATCACCGCAGACCTGCCCCTTCATCCCTGCCTTCACTACACTATTATCACTACAAAGGCTACACCCATTTACTTACTATGTGTCACCAGCTCGGGGACAAGACACTGGCTGCTGTCAACAAACTATTTGTACAAGTCCTGACCAGTGTACACTCACAAATACCTGATTTTTTGTTAACAGGTGACTGTTGGCCGAGTTATTACCAAGCAATCTATCATTTATAGGAAGGGAAAGGTCAGGCACAGTGATGCAATGTAATGTATACAGTTATTTAAATGAATTTATTTTTTATTGTGGTGTATTCAATTACAGACTGGGTTTCACTGGAGTTTTAAATAGCAGTGATAATAAATGAAAGATTTAGGACATACTGAACAACCGTTGTGGCAATTGTGCAATTATAATGACATAATGTTATGTAAGTCTGTAGTATGTTCATTTTTATATTTATGTCTGTGTGCACAGTTCACATACACCATACAATCCTCTTACACCACACTATTCCTCCCACTGACACCAGTGATGGGGCACTATTCCTCTCACTGACACCAATGATGGGGCACTATTCCTCCCACTGACACCAGTGATGGGGCACTATTCCTCCCACTGACACCAATGATGGGGCACTATTCCTCCCATTGACACCAACGATGGGGCACTATTCCTCCCACTGACACCAATGATGGGGCACTATTCCTCTCACTGACACCAATGATGGGGCACTATTCCTCCTACTGACACCAATGATGGGGCACTATTCCTCCCACTGACACCAATGATGGGGCACTATTCCTCCCACTGACACCAATGATGGGGCACTATTCCTCCCACTGACACCAATGATGGGGCACTATTCCTCCCATTGACACCAACGATGGGGCACTATTCCTCCCACTGACACCAATGATGGGGCACTATTCCTCTCACTGACACCAATGATGGGGCACTATTCCTCTCACTGACACCAATGATGGGGCACTATTCCTCCTACTGACACCAATGATGGGGCACTATTCCTCCCACTGACACCAATGATGGGGCACTATTCCTCCCACTGACACCAATGATGGGGCACTATTCCTCCCATTGACACCAACGATGGGGCACTATTCCTCCCACTGACACCAATGATGGGGCACTATTCCTCTCACTGACACCAATGATGGGGCACTATTCCTCCTACTGACACCAATGATGGGGCACTATTCCTCCTACTGACACCAATGATGGGGCACTATTCCTCCCACTGACACCAATGATGGGGTGCTATTCCTCCCACTGACACCAACGATGGGGCACTATTCCTCCCACTGACACCAACGATGGGACACTATTCCTCCCACTGACACCAACGATGGGACACTATTCCTCCCACTGACACCAATGATGGGGCACTATTCCTCCCACTGACACCAATGATGGGGTGCTATTCCTCCTACTGACACCAATGATGGGGCACTATTCCTTCCACTGCCCTTCGGTCTGGTATGGATTTAAAGGGGAACCCCCTACGCCTAAAAAAATGGTGTGGGGGTCCCCCAAATCCATACCAGACCCTTATCCGAGCACGCAGCCCGGCCGGTCAGAAAAGGGGATGGGGACGAGCGATCGGCCCCCCTCCTGAACCGTACCAGGTCGCATGTCCTCAACATGGGGGGTCACAGTCCCATAATGCCCCGGGGCTGTGACGCCATAAGGGGGCGGGGTCACCGGGTGACATTACCCGGTGACCACGCCCCAAGCCTATATAAGTCGTTGCGCGCCACGCACACGGCATTACAGCGGGAGAGAGCGGCGTGTCAACATCGGGACAAGAGAAGAGGGAAGAAGACGACGGGGAAGACCAGGCCACCGCTAGCAAAAGAGCTGGAAGAAGATAACAGAGGTGCCCAGCAGAAGGCAGAAAGCACCAGTGAGCAGGAGAAGAACCGGAGAGCACGGAGAAGGCACCGGAGAGTGGGAGAAGAGGCCGGAGAGTTGGAAGAGACCCCCAAAGTCGGAAGAAGACCCCCGAAGTCGGAAGAAAACCCCCGGAGCTGCCTAATAAATGACTTTAAAAACCTGTCTAGTGTGTTTTTTTTTTCTTGACATTCCCCCCCCCCCCCCAGGTGAATGGGTAGGGGTATTATTAAAGGGGGCTCCCAGATTCCGATAAGCCCCCTGCCCGCAGACCCCGACAGCCAAGGGCCAGGGTTTTCGGAAAAAGGCCCCTGTTCTCATCAACATGGGGACAGGGTGCTTTGGGGTGGGGGGCCGCATGGTACGGTCAAGGAGGGGGGGGGCGCTCGCTCGCTCGTCCCCACCCCTTTTCCTGACCGGCCGGGCTGCATGTTCGGATAAGGGTCTGGTATGGATTTTGGGGCGTAGGGGGTTCTCCTTAAAATCCATACCAGACGGCTCCAGCTTGGTGGCTCTGATCTCCTCTCCCCAGTCCACACGTCTGTTTCTTCCTGGGCTGTAACCCCCATCCCGGCGGCACTCCCACTCTTGACTCCTTTATAGGATCCCCTCAGACACTGTAGACAAGACAAGAGATGGTCAGAGGCTGCGGACACGATACAGGAAGTGGACAAAGACTGCAGACACACTACAGGAGGTGGACAGAGGCTGCGGACCCACTACAGGAGGTGGACAGAGGCTGCGGACATACTACAGGAGGTGGACAGAGGCTGCGGACACACTACAGGAGGTGGACAGAGGCTGCGGACATACTACAGGAGGTGGACAGAGACTGCGGACATACTACAGGAGGTGGACAGAGACTGCGGACATACTACAGGAGGGGGACAGAGGCTGCGGACATACTACAGGAGGGGGACAGAGGCTGCGGACATACTATAGGAGGTGCCAGTGGAGACAGGCTGTGGACATGATGGTGCCCTCCTCACCCCCTCACAGTAGCCTCCTCCTCTGTCCACCACCATATTACTTCTCCACATCATCAGTGTGCTGTGTCCTCCTCCTGTGCCCCTTTCACCACTCCACAGGTCAGGGCAGCACTGTGCTGCCCTGACCTGTGGAGAGGTGAAAGGGACACAGGAACCAGAGGAGGACACAGCACACTGATGATTTCGAGAAGTAATATGGTGGTGGACAGAGCACATCAGTCTCTCCCCTGCATGGCACGGCTCTAGGGTGACCACATTTTTAAACTACCATTCAGGGACACCCCCCCTTCCCAAAAATCAGCTTGTGCTGTAACGAATCACAGCACAGTGATTGGACACAAGAGGTGGGATTTATGATTTCTCCAATCACAAGCAGGGGGCAGGGATTGTGCTCCTCCAAGCATTCCCGGTCAGGACAAGTACTGTCAGTGAGTAAATGTGGCGGCCTTTTTTGGGGGCATCAGATTGGCCCGGGGGGGTGGCTGTGTCAGTTTCATTCCGGGACACTGTATTGTCCTGGAATTAAAGCGGAGCTCCGCCGGAAAAAAATATATTAAAAGCCAGCAGCTACAGCTACAGCAGCTGCTGGCTTTTAATATTTGGACACTTACCTGTCCTGGAGTCCAGCGACGTCCGCAGCAGAGGACGAGCGACCGCTCGTCGCTCTGCTGCTCCCTCCGCCATCCTCGCTGAGGGAACCAGGAAGTGAAGCCCTGCGGCTTCATGCCCGGTTCCCTACGGCACATGCGCGAGTCGCGCTGCGCCGTTCTGATTGGTGCTCCTGTGTTCTGGGAGCCGAGTGTCTCCCAGAACACCAAGGGAAGTCTGCGGGAAGTGACGTAACTCCCGCAGATTCCCGGAGAGAGGACTCCCGGATGTGGGTGAAAATACCTGTCTTAGACAGGTATCTTCACCCCCCTCCCCCCTGAAAGGTGTCAATTGTGACACCGGAGGAGGGGAGGGTTCCAAATAGCAAAAGTTGCTATTTAGGGTGGAGCTCCACTTTAAGGTGCCCGGGACAGACCTGCAAAATGCGGGACTGTCCCGGGCAATCCGGGACACATGGTCACCCTACACGGCTCCCACTGCAGTAATGTCCAGGACTCACTCCAGGCTCTCACTCGCTGTCCCCTTGTATCCCCCCAGTTTCACTGACCTCGAGTCCGTCCTCCGAGTCGTCACCCCTGGGCCCTGTCAGTGCTCCGCTCGCTCCGAGTCCTCCACCTATGATGAGTGCATGGCATGCACTCACTGCAGGTGTCCCGCCAGCCGCTGTGGCCTTTTCAAAAATGGCGCCAGCGGCGCCATCACGTGACTGCGTGTGCGCCGCCCGGCCGAGCGTGAACAAGTTTCCCTGAGCTCGGCCGGCTTCAGAACGGCGCATGCGCTGTTGTATGGCCGGCTCGCGGACATCTTTTTTATGGGTGCCGGTGCCCATAAACTGACTTTAACGTACACCCCGAAAAAGGGGTTAAATCGCAGGCTGTACGTAAATAGACGTACAGTTGGCAACACTGGGCACACCACTACATGGCTGACAAACATGTTATTTGGAGTTGATTTACTAAAATAATAGAGACTGTTCACTTTACAAAGTAATGACGCGTACACACGATCAGAATTTCCGACAACAAATGTTCGATGTGAGCTTTTGGTCGGATATTCCGACCCTGTGTAGGCTCCATCGGAATTTCCGACAACAAACGATTGACAGCTGGTTCTCAATTTTTCCGACAACAAAAGTTCTTGTCGGAAATTCCGATCGTGTGTATCCAATTCTGACGCAAAAAAATCCTACGCATGCTCGGAATCAATTCGACGCATGCTCAGAATCATCGAACTTCATTTTTCTTGGCTCGTTGTAGTGTTGTACGTCACCGCGTTCTTGGCGATTGGAATTTCCGACAACATTTGTGTGACCGTGTGTATGCAAGACAAGTTTGAGCGAAAAAAAAACACGGTTTTGTCGTCGGAAATTCCGATCGTGTGTATGGGGCATAAGTGTTCACTGAGCTCAGTAAAATACGTCACTCAACCAATTGTAGGCTAGCAAAGTTCCTGTTTTTATTTCCAACTTTCCTTAAAAATAATGGGGTCTTCAAAGTGAACACAACTTAACCTTATTCACTAACTTAGGCGGCCCGTAGATAGTGCGAATTTCTTTCCTGCAACCATGGGTTGCAGGAAAGAAATTGGCAGCCACTTGCCGCTATAGCAGCCGCTTGCGTTATTTGGAAGAGAATCTGATCGATCGACTTGGTACATTCAGCCTGTCCATTAATGGCTCAAATCTCGGCCAGTTCAGCAGGAAACGGCCGAGATTCGAACTTGAATGGCCGACCTTACAATTTGCTATGTGAGCAGAACAGAAATCACACGCTGTACTAGCATGTTTTTTTTTGTAGTGGAAAAATCTTAATCCTTCCTAAACATCCCATAAACACTAAAGCCGTGTACACACGATAGGTTTTACCGATGAAAACACTCCGATGGACTGTTTTCATCGGACAAACCGATCGTGTATGGGCCCCATCGGTCTTTTTTCCATCGGTGTTTAAAAATAGAACATGTTTTAAATTTATCCGATGGTTAAAAAACCGATAGCAAATTACTATCGTCTGTGGGGAACTCACGCATGCTCAGAATCAAATCGACGCATGCTCAGAAGCATTGAACTTCATTTTTCTCGGCTCATCTGAGTGTTTTACGTCACCGCGTTTGGAACGGTCGGTTTTTTGACTGATGGTGTGTGGGCAAGACTGATGGAAGACAGTTTCATTGGATTTCCGATGGAAAAAAACATCAGATTAGAATCCATAGGATATCCGATCGTGTGTACAGGGTTTAACAATCCATTGGCTGATTACTGTTGTCTCATAGTTACCAATCCTGGCACCGTTTTACCTGCAGTGATTATTGTTTATCAGCTGGGAAGAATCAATGCATTATAATTAGGTTTAACATAATTACACTGTATTGTAATGAGGGCAGGTGTCTGGGTGGATCTGTTTTATACACTGATAATGTTTTATGTTTTATTTCCCAATATTAGCCAAATGTAACATTTGGCTTTATTAAACTTATAGACATCTTAAATAGACAATGGGGTTCAATTGCTAAAGGCAAATAGGACGTTCATTTTGTAACAGAATTGTCCCAAAGCTAAGTGAATGAGGTGAAGCTCTGTTGGCTTCCATTGTTCGATCATGCACAAAAAAATGAGGAATTTCTGCCCAGTGAAATTTAATGCACAGTGGAGTACAAGCAAGATGAAGATACACAATAAGGCCCCTTTCACACTGAGGCGCTTTGCAGGCGCTATTGCGCTAAAAATAGCGCCTGCAATGCGCCCCAAAAATGCCGCTCAATAGTATCCAATGTGAAAGCCTGAGGGCTTTCACACTGGAGCGTTGCGCTTGCAGGAGGGTCAAAAAACTCCTGCAAGCCGCATCTTTGAGGCGCAATAGGAGCGCTAAAAATAGCGCTCCTATAGCGCCCCTGCCCATTGAAATCAATGGGGCAGCGCCTCCAAAACGCCTGCAAAACACTGCAAAGAGGCGTTATTGCGGGCGTTTTTAACCCTTTTTCGGCCGCTAGCGGGGGTTAAAATACCCCCGCTAGCGCCCTCAAATCGCGGCAAAAAAAACGGTATAGCGGCGCTAAAAATAGCGCCGCTATACTGCCAGCGCATCCAGCGCCTCAGTGTGAAAGTAGCCTAAAGGTCAAAGAGAAATAGAAAATAAATGCATCTGTGAGTTACCAAACTTTATAATAGGCAACTTAAAGCAGCATTGAACCCAAAACCAAAAATGTAATATATTGCAGCTTAGCAATTATTAGATGTGGTGGTTGCATTTGTTTTCTTTTTTAGGCTTGTTTTCCTCTGATTTCACCTGGTGATCTGGCCAGTAACACACCTCCTGTGTTAGAGTGCCTCCACTCTGGATGAATAAGCACAGGCGGCACCTTCGGACAGCAGCATTCTCAGCCTGGGGGGGAGGAGAATGTTAGACGTATTAGCAGATTTAAACAAAATACCAAATTGAAGCTGAACTCCAGCTAAAACTTTAAAATCAGCTACAGCAAACTGTTTTTTTTTTCCTTTTGGGATAAAGGTTTTGCGTAAATAAAAGCTGATCATTTTAAGCACCCCTGTTGGTGTTAAATCGTCTGTCTCATCCCTGTATCTGCAGTAGAGCTTTTGTGTTGAAAAACAATAGACTTACTATCTGGATCACCAGATGAAAATAGAAGAAAAGCCACAGGAAACAAATGCAGACATTACGTTTAAGAATTGGTAAGCTGCAATATAATAAATGTTTGATTTTGGATTTAAAGTGATTGTAAACGATCACCTGGCAAACAACCCATTCCGTTTAAAATAGAAATGAAAGGCAAAACATTTGTGTATAGTTGTAAAAAAAACCAAAAAACAACATTGTAAATACATAAATGGTTTTGTGGTCTGACTTTGGGTAGACACCTAATTTGACGCACCTCATCCCAAATTTTTATGACAAAACATGTGGAAGACTCAATTATCAATTGGTAAAATAATAATTTTTTATTAACAATTTATACAAAGTTTGTAAAAATTGTGAGTAGTATCACACATTTCATAGTAGGGTAAATTTAAAAAGATGGTGGTTGTAAAACATTGTAAATACCTTTTTCCCCTTTTTTAAAAGTGATCACATTTCCTCTTTTCTCAGCTGCATAAGAGCTGGGGGAGGAGAAGCAGCAGCAAACTGAGCTTGCAAGTGAATGGCTGTGCCGCGGGGGGTATCAGGGGGTGACATGGTACAGCAGGCCCATTTTTTTAAATGAAGTGTTAGGGTAACAACGCTTTAACCACTTAAGCCCCGGACCATTTGGCTGGCTAAAGACCAGAGCACTTTTTGCGGTTCGGCACTGCGTCGCTTTAACTGACAATTGCGCGGTAGTGCGATGTGGCTCCCAAACAAAATTGACGTCCTTTTGTTCCCACAAATAGAGCTTTCTTTTGGTGGTATTTGATCACCTCTGCGGTTTTTATTTTTTGCGCTATAAACAAAAATAGAGCGACAATTTTAAAACAAAAAAAGCAATATTTTGTACTTTTTGCTATAATAAATATCCCCAATTTTTTTTTTTAAAAAGACAATTTTTTTCTCAGTTTAGGCCGATACGTATTCTTCTACATATTTTTGGTTACAAAAATCGCAGTAAGCGTATATTAATTGGTTTGCGCAAAAGTTATATTGTCTACAAAATAGGGGATAGTTTTATGGCATTTTTATTATTATTATTTATTTTACTAGTAATGGTGGCGATCTGTGATTTTTATCGTGACTGCGACTTTATGGTGGACACATCGGACACTTTTGACACATTTTTGGGACCATTGTCATTTTTACAGCGATCAGTGCTATAAAAATGTATTGATTACTGTAATAATTACACTGGCAGTGAAGAGGTTAACCACTAGGGGGCGCTGAAGGGGTTAAGTGTGTCCTAGGGAGTGATTCTAACAGTTAGGGGGAGGAGCTACCAGTGACACGTTAGTGATTACTGTTCCCGATCACAGGGAACAGTAGATCCCTGACGTGTCACTAGGCAGAACAGGGGAATGCCTTGTTTACAAATGCAATCGTGGGCCGCCCCGGAACATCGAGTTCCCGGGACCCGCAGGCGTACTCACGAGGCACGCAGCGGGCACGTGCGCCCAATGGGCGGCAAATTTAAAGGGACGTACATGTACGCCCATTTGCCTGCCCGTGCCATTGTGTCGACGTATATCGTTGTGCGGCGGTCGGCAAGTGGTTAATACTGCTTTAGGAGTGGTATAAGTTGCTATCAGTCAACACTCACTGAACGGTGGGAGCGCTCACATCGTGCTCTGCCAGGTGGACGGCACACACGAGGGCATAAGGCGAATCCTGGTGCAGATTTGTGGACTCTGGAACGCTGGAGGTGCCAAAAAAAAAAACATAACCAAAGATGAGAAGCAAGAGGGAATCCGGGGTAAAACCCCAGTCCTGAAATAGAAGGAGAGCTGCCAGAAGGACAAGGCAATGAGGACTATCTGGAAATCAACTGTTCATCTCCTATCTACTCTGCAAAACAATAGAGAATGGCCACCCTGTCTGGTATGTCATGGATATCTATCCGTTGAATACAAAATCAAATAAACTAGTAATCAAAAAATGTATTTGGTGGCCCTGAATTGGGTTTCTGACTTATGTTCACGATTTTTTCCAAATGATCATGACATCATTTTTTGGTTTAGTGTACTCATGGTGTATTTATGGGTAAATGGAAAAGGTTAACTCCACTTTCATGGTGAAAAAAATAAATAAATAATATAGCATATACAATTGCGACAGAAATCAAATTGTGATTGAATTATTATTAAAAATTACCTTTCTTTTTCAATCTGCATCTCTGTAATTTTCTGAATATGCAATATGTTCTGTACACAGAATGCCCCCCAGAAACATAGTTTCCTGCTATTGTGATTGGCTCACCGATTTTCCCAGAAGTCTACACTAAGATACAAGTCAGGTTTCAGGCATCCCTTGGAACAAAAATTTAATTTTTGGTAAGATACTCCCAATAGGAAATCACGTCTAAAGGGATGCAGGCCCAGCAGCCTTCCTCCATAGAGCCTTGCAGGTGCACAGCTGATTGTCGACCTGTCATTGGCTACAGCAGAATAAAGTGAAGGTTCTGGAGTGGCCATCTCAGTCTCCTGACCTCAATAATATTGAGCCACTCTGGGGGGATCTCAAACGTGCAGTTCATGCAAAACAGCCCAAGAATTTCCAGGAACTGGAGGCTTTTTGCCAAGAAGAATGGGCAGCTTTACCATCTGAGAAGATAAAGAGCCTCATCCACAAATACCACAGAAGACTTCAAGCTGTCATTGATGTTAAAGGGGGTAATATACGGTATTAAGACCTGGGGTATGTAAACTTTTGATCAGGGCAATTTGGGTAGTTTTTGTTGCCATTATGATTTAAAAAGAGTAAACACAGTT
Organism: Rana muscosa; assembly: GCA_029206835.1. Lineage (NCBI taxonomy): Eukaryota > Metazoa > Chordata > Amphibia > Anura > Ranidae > Rana > Rana muscosa. The sequence goes on along the minus strand of CM055116.1, from coordinate 203,914,843 downwards.
GATTGATAATAAATGGCTTTAGCCAAACCCTAACCATGAGTAAAAGAAATGTTTTTTGTGTTATCATTCATATATTCTGGCCAAGAAATCATAAATTCTGCCAGGGTAGGTAAACTTATGAGTACAACTGTATCAGTGTATAAATTAAAAACACATTTAGAAAAATTAAACCGATTAAAAAAAAACAGTGTCCAATTAGGGCAGATTAGTTCCAGATACTGTAATCCTCAGTGATCCCGAGGAGTCTGCTTCTCATGCCTCCTCAAATTTGCGGTGCATGGGCTCCCTCATGTTTCAAAGCCTGCGAAAGGACCCAAGAATACGTGGCATAAAGGAAAAGGATCACTATTGGTTGGCAACCCTCCTTGACCACTTTTATAAGGGGTAAATCTCAGAACTCATCCTGTCCCCACAGAGAGTACAGAAGATGAAATTCTCTTGAGGACACCTTAAAGAACAGTTTATCGAACGCTTTTCTGACTGGTAGGTTACAGTGTGGTGGAAAACTGTTTTGAGGGTTCTGTTGGTCAAGAGAGGAGCGGTGGAGAAGAATTTCTGAATTTTTTTAGTCCTCGCCGCCCAGGGCTGTCAGCTTCCACATCCCATCAGCAGGGTCTGCATCACATGGTGGACGATTATCTAGGGATGAAAACAGAGATGGGGAGCTTTCCAGTCGATGGTCCACTGGTTTACTGGGTCATGAGAATAGACCACTGGCCAGAACTTGCCCAGTATGCTATTGAGCTGCTGGGCTGCCCTGCATCCAGCGTGCTTTACGAACGGGCATTCAGTGCTGCTGGAGGTTTTGTTACTGATCATAGAACGCATCTGTCCACAGACTCCGTGGATTATCTGACTTTTTTTTGTTTCAATCGTTTTTATTACATTTTCAAAACAGCATACAGAACATTATGCTCAGATATTCATCAAAAGATTGTTGAAACAAAGATGCAATATACAATATGATCAGTGGCCCTTATCAAATACATATTAACAAAACATAGTAAGAAAGGTTATATTTTGGCTAGAGAGACTTCCTTGTCCCCTGATAGCACCCTACAAAACTATATATTCCCCCCCACCCCCTCCATCTTTATGGTATAACCGAACCAACCTCTAAAAAAGTGAGGGAACAAAGAAAGAAAAAAAATAAAAAAGGGAAAAGAAGAAATTAAGAATTAGATAGAGTAGAACAGAGTGGGATGGGTCCCCCTGACCACATCCTCTCATCACAAATAATCCAGCATTCAGGGAGCTTGGAGATAAGCAATCCAGGGATTTCCCACCTTTTCAAACCTAGCTTGCTTATCTTGTTTTATACTGGCCAGTTTTTCATTGATCATAATCCAGGACACCTTGTGTTTCACCAAGGTAACGTTGATTACAGGCCATTTCCATGCTTGTGCTATTGTGTTTTTAGCCACTAGGAGAATTATATGAGACGGGGATCTCCTCCAACAGGTCAGTAAACAACCCTGTTTGGGCTTCTCTAGGTATATTTTGTCCTGTCATTGAGTAGATCAGGTTGAATTTTCTGATCCAAAAACTTCGGACCTTCGGGTGCAAGACCACCAGACATGATACATATCTCCTTCCCATCTGCACCCCTGAAAGCAAAGGGGTGAAGTACCGGGGTATAGTTTTTGCTAGCCTTGTAGGGACAAGGTACCAATGCGCTAGCATCTTATAGTTTGCCTCTACCAATGAGGTGTTGAGTATGCCTTTGTGCACCATGGTTGACCATTTTGTCCACACCTCCCTTTCCACTATTTACCCTAGGTCCGATTCCCGAGCCGTTTGGTAGGAAGGTTTGTTGCCCTTATTATTGAATAGGGTGTAGAACTCTGTTATCCCTCCCCGTGATTCAGGTCCTCGTATACAATGGTTTTCAAAAAGGGTCCTAGTGGTTATATCTACCTGGTCTTTCAACAAGGTTTCTCATGAAATGGATAATTTGGTACAGGCGATAAGTCTCTGTGGGTAGTATTTGTAAAGTTTCCTTAAAATAGTTAAGTCGCCTTATCCCCTTATTATCTATAAAATTAGCAATTCTGTAAAGACCCTTGTTGATTCACCACGTGAATTGGGTAGTAATCTGTTGGCGCGGTAGGAAGTGAGGGTTTTTGAAAAGTGGGGCTAATGGTAGATGGGGGATTTTAAGGGGTGTAAATTGCATGCTGTGTCTCACAGACGCAAAGAGTGGGATAAAGACGAGCTCAACATCACCGATGCTCCTTCACAGGGAGCCACATTAGAAGATCCAATGGAATGGTCAGACTTGTTTGCTCCTCTAATTGGACCCAGTCGAATCTGTATCCTTCAGCAAACATTTGGTATAATTAGACCAGTTGTGCCGCTCTCTCTAAGGGAGGGAAACAAAGACAAACTGGGCACATGACCACCACCACTGACCCTCCCCCGCCCTGAAAAACATCAACAGTAACATTTTGAATAATAACTGTGAGAATCAGAAAACCCCTTAGAAACATAACAATATGTATAAAACCTGAATCCCAGGAGTTTTCGTTCTCACGTTTAGCAATGAAATGTCAGGAATCATCTTGGTTGTTCCATTTATGATCCCGCCCTAGAATCAATGAATGGGGAAAAAAAGAAAGAAAACATAGAGGAAAATCACTTCACAAGGTCCATTTGAACCCAAGAGCCACCTTTATCATCATGGGGGTCTGCTTTTGAGCTTGGCTTTGCTTCTGGTGGAACGCCACACTTGAGATGTGGGACTCTGTGTGGACCTAGTGTCAGAGGATCTGGGCTGTGGGGTGCGGGGGGATCCCTCCGGATCGACGAATATAAGACCCAGTTTCTTCAACAGAGTATCACCTTCCGGGAACGTGGCGAAAGAATGCTTCTTGTTGCGGTAAGTAAAGTTCAGTCGAAAAGGAAACACCCAGTAGTAGTTTATATTTTTGGCTATCAGAGGCTGTAGCAGTGGTTTCAAAGCTCTGCGCTTCTGGATAGTAGTCGGTGAGATGTCAGCGAAGATCTGGATTTCTGTGGTCCCGCAATTGCAGGTCAGCTATTTCTCTAGCTCTAGCCATTAATTGCTCTTTGACCGCGTAATAATGAGGCTTTACGATGATGTCTCTTGGTAGGCCATCAACACGGGGTGCCATCAGAGCCCTGTGTGCCCTATCCAGTTCCAGCTTGTGGAAAGGTATGTTAGGGATGATGTGTTAAATGAGTTCTTTAACAATTGCTTCAGAGTCAGGAAAGGATTCAGGAATGCCACGGACCCTAAAGTTGTATCGGCGAGACCGATTTTCCAGGTCGTCGATCTTATTTAGTGCATCATCCAATCTCTTGTGTATGTCTTCAATACACTCCATATTTTGGTTGTTCTGGCAATGGTGTCAGCCAGGGTGGTTTCTATTGTTCCTATACGAAAGCCCAGCTCCTGAAATTCGTGTTTCAGGTCAGATGTTATGCGTTTGCTCGCTTTTTCAAGCCCTTGCTCTAACAAGGTAGAAAACCTTGCCAGCAAAATGGGATCTCCTGAATATGTAGTTGTCGACAGAGCTGCTGCTTGGGCACTGGGGAACGATGAGGGGCCATCCTCCATGCTCCCCTGACTCAATGCAATGTCACATAATTCCCTGTCCAGGCCGGATTGTGAGGAGAAAATATCTCTGTCTGGGGACATGGAAGCAGCCTGTGAGGATCTGCTGATCCAGAAGCTGTGGCTGTGTTTCTGGTTGCAGCCCCCTGTGTGTGCTTTGGAGCCGCCACTGCCATTTTGGACATGCAGGCTATGTCCCTATAGCTGTCTGCAGGCGGTTGTGGGGGCTTTCAGGATTGAAACTAAGAGGTTGGGACTTTTAGGTGAGGCCAGCTAGATATACCTCCATCCCCGATAGGTTGATATAAAAGAACTACATTTTTTGGGATTTTGAATTGAAGCGTGCAGCCAGGAAAATAGCATTGCATGGTACTATAATGCTGTCTGGTGGTGGAGCCATCTATAGTGCCATATAGTAAATGCATAGACATGTAGTAACCATCATAGTAATTTAAAAAACTTTTATTCCATGACATGATACATAGTAATAAATTAACAGAATAGCATAATGACACACTGATAGCATATTGGCCTAGAGCCACAGTAATGACATAATGATGACACACCAGACTAGTTGCAACGTATTCCCACAGTAAGTAATATATAGGTATATTCCAGTGAACCGTAATCATGGTATCTTGAATAAAAAGAAACAGCAGGGAAGGCATCTATTAGCTCGACGCGTTTCGTTGCTGTAGCGCTACTCTTCAGGAGCAGATGCAGAGATATTGTCTGAGGATGTTTAAAAGTAGATAAGTGATCATGTAAAAATGTAATAAAGACTATAGAAAAATAAAAATGGTAAAAATTGGTCACTCATACTTGCAAGTCAAATTAGAGTCTGGACATGAACTGGGGGAACTGGAGGTAGGCTGGAATGTCAGTCCGCCCCGGAACCTGAGGCGGCTAACCCCAAAAGCATCAAGATGGAAAAACCAACCAGGGGAAGAACATTCCGAGGGTAGTTACCCCATGGGTTGTGAAAAGGACATAAGGGTGTATACCATCTGAAAAAAATATAATATAATAGTATTAATAGTAAATAAATGTAGGGATCAATATAGGAATTATAATATAGTAGATGGTGCATGGCATAGTGATTATTAATGGGTTAAAAAATGTAGCATTTCATTCATTAATATAATAGGTGCAGTGGTAGCTAAATAAGTAATGTTGTATTGATGTTGAAATAATAATAACAGTGAAAACTAAAAAGTGGACCAAGAATACCCTAGGTAATACAAAGGTGGAGGGGGGGGGGGGGGGAAGAAAACCCTCCAAAAACTAAATGGAGTGGAATGGAGTATGAAACACAGCAGTGATGAAAGGTGAAATGTGTAACAATGTCATACCTGAATCACCTATGTGAAAGGTTAAGTCCAAATAATGGCGTAGAAGTGTACATGGGGGAGGTCCCAGGGAAGGCTTCCTAGGGTGGACTGAAGTAATACAACTTCAGTGTATGGGGGTAGCCGCCAACGTCACGCTGCGGCACACAAGAGAGAGACGGAGCCGACAGCCGAGTGAGGACCACCACTCGCCTGCTGACCAACCATCGCTGAGTGTATGGCGCTGATGTTATAAGCATCACGCCGACGCACTAACGCCATCAATGATGACGTAGCACGTACGGCGTGGAGGGGGCGTGACGCCGATTGGCAGCAGGACACCCGCCCCCACCCCGACAACACCAGCAAACAGGAGGTGGGGAAAGGGGAGGATATCTGAAGCCGATCGCAGATTCCGGGGCCATAAGAGAGAGCCAGCCACGCCACACAGACCGAAGGTCCTGCCAGCATAACCAAGATGGCATGCAAGGAGGACAGGGTGAATGAATATAATGACCAAAAAAGGGGGGAGTTAGAACGGGTAAGTTCTAAACAGTCTCTGTCACCTGCATGTTTTTAACCCATTAATAATCACTATGCCATGCACCATCTACTATATTATAATTCCTATATTGATCCCTACATTTATTTACTATTAATACTATTATATTATAGATTTTTCAGATGGTATACACCCTTATGTCCTTTTCACAACCCATGGGGCAACTACCCTCGGAATGTTCTTCCCCTGGTTGGTTTTTCCATCTTGATGCTTTTGGGGTTAGCCGCCTCAGGTTCTGGGGCGGACTGACATTCCAGCCTACCTCCAGTTCCCCCAGTCCATGTCCAGACTCTGATTTGACTTGCAAGTATGAGTGACCATTTTTTACCATTTTTATTTTTCTATAGTCTTTATTACATTTTTACATGATCACTTATCTACTTTTAAACATCCTCAGACAATATCTCTGCATCTGCTCCTGAAGAGTAGTGCTACAGCTACGAAACGCGTCAAGCTAATAGTTGCCTTCCCTGCTGTTTCTTTTTATTCAAGATACCATGATTACGGTTCACTGGAATATACCTATATATTACTTACTGTGGGAATACGTTGCAACTAGTCTGGTGTGTCATCATTATGTCATTACTGTGGCTCTAGGCCAATATGCTATCAGTGTGTCATTATGCTATTCTGTTAATTTATTACTATGTATCATGTCATGGAATAAAAGTTTTTTACTTTACTATGATGGTTACTACATGTCTATGCATTTACTATATGGCACTATAGATGGCTCCACCACCAGACAGCATTATAGTACCATGCAATGCTATTTTCCTGGCTGCACGCTTCAATTCAAAGTCCCAAAAATTTAGTTATTTTATATCAACCTATCGGGGATGGAGGTACATCTAGCTGGCCTCACCTAAAAGTCCCAACCTCTTAGTTTCAATTCAATATGCCTGTCGGGGATGGAAGCGTGCACCAATTTACCATTTTTTACCATTTGGTATTTTCCAGTGCCAGCACCTATTGGGTGCCTTTCTCCTTTTAATGTTGTACTTTATCATGATAGCCCTTATTACATGCAGGTGACAGAGACTGTTTAGAACTTACCTGTTCTAACTCCCCTTTTTTGGTCATTATATTCATTCACCCTGTCCTCCTTGCATGCCATCTTGGTTATGCTGGCAGGACCTTCGGTCTGCGTGGCGTGGCTGTCTCTCTCTTATGGCCCCGTAACCTGCGATCGGCTTCAGGTATCCTCCCCTTTCCCCACCTCCCATTTTCTGGTGTTGTCGGGGTGGGGGCGGGCGTCCTGCTGCCGATTGGCATCACGCCCCCTCCACGCCGTACGTGCTACGTCATCATTGATGGCGTTAGTGCGTCGGCGTGATGCTTATAACATCAGCGCCATACACTCAGCGATGGTTGGTCAGCAGGCGAGTGGTGGTCCTCACTCGGCTGTCGGCTTCGTCTCTCTCTTGTGTGCCGCAGCGTGACGTTGGCGGCTACCCCCATACACTGAAGTTGTATTACTTCAGTCCACCCTAGGAAGCCTTCCCTGGGACCTCCCCCATGTACACTTCTACGCCATTATTTGGACCTAACCTTTCACATAGGTGATTCAGGTATGACATTGCTACACATTTCACCTTTCATCACTACTGTGTTTCATACTCCATTCCACTCCATTTCGTTTTTGGAGGGTTGTCCTCCCCCCCCCCCCTCTTCCTTTGTATTACCTAGGGTATTCTTGGTCCACTTTTTGGTTTTCACTGTTATTATTATTTCTACATCAATACAACATTACTTATTTAGCTACCACTGCACCTATTATATTAATGGATGGAGTGCTAATTTTTTTAACCCATTAATAATCACTATGCCATGCACCATCTACTATATTATAATTCCTATATTGATCCCTACATTTATTTACTATTAATACTATTATATTATATATTTTTTCAGATGGTATACACCTGTAGCGGGTATGTACTTTCCCGGGTGTAATTTGAACTTGGCAGAGACATCAGTGATGTGTAATTCCCTGCAGCCCAGCAGGTGGCTCTGTCGCCCTGGGCTGGGGTTGAATCATTGCTGTGTGCTGTGCCTCCTTTTGTCCTCCCTCGGCAGCGGTATGGTGGGGCGGGGAACCCACCGTGCTTGCCGGGAGGGGGTATAAAGGGGCCGGCCATCTTTGTCAAGGAGAGAGTCCCAGGCACCTTCAGCCTGTGGGCGGTGGTTCATGTCGGTCCTCTAGGCGGCCTAGGCCTAGAGGACAGCCAGAGGTCGTGTTCCATCCCGGGCACCTTTAGCCTGGGGTGAGGTACTCGAGAGGATGGTCTGGAGCTCAGTGCCCAACACTGAGTACCACGAGGGAAGGAGATCCTAGGGAACCCAGGGGTTGGGAACCCGAATCCGGAAGGCGTAATGGACCGGGGGAGATACTCACTTGAAGACCGGGTGCAGCAAATTGCCAGTGACAGGTGAGCCTCTCATCGGAGACCGCCTGGAAGGAAATTCCCCCTCGCTCGGAGACCGCAACCCACTTTCAGGGAGAAAAGTGGAGAACACATTGTGTCTGGGCCTATTCGCATCCACACCTCCTTTTCTGTTCTGTTTCTACCAAGGGAGTTCAACTGATTGTGTTCATTCGAGAAAAATAAAGGAGTGTTGGACTTTAATGGTGTGGGGCTCATTTCCTGACAGACATTGTTCAAGGTAACTCTCGGTGGAGGCTCCAGGTGCACAGCACTGACCCGAAGGTAAAAGAACTTTGCTTATACCGCACTGACACCTGTGGTGAAGGCCAGGCATGGTGTCCCCGCTCCCTTCCCCTCTAAGGTACCCTTAGACAAGAGACAGATGAGCTGAAGACGAAGAGGGGAGTGAGGAGGGCGCTACACACCCTTATGTCCTTTTCACAACCCATGGGGCAACTACCCTCGGAATGTTCTTCCCCTGGTTGGTTTTTCCATCTTGATGCTTTTGGGGTTAGCCGCCTCAGGTTCTGGGGCGGACTGACATTCCAGCCTACCTCCAGTTCCCCCAGTCCATGTCCAGACTCTGATTTGACTTGCAAGTATGAGTGACCAATTTTTACCATTTTTATTTTTCTATCACTTATCTACTTTTAAACATCCTCAGACAATAGAGTAGCGCTACAGCTACGAAACGTGTCGAGCTAATAGATGCCTTCCCTGCTGTTTCTTTTTATTCAAGATACCATGATTACGGTTCACTGGAATATACCTATACAGGTCCTTCTCAAAAAATTTGCATATTGTGATAAAGTTCATTATTTTCTGTAATGTACTGATAAACATTAGACTTTCATATATTTTAGATTCATTACACACAACTGAAGTAGTTCAAGCCTTTTCTTGTTTTAATATTGATGATTTTGGCATACAGCTCATGAAAACCCAAAAATCCTATCTCAAAAAATTAGCATATTTCATCCGACCAATAAAAGAAAAGTGTTTTTAATACAAAAAAAGTCAACCTTCAAATAATTATGTTCAGTTATGCACTCAATACTTGGTCAGGAATCCTTTTGCAGAAATGACTGCTTCAATGCGGCGTGGCATGGAGGCAACCAGCCTGTGGCACTGCTGAGGTGTTATGGAGGCCCAGGATGCTTCGATAGCGGCCTTAAGCTCATCCAGAGTGTTGGGTCTTGCGTCTCTCAACTTTCTCTTCCCAATATCCCACAGATTCTCTATGGGGTTCAGGTCAGGAGAGTTGGCAGGCCAATTGAGCACAGTAATACCATGGTCAGTAAACCATTTACCAGTGGTTTTGGCACTGTGAGCAGGTGCCAGGTCGTGCTGAAAAATGAAATCTTCATCTCCATAAAGCTTTTCAGCAGATGGAAGCATGAAGTGCTCCAAAATCTCCTGATAGCTAGCTGCATTGACCCTGCCCTTGATAAAACACAGTGGACCAACACCAGCAGCTGACATGGCACCCCAGACCATCACTGACTGTGGGTACTTGACACTGGACTTCAGGCATTTTGGCATTTCCCTCTCCCCAGTCTTCCTCCAGACTCTGGCACCTTGATTTCCGAATGTACTTTGGACCACTGAGCAACAGTCCAGTGCTGCTTCTCTGTAGCCCAGGTCAGGCGCTTCTGCCGCTGTTTCTGGTTCAAAAGTGGCTTGACCTGGGGAATGCGGCACCTGTAGCCCATTTCCTGCACACGCCTGTTCACGGTGGCTCTGGATGTTTCTACTCCAGACTCAGTCCACTGCTTCCGCAGGTCCTCCAAGGTCTGGAATCGGTCCTTCTCTACAATCTTCTTCAGGGTCCGGTCACCTCTTCTCGTTGTGCAGCGTTTTCTGCCACACTTTTTCCTTCCCACAGACTTCCCACTGAGGTGCCTTGATACAGCACTCTGGGAACAGCCTATTCGTTCAGAAATTTCTTTCTGTGTCTTACCCTCTTGCTTGAGGGTGTCAATGATGGCCTTCTGGACAGCAGTCAGGTCGTCAGTCTTACCCATGATTGCGGTTTTGAGTAATGAACAAGGCTGGGAGTTTTTAAAAGCCTCAGGAATCTTTTGCAGGTGTTTAGAGTTAATTAGTTGATTCAGATGATTAGGTTAATAGCTCGTTTAGAGAACCTTTTCATGATATGCTAATTTTTTGAGATAGGATTTTTGGGTTTTCATGAGCTGTATGCCAAAATCATCAATATTAAAACAAGAAAAGGCTTGAACTACTTCAGTTGTGTGTAATGAATCTAAAATATATGAAAGTCTAATGTTTATCAGTACATTACAGAAAATAATGAACTTTATCACAATATGCTAATTTTTTGAGAAGGACCTGTATATTACTTACTGTGGGAATACATTGCAACTAGTCTGGTGTGTTATCATTATGTCATTACTGTGGCTCTAGGCCAATATGCTATCAGTGTGTCATTATGCTATTCTGTTAATTTATTACTATGTATCATGTCATGGAATAAAAGTTTTTTACTTTACTATGATGGTTACTACATGTCTATGCATTTACTATATGGCACGATAGATGGCTCCACAACCAGACTGCATTATAGTACCATGCAATGCTATTTTCCTGGCTGCACGCTTCAATTCAAAGTCTCAAAAATTTTGTTCTTTTATATCAACCTGTGGGGGCTTTCAGGTTTACCCTTATTCGGCAGCCGAGTCCTGGAAGCCACGGGAGACAACCTGGGTATGCAGCTATCGCGGGCGGGCCGTTGCTTGTCACGGCCGGGCTTATCTAGCCAGCGGGGTGCAGAGCTGTATGTTCCCGCCGCTAGTTATCATCCCCGGGAGGCTGTGGGGGGTTTACAGGCTTACCCGTATACCCAGCAGCGGGATTCCAGGCGGGTGTGTGGCGATCGTGGGCGGGATCGCTAAGTGGTGCGGCGGGGTCTTGTAGGCCAGCGGGGAGGGGAGCTGAAGTTTCACACCACCGCTATCTTCAGTTTCCCACATTCGCCGGACTGTCTGACTTTTATTAAAATGGATCAGTCTTGGATTACCAGCAGCGTTGAAGCCCCTGATGCCGATGTCGCCGTTTAAGTGTTTTTGGGATGTGGAATCTCTGCAGAAATTCTAGGCTGCCTAGTGTTGTGGGTGTTGATTTCATCTGGAAGAATTTTTTTTGGTGTAGGTTCCATGGGCACAATTAACACCCAAAGACCAATTTTTCCACACCTGTTTGACAGGTGCATATATCATTGCAATTTTTGACAGCAAGGACAATTCTTGCTTTCATCAAGAGTAGCTCTATAGGGTTACGGTGTGAAGGCGCCACCGACACCCAAAGAACAATTTTTCCACACCTGTTTGACAGGTGCATATCATTAAATTTTTTTACAGCAAGGCCAATACTTGCTTTCATCAAGAGTACCTCTATAGGGTTACGGTGTGAAGGCGCCACCGACACCCAAAGACCAATTTTTCCGCAACCGTTACTTCTATCAAAAGTCTGTGGTAGAGACACCAGAATTTATCCAAAAAATCTCTAATCTTGTTCCCAGTGCACTACATTGTGGCCTCATCATACAGACTGGCTCCACAAGCTGTTGCTTACAAAATAAAGACAACTTGCAGGGAAAATGTCATTTTTTGGGCTTTATAAATGCAATTATTGCTGCAGCAGCTTCTATACACAGTACGGATGTGTCACTTTACAGGTATGCGGCGTACACACGATCGTTTTTCATGCCATTTTTTAAACCGACGTTTTTCTCGTCGTTTTTTTTCATGTTTCCTCTCAAGCCTGTCTTGCGTACACACGATCATTTTAAAAAACGCTCAAGCAAAGCGCAGTGACGTACAACACGTACGACGGCACTATAAAGGGGAAGTTCCGTTCGGATGGCGCCACCCTTCATGTTAGTAAAGTTTGTTGAGCGACGATTCGCGCTTTTCAGCCTCGTGCTTTTCAGTCCGTTACAGCATGACGAATGTGCTATCTATATTACGAACGCTAGTTTTACCAGAACGAGCACTCCCGTCTCATACTTGATTCTGAGCATGCGCGTTTTTTTTTCACCTCGTAAAAGCATACACACTATAGTTTTTCACGTCGTTAAAAAAAACGACATGAAAAACGACGTGAAAAAATAGAGCATGTTCGAAATTTTTAATGGCCGTTTTTCACGTCGTTAAAAATGCTCTGGAGCATACACATGATCGGTTTTAATGCCCATTTTTAAAAATGGCATTTTTAACGGCATGAAAAACGATTGTGTGCGTGGGGCAGTAGACTATGGGGACCCCCCAGGCACTATATTGAAAGGAAATTTTTCATTTTTATGCTTTCACTTTAAGCATCAGTAAATCACTGCTCATTTAAAAATGACGTTTTTTACAAAAATATTTATTGATACATGTCCCCCAGGGCAGTACCTGGACCCTCATAACCATTGTATGCCCAATTACTTGCATATAAGCCTTCAAAATGGGCACTTTTGATTTTTCACGTGCGGGTCCGATAGACTTCAATGGGGTTCGTTATTCGGTTCCGAACTTTCACAATGTTCGAAGGTTCTGGTGCGAAACGAACAGGGTGTGTTCAGCCCATCCCTACTGAACAGTGATGTGCACTCTCCAATCTCCCTCACGGCAAGAGGAAGCTGTGTCCTGTACAGCCTGAGAAAGTGCAGCTCTTACCCCTCTGCTGACAATCTCCCTTTGGGAACTACAGTTCAAAAGTTCTTGATTACAGTAGAGTCTCTCTCCTCTGGACTAGAGTTCCCACAGTGCCGTGCTTGATCAGTCTATTTAACTCTTCCTGCTCAGCAGCTCCCTTCTTTGGCTGATATAGCTGTTAACCCGTTCAGCACCACAGGGCAGCAGCTACAGATAGCAGCTGCAGCCAGTGTTTCTCTTACTCTCAGCCAAGCACCTGGCTACATAAGTGACTTGCAGCAAACTCTGTCTATGCTGACATTTTACAGAGCAGCTGACAAGGTGAATTTCCATGTAAAATCTGAAGCAGAGGATACAACTCAATGGCAGGAATAGTGAGAGATGCAAATGTGACTTCCCTGTCTGACTTCTTGAATCCAGTTTAAACTCTCTGAGCCGGCTGTAGACACGCACATGCAAACAGGGATACAAAGAAACAAGCAGGCTAAGCCGAGAGTTCATGGTTCTGTATAGAAGCATTTCAATTATTTTGAAAGCACGTTTAAACTGGACGAGTGCTACTAAGTTTATTTCATACAAACAAAAGTACATTTTTTACTTCAAGATAGAATTTTTTTTCTCTCCGATTGTAAAGGTTAAATGTTTGTTGTGTTGTTTAATATTGCGATTTTCTTAAAAAAAAAAATCGCAATATTAAACGACACAACAATCATTTAACCTTTAGGCCTCATGCCCACGGGCGTTTTTTCAGCCGCGTTTTTGAGCGTTTTTTACAGCTTAAAAACGCCTGTCCATGTTAGTCTATAGCTTCATGCCCACCTAGGCGTTTTTGAGCTGTAAAGAGCATAGGCGTTTGTAAGCTGTAAAAAAAACCCAGGGCCAGTGCGTTCCTCAGCGTCAGAACTAGGCAGGAAAAAACGCGAGCGTCAAAAAACGCGCAAAAACGCGCACTAACGCGCACTAACGCGCAAAAAACGCGCACTAACGCGCGGTCGCGTTTTTAGCTCCGACGTTTTTTTTTTTTGTTTTTTTTTTTTTTTTTTTCAAAAAAAAAAAAAAAAAAAAAATATTTACAATAACATGGACAGGCGTTTTTAAGCTGTAAAAAACGCTCAAAAACGCAGCTGTAAAAACGCCAGTGGGCATGAGGCCTAATAATCGGAGAGGAAAAATTTCTAGCTTGAAGTAAAAAATGAACTTTTGTTTGTATGAAATGAACTTAGTAGCACTGAGTAAAAATGTAAATGTTACCTTCTTAAAAAAAAAAGTGGGTACATGTATCTGAACAAGTCCAAATTAAACTGAATGGGTTTTATATGTGTGGCGGGGCTTTAAATCTAAGGGAATGTTTGAGTGGTAGTTGTACTCAAACACACTATTTGATAGGGTTCTGTAAAACCTTTTCTATGCTACAGGTGGGATGCTTGTGCATAGTTCCCCCTGGCCTGTTGATGGCGCTGCCATCGGAGGCTGGGGTTGAACCGCTGGTACAGTGCTGTGCCTTGGATGTCCCCTCTCGGTTGTGGTATGGTGGGCGTGTCGCCTGCTGTGTATGCCGGGAGAGGATATAAAAGGGGCAGACCCTGTCTGTAGGGGGTGAGTTCCGGGGGGTCCGACCCCAGAAGTGTGTGGTCCTGTTCGTGGCCACCCCAGGCACCTTTAGCCCTGGGATGGAGTTCCTGGCCCGGCACACTGGCGGATCAGTCCCAGGCACCTTTAGCCCTGGGGCTGCAACTGAAGGCCTTGGGTCCAGCACCTCCGGCTGGAGCCCACGGAGGGAGGAGGAATCCCAGGGTGCTGCCTTGCGAGGAGACCCGTATCTAGAAGAGGAGGCCGGGGGAGGACCGTTCCGAAGGACTGGTGAGAGATCACAGTGAAGGAAGGGGCCCGGTAACTCTCTGGAGGGATGTCATCTTCCTGTTAGAGGCCTAATACCAGAACCATCGTTCACCAGATCTGTGGCAGAGTTTGTGCAGAGACTGTGTGTGTAACCTAATTCGAGCATCACTCTGGCTGCTAGGATCCACTCTAATGGGAGACTATCCGGATGAGCTGAGACTACCTGAAGATATGGGTAGTGAATAAGTATTCGTTTGTGCCTGGACCTACTCCAACACCTCTTGCTGTCCTGATCCTCCTCCAACCTTTCCTATTATGCATAAGAGAAAATAAACTCTTCGTTGGAGTTGCAATTGGTGTGGACCTTGGAGTTATTGGGGAATAGAGACTTGTCTTTATTGCAGTGAAGACGGGAACCATTCTCTGGAGAACCTGACCATAGAGACCCAGGTACATTACACTGCTCAACCTCTTCACACAGGAGGGTACGGGCATGTGGCATGGTGTGCCCCTTTTCCTACAAGTGAGCCAAAGGTAAGGAAGAGGGGTGTGTGTACTACACATGTAATGTGTTAATATTTATTGTATGAAGAAGGCAGAAGCAGTACTCATAAAATGCAATGCAGTCATCTGTCCCATAACCAACATTGCTCAATCAGAAATAGCCACATGGCACGACACATCGTATTTTCAGATTCAGAATACTTTATTAATCCCAAAGAGAAATTATCACGCCCCCTTCTACTAATATTTAAGTGTATGAAGACCCAAAGGCAGAAATGTAATATATTGCAGCCTACCATTAAATTAGGTGGCTGCATTCCTTTTATTTTTTATCCAGTTTTTTATGTTTATCCAGCCTGTCTGTTATTTTTTAACTTCCTTTAGGCCGGGTTCACACCTATGCGAATTGGTTGCGACTTACACCGCATCCAATTCGCATAACATTAAAAAACACATTCTTTTCAATGAGGCTGGTTCACATATGTGCGATGCATTCGCACTGCGCATTACCAAAAAAACGCGTGCGTCTTCTAGACATTGCGATGCGGCTCAGGTGCGAATTCAGGTCCATTATCTTCTATGAGCACGCACCTGATTCGCAGATGTCTTCCGTTCTGAATAGTGATGAGCCGAACACCCCCGGGTTCGGTTCGCACCAGAACCCGTGAACGGACCGAAAGTTCGCACAAACATTAGAACCCTATTAAATACAATGGATGCGAACGTTCAGATTCTAAAGTGCTAATTATAACGACTATTATCCATGTTATTGTCCGAAACAGAGTTTGGGAACCCGGGTTCTGCACCAGGGGACATGTATCAATGCAAAAAGAAGTTTTAAAAACGGACGTTTTCCGGGAGCAGTCATTTTAACCACTTGACCACTGGGCACTTAAACCCCCTTAATAACCAGACCAATTTTCAGCTTTCGGTGCTCTCACATTTTGAATGACAATTACTCAGTCATACAACACTGTACCCATATGAATTTTTTGTCCTTTTTTTCACACAAATAGAGCTTTCTTTTGGTGGTATTTAATCACTGTTGGGTTTTTTATTTTTTGCGCTATAAGAGAAAAAAGACTGAAAATTTTGTAAAAAAAAGATTTTTTTTTCGTTTCTGTTATAAAATTTTGCAAATTACTATTTTTTCTTCATAAATTTTGGCCAAAATTTATACTGCTACATATCTTTGGTAAAAATAAGTACAAATTGGTGGATATTATTTGGTCTTTTTGAAAGTTATAGAGTCCACAAGCTATGGTGCCAATATCTGAAAATTGATCACACCTGAAGTACTGACGGCCGATCTCATTTCTTGAGACCCTAACATGCCAGAAAAGTACAAATACCCCCAAATGACCCCTTTTTGGAAAGAAGACATTCCAAGGTATTCAGAAAGAGGCATTGTGAGTTTTTTGAAGTTGTCATTTTTTCCCACAATTCTTTGCAAAATCAAGAATTTTTTTTTCTCTTTTTTTTTTTTCACAAAATTGTCATATTAGCAGGTTATTTCTCACACACAGCATATGCATTCCACAAATTACACACCAAAACACATTCTGCTATTACTCCCGAGTATGGCGATACCACATGTTTGAGACTTTTACACAGCGTGGCCACATAGAGAGGCCCAACATGCAGAGAGCACCTTCAGGCGTTCTGGAGCACCCAGGCCAATTCTGACATTTCTCTCCTACATGTAAAAATCATCATTTATTTGCTAGAAAATTACATAGAACCCCAAAACATTATATATGTTTTTTTAGCAAAGACCTTAGAGAATATAATGGTGGTTGTTGCAACTTTTTATCTCGCACGATATTTGCGCAGCATTTTTTTTAACGCGTTTTTTTACGGGAAAAAAATGTTTTGTGCTTAAAAAAAAAAAAACAGTAAAGTTAGCCCAATGTTTTTGCATAATGTGAAAGATGAAGTTACGCCGAGTAAATAGATACCTAACATGTCACCCTTAAAAATTGCACACACTCGTGGAATGGCGCCAAACTTCGCTACTTAAAAAAATCCCCATAGGCGACGCTTTAAATATTTTTACTGGTTACATGATTTTAGTTACAGAGGAGGTCTAGGGCCAAAATGATTGCTCTCGCTCTAACGTTCGCAGAGATACCTCACATGTGTGGTTTGAAAACCGTTTTCATATGTGGGCGGGACTTACGTATGCGTTCGCTTCTGTATGCGAGCTCACGGGGACAGGGGCGCTTTAAAAAAAAAATATATTTTTTTATTGTTCATTTTACTTTATTTATTTTAGTTTGACATGTTTTTCCGCCCCAAAAATTTTTTTGATCACTTTTATACCTATTACAAGGAACGTAAACATCCCTTGTAATAGGAATATGGCATGACAGGTCCTCTTTACAGTGAGATATGAGGTCAATAAGACCCCACATCTCACCTCTAGGCTGGGAAGCCTGAAAAAACAAACAAAAAAAAAACAACAATCCTGGCTTTGATCGTAGCGGTGAGTCGGTAGAAGCACCGGAGGGCAGCGGGAGGGGGGACATCCCCTCTCGCCTCCCGTAAGAATGATCAAGCAGCGGAACAGCCGCTATGATTGTTCTTATGGTGTAGGGAATCGCCGGCTGAAAAAGCTGATATCTGAATGATGCCTGTAGCTGCACCCATCATTCAGATATCCCCGTACAAAGTCAAGGACGTCATATGACGGCCGGCGGGCGGGAAGTGGGCATTGCGGAGTATTGCCGGGCATTGCAGGGCATTGCGGAGTATTGCGGACTATGGCAGGGTATTGCGGAGTATGGCAGGGTATTGCACGGGGTATTGCACAGGGTATTGCAGGGTATTGCAGAGTATTGTGCAGGGTATTGCAGAGTATTGTGCAGGGTATTGCAGAGTATTGTGCAGGGTATTGCAGAGTATTGCACAGGGTATTGCAGAGTATTGTGCAGGGTATTGCAGAGTATTTTGCAGAGTATTGCGCAGGGTATTGCAGAGTATTGCGCAGGGTATTGCAGAGTATTGCGCAGGGTATTGCAGAGTATTGCGCAGGGTATTGCAGAGTATTGTGCAGGGTATTGCAGAGTATTTTGCAGAGTATTGCGCAGGGTATTGCAGAGTATTGCGCAGGGTATTGCAGAGTATTGCGCAGGGTATTGCAGAGTATTGCGCAGAGTATTTTGCAGGGTATTGCAGAGTATTTTGCAGGGTATTGCAGAGTATTGCGCAGGGTATTGCAGTGTATTGCGCAGGGTATTGCAGAGTATTTTGCAGGGTATTGCAGAGTATTGCGCAGGGTATTGCAGAGTATTGCGCAGGGTATTGCAGAGTATTCCGCATTGTATTGCAGAGTATTGCGCAGGGTATTGCAGAGTATTGCGCCAGGGCGTGCACGCGGGAGCGCGATTCTGGGAGGACGTTATATAACGTCCTCCCAGAGTTAAGCAACCACCTTGTCGACGTTATTTGTGGGCAGGTGGTTGTTAAGTGGTTAATGATGCATAAAGTGAAAAAAAAGTCAAATATTCCTTTAAATATTGTACCTGGGGGGTGTCTAAAGTATGCCTGTGAAGTGCCACGTGTTTCCCGTGTTTAGAACTGTCCCTGCACAAAATAACATTTCTAAAGGGAAAAAAGTCATTTAAAACTGCTTGCGGCTTTAATGCAATGTGTGGTCCCGGTAATATGGATGAAAATCTTTAGGAAAAATGGCATAGCTACCCCATCAACCCCCCCCCCCCCCTACCCCAGCCCATTACCAGCCCCTTTGGGTCTTGTATGGATATTAAGGGGAACCCCGCACACAAAATAAAAAAGGACCTATATACTCTGAACAGCCGTATACAGGCGGTGCATACAAGACAGGGACTGTAGGATTGTTCTTATGTAGAATCTGTTTATAATTTTGAACAGCTGCATTGTTTAAGTGGAGCTCCATGGCAAATTCCTTTTTTTTAGTTTTTTGTAAAACATAGGGAACGGTTATCACCCCTGTCACATTTTTTTTGCTGTCTGTGCCCCTGTTCAGAACATTTCACCTCACTTTGCGTCCCAATGACAACTGTGTTTGAAATGTGGTGTTTTTATTGAAACAAGGATTGGTGATAAAGCATCAGTAGAGAGGAGACACCTTTCTCCCATATTAATTCTTACAGGAGAGAATTTTCCTTCCAAGGGGTAGATTTCCTCTCACTTCCTGTTGTCTTCTTCCGTTTGCAAGTAGTAGTCGTTTGTAAGTTGGATGTTTGAAAGTAGGGACCTGCCGTATATACTCTGCAGAAATTGGCCCCTTAGGTGTTGGTGTTGGCACAACACTGTAAGCACTCACAGTTACTCTTGGTGGGTGCTGGAACGCCCTGCTGTCAACTATTATATCAGGAATTGTAATAACATATAATTGTTGATCAGTGGTAGTAAAAATTGGGCCTTTGATGGTGGTGCTGGTGCCACAACACTGTAAGGCCTGACAGTTACTCTTGGTGGGCGCAGCAATGGGCCCTGCTGTGAATTATTAGATCAAGAATTGTAATTGCATGCCCCTGTTGAACAGGGGCTGAAAAATTAGGCCTTTGGTGGTGGTGGTGGTGGTGGTGATGGTGGTGCTGGTGCCACAACACTGTAAGGCCTGACAGTTACTCTTGGTGGGCGCAGCAATGGTCCCTGCTGTGAATTATTAGATCAAGAATTATAATTGCATGCCCCTGTTGAACAGGGGCTTAAAAATTGGGCCTTTGGTGGTGGTGGTGGTGGTGATGGTGGTGCTGGTGCCACAACACTGTAAGGCCTGACAGTTACTCTTGGTGGGCGCAGCAATGGGCCCTGCTGTGAATTATTAGATCAATAATTATAATTGCATGCCCCTGTTGAACAGGGGCTGAAAAATTGGGCCTTAGGCACTGGTGGCACAACACTGCAACCCCTCACAGATACTGTACTTGGAGCACAGCAATGAGGCCTGTTGCAAAGTATTGCATCAAAAATTTTAATTACACGCCCCTGTTAAACAGGGGCTGAAAAATTGGGCCTTAGCCACTGGTGGCGTCACCCATAAACCAAAATGATCTTCCAAGCTATCATCGTTAATCGTATCATTGAGGAGGAGGAGGAGGATAGCCAGTCAACATAACAGCACAGGCACTCAGCATCAGCATCAGTCTTGAAGGGATGTGACATTTTAAAATCAATTAGTCTGTTATATCAGCATCTGGTGTGTGGTAGCTGGTGGTGATCCAAGACTGGTTCATCTTGATGAAAGTCAGTCGATCAACCGAGTCGGTGGACAGGCGCACCCTGTGATCCGTGACAAATCCTCCAGCAGCACTGAATGTGCGTTCTGAAAGAACGCTGGATGCAGGACAGGCCAGTAGCTCAATTGCATACTGTGCAAGCTCTGGCCAGTGATCCATCCTCAAGACCCAGTAAGCCAGAGGATTTTCGGTGGGGAAGGTGTCCAAGTCTGACCTTGCCCCTAGGTATTCCTGCACCATGTATATCAGACGCTGGCGATGGTTGCTGGAACCGATCATACTTTGGGGCTGCGGACTAAAGAATTGTCTGAACGCATCGGTCAGACGGCCACCTTCCCCACCGCTCCTTCTTTGACTGCCCGAAGCCTCAGCAACTCGTTGTCCAGGACCAGGAGTTTGTAACCTCCCAGTCTCTGGGAACGCGTTGCACAGACCTTTCTGCAAGGCCTCCCGGAGTTGTCTCATCCTCTGCTCCCTCTGCGACGGTACGATAAGGTCCGCAACCTTACCCTTGTACCGTGGATCAAGGAGAGTGGCCAGCCAGTAATGGTCCCTCTCCTTGATCCGAAGAATACGAGGATCCTTCCGCAGACTTTGCAGGATCAGGGAGGCCATGCAGCGTAGGTTAGCTGAGGCATTCAGTCCGGAGTCCTCTGGGTCACTAAGGACGACATGATCCGCAGCCACCTCCTCCCAGCCACGTACAAGTCCACTGGTTTCTTGGGACTGTAAATCATCCCTAAAAGACTGCTGCTGATGATGCTGAGTGCCAGCCTCCACCTCCATGCTGACACAATCCTCCTCCTCCTCCTCCTCCTCCTCTACCTGTGCAATGGGTGGGACAGAAGGAACACTGTCTGGGTAAAGGGGGCCTTGAGAGGCAAGGAAGTCCTCCTCTTCCTGCCTCTGTTCTGCCTCAAGTGCCCTGTCCATTATTCCACGCAGCGTGTGCTCCAACAGGTGGACAAGAGGTACAGTGTCACTGATGCATGCACTGTCACTGCTCACCATCCTCGTGGCCTCCTCAAATGGTGCCAGGACAGTGCATGCATCCCTGATCATGCCCCACTGGCGTGGTGAAAAAAACCCGAGCTCCCCTGACCCTGTCCTGGTGCCGTAGTCGCACAGGTACTCATTGATGGCCCTCTGCTGCGTGTGCAGCCGCTGCAGCATGGCCAACGTTGAGTTCCACCTGGTGGGCATGTCACATATAAGGTGGTTCTTGGGCAGGTTCAACTCCTTTTGAAGCTCAGCCAGGCGAGCACTGGCATTATAAGATCTGCGGAAATGCACACAGACTTTCCTGGCCTGCCTCAGGACATCCTGTAAGCCCGGGTACCTGCCCAAGAACCGCTGCACCACCAGGTTAAGGACGTGAGCCATACAGGGCACATGGGTCAGTTGTCCCTGTCGGAGGGCGGAGAGGAGGTTGGTGCCATTGTCGCAAACCAACATTCCTGGCTTAAGCTGGCGTGGCGTCAACCACCTCTCGGCCTGCCCCTGCAGAGCAGACAGGACCTCTGCCCCAGTGTGGCTCCTGTCCCCCAAACACACCAGCGCAAGCACGGCATGGCATCTTTTTGCCTGCGTACTTGCGTAGCCCCTTGAACGCCTACGAAGCACCGCTGGTTCCAAGAACAAACCACAGGAAGAGGCCATGGAGGAAGAAGAGGAGGGGGTGGAGGAGAGAGGTGTGTCACAACCAGTAGTAGCATTTTGGAGGCGTGGCGGTGGAACAACCTCCAACACTACTGCACCTTGTCCTGCATCCTTCCCAGCTGCCAAAAGAGTGACCCAATGGGCCGTGAAAGAAAGGTAACGTCCCTGTCCATGCCTGCTGGACCATGAGTCAGCGGTAATATGCACCTTACCGCTGACCGCCCTGTCCAGCGAGGCCAAGACATTGCCTTCCACATGCCTGTAGAGAGCCGGAATAGCCTTCCGTGCGAAAAAGTGTCATTTGGGAACCTGCCACTGAGGAACCGCACATTGCACAAACTCACGGAAGGGGGCTGAGTCTACCAACTGAAAAGGCAGCAGTTGAAGCGCTAGCAATTTAGCCAAGCTAGCATTCAACCGCTGGGCATGTGGATGGCTGGGAGTGAACTTCTTTCGACGGTCCAGCAGCTGGGGCAGGGAAATTTGCCTGCTAGAATCGGACGTTGGTGTACTGCTAGCAGAGTGCCCGCAAGTACTTGCCTGTGACACACCTAATTCTACACCTTCATTCCTCTCAGAGCAGGTTTCAGAGAGGAGTGAAGGTATAGTGGGGTTGGAGATCCCAGCTGATGCGGTGCAAGAAGAGGTCAGCTTTGTTCTTTGGTGTGGGTCTTTAAGGTAGGCTTGCCAACGAGCTGCATGGCAGGTCAACATATGTCTGATCAAGCATGTGGTGCCCAAGCGGCTGATGTTTTGGCCACGCGATATACGCTTGAGACATATGTTGCAAACAGCAGCTGTGCGATCTGATGCACTCGCCTCAAAAAAGGCCCACACCAAAGAACTTTTTGCATGACGGGCAGAGGCAGCGCCCTGCACAGGCGGAGCTCTGCGGTGTGATTCCGTCGGTGTGCTGCCCATACGCTGGCCACTCAAGGGCATCCTGCCTCGTTGGAGATGTGCCTCCTCCTCATCCTCCTCCTCCTCCTCTCTCCTATTAGGCACCCACGTGGAGTCAGTGACCTCATCATCCCCTCCCTCCTCATCACTGGAGCCAATCTGGCAATATGCTGCAGCTGCTGGAGCATGACTGCCAGATTGGTGTCCTTCTTGAGCAATCCCTCTCTCTGCTCTCACGCTGCTGCCTTCCTCTAGCTGGGTATCATCATCAGATCCTTCCAAACGCTGGGCATCCTCCTGGAGCATGTACCCAACACTGTGCTCAAACAGTTCGGGGGACTCCTCAGGAGGAGGGCATGGTGGGTCTAGGGAAGGATTGACTAATGAAGATAATGATACCAGAGAAGAGGACGCTTTGGCAGCTGCTTTGCCAGTACCCTGAGCCTGGGTGAGAGAGGATGAGGAGGATGAGGTGGGCTTGGTCATCCACTCTACCAAGTCTTCGGCATGATGTGGCTCAACATGTCCAGCTGCCAAAAACAAGGACAAGCGTGTCCCATGGCCATGTGCTGATGACAATGCACCGCGTACACGACCAGCACTGTTGCCCCCAGACACAGAGCCTGCTTGCCCTCTTTTTCTGCCTCCTGACTGTCTGCCTCTCCTTGGTTGCCTTCCAGACATTTTAATGGATGGCCTGCAGGAAGATGGGAAAAACAGCAATAAGGGCTACCATCAGGTGTATACTGTGCAGGAGGCTTAGCAACAATGACACTGACACTGTCCCCTGCCTATCCTTCTCTGTCCCTAAACACAAGGATTGAAAATATGGTTCAGCAAAATAGTTTTAGAACAGAATAGCACACTGACACTTTCCCTCACTGTCCTACTCTGTCCCTCCCTACAAACAAGATTTAGCACAGAATAGCACACTGATAATTTCTACGAGTGTCCTTCTCTGTCCCTAAACTCAAGGATTGAAAATATGGAACAGCAAATTTGGTTTAGAACAGAACAGCACACTGTCAGTTTCACTCACTGTACCTCTCTGTCCCTCAACTCAAGGATTGAAAATATGGAACAGCAAAATTGGTTTAGAACAGAATAGCACACTGTCAGTTTCACTCACTGTACCTCTCTGTCCCTCAACTCAAGGATTGAAAATATGGAACAGCAAAATTGGTTTAGAACAGAATAGCACACTGTCAGTTTCACTCACTGTACCTCTCTGTCCCTCAACTCAAGGATTGAAAATATGGTTCAGCAAAATAGTTTTAGAACAGAATAGCACACTGACACTTTCCCTCACTGTACCTCTCTGTCCCTCAACTCAAGGATTGAAAATATGGAACAGCAAATTTGGTTTAGAACAGAACAGCACACTGTCAGTTTCACTCACTGTACCTCTCTGTCCCTCAACTCAAGGATTGAAAATATGGTTCAGCAAAATAGTTTTAGAACAGAATAGCACACTGACACTTTCCCTCACTGTACCTCTCTGTCCCTCAACTCAAGGATTGAAAATATGGAACAGCAAATTTGGTTTAGAACAGAACAGCACACTGTCAGTTTCACTCACTGTACCTCTCTGTCCCTCAACTCAAGGATTGAAAATATGGTTCAGCAAAATAGTTTTAGAACAGAATAGCACACTGACACTTTCCCTCACTGTACCTCTCTGTCCCTCAACTCAAGGATTGAAAATATGGAACAGCAAATTTGGTTTAGAACAGAACAGCACACTGTCAGTTTCACTCACTGTACCTCTCTGTCCCTCAACTCAAGGATTGAAAATATGGTTCAGCAAAATAGTTTTAGAACAGAATAGCACACTGACACTTTCCCTCACTGTACCTCTCTGTCCCTCAACTCAAGGATTGAAAATATGGAACAGCAAATTTGGTTTAGAACAGAACAGCACACTGTCAGTTTCACTCACTGTACCTCTCTGTCCCTCAACTCAAGGATTGAAAATATGGTTCAGCAAAATAGTTTTAGAACAGAATAGCACACTGACACTTTCCCTCACTGTCCTACTCTGTCCCTCCCTACAAACAAGATTTAGCACAGAATAGCACACTGATAATTTCTACGAGTGTCCTTCTCTGTCCCTAAACTCAAGGATTGAAAATATGGAACAGCAAAATTGGTTTCGAACAGAATAGCACACTGACACTTTCCCTCACTGTACCTCTCTGTCCCTACAAACAAGATTTAGCACAAAATAGCACACTGACACTTTCCCTCACTGTACCTCTCTGTCCCTACAAACAAGATTTAGCACAAAATAGCACACTGACACTTTCCCTCACTGTACCTCTCTGTCCCTACAAACAAGGATTAGCACAGAATAGCACACTGTCACTGACACTCTCCCTACCTATCCTTATCTGTCCCTAAACACAAGGAATCCAGGATTATGTAAAGGAAAAATAATGACACTGTCCCTGCCTATGCTTCTCTTTCCCTACTCCGGAACACACTACACAAGGCCGCCGCGCTGGCGGCCTTTTATAGTGTGGGGCGTGTACTAAACCCCCTCAGCAATAATTGGCCACAGGCATCCTGCCTGTGGCCAATCATTGCTCTCCTCGCTGCCGGCGCTGTGATTGGCCAAGCATGCGGGGTCACAGTGCATGCTTGGCCAATCACAGCGCCTGGATGACACTGCGATGGCGTAGTGCATTGTGGGCCATTCGCGTCACTCGAATTTGGCGCGAACGGCCCAAATCGTTCCATCTTCGTCGAACGATCGAACAGCCGATGTTCGAGTCGAACGTATGTTCGACTCGAACACGAAGCTCATCCCTAGTTCTGAACAGGACTTTTTTCAATGCTCACTACACTCCCCCAACCCTCTCCCAGGTCAACAAGTTTGCATGTTCCACCGCACACAAAACGCTAAACAGCTCTCTTATCTCCTTGCAGAGATAACAGAGCTGGAATTCGCACCGCACAAGTGTGAACCCAGCGTCAAAGGGTAACTCCACTTTCATAAATAAAATTGCAAATAAAAAAATAGTAACATAGCATATATAATTACGACATAGCTCATATCACCCCCATCAAATCATTTTCTGCAGCTATTACCTTTTGTACCACTACCTCCTCCCTTTAGAATGTAAGCTCTACGAGCAGGGCCCTCCTGTACCTTCTGTATTAAACTTTACTGTAATTGTGCTGTCCCCCCTATACAGGGGGTCCCTGACTTACGAACGCCCGACTTACGAACCCCTCCTATTTATGAACCAGGCGCTGTGGAGACCCTCTGTGGTTCTTTGCGGTCCATCTGCTGTTCTGCGCATGCGCGGCCAGATGGAGCCTCGGAAAATGTCGGAAATGTCCGTAGTTGGCCACGCATGCGCAGAACGGCATTCGACGGAACATCGGAAAATCGGAAATGTCCGTAATTGTCGTTCTGCACATGCGCGGCCGACTTACGAACATTTCCAATTTACAAACAGGAGGAAAGTCCCTAACGGGTTTTGTAACATGGGGACCCCCTGTACATTGTAAAGCGCAGCATAAACTGTTGGCGCTATATAAATCGTGTATAAAAATTGTGACAGCAGGAAGGTAAAGTCACCTGGTTGCATCCAGGGGGGTAGATATATTTCGCCCAGATTCAGGCTTTACGCCGATTTATACAGCTAGGTGGAGAGTTGTATAAGCCCAGCTGAGACTAGTGGGCTCATTGATGACTCATACCTCTAGGGAGAGGGCTGGGCGTCGTGCAGACAGGGAGTTGATGAGTCCAGCTGAACCTTGTCAGCTCATTTAGGCCTCTATAAGAAAGCCCAGATTCATTAGATGTTAGCTCATGCCTGGAAGCAGACCTGTGTGGACTGTCTAGGGAGAGTGAACCCCTGTGCGGTGAGAGAAAGCCTGTGTGGCTATATTTTGCTTGGACATTTAAAACCAGGGACTAGGACAGCACTAGGCTGATCCCAGTCGTTAGTTAGGAAACCTGTAAGTTTAGTCAGAGGTCAAGTTGACCAGGATTTATTTTGTGTTTGTTTTTTTTGCCTTGCTGTGTTTTTGTCACTGTAAATAGAAAATAAACCGCACCTTTTTTGATTTTGAAAACCACAACCTCCGTCTGCTGGGCCTGTTTTTGGGTGGGGAGCCCATCCCGGGGGTCACACATACCCGCTGCCGAGCTAGCCCCCTCACAGTTGGTGGAGAACCAGTGGCAGTTTTTTTTTAAGCCAGCATGGAGGAGATACTGAAACAGCTGGCTCTAGCAAATGCCAATCAACAGCAGACAAATGCAGGTTTGCAAAGGAGCCTTGCAGCCCAGCAGCAAGCTCATCAACAGAGCCTTGCAACTTTACAACAGAGTCTGGAGGCTCAGCAACAAGCCCAACAGCAATCTGAGGCCCGCTTCATAGACCTGTTGCAGAAGCAAGAGCAGAGACTACAACAACAGATGGAAGCAGTAATGCAGCAACGTCCGCAGACCGGTGAGGAAAGCCGTCCCACTAATACCGCGTCCTTTGGGGTGAGTCGTTTATTGACAAAAATGACTGGAGAGGATGATCCAGAGGTATTTTTGACCACATTTGAAAGGACCGCTGAAAGAGAAAAGTGGCCTGAGGAGCAGTGGGCTGGACTGGTGGCTCCTCTGTTAACGGGTGAATCGCAGAAAGCTTACTATGACCTAGAGCCTGACCAAGCAAAAGACTATGTGATGCTAAAAGCTGAAATATTGGCAAGGCTGGGTGTCACCCTGGCTGTCCGGGCTCAGCGTGTGCATAACTGGACTTTCCAGCTTGGAAAACCCCCCAGGTCTCAAATGTATGATCTCATTCACCTGAGCAGAAAGTGGCTACAGCCAGAGACTTTGTCCGCACCAAAGATTGTGGAACGTGTTGTAATGGATCGGTTTTTGAGAGCTCTTCCTACTGCCATCCAAAAGTGGGTAAGCCATGGAGACCCAGAGACGGCCGATGGTCTTGTGGATCGTGTGGAGAAATACTTGGCTACAGAGAACCTGACGGCCTCTTCCAGAGACACTCGGACTTTCCACCCTAAGACCAGACCATCCCCAGGGGCGGATAAGATGATTCCAAGGGGTAAGGGTGGAGAGAGTGAGAGGGTGGGAGCTCTACCCCAAGTTTGGCGAGAACAGCCTGGGAAATCAGCGGCTCAAGAGGCGGCAAGAAGGATCATTTGCTACCGCTGCCGGCAAGCGGGACATATTGCAGCAAATTGCCCGGTTTTGGAGGAACCCATGCAGTGTGACTTTCTGACGGGCAGACGTCAGTCGCTGTGTGCGACAGTCGCATGCACTGCCATTCGGGGAACTGAGAAACATTTATGCAAAATGTGTATTAATGGTAGAAATGTTGTGGTATTGCTGGATTCAGGTAGCCTTGTGACCCTGATAAAGGCTGAGTTAGTTAAAACAGAGGTCTCTGGGAATAGCAAGGTAGCCGTTATTTGTGTGCATGGGGACACCCGAGAGTATCCAGTGACTACAGTGTGTTTCGAGACCCCCAAAGGTACCCTTTCTCATCCAGTGGGCTTAGTGTCTCAGTTACCGCATGACGCCATTGTGGGAAGGGATTTTCCGAAGTTCTGGGAACTGTGGGATGATCATGAGCCCCCCCACTGGTGCCCCTATGTACCAGGAATATGATAGCCAGAACTCCTCTGAGAGTGGTGAGGACTCTCCCGAATTTCCCTTGTCAGTATTGGCAGGGGAGACTCAAGAAACTGGAGAGGAGCCCACCTCCTCAGACGAAAACCTACCGTCTGTGGAGTTTTCTGATCTTGAGGTTCACAGGGAAAACTTTGCCACAGAACAGTTGAAAGACCCCGCCCTAATAAAGGCACGGGAAAACGTAGTGAAAATAGATGGCGAGTTAGTGAACCCAGATAATACCTGCACTTACCCATACTTCAGCGTAGAGAAGGACCTACTGTATCGGGTGGCAAAAAGGGCAGAAGAAACCGTTGAGCAGCTGGTGGTGCCCAAACCTTACAGGAAGTTGGTGTTGGAGTTGGCCCATGGGCACATTCTTGGAGGTCATCTGGGGACAGAGAAAACCCGAGAGAGGGTATTACAGAGATTCTATTGGCCTGGGGTGATGAAGGACATAGAAAATTATTGTTCCTCCTGCCCTGTGTGTCAGAGGTCGGCCCCGATGCCACACTTCCGTAGCCCGCTGGTCCCTCTACCCATCATTGAGGTCCCGTTTGAGAGAATCGCAATGGATTTGGTAGGTCCTATAATCAAGTCCGCTAGGGGGCACCAGTACATATTGGTTATAATGGACTATGCCACCCGTTATCCAGAAGCGATCCCTCTCAGAAATACCTCGGCCAAAACCATAGCCAAAGAGCTATCTCTTGTTTTTAGCCGGGTGGGTATTTGTAAAGAACTGCTTACGGACCAAGGTACACCCTTTATGTCCCGGGTTATGAAGGAGCTGTGTAAATTGTTCAAAGTGACGCAATTACGTACATCTGTGTATCACCCCCAAACCGATGGGCTGGTTGAAAGATTCAACAAAACCCTAAAACAAATGTTGAAGAAAGTGGTGGATAGGGATGGAAAGGATTGGGACTGTCTACTTCCTTATTTGATGTTTGCTATTAGGGAGGTGCCCCAATCCTCTACGGGATTCTCCCCCTTTGAGTTACTGTATGGGAGACACCCAAGAGGGCTGTTGGATATTGCCAAGGAAACTTGGGAAAGTGAGAGTTCTCCCCACAGGAGTGTGATTGAGCATGTCGCCCTGATGCAAGATCGAATTGCACAGGTAATGCCCATCGTGAAGGAACATTTGGCCCAAGCGCAGTTGGCACAGCAGAGAGTGTACAACCGTGGAGCCAAGACCCGTACCTTTTCCCCGGGGGATAGGATATTGGTACTTGTCCCTACGGTTGAAAGTAAATTCCTTGCCAAATGGCAAGGCCCCTACGAGATAATGGAAAAAGTGAGCGAAGTGAATTACAAGGTCAGACAACCAGGAAGGCGAAAGCCCGAACAGATCTATCACGTTAATCTGTTGAAAGCCTGGAGGGATAGAGAGTCCCTAGTCGCAGACACTTGGTCACCAGCTCAAACTGGTTGCGTGATTCCTGAGGTTGGAATCGCAGCCACCTTGTCACAACCCCAACAGCAGGAGGTTAAGGAGTTTGTGCTTCGCAACAAGGAGGTATTCTCTGAGCTGCCGGGACAAACATCTGGGGTAGAGCATGACATTATTACCCCGCCCGGTGAAAGGGTGAAGTTAAAACCCTATCGGATCCCAGAGGCCCGACGGGAGGCAATACGGGAGGAAGTACAGAAAATGCTGAACTTAGGGGTGATAGAGGAGTCCCAAAGTGATTGGTCTAGTCCCATTGTGTTGGTGCCTAAACCGGATGGGAGCTGGCGATTTTGTAACGATTTTCGTCAGTTGAACAAAGTTACAAAATTTGACACCTACCCCATGCCACGTATAGATGAGTTGATCGACCGGCTGGGAACAGCCCGATACATGACGACTCTTGACCTCACAAAAGGGTATTGGCAAATCCCCCTGGCCAAGTCAGCCAAAGAGAAAACCGCATTTGTAACCCCAGACGGGGCGTTCCAATATAAAAGAATGCCGTTCGGGTTACAGAATGCGCCGGCCACATTCCAGCGGAAAATGGACCAGATGCTGAGGCCCCATCGGAAGTATGCTGCGGCTTACCTGGATGACGTAATTGTCCATAGCACAGATTGGGCCTCACATCTGCCAAAAGTGCAAGCAGTCCTGGACTCTGTTCGGGAAGCAGGGTTTACGGCTAACCCCAAGAAGTGTACCATTGGGCAGGAGGAGGCCAAATATCTTGGGTACACCATTGGGAGGGGAGTAATAAAACCCCAACTCAACAAAGTCGAGGCCATCCAGAGTTGGCCACGTCCCAACAGCAAGAAGCAGGTACGAGCCTTTCTGGGAATCGCTGGGTATTATCGGCGATTCATTCCCCACTTTGCTTCTAAGGCTGTGCCCCTAACCAACCTGACGAAGGGGAAAGGGTCGGTCATGATTAAATGGACCCCCGAGGCTGAGGCAGCATTCCAATTCTTGAAACAAGCCTTATGTAGCCAGCCAGTGTTGTACTCACCCGACTTCTCTAAAGACTTTGTCGTACAAAGTGATGCGTCAGATGTGGGGTTAGGAGCAGTATTGTCCCAGGTCTGGAACGGGGAAGAGCACCCAGTCATTTACCTCAGCAGGAAGTTGAAGTCCCATGAGGTAAATTACGCCACCGTTGAAAAGGAGTGTTTAGCGGTGAAGTGGGCTCTAGATTCCCTTCGGTACTACCTGCTAGGTAGGCACTTTGACATGGTTACGGATCACGCTCCGTTAAAGTGGATGGCTCAAAACAAGGAAACAAATAGAAGAGTGAATAGGTGGTTCCTGGCCCTCCAGGAATTCAACTTCACAGTAAAGCATCGCCCTGGCGTTCAAATGGGGAATGTGGATGCTTTGTCTCGAGTACATGAATGCCTGATTGCTGGTGTTCCAACCCCGAGGTTAAAACAAGAGGGGGGGGTATGTGACAGCAGGAAGGTAAAGTCACCTGGTTGCATCCAGGGGGGTAGATATATTTCGCCCAGATTCAGGCTTTACGCCGATTTATACAGCTAGGTGGAGAGTTGTATAAGCCCAGCTGAGACTAGTGGGCTCATTGATGACTCATACCTCTAGGGAGAGGGCTGGGCGTCGTGCAGACAGGGAGTTGATGAGTCCAGCTGAACCTTGTCAGCTCATTTAGGCCTCTATAAGAAAGCCCAGATTCATTAGATGTTAGCTCATGCCTGGAAGCAGACCTGTGTGGACTGTCTAGGGAGAGTGAACCCCTGTGCGGTGAGAGAAAGCCTGTGTGGCTATATTTTGCTTGGACATTTAAAACCAGGGACTAGGACAGCACTAGGCTGATCCCAGTCGTTAGTTAGGAAACCTGTAAGTTTAGTCAGAGGTCAAGTTGACCAGGATTTATTTTGTGTTTGTTTTTTTTGCCTTGCTGTGTTTTTGTCACTGTAAATAGAAAATAAACCGCACCTTTTTTGATTTTGAAAACCACAACCTCCGTCTGCTGGGCCTGTTTTTGGGTGGGGAGCCCATCCCGGGGGTCACACATACCCGCTGCCGAGCTAGCCCCCTCACAAAATATAATAATAATATTGTAATTGAATGTTATTAAAATTACCTTCCTTTTCAATCTGCAGCTCTGTAATTTTCTATAAAATGCAATGCAACATTGCTACCTGAAGGTGTTCTGTACACAGACCCCCCCTTTTCCCAGAAACATAATTTCTTGCTTGTGTGAGTTGCTCACTGATTTTCCTAGATACAAGTTGTTGCGGAGCTCCAAAGTCCGCTGGGAAATCCTTGAAGCTGAGGAAGTACTGACTTATCCAAGGCAACCTGTTATCCCCCCAGTAACTGGACGACACACAGTTCTGGGAGTAAATCAACGCTTTATTTTGCCCAGGCTGGCTTTTTATATCATTTCCCATGCAAGGGTTTTCTTAACTCATTTTACAGGGGCATTCCCTTCAACAATTAACAGATGACAGCGATTTAATTACCTGGGATGTGTGAGACGTTGGTCTCTGCATATTTACCCATAACAATGAAACCGTGCCAGACACATTACTAGGAGTGTAATTACATCCCGTAGCAGATAATAGGTGGTCATTAACATACTGACAATAGATGAACGCTACCTCAGACCCCCAATTAACCCAATTTACTTATTCAGACATCAGTAGACATTCTGTCTCTACATTTCCTGGAATGAATCTTTGCTGTCACCTCTGAAGTGATCCAAACCATATTCTCAGTTTCAGCATTTTGCTACACAAGTCAGATATCAGGCATCCCCTGCAACAAAAATGTAATCTTTGGTGAGATACTTCCAATAGGAAATCACGTCTAAAAGGATGCCGACCCTGCAATTTTCCTCAGAGCCCTGCAGGTGCAGCAGCTGGTTGATAATTATGAAACCACTCCCAATATATTCACTTTCCAAATGGACACAAACACACAGGGATTTCTTTAGAATAACAAAAGGTAGGAATCTGCAAAAAAAGTTTGTTAAAATCTTTGTAATGTACATACAGTGAGGGAAAAAAGTATTTGATCCCATGCTGATTTTGTACATTTGCCCACTGACAAAGAAATTATCAGTCTAAAATTTTAATGATAGGTTTATTTTAACAGTGAGAGACAGAATAACAACAAAAATGCATTTTAAAAAAGTTTAATTTTTTTTGCATTTTATTTTATTTTTTCCACAAAAAATAATTTTATTAAAGAAAATTCAAGTGTACAAAGTTGTCAGGGGTATCGAGACAAGTATAAACAATAATCAAATCAAACATGGTTTTACATCAAAAGATAGGAGTAGGAAAACATTTGGGGACTTATACAGTTATAGAAAACTTTTCAGCATATATACTGTGAAAGAACAACCAACCTAGTAATCTCATGGGGGAAAAAACATCCCATAAGTTTCTAGTCACCCCCAATGTGAAGGCAAGGCCGCATGGGCCACTCTCAACAGGCCGTAATGTTGCATTAGAGGCATACGAGATACACTTGCAATCTCAAAAACATGAGAGTAATTGGGTGTTGATGTTGGGGTGAACTATCACAGAAAGGCGTCCTGTCGGTGTGTGCATTTACTGGGATGGGTGGGGAGGGGAATGAAAAGGATATTTGATTTGTGAGAGACTGAGAGTTTGGGGGGGAAAGGAGGGATGCATCGGTGAGAGGGGAAGAAAAGAAGAAAGGGAAAGGAAAGTAAGAGGGGAGTGATGAAAAGAAAAGAGGTGGGTCACGGGGGCCGCCCCTCAATTCCGATCTCCTGAAGCATCTCATGCTACGGGAGAGGTATAACTTGCGTTTAGGGATTCTGAGGTATCAAGAGTTCAAACACTTAAGGGGGAAAATAGGATTTGTAACAGTCTGATGTTTTGAAGTGGGACCAACACGCCCATGTTTGCGAGAATGTCTGTAATCGTTCCTGAGCAGTGTAGATCAATTCCTCTAATTCTTCCGTCTTGGCTATCCTAATCAACCATTCTCTAATGGTAGGTGCATTCGGTGATCGCCAGTGCACAGGTATACAGAGTCTTGCCGCATTGACCATATGCATGGCTAATGATTTGTGATAGGTGCATTTAGGGAGGGTTGTGTGATGTAAGAGGTATTGTGCAGGGTTGTAATCTAGCTCGTAGGTGGTAATGCGTTTTATGAGGGAGTGCACCTCCGCCCAGAAAGGTTGGATGGAGCTGCACTTCCACCAAATGTGGATCATGGAGCCTATTGCTTCTTTACATCTCCAACAGACGTTCGGGATAGAGGGCGAAAATTTGTGCAAGCGCGAAGGCGTCCTATACCATTTGGTTATAATTTTATATACATTTTCTTGGATCGCTACATTCATCGATCCCTTATGAGCATGTGTAAAGATGGTTCCCCAATCCTCGTCAGTAAGAGTTAGGTTCAGGTCCTTTCCCCACGAAATACATGTGGGCATTGTCGCTGAGGAGGGGGAATCATCCTGGAGAAGAGTGTAAATGTAGGATATGAGGTGTCTTTGTGGTGCGGAGCGTAAACAGAGGGTTTCAAACGGAGTGGGTCGCCTTGTCCATGTCTCAATTGGGGTTCTAGAAGTGAGATAATGTCTCAGCTGCCTATAAGACCAAAAGGGGAACGAATGTGTGAGCGATTCAGAAACTAAGTCCTCATAAGACCTAATTTTACCTTCCTGAAAGAAGTGTTGTGCTCGTTAATCTTCGTGCGGCCACTCGTTTTGAAGGAATGCAGTGCAGTTACCAGGAGGGAAATCCGGATTCCCCCTCAATTCGGTCATTGGACCTAGGTATGATGAAAGGTTGTGTATAGACACTGCTTTGTGAAAGGCCATTAGAGAGGGGTATATCAGCGGATGTGTCTTAAGTGATTGGGGCCATTGATGGGGTGGAATCCAGGGTAGTATGTGTGTAGGGGTACGTATAAAGTGATTTTATAAGGTAACCCAAGTTTTCCCCAAATGGTGTACCCTCCAGTCTACAATTCTAGTCAGGTGGCATGCAAGATAATATTTTTGGAGGTCTGGAAGGCCAATCCCACCCGCAGTTTTAAAGAGGGTTAGACGGGAATATTTGATGCGTGGTTGGCCATTCTTCCGCAGGAAGGTTGTACAGGCTTTCCTGTATGCCACAAAAAAGGAAGGGGGAAGATGGATTGGGAGCGTCTGCATTAGATATAACAGGCGGGGGAGCACAACCATTTTAATAATGGCCGCACGGCCAAACCAGGACACGTTCAGATTGGTCCATTCCTTTAGGTGCGTTTGAATTTTGAAAAGGGCAGCCAAGAAATTGTGGCTGTAGAGGTCTACTGTTTTCCTGGTGATCTGGGTGCCGAGGTATGTAATGGCTTCTTTCTTCCACTGAAACGGGAAGGATTCTTGGCAATGTACTACATCCTGTGGGGGTAGAGAGATATTCAACGCATGTGACTTTGAATAGTTAATCTTGAGATTTGACATTTCTCCAAATTGTTTGATGTCTTTCAGTAGATTGGGTACGGAGATTCGGGGGGATTGTAGGGAGAGCAGTATGTCATCTGCAAAAGCTGCAAATTTGAATTCTCTACGTGCTATGGTGATACCTTTGATGTCGGTGTTGTTGCGCAATCTGTTCAGAAGGGGTTCTAGTGGCAGGACAAAAATCAATGGGGAAAGGGGGCAACCCTGGCGTGTCCCGTTGCTGATAGAGAAGGCGCCCGACAGGAGGCCATTAGTCTTTACCCTCGCCGAGGGGTTGGTATATAGGGCGTTAATGTATGCAAACATGCGGGGCAAGAGGCCTACTCCCCTCAGAACCTCCTGCATATAGTCCCACGCCACCCTGTCAAACGCCTTCTCAGCATCAAGGGACAGAAGAAAGCCCTCAGTGCCCGACGATTGTAACCAGTGTTGTATGTTCAGAGTGCGGATGGTATTGTCCCTGGCCTCCCTACCCGGGATAAATCCCACCTGGTCTGGCATTATGAGGCCAGGGATAAGGGGAAGTAATCTATTAGCTAGAATCTTAGCGTACAATTTGATATCTACATTAAGTAGAGAGATAGGTCTATAGTTGGAGGCTAGAGAGGGGTCCTTCCCCTCCTTCGGAATAACTGTAACGTGGGCTTCTAGTAATCTGCCTGGTGAGGCATGTGGGTCTGCCAGGGAATTAAACATATTAAGTAACTCAGGTGACAACGTGTCTTGAAAGGCTTTGTAGTATATTAATGGGAGACCATCCGGACCAAGGCTTTTTCCCACTTTCATTTGCTTTATAGCTAGGTGGAGTTCTTCTTTGGAAAGACCTTTAATCGGAAAGCACGTTGGGTTGCTTTCGCCCCCTCTGTACTTTTCTGGGGCAGGTTGTACAGTTCAGAGTAGAAGGTCTCGAAATGGCCAGCTATCTCATCATTCCTAGAGAGGAGTGTGCCTTGGCTGTCTCTTATTTGGTGAATCCTAGATGTTAGTTTAGCTGTTTGAATTGTGCGTGCCAGCAATCTGCCACTCTTGTTGCCGTGTTCATAAAACACTTCATAAAACACTTTCTGTTGGAGGACATAGTGTCTCCTTGTGCGTTTTCCGAGTTCATCTAGTAGTGCCGATCTAGCGTGTAAAAGGTCTTGTAAAGTGGTTTGTGATGTTGATTGTTTATGGGCAGTTTCAAGTCTGTTTATCGTTTTGATGAGCGTTCTAATTTGTTCTTGGTGCCTCCTTTTGGCTGCTGTTGCCAAGGAAATGAGTTTCCCCCTCAGCACGCACTTGTGTGCTTCCCATAGTGTGACCGGGGTAATATCTGGGGTGGAGTTTTCCTGGAAGTAAAGTTGAATATGGGATCTAATCTGATCGACCGTTACTGGGTCTTTTAGTAGAGTGGGGTTCAAACGCCAGGTTTTAGTTGATTCGTTTGATTCAGGGAAAGTGAGTGTCACGGAGATTGGGTGGTGGTCGGATAGGAACATAGGTTCTATAGTTGCCCGTGTGAGAAATGATAAATCAGTTTGAGAGAGAAAGAAGTAATCGATTCTAGAGTATTTTTGGTGTGGGGGAGAAAAGAAAGTGTAGTCTTTGTCCTTTGGGAAAAGGGTGCGCCAGGTGTCATAGAGAGTCAGGTTTTGGAGTTGGAGTTTGATCTGACGGAGTGCTCAGTAGGATATAGCGGAGGAACCTGAGGAGGTGTCTAGCGTGGGGTTCAGTGGCACGTTGAAGTCCCCACCTAGGATTAGCATGCCTTCCTGAAAGATGGTCAAGAGGTCACCCACTTTTCTAAAGAATGCAACTTGATGTTCGTTCGGGCTGTAGATATTGGCCAAGGTGATTGGTTTGGATGCATACGTACCCTTGAGGAAGATATATCTACCCTCGGGGTCAATCAGTGAGTCAGCTAATTGGAAATCTGCATATCTAGAGATAAGTACTGAAACCCCTTTGGTTTTAGAGTCTGGGTTTGTGGAATGCAGTGCATGTTTGTAGAGATGGTTTGCTAGTTTAGGGATGGCATCTGACCGAAAATGAGTCTCCTGGAGTAATAAGAAGTGTGCCTTGTGTTTGGACAGGGCGGAAAGAACCTGAGATCTCTTTTCTGGCAGGTTTAAACCTTTCACATTTAGTGATAGGCACTTAAGGGATAAATGGTTAAGTTTGGACAACTGGTCAGGACACATTTTGTGGGGTGTCGAGTTAGAATGTCGCAAGGCGTATGCAGGTAAGAGCAGGACCAGGAACGAGAGTAAACAACAAAGAAAGATAGAGAGAAAAAAAAAGGGGGGGGGAGAGTAGAAGATAGAGAGGATAGCAAATACAGAAGAGAGAGGAAGGAAAGAAAATAATTAGATCTTGGAGTACAGGTCTTTGGGCAATGAGATCAGGGGGGGACCAAGGAAAGGGAAAAGGAGGTTAGATGAGGTGGGCCAGCAGTGGGAGGCCCACGTAACTTAGGGGAGGAGTTTCCGGAGGTGAAAGTAGGTATATCTATTCACCTATAGAGAAAAGTCCGGGGTTTCAGCTATCGTCCTACTGGACAGCTGTGTGCAGGCAGTAAGCTGGAAGGGGGTCAAGAGAGGTAGCACTCGAGAGGACAATAAGGTCAGGCATATGTAACATATAACATAGGGGGATGGTAATTGTAAAGTTTAAATTATCAGACTAATGGTTGTAGGTTACCCTCGATGAGGAGGGCCATGGGAGAAACAACAGGGAATATAGTCAGACGATAAGTAAACAAGCGAGACTGTCAATGCTAACCATATGGCTAAAACAGACTGTGCAACTAGGTAAGCATTGAGGCTCTTGTCATGTAACTAAACATAAGGTAACAACAATGTTTAAGCAATGAACTAAACCCAAAAAATAACAGAACGTGTAAGGTTCGCAAGCGACACAACCCCCTTCTCTCCTCTCCATCCCCCAGGTCACAATTTTGCTTGTGAGCGGTAATGAAATAAAGGATTTGGTGCAATTGGAGCTCCTATGATCTGAGCACAGAGGTGGTATTTAACCCTGTTCCCATTGCGGGGTATGCGGGTCCTGTAGCTGGGTGCGTGGGAGTAAGGACTAGTAGGGTTTAAGTGGTAGGTGTGTTTTGCATGAGGGTGTTCTTTATAACCGGGTACGTGGAGGTGATAATCATTACTGCAAGAATGTGGAAGGTGTTCTCCTGAGGATACATCAGTGTACTATAGTGTACCTCCCCCCAACACAAATCAGCCCAGCTATCTTGCCCATCTGGCGTTTTCTGTAGGCCAGGGAAGTTGCCAATCTCTACAACGGCCTAGAAGAGTAATGAATCCGGTGCATCAACAGACTGTCTGCTAAACGTCTCATCGATCTGGTGCAAGTCTCAGGCTGTCCTCCACTGTTGGATCAGGAGCCTATAAATACCGGCAGCTTGCAAAAAAAAAAAAAAGGGGGGGCCATGCCGATTTTTGTTCCTTCGGCTTCAACACAGAGTCTCTGATCAGAGCACAGGAT
Organism: Rana muscosa; assembly: GCA_029206835.1. Lineage (NCBI taxonomy): Eukaryota > Metazoa > Chordata > Amphibia > Anura > Ranidae > Rana > Rana muscosa. Next base: position 203,876,127 of record CM055116.1, on the reverse strand, counting down.
GAGTATAGGTGCCAAGACGCCAGAGTAGTAACAAAAGGATCACTAGGCAGTACCGCAATGGTGCATACAGATACTCAGGAGAGTGTCAAGCATAGACAATCTTTATGGTACAATTAGAACAGTACCTGTTTAAGATCAGTCCTTGGAGAGTTTCTTGTACCTGGTAGAAAGGTGGGAGGAAGGGGTCATTACGTCATGTCTGGAATTCCTGAACGTTCATTGTGATGGAGCACTTGCGGGAGCAAAAAGACAAATGGAGAAGGTCAAAAACAAAACATGGAAAAGGAGGAAACTCCATTATCTGACGCGTGGGTCAGCAATCGTATGTCTAGCAGGTCACATGTCACGGTGTTCCCTTCGAGGGGTGTCAGCATGACCAGGAGGGCGTGGGGAAAGATCCCGATGGGAAGGGCGGTCCCCCGGAGATGTGGGATCTAGTCTACGGCGTCTGGATCGTTGACGCTGAGCCTTAGGTGACGACACGTGCGAGACCACGGTTCTGTGGGGAAGTAAAATGAGTGCCAGTCAGGGATGTCAACAGGCGGTAAATCAAGTTGCTCGCAGAAGCTAGATAGGTCTTCCGGTGTTCGGAGAAGTGCCGTGCGCCCTCTGGCGGTTGCTGATAAGCAGAACGGGAATTTCCATCTGTATTGAATGTTGCGGGATCGCAATGTATCCAGCAGGGGGCGTAAGGTACGTCTGTTTTGCAGTGTAATTTGGGACAAGTCCTGAAATAGTTTTATGTCGGCGCCATTATGTATAATGCGTCCCCTGTCCCTCGCTTTTCTGAGGATCTCCTCTTTCAGAGGAAAGTTCACAAGACAGCATATTATGTCCCTGGGGGGCTCGGAATCCCTGGGGAGGGGTCTTAGGGCACAGTGTAGTCTCTCCATCTCTATGGGGGATTCTGTGGGTCTGTCAAGCAGGTCATTAAAGATGGCGCATATTGTCTGTGATAGGGAGGCCTGTTCTATTCCCTCTGGGACTCCTCTGATTCGGACATTGTGTCTACGGCCCCGATTGTCCAAATCTTCCACTTGTCTGTGTAGTTCGAACATGTGTGGCAAGTGCATATCGTACGTTTTTTGTACTTGCCTGATTGCTGCAGCTTGGAGCTGTGAATCCTCCTCCACTTCAGTCAGGCGGCTATTCATCCCCTGAATTTCCAGCTTGAGGTCAGAGATGGCAGCCGTCAGTGTGTACTTGATGTCTAGGGAGACCATCTGCAGGTCTCTTTGCAGATCAAGGAGGCTCGGATTCGTAGATCTGTTGTTGCCCGGCAGCGGCTCGGTGGCACATCTAGGCGAGCTCGGTGATGAGGCCTGGGAGTCCTGTGAGGCCTGCGACTTCGCGTGGTGCATTGAGGCCCGGGTCCGGAACATCTCCGGTATGTTGCCGCTGACTTGTGTTGTGGAGTCCTTCTGGGAGCGAGGTGTCGAGGCGCTCCTATTCGATCGGCCCATTCTTAAAAGATTAAGAAAATTCCCCAAAAGAAGCGTTAAGTGTCCTCAGAGTGCAGGAGCTCTCAAATCATGCGGCTATCTCGAGTCCCGTCCAAGCCTTTTTTTGCATTTTAATAAGTGAAATAAGTATTTGACCCCTTTGCAAAACATGACTTAGTACTTGGTGGCAAAACCCTTGTTGGCAATCACAGAGTTCAGATGTTTCTTGAAGTTGGCCACCAGGTTTGCACAAATCTCAGGAGGGATTTTGTCCCACTCCTCTTTGTAGGTCCTCTCCAAAGTCACTAAGGTTTTGAGTCTGAAGTTTTGGTAACCCGAATGTTCAGATCCCTCCACATATTTTCTATGGGATTAGGGTCCTTTTTCCCCCCACAAATATAGCTTTCTTTTGGTGGTATTTGATCACCTCTGGGATTTTTAATTTTTTTTGCAATATAAATGAAAAAAGACTGCAAATTTTGAAAAAATAATATATTTTATAATTTTTGTTATAAAAAAAATCCAAAAAACAAAATTTTAGTCATACATTTAGCCCAAAATGTATTCAGCCACATGTCTTGGGTAAAAAGAAATTCAATAAGCGTATATTTATTGGTTTGCGCAAAATTTATAGCGTCTACAAACTATGGTAAATTTACTGGAATTCACGTAGCTTTTTGTTTGACTGCCTATCTCATTTCTTGAGGTTCTAAAATGGCAGGCAGTACAAAACCCCTCTAAATTACCAATTTTTGGAAAGTAGACACCCCAAGGAATTTGCTAAGAGGCATTTTGAGCCCTTTGAATGTTTTTTTTTTTTTTCCACAAGTGATTGAAATATGACAAAAAAAAAAGTTTTGACTGAAATGATATATTGCTCACACATGCCATGGGTATATTTGGAATTACACCCCAAAATGCATTCTTCTGCTTCTTCTGAGTAGGGGGATATCACATGTGTGAGACTTTTTAGCCACTGGATTGCTTTTACATGAAAGCCGACCACCAGCTGAAAAAAACGATGCCAAGATGATACCTAAACCTGCAGGCAATATTCCGGTATAACAACTCAAAGTCCATCAACATACCAGTACATCGCTGGTCCTTGTTGGGCATATATTGTAATGTTCTTCTTTTTATGCAGCCTAACAGATTCTTCCATTCACATTGAATGATCAGTGGTATATACACCATTAGAATACCGCCCTGCATCCACCCACTTCTAATGATGGGCATACATGCACCGTCCAGACACTATTCTAGTAATAGAGTTGTGTGTGCGTGCGTGTGTGTTAGTGCTACTGGCAATCAAAGGGTTAAAATCTGACGCTGTCTGGGATTGTCGCTAACTAGCGCTAACACCTAAACGTGACACTAATACAGTGATAAGAAAAAAAATCTGTACACTATACTAATGCCACTGTGACAGGGAGTGAAAGGGTTAACTGGGGACTGATCAAAGGGCTAAACCTTTATTAGGGGATATATTGGGGGTACCCTAAACCTACCAGGGGCTGCCACTAACTGCCCTAACGCTGTTTAGTGTCACCAATACAGTGATTAATAAAAAATATGAGCACTGCACTTGGTGACACTGTGACAGGGAGTGAAAGGGTTAACTGGGGGGGGGGGAGATCAGGGGGAGAAAATACGTGCCTACATGTACTGGTGTTAGTGTAATGTTGGTGTACTTACTGTGAGATGCTTCTCTTCCGCACACTGGAACCAAAAGGACTCCAGGATGGGAGATTGCATCACTTCCTCTGCCTGTGTTTACATTACACAGGCAGAGGAAGTTTGTCCATTGTCAGAACCGATCAGCATGTCAAGGCCATAAATCATTGGTCTGGACCTGTTGACTAGAGAAGAGCCAAACACCCCCCCCCCCCGGTTCGGATCATCCCCATCTTGATTTTCCCCTTACAAGTTACTGATTGAGGCTTCTCAGAACTCATCGGATGTGATTGTATTGGCATTTGTTAATTATCACCTGTCTTCTCAGGTATGTTCCTTTTCTTTCATTTGTTAGATTTTCTACCCCATATTGTGAACTTCCTTTTCCATGCTAATAGTTTTTTACTGGGCATGGGGATTTGGTTCCTATAGATATTATTAATTTACCTACAATATACCTATTTGCAGGTTCTACTTTATTCTACTTGCCTTTGCTCTCTGTGGCTTTGATACCGTGGATGGTCCCTTTATCTGCATAGCTGTTTTCATCTCTGGGAACGTTTTCTTTTTTTTTCTTTGACCTTCTGCTTCTCGTGCAAATTGGAGTTCTTTGGTGAGTGCAGATTTGTCATTCAAGTCGTGATTATTATATTTTTTTCATTAATATTTTGGACCACATTGTTTGTTAACCAATTATATTATTTCTACTTTAAGAAAAAATATTCTTTCTTTCAATCAATATCACCTTGCATTAAATTTGCTCAATGTATATTTTATGCTGTTTTTAATGTACAACAAACTCGCTATATATCCATATTTGCTTGACAAATGCAAATTTTTATCTTTTAGTATGACCTGCGTTTACTGTCAATTAAAACTCCTGAAGAAGCTTTTTTTGAGCGAAACTAGTAGAGTGACTCTTGACGACAGCTCATCATGTTTTTGTGACTCCTCTGTTATGTACTGTATGTGGATGGTCTTTTCAATATTTGCTTGTTTGTTTTTAACAATAATTCAATAAACATTGTTTATTTTTTTATAATATATATCCAGTCGGTTGTGACCTATTTTTTAAACACTGTTTAAAAATCCCTGAGCACTCCTGTGCTCATCTTTCCCTTTATTTCTTTCTTATTCAAACGGGATGAGGTGTTCTATATCTGTATGAGTTTGGCCTCTATTCAAAATAACCCCCCCCCCCCCCCCCCCCCGGTTCGGTTCGCACCAGAACATGCGAACAGACAAAAAATTTGTTCGAACACGCAGACACCGTTAAAGTCTATGGGACACGAACATGAAAAATCAAAAGTGCTAATTTTAAAGGTTAATATGCAAGTTATTGTCATAAAAAGTGTTTGGGGACCCGGGTCCTGCCCCAGGGGACATGTATCAATGCAACATTTTTTTTTTAAAACTGCAGTTTTTTCGGGTGCAGTGATTTTAATAATGCTTAAAGTGAAACAATAAAAGTGAAATATTCCTTTAAATTTTGTACCTGGGGAGTGTCTATAGTATGCCTGTAAAGTAGCGCATGTTTCCTGTGCTTAGAACTGTCCCTGCACAAAATGGCATTTCTAAAGAAAAAAAAGTCATTTAAAACTATTTGCGGCTATTAATGAATTGTCGGTCCTGGCAATACAGATCAAAGTCATTGAAAAAAATGGCAGGGGTTCCCCCCCAGTCCATCACCAGGCCCTTTGGGTCTGGTATGAATATTAAGGGGAACCCAAACCCCCCAAAAAAAGCGTGGGGGTCCCCCCTAAATTCCATATCAGGCCCTTCAGGTCTGGTATAGATATTAAGGGGAACCCTGCGCCATTTAAAAAAAATGGCGTGGGGTTCCCCCAAAAATCCATACCAGACCCTTAAGGGGAACAGACCCTTAACCGAGCACACAACCTGGCAGACCGCAGGAAAAGAGGGGGGGACGAGAAAGCGCCCCCCCTCCTGAACCGTACCAGGCCACATGCCCTCAACATGGGGAGGATGTCCCCATGTTGATGGGGACAAGGGCCTCATCCCCACAACCCTTGCCCGGTGGTTGTGGGGGTCTGCGGGCGGGGGGCTTATCGGAATTTGGAAGCCCCCTTTAACAAAGGGAACCCCCAGATCCCGGCCCCCCCTATGTGAATTGGTAAGGGGTTCATTGTACCACTACCATTTCACAAAAAAAGTGTCAAAATGTTAAACATCACAGGAGACAGCTTGGGACAAGTACTTTATTAAAAATAAAAAAATAAAGAAGAGATTCCAGCGATGTAATCCAATAAATCCATCCTCGATCTCCAGCGATGTAATCCAATTCTTGTTCTTCAGCGATGGATGATCTCCGCGACTCCAGCGAGGAACACGCACAGGATCCTGCCTCCACCGAAGGTACCCGGCCAATGACGCAGCGCCAGCCACGGGGCAGGGTCACCCGTCATGTCATTGGGTAACCCCCGGGCTCTCTCCTTGCGCAAGGAGAAAGCCCAGGGGTTACCCAATGAAGTGGACGGGTGACCCCGCTCCGTAACTGGAGAACGAGAATTGGATTACATCGCTGGAGATCGAGGATGGATTTATTGGATTACATCGCTGGAATCTCTTTTTTATTTTTTATTTTTTTATTTTTAATAAAGTACTTGTCCCAAGCCATCTCCTGTGGTTTTTAACATTTTGACATTTTTTTTTTGTAAAATGGTAGGAGTACAATGTACCCCTTACCAATTCACATAGGGGGGCGGGATCTGGGGGTCCCCTTTGTTAAAGGGGGCTTCCAGATTCCGATAAGCCTCCCCGCTCGCAGACCCCCACAACCACCGGGCAAGGGTTGTGGGGATGAGGCCCTTGTCCCCATCAACATGGGGACATCCTCCCCATGTTGAGGGCATGTGGCCTGGTACAGTTCAGGAGGGGAGGGCGCTCTCTGATCCCACCCTCTTTTCAAACGGCCTGCCAGGTTGCGTGCTCAGATAAGGGTCCGGTATGGATTTTTGGGGGAAAATTGAAAAAAAATGGCGCAGGGTTCCCCTTAATACCCATACCAGACCTGAAGGGCCTGATATGGAATTTGGGGGGACCCCCACACTTTTTTTGTTTGGTTCGGGCCTGATATGGACTGGGGGGGGGGGCCTGCCGTTTTATTCAATGACTTTGATCTGTATTGCCGGGACCGACAATTCATTAACCACTTAACGACCGCCCACTGTAAATATACGTCGGCAGAATGGCACCGACAGGCAGAATCACGTATATGTACGTGATTGCCTTTGTATAGTTGGGGGGTCCGATCGGACCCCCCTTCTTTACAGTGAGCGGTCGTTTTACCTTCGGGAGCGATCCGGCATGAGGGGACGGCCGTTCGATTCCGGCCACCCCCTCTCGATCGCTCCCGGCGAATGAGAGCTTCCCCTGCCTGTGTACTGTTTACACAGGCTGGAGGAAGTGATGTCATCTCTCCTGCTGCGCTCACATATACCGAGCGCCGTACAGGAGAAGATGCAGGTTAGTGCACACAACACTACACTGACACCAGGACACATAGGCACATAAATCGCCCCCCCAGGCCCCCCCAGACACCCCCAGATCACCCCCCAGATCACCCCCCAGCCCCCAGTCACAGTGTCACTGATTGCAGTGACCATTTATTTAGTGATCACTGCAATCAGTGACATTTGTGACTGTAAAAGTGTCAGTACATTCAGTTTTAGGTCCAGTGTAGCCCCCTAACCCCCCCTAATAAAGGTTTAACCCCCTGATCACCCCCCAGATAACCCTTTCACCCCCTAGCACCGCCGTTGCTAAGCGATCATTTTTCTGATTGATGTCTTAGCGTCGGTGATGCTGATCGGTAGCCAGTAATTTTTTTTAGGTTCGCCGCAGGTTTTTAGAGCGTCGGGTACCCCCATATATTACCTAATAAAGGTTTAACCCCCTTGATCGCCCCCCAGGTAACCCTTTCACCCCCTATCACCACTGTCACTAAGCGATAATTTTTCTGATCGATGTTTTAGCGTCGGCGATGCTGATCGGTAGCCAGTATTTTTTTTTAGGTTCGCCGCAGGTTTTTATAGCGTCGGGTACCCCCATATATTACCTAATAAAGGTTTAACCCCCTTGATCACCCCCCAGGTAACCCTTTCACCCCCTAGCACCGCCGTCACTAAGCGATCATTTTTCTGATCGATGTCTTAGCGTCGGTGATGCTGATCGGTAGCCAGTAATTTTTTTTAGGTTCGCCGCAGGTTTTTATAGCATCGGGTACCCCCATATATTACCTAATAAAGGTTTAACCCCCTTGATCGCCCCCCAGGTAACCCTTTCACCCCCTATCACCACTGTCACTAAGCGATAATTTTTCTGATCGCTGTCTTAGCGTCGGTGATGCAGATCGGTAGCCAGTAATTTTTTTTAGATTCGCCGCAGGTTTTTATAGCGTCAGGTACCCCAATATATTACCTAATAAAGGTTTAACCCCCTTGATCGCCCCCCAGGTAACCCTTTCACCCCCTATCACCACTGTCGCTAAGCGATCATTTTTCTGATCGCTGTCTTAGCGTCGGTGATGCAGATCGGTAGCCAGTAATTTTTTTTAGGTTCGCCGCAGGTTTTTATAGCGTCAGGTACCCCCATATATTATCTAATAAAGGTTTAACCCCCTGATCGCCCCCCAGGTAACCCTTTCACCCCCTATCACCACTGTCGCTAAGCGATCGTTTTTATGATCGTTGTCTTAGTGTCGGTGATTCAGATCGGTAGCCAGTAATTTTTTTTTAGGTTCGCCGTCAGGTTTTTATATAGCGTCAGGTACCCCCATATATTACCTAATAAAGGTTTTACCCCCTAATTGCCCCTAGTTAACCCTTTCACCAGTGATCATAATATAAGTGTTACGGGTGACGCTGGTTAGTTAGTTTGCTTTTTATAGTGTCAGGGCACCCGCCGTATATAACCCAATAAAGGTTTAACCCCCTGATCGCCCGGCGGGTGATATCAATTAGGTTTTAGCGTCAGAGAGGGTCTGCGTCACACCCCAGGCAGCGTCAGGTTAGTGCCAGTAACGCTAACACCCACGCGTGAAGCATACACCCCCCTTAGTGGTATAGTATCTGAACAGATCAATATCTGATCTGATCAGATCTATACTAGCGTCCCCAGCAGTTTAGGGTTCCCAAAAACGCAGCGTTAGCGGGATCAGCCCAGATACCTGCTAGCACCTGCGTTTTGCCCCTCCGTCCAGCCCAGGCCACCTAAGTGCAGTATCGATCGATCACTGTCACTTGCAAAACACAACACACATAACTGCAGCGTTCGCAGAGACAGGCCTGATCCCTGCAAATCCAGTGCTCTAGGAGGTGATTTCGCCACCACAGTTTAAAAAAAAAAAACATATATGCCGAAGCATTGGGGCAGCAGGGGCGGAGGAGCGATTTTGCTCCTAATGCCGCATACATACGGTCGAAATTCCGACGGAGGCTTGCCCGTGGAAAAGTCTGACCATGTGTACGCGGCATAACTTTTGCGGGAAGATGCCCCCATGCTTCGGCATATATAAATGGTGCATGTATGCCCATCATTAGAAGTGGGTGGATGAATGGCGGTATTCTAATGGTGGGCATACCCACCGATCAATCTTTTTTTTTCGTTCAGCCAACAGGCTGCATGAAAAAAAAGATTACAATACATGTCCAACAAGGACCAGCAACGTACTGGTATGTTGCTGGACTTTGAATGTTTATACCAGAATGATGCCTGCGGGTTTAGGTATCATCTTGGTATCATTCTTTTTAGCCAGCGGCCGGCTTTCATGTAAAAGCAATCCTAGTGGCTAATTAGCCTCTGGACTGCTTTTACAAGCAGTGGGAGGGAATGTCCCCCCCCCGGATATAAAAAGCGCCATTGGGAAATTGGGAAAGCATTTTATCACACCGATCTTGGTGTGGTCAGATGCTTTGAGGGCAGAGGAAAGATCTAGGGTCCAATAGACCCCAGTTTTTTCAAAAAAGAGCACCTGTCATTAACTATAGCTATCATAGGGGATATTTACATTCCCTGAGATAACAATAAAAATGATAAAAAAAAAAAAAAATGGAAGCAACAGTTTAAAAATAAAATAAAAAAGCAAAATTAATAATAAAAAAAAAAAAAAAAAAGCACCCCTGTCCTGCCCTAATCTTGCCCAATGGCGAACGCAAGCGTCGGTCTGGCGTCATATGTAAACAGCAATTGCATCATGCATGTGAGGTATCAACGCGAAGGTCAGATCGAGGGCAGTAATTTTAGCAGTAGACCTCCTCTGTAAATCTAACGGGGTAACCTGTAAAGGCTTTTAAAGGATTTTAAAAATGTATGTAGTTTGTCGCCAATGCGCGTTTGTGCGAAATTTTAAAGCATGTCGTGTTTGGTATCTATGTACTCGGCCTAAGATCATCTTTTTTATTTCATCAAACATTTGGGCAATATAGTGTGTTTTAGTGCATTAAAATTAAAAAAAGTGTATTTTTTCCCCAAAAAATGCATTTGAAAAATCGCTGCGCAAATACTGTGTAGAAAAAAAAAATGCAACACCCACCATTTTATTCTGTAGGGCCTTTGCTTTAAAAATATATATAATGTTTGGGGGTTCAACATAATTTTCTTGCAAAAAAAAATATGTTTTCATGTAAACAAAAAGTGTCAAAAAGGGCTGTCTTCAAGTGGTTAGAAGAGTGGATGTAAGCTTCCTAATGTTGTGTATAAAATGCCAGAACAGTTCAAAACCCCCCCAAATGACCCCATTTTGGAAAGTAGACACCCCAAGCTATATACTGAGAGGCATGTCGAGACCATGGAATATTTTATATGTTGACACAAGTTGCGGAAAAAAGAATTTTTTTTATTTTTTTTTGCACAAAGTTGTCACTAAATGATATATTGCTCAAACATGCCATGGGCATATGTGGAATTACACCCCAAAATACATTCTGTTGCTTCTCCTGAGTACGGGGATACCACATGTGTGAGACTTTTTGGGAGCTTAGCCGCGTACGGGACCCCAAAAACCAATCACCGCCTTCAGGCTTTCTAAGGGTGAAAATTTTTGATTTCACTTCTCACTGCCTATCACAGTTTCGGAGGCCATGGAATGCCCAGATGGCACAAAACCCCCCCAAATGACCCCATTTTGGAAAGTAGACACCCCAAGCTATTTGCTGAGAGGTATTGTGAGTATTTTGCAGATCTCGCTTTTTGTCACAAAGTTTTGAAAATTGAAAAAAAAAATGTTCTTTCTTCATTTTCAGAAACAAATGAGAGCTGTAAAATACTCACCATGCCTCTCAGCAAACAGCTTGGGGTGTCTACTTTACAAAATGGGGTCATTTGGGGGGGGGTTTGTGCTATTTTGGCATTTTATGGCCTTCGAAACTGTGATAGGTAGTGAGGAGTCAAATCAAAAATTTGTGCCTAGAAATCCTGAAGGCGGTGATTGGTTTTCGGGGTCCCGTACGCGGCTAGGCTCCTAAAAAGTCCCACACATGTGGTATCCCCGTACTCAGGAGAAGCAGCAAAATTTATTTTGGGGTGCAATTCCACATATAACCATGGCATGTGTGAGCAATATATCATTTAGTGACAACTTTTTGTAATTTTTTTTTTTGTTGTCATTATTCAATCACTTGGGACAAAAAAAAAATATTCAATGGGCTCGACAGGCCTCTCAGCAATTTCCTTGGAGTGTCTACTTTCTAAAATGGGGTCATTTGGGGGGGGGGGGGTTTTGTGCTATTTTGGCATTTTATGGCCTTCAAAACTGTGATAGGTAGTGAGGAGTGAAATCAAAAATTTGCGCCCTTAGAAATTCTGAAGGCGGTGCTTGGTTTCCAGGGGCCCGTACGCGGCTAGGCTCCCAAAAAGTCCCACACATGTGGTATCCCCGTACTCAGGAGAAGCAGCAAAATGTATTTTGGGGTGCAATTCCACATATAACCATGGCATGTGTGAGCAATATATCATTTAGTGACAACTTTTTGTAATTTTTTTTTTTTTTGTCATTATTCAATCACTTGAGACAAAAAAAAATATTCAATGGGCTCAACATGCCTCTCAGCAATTTCCTTGGGATGTCTAATTTCCAAAATGGGGTCATTTGGGGGGTTTTGTACTGACCTGCCATTTTAGCACCTCAAGAAATGAGATAGGCAGTCATAAACTAAATCGCTGCGCAAATACTGTGTAGAAAAAAAAAATTGCAACACCCACCATTTTATTCTGTAGGGCCTTTGCTTTAAAAATATATATAATGTTTGGGGGTTCAACATAATTTTCTTGCAAAAAAAAAATATGTTTTCATGTAAACAAAAAGTGTCAAAAAGGGCTTTGTCTTCAAGTGGTTAGAAGAGTGGATGTAAGCTTCCTAATGTTGTGTATAAAATGCCAGAACAGTTCAAAACCCCCCCCAAATGACCCCATTTTGGAAAGTAGACACCCCAAGCTATATACTGAGAGGCATGTCGAGACCATGGAATATTTTATATGTTGACACAAGTTGCGGAAAAAAGACAATTTTTTTTTTTTTTTTTGCACAAAGTTGTCACTAAATGATATATTGCTCAAACATGCCATGGGCATATGTGGAATTACACCCCAAAATACATTCTGTTGCTTCTCCTGAGTACGGGGATACCACATGTGTGAGACTTTTTGGGAGCCTAGCCGCGTACGGGACCCCAAAAACCAATCACCGCCTTCAGGCTTTCTAAGGGTGAAAATTTTTGATTTCACTTCTCACTGCCTATCACAGTTTCGGAGGCCATGGAATGCCCAGATGGCACAAAACCCCCCCAAATGACCCCATTTTGGAAAGTATACACCCCAAGCTATTTGCTGAGAGGTATTGTGAGTATTTTGCAGATCTCGCTTTTTGTCACAAAGTTTTGAAAATTGAAAAAAAAAAAGAAAAAAAAATGTTCTTTCTTCATTTTCAAAAACAAATGAGAGCTGTAAAATACTCACCATGCCTCTCAGCAAACAGCTTGGGGTGTCTACTTTCCAAAATGGGGTCATTTGGGGGGGTTTTGTGCTATTTTGGCATTTTATGGCCTTCGAAACTGTGATAGGTAGTGAGGAGTCAAATCAAAAATTTGTGCCTAGAAATCCTGAAGGCGGTGATTGGTTTTCGGGGTCCCGTATGCGGCTAGGCTCCTAAAAAGTCCCACACATGTGGTATCCCCGTACTCAGGAGAAGCAGCAAAATTTATTTTGGGGTGCAATTCCACATATAACCATGGCATGTGTGAGCAATATATCATTTAGTGACAACTTTTTGTAATTTTTTTTTTTTTTTTTGTCATTATTCAATCACTTGGGACAAAAAAAAAAATATTCAATGGGCTCGACAGGCCTCTCAGCAATTTCCTTGGAGTGTCTACTTTCTAAAATGGGGTCATTTGGGGGGGTTTTGTGCTATTTTGGCATTTTATTGCCTTCAAAACTGTGATAGGTAGTGAGGACTGAAATCAAAAATTTACACCCTTAGAAATCCTGAAGGCGGTGCTTGGTTTCCGGGGTCCCGTACGTGGCTAGGCTCCTAAAAAGTCCCACATATGTGGTATCCCCGTACTCAGGAGAAGCAGCAAAATGTATTTTGGGGTGCAATTCCACATATAACCATGGCATGTGTGAGCAATATATCATTTAGTGACAACTTTTTGTAATTTTTTTTTTTGTCATTATTCAATCACTTGGGACAAAAAAAAAAAATATTCAATGGGCTCAACCTGCCTCTCAGCAATTTCCTTGGGGTGTCTACTTTCTAAAATGGGGTCATTTGGGGGGGTTTTGTACTGCCCTGCCATTTTAGCACCTCAAGAAATGAGATAGGCAGTCATAAATTTAAAGCTGTGTAAATTCCAGAAAATGTACCCTAGTTTGTAAACGCTATAACTTTTGCGCAAACCAATAAATATACGCTTATTGACATTTTTTTTACTAAAGACATGTGGCTGAATACATTTTGGCCTAAATGTATGACTAAAATTGAGTTTATTCATTTTTTTTTATAACAAAAAGTAGAAAATATCATTTTTTTTCAAAATTTTCGGTATTTTTCCGTTTATATCGCAAAAAATAAAAATCGCAGAGGCAATCAAATACCATTAAAAGAAAGCTCTATTTGTGTGAAGAAAAGGACGCAAATTTCGTTTGGGTACAACATTGCATGTCCGCACAATTTACAGTTAAAGCAGCGCAGTGCAAAATTCTGAATTCACCTCTGGTCCTTTAGCTACCAAATGGTCCGGGGCTTAAGTGGTTAATAGCCACGAGTAGTTTTAAATGACTTTTTTTCCTTTAGAAATTGCATTTTGTGCAGGGACAGTTCTAAACACGGGAAACATGCGCTACTTTACAGGCATACTATAGACTCCCCCCAGGTGCAAAATTTAGAGGAATATTTCACTTTTATTGTTTCACTTTAAGCATTATTAAAATCACTGCAACCGAAAGAACGGCCGTTTATAAAACGTTTTTTGGCATTGATACATGTCCCCTGGGGCAGGACCCAGGTCCCCAAACACTGTTTATGACAACAACTTGCATATTAACCTTTAAAATTAGCACTTTTGATTTCTCCCATAGACTTTTAAAGGGTGTTCTGCGGCTTTTCGAATTTCCCGCGAACACCCCAAATTGTTCGCTGTTCGCCGAACGGGCGAACAGCCAATGTTCGACTCGAACTCATGTTCAACTCCAACATAAAGCTCATCCCTACTGTTGAGTGATCGGTTCTGACTTTGCGCTGCCGGGCCGCCCTGCATTAATATATGTTCATGGGGCGGAACTGGTTAATGTACTTCTTCTTGAGCCACTCCTTTGTTGCCTTGGCCGTGTGTTTTGGTTCATTGTCAAGTTCTCACCCAAGATTTGACAGTACATGGCCATCGTCCCTTTGATGAGGTGAAGTTGTCTTGTCCCCTAAGCTGAAAAAAAAAACCAAAGCATAATGTTTTCACCTCCACGTTTGACGGTGGGGATGATGTTCTTGGGGTCGTGGGCAGCATTCCTCCTCCTCCAAACATGGCGAGTGTTGAGTTGATGCTAAAGAGTTAAATTTTGGTCTTATCTGACCACAACACTTTCACCCAGTTCATTCAGATTTTCATTAGCAAACTTCAGACGGGCCTGTACATGTGCTTTCTTGAGCAGGGGGTCCTTGCGGGTGCTTCAGGATTTCAGTCCTTCATGGATAGTTTGTTACCAATTGTTTTCTTGGTGACTATGGTCTCAGCTGCCTTGAGATCATTGACAAGATCCTCCCATGTAGTTCTGGGCCAATTCCTCACCGTTCTCGTGATCATTGAAACTCCATGAGGTGAGATCTTGCATGGAGCCCCAGACCGAGGGAGATTGACAGTTATTTTGTGTTTCTTCCATTTGCGAATAATCGCACCAACTGTTGGCACCCTCTCACCAAACTGCTTGGCAATGGTCCTGTAGCCCATTCCAGCCTTGTATGTCTACAATCTTGTTCCTGACATCCTTGCCAGCTCTTCTTTGGTCGTGGTCATGGTGGAGAGATAGCAATCTGATTGATTAATTGCTTCTGTGGACAGGTGTCCTTTATACAGGTAACAAGCTGAGATTAGGAGCACTCCCTTTTAAGAGAGTGCTCCTAATCTCAGCTCGGTACCTGTATAGAAGACACCTTGGAGCCAGAAATCTTGCTGATTGATAGGGGATCAAATACTTATTTCAGTAATTAAAATGCAAATCAATTTATCGTTTTTTTGAAAAGCGTTTTTCTGCTATTTTTGCTGTTATTTTGTCTCTTACTGTTAAAAAAAACTTTCCATTAAAATTGAGTCGGAAGGAAGTAGAGAGAAGACATTACTAGAAGTGTCAGCAGAGGAGATCATTGCAGCATCTGATGTGATTCATTGTATCCTTTGGAGTTCTTTTTGGATGCTGATACTCCCTGTTCAATATCGGGTGGAGCCCATTTACCACACCATTGTTCCTGTTTCGGGAGATCCCATTGAGGTTACTCCCTCAAGATTACCTGTTTGACCTATGTGCTATATAGTACATGTGTCCATCGAATCTGGTAAGCGTAACAACTTTACCATATTGATTGTACTTCTAAGATCAAGTTGAACTACTCAAGGAAGACTTTTGTAAAAAAAATTCATTTTCACTTTATTTTTGATTTAAGATGGACTTTTCCAAGATGGTTTTATATTCATTTTGAAATTATCTCTGATTGTTACGTTCATATATTCATTCACATATATATATAAATATATATATATTTTCACCTTGCATTGAAAATTTTGGCCACCTTCGATTCACATGTATTTCAATTTGTTCACTTGAGCTCCACACTAATATTGTTTTAACCTTGTTTGCACTATATGTCTAGTGGTGTGTTGGCAGCTTATCCATTCTCTATGCGCAATATTTCTTTATTTTATATTAAAATTATAGACTGATCATTTCTTTGTCAGTGAGCAAACGTACAAAATCAGCAGGGGATCAAATACTTTTCTCCCTCACTGTAGATCACCCAGAGGGAAATGTTTTTTTTTCAACAAAAGTCGAGTTACTCTTTAACATACCAAGCTGTCCAAGAAAAGTAGACGATAGAGGGTTGAGTCACGCCTTTTAAAACTGACAGGGGTGCTTACAATGGTCAGCTTTTATTCATTCATAAACAAAATAAACCTTTATCCCAAAACTTTTGATCTCACTGCTTAAAGTGGTTGTAACCCTAAAAAAAAAAAATTAATTCTTCCATTTCTATCTTGTAAAATACCTAGTTGATCCTGCCTGTTCCTGTGTCTCATTGTCTGTGCTGACCACAGTAATCATGGCTGCTGATCCATAATTGCCATGGTCAGTTTACGTGACTCCGTCATCCCACTGCCCTGCTCTAACAGGCTCTGACAGTCTCCCCCTCTCCCCCCCTCCCTCCCTGGCAGCGGGAGAGCGTCTCTCCTACCTGCCCCTCTTGTCGCTATTCAGCTGCAATATGCAGCATAACTTCATGTACCCCATCCAGTTTAGGCTGCCATTAACAACAATGTATGTGATTATTATTTTTTTTAAATTAAAAAAAAGTGAGTTTATTGCACAGTAAATGCATGGCATGAAGTCAGACACACTACAGTGATATAAAACAGTTGTACTAAGATAGAATTAAAGATTACATAGATGTTACCGACAGCACAAAACAATGAAATGTATTGGAACATATTGTGTAAGCACATAAAAAATAAATAAACACACCTAAATATGGAACAACATAAAACAGTTCACTCAGAGCCCTGAGGGTTAACCAGAACCCAATATGTGGTTTATAAAACCACCATAACCATGGAGCTTCAACACCAACTCAAATCTAATTCCATCTAGTCACTGCTGGCCTTCCCCATATACTGTCTTATCCCTGTAGAAGTCTGTCCCTGATCAACTGATGAGGTGCCAGACCCAGGACATCCAACCATGGCTGCCACATAGAATAAAACATATGTAGTGGGGTCTCCTTTAAGACTCTCAGGACTACCTTACCCAGAACCCCATTCGGTACCCAGGATGCAATGTTTCCACCCCAGAGACTCATGGGTGGGGTTATATAAGGAGGAGGCGTGGCTGCGCTCGGTCTCTTTGGGGAAACGAGACTTCAGTGGAGAGATCTTCCTGTGCGGATCTGCTGTGGTGCAAGGCCTGAAGCCTGGGGCCTTGCGCTGCTACCCAAAAGAGCCTTCCACCCCATCGCGAGCCTGGGTGGCATCTGACTCGGTTTCTTCAACCGCTGCTGAGTCGGAGACCCGACCGCTGCAGGCGCTGTGTGTGGAAACACAGCAGGTGGAAGTTCCCGGACTGGGATCGCGTCCGGAGGGGTGAGCGAGCATATGCTCAATCCACAAACTGTATACCATTGTCAGGCCTATAGACTGCCGTGGCCCACCAGTTCCTATTTCAGTTCTTCTAAACCCCCCCCCCACTGGAGATCCATAGCAGAACTGAGTCGAACGGATCTCTAGTGGTGTGTTCTTTGTTGGTACTTTTAACCCTTTGGATTACAAATTGTGTTCCTGAAATGTGCACCACCGTTTAAAGACTTGCATGCAAAGAATTTTACCCCCCCCCAGAGACTGAGTTATATGGTCAGGCTGCATAGTGAAGTACTGTTACACGTGGCGCGTGTGCGCCATATCTTACTAGTTGTAGTGTGTCTATTGCTGCAGGGCTCTGCAGATATATCCCTGTAACTTGTTATAACTGTTGCTTTTATTGCCAGTAGAAGTAAACTCGTTATTCTTCTATCATTGCATTGGTGTCTGAATTTAACCATAGAGCATAAGATATATATTACCCTAGACTAACTGTGCCAGAAGGGGGTCGAGTAAATTGCCGGGGGTTGGCGGAGTTGTCTTCAGGGCCCAAACTAAATCTGCGGCCCTCCTAACTGAAGGTAACGCTACACGTGGGGGTTCTCGTCCGGGATCCTGATACAGCAGGTGAACGCCAGAAGTGCCGGCATGGACCCCATGGACCCGCAAGCGGTAGAAGCGTGGTGCAAAGCCTCTAGGGCAGAGCCAAACCGTTCGATAGTCATCAGCCTCCCTGGGGAGGAATGGTCGACTGAGACGGTAGAGGAGTTAATGAAGTCAGTGTCCCCAGATCACACACCGTGGGTGACGGAGATAAAGTCAGACCCAGACACCTCATATCAGTATGCACTAGTGGAGTACTGGGACGGGATGCCAGAGGCTTGCAAGCGCAAGTGTGTGCGGACGCCAGACAACAGAACCTATAGGTTGGCGCACGCAGTAACTGATAAGAAGGAACCATCACCAACGGGATCACCGCAGGCTGCGGCCCGTACCTCACCAGAAAGAGGAGACGGGGTGACGCCCCCGGTGGCACCTGCACCTGCTACTACTATATCACCAGAATTGATAAAGGCAATAAGGGATCTGCTAACCAAATGTCAGAAGACAAGCACCGTGCATGTAGAGACTAGCTACCAGAGACTGAAGACATTCTCGGGGAGGCTCCCTGTCCCTGCAGGGGAGGAAGACTTCAATACTTGGGTGGAGCAGGCATTACAGGCAGTGGAGGCATGGGAGGTGCCTGAAGCGCAGAAGAGGCAACGAGTGATAGAAAGCCTTAAAGGCGCAGCAGCAGAAGCGGTGAAAAGTTTCCGGTTTGGAAATACAGACTGCACGGCTCAAGACTGTCTAGCTATGCTACAGGAAGAGTTTGGTCAGCTAGAAAAGGTGACAGAGATGGTCTACCAATTCAAACATACTTTCCAACAGCCGAATGAAAAGCTTTCAGAGTATGTCAGAAGACTGAACAGGTTGCTGTGTAAGATTGTATTGAAGAAGGGTATGATGCCCCAAGATACAGATGCAGCAAGAATGAAGCAAGTCTTAAAGGGAGCGTTGCGCTCGGATCCAGTCTGATTGCACCTGAAAACCTCAGGAGGAGGAACGTCACTGACTTACTCTGATTTGATAAAAATCATCAGAGATGAGGAGGCACTGCAGAAGGAGCAGGCAATGATAAAGACAAGTCATGCCCCTACACCAGTGATGGTCAACTCGCTCATGACTCCAGAAAGAGACTCAGAAGTGGACACTTTGAAATCACAAATGTCTCAGGTGTTAGAGATGCTAACCTCTCTGATGGCGAAAGACACACAGGGTCCAGAGAAAGCGGTAGCGAGAAAGGAACTGTTCCCAGCTGTTTCGGCACCCGCATCGCTGCAAGACTGGGGGGACATAATCTGTTTTAACTGTGGAGGAGTTGGCCACATTGCAGCTACATGTTCCAGTCCCAAGAAAAAGAAAACAGATAACCGCAAGCCGGCGGGAAACTCCAGAGGGCCCCGGTGAAGGAGTCAACCGGGTGCCCATCATCTTCAGTGAGCTCCAAGCTGAATGCGAAGCAGAAGAAAAGAGGAGACAAAACCCCTCAGAGGAAACACAACATTCCTCAACAGAGATACACCCCAGAGAAAGGGGGCAAGACCCCTCAGAAGGGGCACAGCATTCCCCAGAGGGGATGCACACCTAAGAAAAACAATAATATCCCTCAGCGGGTCTGTACACCCATTGAAAGGAGGGAAATCAATGCATACCAGGCTCAAGAAAGACTAAAGTCCAAAGGGAGTTGGACGAGAGAGAGTCCAAAGGGAAAGGACCAGAAGAAGGCGACCCCTGCCAGGACATATCCGGAGAAGCTGGTAGGCCCATCTCCTATAGTGCCCATTCAAGTGGAGGGAGTCTACACCAGACCCATCTTGGATACTGGGGCACAAGTGACCCTATTATACCGGGATTTCTACGATAAGCACTTGAGTCACCTGCCCATCCAGAAGATAGAGGAACTGGAAATATGGGGGATTGGAACCCAGAGCTTCCCCTACGATGGCTATCTGCCCATCAAGATGACCTTTGACCCATCTGTGGCTGGGAAGGCTGAAGTGTTTGACACCCTGGCGGTTGTGTGCCCTCGACCGCCAGGAGCCAACAAGAGTTCCCTTATAATAGGAACAAACACGGACCTGGTCCGAAGACTCCTGACCCCTCTAGTGAAAGAGAAGGGGCCAGCGGCCACCAAGATCCACCCCATGCTGAAGACGGCCTACCAACGGCTGGTCCTAGAGTAGAAGACCCCTGGAGAGGGGATAGGGAAGGTGTGGAGACTTGGAAGAGAAGGGGTAGTGTTGCAGCCCGGTAAAGTAACCTGTCTCAGAGCCACTGTGAAGCTTACTTGGGAGCAGCCTGGACCCTTTGTCAAGGGAAGAGTCATCCGGTCTGGAAGTGATACCAGAAGTGATTCCGCTGAAGGCCCTGAAGAAGGCCCATTGTAGAGTTCCGGTGAGTGTTAGGAACACTACAGGTGGCCCCATGGAAATCACAGCCAGGATGCTGCTGGGCCAGGTGAGCCCTGCTGCCCCGGTTACCCTGTCAGAAGTCAAGGGGTACGGGTGAAGGAGGAGATGTTTGGGAGAAGCTGTCCATGGAAAACCCGAATCTGCCCAGGGCTTGGAAAGAGAGAGCCAAGGCCCAGTTGACCAGATGGGAGAAGATCTTCTCCAAAGATGAGTTTGATGTGGGGTGTGCAAGGAGTGCCACCCATCGAATCCGCCTCCAAGAAGACAAGCCCTTCAGAGAGAGGGTCAGGCGGGTCCCACTAGCAGATCTGGAGGATCTAAGGGAACAACTCGCAGAACTCAAGAGGACTGGTGTGATCTGGGAGTCTAGAAGCCCCTATGCCTCCCCGATAGTGGTGGTCAGGAAGAAGAATGGGTCGTTGAGGCTCTGTATAGACTACAGGACTCTCAACAGGAGAACCATACCCGACCAGTACACCACTCCGAGGATAGAGGACGCTTTACAGAGTTTGTCTGGAGCCAAGTGGTTCAGCGTTATGGATCTCAAGAGTGGATACTACCAGATCCCTATGCATCCAGAAGACAAGGGGAAGACAGCCTTCATAACCCCAGTGGGGTTCTTTGAGTTTGATCGAATGCCTCAGGGACTGTCTGGAGCTCCTGCTACCTTCCAACGTCTCATGGAGAAGACTGTAGGAGACATGAACCTTATTGAAGTCCTTGTATACCTGGACGATGTCATTATCTTTGAGAGAACCCTGGAAGAACACGAAGAGAGGCTGGAAAAAGTGTTGAGAAGACTCAGTGAGGAGGGACTCAAGCTTTCGCCTGAGAAGTGTCGGTTCTACCAGTCTTCTGTGAACTATCTGGGGCACATAGTGTCTGAAGAAGCGGTGGCCACAGACCCTGAGAAATTGGAGGCAGTTACCTCCTGGCCACGTCCCACCACAGTAACAGAACTCAGATCCTTCTTGGGGTTCTGCTCCTATTACAGGAGGTTTGTGGAAGGATTCGCCCGAATTGCCAGACCATTGAATGAACTACTCAAGACTGAGGGGGAAGAGGACGACTCAGGGCCCAGGAAGCCGGGAGAGTCAGTCAGAGACCAGTGGAACCAGAAGTGTGAAGAGGCCTTCCAGGCGTTGAAGAAGAGCCTAACCACTGCCCCAGTCTTGGCCTACCCCGACCCAACCAAACCCTATGAACTACATGTAGATGCTAGTCATGACGGTCTGGGAGGAGTACTTTACCAAGAACACGAAGGACAACTGCGGCCTGTTGCCTACGTGAGCAGGAGCCTGACCCCTTCCGAGAAGAACTACCCCACTCACAAGCTGGAGTTCCTGGCCCTTAAGTGGGCGGTAGTAGACAAGCTTAAAGACTACCTGTATGGGGCGGAGTTCACTGTGAAGACCGACAATAATCCCCTTACCTACCTTTTCACCACAGCAAAGCTGGACGCCACTGGACACAGGTGGTTGGCCGCACTGCCTGGATTCGATTTCAACCTAAAGTACAGGCCAGGGGCTGGAAATCGAGATGCAGATGCTCTGTCCAGGAGATCTCATGCCCTCACCAGTGACACAGAAGACTGGACTCAAGTGGCACCTGACGGGGTGCGGGCCCTTTGTCAAGGGGCTGAATTACAAGCCACAGGAGGCTCAAGGGCAGAAGAGATAGGAGTTACCATGGTAGGAGTCCCCAAACAATACTGTGGAGTAACCCAACTGCAGGAAGACCACCTGCCGAAACTGTCCAAGAAGGAACTGAGATGCGACCAATTAGAAGACCCCATGGGGAAATTGGTTCTGGAAGCCCTGGAGAATCAGGATCCAAATAGACTCCTGCGCCACTCCTCAAAGGAAGCTCGCCTGTTGAGGAAAGAGTGGGACAGGTTGCAGGTTCATCAGGGAGTGGTCTACCGAAGGGGCCCCTCTGATGACCTGGAAGATAAATGGCAATTGTTCCTTCCGGAAAAACATCGAGAGACTGTTCTGATTGCCCTACATGACAATCATGGCCACCTAGGGGCAGAAAGGACCTTTCAACTCGTCAGAAGTCGGTTCTATTGGCCCTGCATGAGGGCAGAAGTAGAAGAGTACTGCCATTCATGTGCACGCTGCATCCAGAGAAAGACTTTACGCCATCAAGCTGCCCCAATGGGCCATCTACAAAGTCAAGGCCCAATGGATCTGGTATGCATTGATTTTCTCTGCCTCGAACCCGACCTGAGTGGACTAGGAAATAATCTGGTGATAACCGATCATTTCACCCGGTATGCCCAAGCTTTCCCAACCAAAGACCAGAAGGCTTCCACAGTAGCCAAGGTACTTATGGAGAAGTATTTTGTCCATTATGGGCTGCCACAGCGACTCCATTCCGATCAAGGAAGGGACTTTGAGAGTCGGCTGATCTGGAAACTCCTGGATTCGTTAGGAATCAAGAAAACTCGAACCACCCCTTACCACCCACAGGGAGATGCTCAGCCGGAGAGGTTTAACCGAACCCTGCTCAACATGTTGGGAACTCTGGATAGTGAGAAGAAGCAACATTGGAGCAAACACATAGCAGCCATAGTACACGCTTACAACTGCACCACCAGTGATGCTACAGGCTACTCCCCATATCGACTCATGTTTGGGAGAGAAGCAAGGTTACCTGTGGACCTGGCCTTTGGCACCTCTTTAGACCATTCCTCAGCCACATCCCACAAAGGATATGTGGACAGGCTCAGACACAGCCTGAAAGTAGCCTATGAACAAGCTCAAGCGGCCTCAGATCAAAGGGGAGCTCGAAACAAAAGAAACTTCGACTTGAAGGTCCGGGTGCAAGACCTTCAGCCCGGGGGCCGAGTACTGTTACGCAATCTGGGGGTCCCTGGAAAACACAAACTTGCAGACAGATGGAGATCCGAACCCTATGTCATCTGTAGGAAGCTGCCAGGCCTACCTTTCTACAAGTTGAAGCCAGAAGAGAAGGTAGGACCACTGAAGACGTGGCATCGAAACCACCTGCTCCCACTTGCTGAAGCTGTCAGGATACCTCCAGTGAGGGACTCCCCTGAACCAGTCTCTATCCAGGATACTCCCAGGCCAAACGCTCGGTCCCAGACCTCTCGGGCTGAAGATGGAGAGGCCTCTGAACTTAGTGGAGATGAAGGAAGAGAACTTGACTGGCTGTGGCCTTCCCCAACTCCAGGAACTTCTGCTATAGATCTTCCAACCAATGAAGACATTATAGATGGAAAACTGAATGCAGAAGCCACTGAGTTCATCCCATCTAGTCCTTCATCAGACTATTGGGAAGACGCCTGTGATACTTACTCTGAAAAGGACCCTAGAGACTCTATGTATCCCTCGGCTCCTGAAGCAGATGTTCCAGAGCCCGCTGTGTTGCCCGAATCTGCTACAGAAGAAGAGCTTGTGGCGCCAGAGCCAGAAACCCCAAGAGAGCAAAGGACTCGAAGAGTCATAAGGCCTCCCAAAAAGTTGACTTACCCATAAATGGGGAAGAGCTCAGAAGATTCTGTGGTCACTGCCAGGAGGAGTGCAGAGAATCCGGATCCCTTCACTGTTCATTTGGTGGAGGGCAACCCCCACTCACTCTCTGGCACAGTTAGGCAGGCCACTCATGATAGTGTGACCTGTGGGCAAGGGAATTCAACCCCTTTGTTTTGGTGGGAATTCCCTATGCCAACATCATACACAACGTTGTCTAGGGTTGTACACAGTGTATGTTAGAATTATCTTTGGGGACCAAAGAGTTTAAGTGGGGGGAGTGTGTAGCGGGGTCTCCTTTAAGACTCTCAGAACTACCTTACCCAGAACCCCATTCGGTACCCAGGATGCAATGTTTCCACCCCAGAGACTCATGGATGGGGTTATATAAGGAGGAGGCGAGGCTGCGCTCGGTCTCTTTGGGGACACGAGACTTCAGTGGAGAGATCTTCCTGTGCGGATCCACTGTGGTGCAAGGCCTGAAGCCTGGGGCCTTGCGCTGCCACCCAAAAGAGCCTTCCACCCCATCGCGAGCCTGGGTGGCATCTGACTCAGTTTCTTCAACCGCTGCTGAGCCGGAGACCCGACCGCTGCAGACGCTGTGTGTGGAGACACAGCAGGTGGAAGTTCCCGGACTGGGATCGCGTCCGGAGCGGTGAGCGAGCATATGCTCAATCCACAAACTGTATACCATTGTTAGGCCTATAGACTGCCGTGGCCCACCCGTTCCTATTTCAGTTCTTCTAAACCCCCCCACTGGAGATCCATAGCAGAACTGAGTCGAACGGATCTCTAGTGGAGTGTTCTGTGTTGGTACTTTTAACCCTTTGGATTACAAATTGTGTTCCTGAAATGTGCACCACCGTTTAAAGACTTGCATGCGAAGAATTTTATTGCCAGTAGAAGTAGACTCGTTATTCTTCTATCATTGCATTGGTGTCTGAATTTAACCATAGAGCATAAGATATATATTACCCTAGACTAACTGTGCCAGAAGGGGGTCGAGTAAATTGCCGGGGGTTGGCGGAGCTGTCTTCAGGGCCCAAACTAAATCTGCGGCCCTCTTAACTGAAGGTAACGCTACACATACAATGAACATTTCTGTGTTGATAGGTCAGTTTCTTCCAGATTAACAAATTATTCACTTGTTCCACCCACTACCATCTGGTAGGCACCCGGGAAGCAATCCAGTACAGAGCAATTAACTTACGAGCAATGTATAGCAAGAGTAAAACCGCAACATGGGCTTGCGGGGTTAAGGATTCCTCCTCCAGAGCACCCAGCAGACATACAATGGGATCTTTCGGGATCCTGAACATAAACATGTGAATGAGATCTCCATGATCCCTCTCACATTTTGGAAACAAGGGAGTACTCCGTTTCCCCCATTTATGTAATTGAACCGGAGTTCTATATACGCTGTGCAGTAAATACCGGTACATATGGAAGAGTTTATTTGAAGCTGATATGGAGACCAATGGAACAGATGACAGACATAATTCCCAAATCTCACCATTGATGGCACCTATATCTGTCTCCCAGCCCTTTCTGCAAGGAAATGTGGTAGGATCCTGGAGGGCAATAAGAAGGATAGTGTAACTTCGGGAAATCATCCCTTTTTTGTCCCTTTTCAATAGAACATCCTGACTCATAGGGTGTCCAGTAGGACATAGTCGAAAAGTCCAGTAAATGCGACTGTAGGGCATGTTGCAGCTGTAAATATCTATAAAAGTGACTGCGGGGAATGTCAAACTCAGACTGTAAGTCTAAAAAGGACTTAAGGGTCGATTCACTATACAGTTGGGATATATAACATATGCCCAATTTCTCCCAGCTTGAAAAATAATCTAGTTTAAACACTTCATTGTAGTAGGAATTATGCCACAATGGGGTTTGCGGTAAAAAACTTTTGATTCCTAACATATTGTTAACACAAGACCACAGCGTCCTTAACAAAGTCTATTATACTAAATAATGATGCGCTAAAACCAACCCTCTATTAATGCACAATAAAAGTGTGGCAAAGGTGGAAAAAATCGTGCTCTGTGCTAAAATGAAAACATATATAAATAGCAACCTGTAATTAATATATAATCCGTGCGACAATATATAGGGGGAGGAGCCGAGTGACGACATCGACGGTGAATACACCAGATGCTGAGTGAGGAGCTATTCACTTCACTTGTCTGATGCCGCGTACACACGATCATTATTCAAAATGTAATTTAAAACGTGGGAACAGCTTATTCCCCACACACGGTCGTTTTTCACGTCATTTTTTCTCTTGATGAGAAAAACGACCATCTGTGGGCTCCGCGGCAGTGTTTCCCTATGGGAAACACTGCCGCGGAAAACATGTCGAAAAAAAAAGAACATGTTCTAATTTTTCTCGTCGTTTTTAATGCCGTTTTTCTCGTCGAAAAAAACGACAGAAAGCCCACAGACTATCGTTTTTCTCGTCGAATGGGAAAAATGTTGTTTTTTTCGACGAGAAAAACGGCCGTGTGTACGCGGCATGAGTGTCTATATGC
Source organism: Rana muscosa (assembly GCA_029206835.1). Lineage (NCBI taxonomy): Eukaryota > Metazoa > Chordata > Amphibia > Anura > Ranidae > Rana > Rana muscosa. The sequence goes on along the minus strand of CM055116.1, from coordinate 203,850,119 downwards.
GCTGTGGGCTTACAGCCAAATGTGAGTGGAACCCAGGGCCGGCCCTACCATGGGACCCAGTGGGCCCATGGTCCCAGGCGGCATTTTAAGAGGGGCGGCAGCCATCCCGGCTGTTTCCGAGATCTGCCATGAAAGGCTGCATCTATTGTGTGCAGCCCTTACTGCCTGGAGACAGTTTCACACTGAGCCGATTTTGACACTTGCCAGAGATGTAAAATACCTGAATGCAGAGAGACTAGCTGTCGGTATTGAGTTGATGTCGGGGTGGGTGGGGGAGCTATCAAACACCAGCCAATGGGATGGGGTCTGGGCGGGCCGCTATGTGTGTGTGTATGTAGCCCCGCCCCCTTTCTTAAACAGGACAATCATTGGCTGGTGCTCGATAGCTGCTGGGTCCCGCCCACCCCACATTACCGCTGGATTTTGAAAGCTGGTCTCTCTCTGCACTGCCTATGCTGACACTGAATTCCATGTTACACCAGGCAGAGATTCGGGCGCTGCAATCCTGAACACTGAGCCTGAGAGGAAGCATGGAAACATACTTGTTACAGTGTTTCTGACAGTAGATGCGGAATCCAGGCAGAGATGTAGTGAGGAGGGCAGACAGACCAGTGTCAGTCCCCTCTGCATGTGCTCTGTTTTGTTGTGTGATCAGACACCTTGAGGCTGCAAACATCTGGGAGCCTCTGAAGCAAAGGACAGTGTCATACCTTCTAATCGGCTGCAGTTCCTGACCATCTGATTACACAGAACGAGGTTGGTGGGGAGAAGGGGGGCTGCTTCTAGTTCACAGGGTCTGCCCAGCCCCTTGTACCTGGCTGAAGTGCACTGATATGGTTGCTGGATTTAATAAAGGAAGGCTGCAAGTGCAGGAGCTCCTTCTATATTTTCTATTATGTCCCTATGCCCACCATGGTCCCTAATAGAAGGTCGGTACTGAGATGGGGCTGGAATGGTGGTTTGTGCTGGGGGCAGTTTAGGACTGTGGGGGGAGATCTGTACTGAGTGGGGGTTTGGGGGGGATCGTCATGATAGAATATGACCTTGGAGGGGAGATTTGTACTGAAAGGAAGGGGTTTGGTTGTCGTCAGCGTTCCCATGTGGTGCGATTTTGGAGCCCATTCATTTTAAATGGGCTTTAGTTCACACCAGAACACAGAAAAAAATTGTGCATGCACTACTTTTTGGTGGTGTGTTTGCAATCTGCTTTACAGGTGGCGTAAAGCACCCACAGCAGATCACAAGAGTAGTGCTTTCCAGCAGCATCAAAAATGCTCACAGAACAATACATACAATTCAAAAAAAAATATATATATTTAAATTCTAAAACATAATTAGCAAAAAATAAAGGGCCGTTCACATGTACTTTGCTATCTGAAGAGCTGTCAGCATTTAGATTGCTCTTCAGAGAGCTTTTAACAGGTGGCGAGGAGGCATATTGCCTCCTCACTGCCTGTTTTAACCCCACACTAGCACGCTGCAATCATGTGCTTTGCATGCTGTTGCAGGACACTTGCAGAGCAGCACTATTCACTTGACTTTTTTGACAAGGATATAATTTCTGCTATGGCTGTGAAGCACGGCATCGAATGTCATGGAATGTGTATACCCCCAGCCACTGCCTCCACTGCTAAAGGGGGTAGCATTTTGTCAGGCAGTAAAAACACTGTTCAACCATGGGTTTTTACCACCCCCAAGCTCATGTGTAAATGAGCCCTAAGGACTCATTCATCCATGTATTCTGGCCTTGCGAATGAGTAAATTGTTCACACAGCTGGAGCTGCCTGTTAGGCCCCTTTCACACGGGACGGATCCGTGATGATCCGCCCCGTGAAGCTCCGCTTGCTCAGTGGGGATCGCTCCATTGATCCCCGCTGAGCTGGCAGATGACAGGGCGGTCCCTGCACACTGTGCAGGGACCGCCCTGTCAGATCTCTGCTCTCCCCTATGGGGGGATCGGATGAACACGGACCGTCTGTGTCCGTGTTCATCCGATCCGCTCTGCAGACGGATTGAAAAATGGGATTTTCCTCCGTCTGCAGAATCGGAGAATTGCGGACACGGAGGAGATCGGGTGTCAGCGGATATTCATCCGCTGACACCCGCAATCTCATAGGGACCAATGTATGTCCCTTTTTCATCCGTAAACGGATGGATGAAAAAGCGGACATACGGTCAGCATGTGTGAAAGGGGCCTTAGGGACGCAGTGGTTGTATAAACACAGCCACAGGTCCAAATTTGACAGGTGTGCAATTGTGGGGGAGTGGTCCTGAATGCGCACTATGGGCTCTTTCACATGGGCGGATCCCGTGATGATCCGCCCCGTGAACATCCGCTTACTTAGCGAAGATCGCTTCGTTGATCCCCGCTGAGCCGGCGGATGACTTGTCCGTCTCTGCACATTGTGCAGAAACGGAACGGTCAGATCGCCGCTCTCCTCTATGGGGGGGATCGGATGAAAACGGACCTTCTGTCCGTTTTCATCCGATCCGCAGACGGATGGAAAAGTAGGATTTTCCTCCGTCATGCTAAACGGACCATAGCGGAGACTGATGTCATCCGCTGACATCCGATATCCCATAGGGATACATGCATGTCCGTTTTTTCATCCGAAAACGGATGGATGAAAAACAGACATACGGAACGTCCTTGTGAAAGAGCCCTTTGGGGCCGTACACCTGCACTCACACACCTGTCACCCATAGTGTAACATTTTCTGCCTGCACACAGCACCAGGTGACTCCAGACACATAAAAAAAACACTGATTCACATTGTACAGGCCACAGTACCCTTGTAAATGAGCCCCGATACCTCATTCACACATAAAGCTTTAATTCTCAATACACTTTCTTAGCTTTTAGATTTAGTAGGAATTCTGTTGTGTTTGTGTCAGGTAGACTGTACAGGGCCCAGCAATTTCTAACAGCAGCTCTGATTACATGACAGTGTCGCACACAGTTTCACTAAGGGTCAATATCGGCTCAGTGTGAAACTCCCTCTTCTCTGTCAGTGCTAATCAGTGCCACCTGTCAGTGCTAATCAGTGTTTCCAATAAGTGCCGCCTAATATCAGTGCCAACCAATGCCACCTATCGGTGCCAAGTGTTTCCAATCAGTGCCACCTACCAGTGCCAATCAGTGACAGTGCTTCCGAACAGTGCCCATCAGTGTCGCCAATCAATGCCCATGCGTGCCACCTATCAGCGCCCAGTGCTGCCAATTTGTGCCCATCAGTGCTGCCAATTAGTGCCCATCAGCGCTGCCAATCAGTGCCACTAAGTGCTGCCTATTAGTGTCAATCAGTGCTTTCTATGAGTGCCAATCAGTGGTGCCTGTCAGTGCCAATCATTGCTGCCTGTCTGCCAACCATTGCTGCCAATCTGCCAAACTGAGTGCAGGAATGGGGCGATGAACTCGGCAGCCAGGCACATTGTCCATGGGGAGCCGGCCTGGTGGGGCACAACTAAAATCTGTTGATGTTTATTAATTCCACATGCCGATCTTTAGTATAATAGGTAATCACCACACTACTAATTTTCAATAAACTACTGGAGGTAAAATAAAAAAAAGTGTCAGTAAAAGGCCTGTCCCTAAGCACTGTTATGTGTTCCCACACCACCAAAAAAAAAGAAAGTGCAGCGCTAACTTACTGATCAATAGCTTTAAAAAAATGTCTTCATCAGTTCAGGCCAATATGTATTCTTCTACATATTTTTGGTTAGAAAAAAAAAACAAAAACCCAATAAGCGTATATTGATTGGTTTGCGTAGAAGTTATAGCGTCTACAAAATAGGGAATAGATTTATGGCATTTTTATACTGATTTTCTGATAAAATAAATTTTAGTTATGATATAACTTAATGAATGTGGGGGGCCTTTTGGTGGGCGTGATTTTTTTTTTGGGGGGGGCAGCATTTCATTATTGGTCCCAGGCAGCACAATGTCTTGGGCCGGCCCTGGTGGAACCACCTGAAGTATTGAAACCTGAATATTGTCTTGTGGATTCAGCATTGAGCATGATATATTTTCTTTCTTCCTACATGTGAGAATTGCACAACCAATGTATATGAATACTAGGCTTAGAAATACTCTAATATGTAAAATTTCTGACATTTTGTTTTATGTAGTAGAATGTTTAAAAATCAATACTATAATCAATTAACTTAAACTTTCATGAGAAGCTCTCCTGTTTATGTTTAATTTTATGCTTGAAACTTGTTTCTTACGATGAATATTATTGTAATTTGTTGTATCTTACAAAAATATAATATAATAAAATATTTAAAGAGAATACTAGGCAACATCCAACACTGCAAATAACAGAGAAAACAAGCTAAAGCTGATATATTGCTGGACTGATTGATTGCATCCAGGTCTGTAGCTCATTATTACGGACAACCAGTGTAGCCTAGGAGTGAGGTGGACAGTCCTCATATTCTTAGGTGTTTTCTCTCAGAGTGTGTTTGTTTTCTGAAATACTTTTTTGCACTACTGCACTTTTTGCCATCGTAGGCTGCTATATATATTGTCGCACGGATTATCTATTAATTACAGGTTGCTATTTATATATGTTTTTAATTTTAGCACAGAGCACGATTTTTTCCACCTTTGCCACACTTTTATTGTGCATTAATAGAGGGTTGGTTTTAGCGCATCATTATTTAGTATATTCGATTTTTTTGGTTATCAGATCACCACTGAATGATTACAGCTGGAATCATTTGTTTATCTTTTATTATCGCCTGTTTTTTTATATTCATATTAGTGCTTATGTTTTTTACATTGTCCTTAACAAAGTAACACTTGTAGTCCTAGGGTTCAAGTGCTTAAAAGTCTGCCTCTAAATGTGTGAGGGCAGAATCATCCAAAGGATCTGCATGACCCCAGCCTTCCAACTGTTGTAACTGGGGGGAAAGATAGTAGGCCCTAGAGTAGGCCCTAGAGTGGGGGACTGCCATACCTCCCTGATCTTTGCAATACTGCAAGGTCGATAGACTAATACGAGCTGCATTTTTGCACCATATCCGCTCCCTAAACTGTGAGTCTATGTGAGCAAACCAGATTCTTTGTATCTACACTGGGTAGTTGTTGAACACATATAAGAGCTCAGGAGGCCACACCATTTTTATAAGGTTAATTCTGCCAACCACTGACAGTGGCAGTTTGCACCAGGTTGTACATTTATCCCGAAACTCACGGAGCAGCGGAACTAAATTTAACTCTATGTATTTGGATGGATTAGTGGTAACCTGGATCACTAAGTAGCGAAAAGAGGCAACAATCTGAACAGACTGAGCACAATCAGGTAAGGGGGCTTTCAGGGCATCCAATGGCAGAAGTGCTGATTTGCTCCAATTAATGGAGAAACCCAATATGGTACCAAAAACATTAATAAGAGACATTACAGCCCTTAAAGTGCCCTGAGTGTCACCCAAATATAGCAGCGCATCATCAGCATACAATGATACGATGTCAGTTCCTGTTTTCCTCTGAAACCCAACTAAATCATCTGTTGTGCATAATTGTGCGGCCAAAGGTTCCAATGCCAGGGAAAACAGCAGGGGTGACAGTGAGCTGCCTAGTGCCCTTATGAAGTTTGAAAGGTTCAGAGAGTTCACCATTCACCTTAAGTCTAGCAGTAGGTTTAGCATATATAGCGATACCCCCAGTTAAGAGGGCTGCTGGTATAATTATTTTGGGTCCCTGTATTGCATCCTGTTAACCCCCGGCAGTTGGCTCTAACCTCCCCTGGCACAGCTAGTAAGGGATGGTAGGATTGAGTAGCCTGCAACTCACGGAGACACAATCCTATATTAGAACACATACAGCAATGTACTTTAACTATCCTTACCCGTCTCTTCTGCAAGTAAATGACACAATACCAGTATACTTAACCCTTGCACTTTTACTCAGTTGGTTGGGTAAGAATATAATCACAGTTTACATATCATGTGCAGAGCCCTGCAATAAAAAAGTATCTCAGCAAACAGACAGATATACAGTATGATGCATAATTCTAACAGTCCCCGCTGCAGCTACTCCCCCTTCGTGTCAAAAAAAATGGCGCCCAGTAATGTCTACGCTAAGTCAGGCCTGACTGTATAATGAAGAAGTTCTGTAGGGGGAATTCTTCGCTAGCAAACGGTGGTGCACTTGCTGAAGAAACAACTGTAATCCACAGGGTAAAAGGGGTTTTGATAACTTGGTGAATAAAGTAAATCTCTAAAGCTGCTCCGATGCACTGTCCCTCTAGTGCGCAGCACAACACTAATGAAAGCTCTGATTAAACAGTTATTGGGCCTAGAGATCCTATGTAGTTCTCTGAGCAGGTGCTCTCTCACCCAACCGGATCAGTTTGTGTCCGTATCTTCCGCTGCTGTGTCTTGGTACACAGGTCTCACGACATCCAAGTCTTCGGTCCTCCGGGGAGCGATGTGGCAACGGTATGCAGAACGTCCCTCAGGTTCCTCGGTGAGAGCGGAAGGCTCTTTGGAGAAAGGCCCAGGCTTCAGGCCTTGTAGCACCGCAGGCTCGGAAAGGAGTTCCTTTTGCTGGGCGGGCGATGTTCAAAGAGACTGAAGCCGGACCCGCCTCTTGCTTATAAAGTCCACCCCAGCAGTCTTTGCGCAGGGCAATGCACCCTGGGTGGCCAGTGGTCTTATGGGTACAGTAGTCTCTGAGGCCTTAAAGGAAACCCCCCGCTACACATATAACACCTGAACCCATTTAATAAAGGTAATGCCCAGGCTCATCCGTTCCAAGACTGCACAGAGGTAAGGCTAATTCGACCCTGTCAAAGGCCTTAGCCACATCTAGGGAGAAAATAGCACGATTGCCTGGGTTGTCAACCGGTATTTGTAGGTTTAAAAAGAGTCATCTAAGATTTTGAGCTGTGGACCTAGTTGGGATCAATCCTGATTGATCTCTATGCACCAACTTCTGTATTACCTTTGCTAGTCTGGACGACAAGACCCTTGTCAGAAGCTTAAAGTGGAGTTCCACCCTAAAAATGAACTTTCAATTCACAGCTTGCCTTTAATGTAAAAAAAATAAAAAAATAAAAAAATAATTTTTACTCACTTCTATCTGGCTGTTACTAGGCAGATTTCGTAATCTGCCTAGTTCCTAGTTTTAGGTGGTTCAACTTCCTGTCCTAAGACCCCAATGCCCTAGTCTCTGGGCATTACTGTGCCTAAAAATTACCCAGCATGCACCTCTCCCTGAAAACCAGGAAGAAAAAGGAACTGGGCTTCACATGCCCACACATATGATAGATACGGCCACAACATGAGCTGGAGGATATAAGGAAAGTGTTTGCAATGATTTCTGGAATGATTGGGGAGCTATTAATATGTTTTAGGGACTATTTAATGTGATTAATTTTAGCTTGCAAAAAATAAATAAAAAATTATGCCCGGAGCCCCGCTTTAACCTCAGTTGTAAGAAGGGAAATAAGTCTATAGGAATCCGCCAAGAGAGCATCCTTTCCAGGTTTTAATAAAACATTAATTACCACTTCATTCATAGAGGTGAAAAGCATCATTATACACTTTCAACAGGAAGGGGAACAGTTTGTCAGCATACCTCATATACACCTCAGACAGGAGGCTATCCGCCCCTGGTGATTTGCCATTATGAGAGTATGCCAGAGCTGATGAGAGCTCTTCCACTGTTAGTGGGGCATTTAGCTGCTCTCTGTCTGAGGTCAACAAGCAAGGCAATTCACACCTATCAAGAAATTAGTTAATCTCTAAACTAGTGGGCTGTACTTTAGAAGAGTACAAATCAACATAAAATGTACAAAATATCTTCATACTATCAGCTGTTTGTGTGAAAGGTGAACCTTTACTGTCAGACAACAGCGTGATATATGAGGAGGCCTGCTGGTTCCTTGCCAAAACCGCCAGCATATGTCCGGTAGGCTTGTGCAATTAGTTTCGTAATGAATCGAAATTCGTCCGAATTTAGCAACTTTCGGACATTTGGAAGCATTCGAATTTCCGAACAAAGCAATTACGAATAAAACCGAATCTGAAATAAATTATATCGCAAATAGCAAATGCCCGAATGTCTTCGGCATAATTCGTTATGAAAAAAGTTATGAATGTACAAATCCATTCGAAGCACAATAACACTCTGCTCTGCTCTCTGCTTCACCCTCACCGTGCTGAACTCCCTCTCAAAATGGTGTACAGGGGCGGACGGCTATAGCCGCATGTAAAAAACGTGGAATGAAGATGTAGCGCTAAGTGAAGAAATGAAGCCCAATAATTTGGGCCTCCAATCAAACCAAAGTGATAAATAATATCAATATAATGGGTCCATACAGTGTCCATATAAAATTTTCGTGTTGTGAAGAAAGAACATGTAGCACTGAAGGATCATCACATAACTCTTGTAGAAAAAGAGAGGTAGAATACTCTTACCGGAACATTAGACCTGTGGTTTAGGTAGGTCAAATAGGCATACGAAATCCCAGTGGCACTCCTCATCAGTTAGTCTGGAAACTGGATCAGATGGGTCCCCAATGTAGACTGTCCGGTAGGCTCCCCGACTTGACAGCAGACTCTGGGTTTCACACCGATCCAGGTGGTCCTCCGATGGAACTGGAACCGCCACTCAGCAAGGAGACTCTTTACCACAGTGAATATTAGTAACCAGTGGCCAAAGGAAGCTATTACTTGACCAACCACCCATGTGAGGAGAAAAGAAGGGAAGGAATGCTCCAATGGTGCAGGTCAATGAGGGTTTATTCAACCAACATAAAAGTGATCACAAACAATAAAAACGTTTAAAAAGGGGCAGTGAATGAGGTAGTGTACCAAGCCCTAGACCGTAGATAATCATTTGTTCTGGGGGGGGTTTTGCAGCAGTAAAAGTATTTTTAAATAAAATTAATTGCGCCAAAATTATAAAGACTGGAAAAGGAAAAATAATATGTGAGTAAATTGTGATGTTGCGCTTTTTGAACCCTCTAGCAAATTATGTGGATCACTATAATAAAGTGCTAGTGCAAAGTGAAAAATAAAAATAAAAGTAGAAGTGTATATTAATGCAGAAGTGTATATTAATACATTCATGAACTATAACACAAATTACTAAGTATTGAAGTACAAAGTGGAACGATTGTAAGGTGCAATACACATAATAATCAACACATAGTGATAATGATAACCACCAAACGACATAACTAATCGCAAATAGTAGGTGTAAAAAGGTGAACATATACACAAATGAACGTCCAGTGAGCCACCCTGGGCTCAAATATCAAAAATGTAAGACAGTTCAAAAATAGTGATGAGCCGAACACCCCTGGGTTCGGTTCGCACCAGAACCCGCGAACGGACCGAAAGTTTGCACGAACTTTAGAACCCTATTAAATACAATGGATGCGAACGTTCGAAATCTAAAGTGCTATTTATAACGACTAATATGCATGTTATTGTCCTAAAAAGGGTTTGGGAACCCGGGTTCTGCACCAGGGGACATGTATCAATCCCAAAAAAAGTTTTAAAAACGGCAGTTTTTCGGGAGCAGTCATTTTAATGATGCATAAAGTGAAAAAAAAAAAGTCAAATATTCCTTTAAATATCGTACCTGGGGGGTGTCTAAAGTATGCCTGTGAAGTGGCACGTGTTTCCCGTGTTTAGAACTGTCCCTGCACAAAATTACATTTCTAAAGAAAAAAAAAGCCATTTAAAACTGCTTGCGGCTTTAATGTAATGTCTGGTCCCGGTAATATGGATGAAAATCTTTAAGAAAAATGGCATAGCTACCCCATCACCCCCCCCCCCCCAACCCCAGCCCATTACCAGCCCCTTTGGGTCTTGTATGGATATTAAGGGGAACCCCGCACACAAAATAAAAAAGGCCCTATATACTCTGAACAGCCGTATACAGGCGGTGCATACAAGACAGGGACTTTAGGTTTGTTCTTATGTAGAATCTGTTTGTAATTTTGAACAGGTACATTGTTTAAGTGTAGCTCCAGCCAAAAAATATATTTTTAAGCTTTTTGGAAAACATAGGGAAGGGTTATCACCCCTGTAACATTTGTTTTGCTGTCTGTGCAGTGTGCACCTGTTCAGAACAGTTCACCTCACTTTCCGTCCTAATGACAAATGTGTTTTGAAAATTTGGGGTTTTTATTGAAACAATTGGTGATAAAGCATCAGTGGAGAGGAGACACTTTTTTTCCCATATTAACTCTAATGCCGCGTACACACGACCGTTTTTCTCGACGTGAAAAACTGCATTTTTTCCTTTCGACGAGAAAAACGATCGTCTGTGGGCTTTAGGTCGTTTTTCTCGACGAGAAAAACGGCATTAAAAACGACGAGAAAAATTAGAACATGCTCTAATTTTTCTCGCTGTTTTGCACGTCGTCGTTTTTCTCGTCATGAAAAATGGTCATGTGTAGGCTTTAACGACGTGAAAAAAGCGTGCATGATCAGAAGCAAGTGATGAGAAGGGAGCGCTCGTTCTGGTAAAACTACCGTTCAGAATGGAGATGGCACATTCGTCATGCAGGAAATTATTGCATCGTTTAATGCAGCGCATTCTTTTCTTCGTTCTAATGCTGCAATAATCCAATTCTCTTGCTGCTGATATTCTCACAGAGTTAGGAAAAAGTTTGGTCTTTAGTATTTATTGTTTTCTCATGATTAATATATATTTATTGTAAGCCAGATCTCCCTAAATACCCAATATTTTAGATTTTCCATCTTGTTTTGAAGATGTATTTTTTAGGAGTTTTTTTTATAATATTTTAGACTGTTTTTCCATATTATTTGATATTTTTGAGTGTGTCAAGTTACCACAACAACATTATTATTTATTCTAATTTACCCTCAAGGAGGTTAGTGTCCCTTGTTAATTTCCAAATTTTTTATCCACTGTCCCTGCCTACTCACTACCAAACTGTCTATTTAGAATAAAAACACATGTTCATTTTGTAACATCAAACAAAAATTCCATTTATTCTGGCCTAAAAACAAATTAAAGGGTAAGCCAAAACAAAACCAGATGTAAAGTAAATCTAAAGAAGCCAGGAAGACAGCACTGGAGACCCTGCTGAAATTAGTGCAGACCCAGATCACCACAGCAAACACCAAAGGATGAGAAGACGAAAATTGGGACCATCTGAGGGACATATCCTGGGCTCATTTTCTGCTTTTCGTTTTTGCCTTCCTTGCAGGCTTCCCTGCAGCCTTCCTTGGAGGCTGTGTCCGTGGAGGAGGGACTGGAGCAGGAGCAGGGACAGGAGCAGGGACTGGGACAGGAGCATGGAGTGGGGCAGGAGCATGGAGTGGGGCAGGAGCAGGGAGTGGGGCAGGAGCAGGGAGTGGGGCAGGAACTGGAGCAAGGACATAAGAAACGTCCACAACATCCGTAAAATCATTCAGTTTCCCCAACATGCCCATATTTACAACCTTCAATATCAGGGTCTCGCTTTTCAGACGCTGGGCCATTTCCATTTGGGGCAGTTTGTCCCCAATAAGGGCAGCAAATCCCTCTGCAGCGGTGGGGGGCTCTCTGAGGGCTGCAGTAGCCTCCCTAATTAGGGCCTGGGTCTCCTCCTCCATTTGAAGAAGCCTCCTTGCCCTTTTCGGTGGAATCCGCAGCGGAGGTATCTGGGGCCTGGTGTTGCGCTGTGTCCCACTGGGGCCTGCCTCCTCCTGTGTCCCACTGGGGCCTGCCTCCTCCTGTGTCCCACTGGGGCCTGCCTCCTCCTGGCTTCCACTGGGGCCTGCCTCCTCCTGGCTTCCACTGGCACCTGCCTCCTCGTGGGTCACACTGGGGCCTGCCTCCTCCTGGGTTCCACTGGCACCTGCCTCCTTGTGTGTCACACTAACGCCTGCCTCCTCATCCTGTTAAAAAAAGTTACATATAGTTATTTTAGCCTTCATCTTTCACACACATTTGTCACCTCATGACATTTGCTAATTGAATGCTAATAAATATTAAAGTTAATCATTCTGACACCAGCATTTTTCATTCTTGTCCCCCTAATTTTTGGCCACTGCTGTCTATTGATATGTCAGACACTTTGGTTTAACTGGTAAAATTTTTCACACAATTTTTGCAACTTTGACAACATTAGACTTTTATTACTAGAAATCTTTTGTAAAATATTATACCTGGCTCCAAATATTCAAATCCGGCTCCTCCAGGAGTTGAGCTTGTTCCTCCAAAGAGACCTCAACTTGGCTGGAGGATTGGCTGCAGGGAATGCTGGAGGGAAGGCTGGAGGGTTGGCTGCAAGGAAGGCTGGAGGGTTGGCTGCAGGGAAGGCTGGAGCTCGTTCTGGCTGAAAGGGTGGAAAGGGATTCCCTGGATTCCAGGTGGTCATCGAGGAAACTGAGATGCTGGTAGTACCAGAGATTTGGAATATATATGTCCTCTGCAGCTGCTCCTGACCGCATAGATGTTCGGACTTTGTTTCGTTGAGTCCGGTATGTCCCCCTAATGGTCCCAATTTTCGTCTTCACATCCTGTAGTGTTGATGTGGGGATCTGAGTTTGCACAAATTCCAGCAAGGTCTCCAGTGCTCTCTTCCTGGCTTCTTTATTTTTACTTTTTTTGTTTTTGGTCTCCCATAAAACAGGAAGATTCTTCCATCTTTGCAGGAATTCCAACATGAAGTCGGGGTCCTTAAATATCTGCATTTTTGCTGCAAGTCAAAAAACACACCAAAAATCGAATGTCAGTCAAGACTACTCCAAATCTTTTTCACCATATATAGGCCACTAACGTAGCAATTGATCAGTCATCATAGAGTTGAGTGGACACCTGGATGTTTGTGTTGAACTCTTTTTTGGAAACTTGGTAAAAAGCTAGAGTTCGTGACGTGACTTGACCCGAACTTGACCCCGAACCCAAACCCCATTGAAGTCAATGTTGCCCCGAAAATCTGCGGACTAAAAGGACTCCAAAAAAGTAAAGGAGTACCTAGAACTGTCCTTGCACAAAGTGTCATTTGTGCTTTTCCAAAATTAACTCAAAATTCACTCCTGGGTATAATGAATTGTTGTCTCTCGTCAAATGCAATACATAGAAAAGTCTTCGATACAAACATTGAGAAAGCATTGTGGTTCCCCCAAATTCTCTTACCAGGCCCTTCATGTCTGGAATGGATATTAAGGTAAACCCGCCGCCCATGTTTTTCAAAATGCGTGTGGTCCCCCCAAATATCCATACCAGGCCCTTCAGGTCTGGCAAGGATTTTAAGGGGAACTCCACCCCAAATTCTGGAAAAATATGGCGTGGAGTCCCCCCAAAAATCCATACCAGACCCTTATCCGAGCACGCAACTTGGCCGGCCACAGGGGAAGAGGGGGGGACGAGAGAGCGGCCCCCCTCCCTCCTGAACCGTACCAGGCCACATGCCCTCAACATTGGGAGGATGTCCCCATGTTGATGGGGACAAGGGCCTCATCCCCACAACCCTTGCCCGGTGGTTGTGGGGGTCTGCGGGCGGGGGGCTTATTGGGATCTGGAAGACCCCTTTAACAAAGGGGACCCCCAGATCCCGGCCGCCCCCTATGTGAAATGGTAATGGAGTACATTGTACCCCTACCATTTCACCCCAAAACTTGACAAAATACAAAAAATGACAATAGACGTTTTTTGACAATTCCTTTATTATTGTTTTTGTTTTTCTTCCATCTTCTTCCTTCTTCTTTTCTGCATTCGAGTTTCTTCCTCCATCTTCATCTCCATCTTCATCTTCCTTCTTCCTTCTTGCTTCGGGCTTCTTGTCCGCATCTTGCTCCAGGTTCTTCTTTCTTCTCCCGCCGCTCCGTTTGAATTTGATTTTGCCGCTGTGTGACGCTTAAGTTATGCAGTTCTTCTCTAGGTCCGCTGCGAGCAGGTGGCCCCGCCCCCCTCTGACAGCACGGGGAAAGTACCCGTGAAATCCATGTGCGTCAGAGGGGGGCGGGGTCCCCGGACCAAGAGGAGAACTGATGAACTGAAGCGTCACACAGCGGGAACCTCCAATTCAAACGGAGCGGCCGGAGAAAGAAGAAGCCGGAGCAAGATGCCAGAGCAAGATGCGGACGAGAACACCGAAGGAAGAAGGAAGATGAAGAGGAAGAGGAAGAGGAAGATGGATGAAGAAACACGAATCGAGAAAAGAAGAAGGAAGAAGATGGAAGAAGAAGATGGAAGAAAGCCAAAACAAAAAATAAAGGAATGGTCAAAAACCGTCTATTGTCATTTTTTACATTTTGTACACTTTCTTCGTGAAATGGTAGAGGTACAATGTACCCCTTACCAATTCACCTAGGGGGGGGGCCGGGATCTGGGGGTCCCCTTTGTTAAAGGGGTCTTCCAGATTCCGATAAGCCCCCGCCCGCAGACCCCCACAACCACCGGGCAAGGGTTGTGGGGATGAGGCCCTTGTCCCCATCAACATGGGGACATCCTCCCCATGTTGAGGGCATGTGGCCTGGTACGGTTCAGGAGGGAGGGGGGGCGCTCTCTCGTCCCCCCCTCTTCCCCTGCGGCCGGCCAGGTTGCGTGCTCGGATAAGGGTCTGGTATGGATTTTGGGGGGGACTCCACGCCATTTTTTTCAAGAATTTGGGGTGGAGTTCCCCTTAAAATCCCTGCCAGACCTGAAGGGCCTGCAAATAGAATTTGGGGGGACCCCCACGTTTTTTTTGCGATAAAACTGAGTTTTCAATGTATTGGCATTTGCTGGGAGCCGAGAATTCATTCTAGCCACGATTGACTTTTAAATGATTTTTCCAAAGTCGAAAATGACACTTTGTGCAGGGCCAGGACTAACAGCACGGGAAGCAAGCGCAAAGTTACATGCATATTGCCCAACACCGGCCCCGAACATACAGTGAATGTTTAGGTTTCTGCTCCGGGACCCAGCCCAAAAAATAGGCCTGTACGGTCACTAAATTTTCTGTTCGGAGCCGCTCAACCCTCGACATATCAAGTATGAAAAATGTTACGTACCCGCGATCTACACGTTCGTTGCTTCCGACCTTCTTCCACTCACTAAACGTCGCTTTCAACAATGTTTTTCTACGTTATATACAGTGCGCATGCGTGACGCTCCGCACGCTTTCCCGCCCCTGACGTTCGTTAGACTACTTTCCCCGCCCCTTCTCGCTCGTCCTTAATGACGGAGAACGACAACATGGCGGAAAATCACCCAGATGAAGTGGAAAGTGTGGAAGGAGGCAGGCCCAGACACAGAAGATATAAAGCCACTAACATGTCGTTTGAGGAGATGGTGGATATGGTCACCATATTGCTGAGGGAGGATTATGACGTCAAACATGGGCCCTACAAAAATCCAAATCAGGTGAAGGGCCAGATTATGGATAAAGTGGTCAAAACGCTGTTCCCAGAAATTTGGGGTTCGCAGGTCGAAGGAGCAAATCCGCAAACGATGGTCGGACATTAAATTGCGTGAGCCGGAGCAATATAAAAAAATTAAAAAAGTGATCCGAAAAAGTAAGTATATTTACATTTACTGTGATTTTTATTAATAGCGTGGTGCTGCATGTGCTTTTTCTTTAATGTATGTAGTACAGTTCAAGATGTCCTGTTTCATGTTCTTGGGCACACGAATCGATCGTAGAAATCCTCGTTCAAACATTCACTAAATGACGATCTTTTGGTCCGATTCAGTGTTAACTACATTTGATCATTCCTAATAATAGGCATGTTCAAATTTAGTTAGCACTGTATTCCCCCAAAACATCGTTTTGGTGGTATTGAACGAGGATTTCGACGTTTGATTCGTGTGCCCAAGAACATGAAACAGGACATCTTGAACAGTAAAAGATGTCCTGTTTCATGTTCTTGGGCACACGAATTAAACGTCGAAATCCTCGTTCAATACCACCAAAACGATGTTTTGGGGGAATACAGTGCTAACTAAATTTGAACATGCCTATTATTAGGAATGATCAAATGTAGTTAACACTGAATCGGACCAAAAGATCATCATTTAGTGAACGTTTGAACGAGGATTTCTACGATTGATTCGTGTGCCCAAGAACATGAAACAGGACATCTTTTACTGTTCAAGATGTCCTGTTTCATGTTCTTGGGCACACGAATCAAACGTCGAAATCCTCGTTCAATACCACCAAAACGATGTTTTGGGGGAATACAGTGCTAACTAAATTTGAACATGCCTATTATTAGGAATGATCAAATGTAGTTAACACTGAATCGGACCAAAAGATCGTCATTTAGTGCACGTTTGAACGAGGATTTCTACGATCGATTCGTGTGCCCAAGAACATGAAACAGGACATCTTTTACTGTTCAAGATGTCCTGTTTCATGTTCTTGGGCACACGAATCAAACGTCGAAATCCTCATTCAATACCACCAAAACGATGTTTTGGGGGAATACAGTGCTAACTAAATTTGAACATGCCTATTATTAGGAATGATCAAATGTAGTTAACACTGATTCGGACCAAAAGATCGTCATTTAGTGAACGTTTGAACGAGGATTTCTACGACTGATGATTCTTGGGACGAAGAACATGAAACAGGACATCTTGAACTGTTTATGTGATAATTAATTATAAACATGGTTGTGTAGGTGTTGGTAACTATATTTAACTAATGTAACTGGATTCAGTGTACAGTTACGAGAGTATGCTCAGCAGCTGCTTACACATCTGGACTCATTAGCACAAGTGTGGGCCACAAGAACAACCTTTTGATGGTGTCACACACAGGTGATCCAGTGGATACTTGGTGTGTTTCCATGTGTGAAACATGACCAAAATAGATTAATCTACCAGCTTGGGAAATGGATACAATCATGTGTTCATCTTCTAAATAATTTCAATAAATACAATTGTAACACACTTCCAAAGAATGATTAATATTCCTCTTTCAGGCCTAAATATATTTAGTTACACAAGTCTACCTTTGGGTTCTATCTCCTAGGGCTTCAAAGAGCTAAGAGACAGGAGGCTGCAAACCCCGCACCACCAACCCAAGACCCACAACCGCAGGATGTGGCTGAAGAGGGAAATGACAACTCAACAGGTCAGTGTCATACACCATAGCCTCAGGTAATAGATGTAGGCCTGTATATTTAGTAAGACGTTTGTATTTTTCTAATTTAAGGTACTTTAATGCCTGCGGCCCCAGCAACCTTCACCCGACACACTGCCCAGATGTTGCTGAAAGAACTGAGGGTCTGCTCTCGTGAGCTGGAAACAATGAAAGAGAACTTGTTCCAGATGAGGCAAAACACTAAGCAGATGGAGCAAAGAATACTAAAAATAGAACATGTTCTTGGGAGGGTTTAAAAATTTGATATGTTTTCAAATTCTGTTTTCTTCTTTTTTTTGTAATTGTAGATTTGCACTATTTTTGGGGAATCTTTTAATTTTGAAAATTAATATTGTACATGTTGTACATTTTTGTCAAGAGTTTTATCCCAAAAATGTTCTTTAAAAACCCAAAAAAAATATTTTACATTTTTATAAAAAATAAGACAAATTTTATGCTCCTATAAAAAATATTTTAAAATAAACAATGTGTGGCTTCTTATATCAATGTTGCACCCCCCCCCCCCCAATGTGTGTGTTTACACTCTAAATGATGGTAATTTACTTGTTACAAAAACACATGGCACTACAACTGCACTAGTATAACCTAGGACAGTGATGGTGAACCTTGGCACCCCAGATGGTTTGGAACTACATTTCCCATGTTGCTAAGGCACTCTGCAGTGGAGTTGAGCATCATGGGAAATGTAGTTGCAAAACATCTGGAGTGCCAAGGTTCACCATCACTAACCTAGGAGAAATAACAAATCCAACAAAATAAAAGCAAACAAGATGTTTTCATTATATATTCTTTTATTATTCCAAAAATATCTTTAAAAATGATCAGGCATGGCAATGGCCCCCCTACCCATAAAATATTCCACATAGCGTTGCCGCACATCACGGCCGCTTTGGGGGGCCAAGCCTGTAGGGCCAGCTACCTGGGCTGGCAATGGTCCATCCAAGAACTGTGTGCCCTGAAGGGCAACTGAAGAGAGATAATTGTTTGAATTTGTTTTTAAAAAATTGTGGAGTATGCAATAGCACATGATTAAATGGTTACATTTGTACTCCGCCATGTTGAGAGCAGTCTGAAAAATGCGGAAACGACTGGCCATGATGCCAAAGGCATTTTCGACCACCCTTCTCGCTCTGGCCAGCCAATAATTAAGGACCCTCCTCTCAGGGGTGAGGGTCCTTTGTGGAAAAGGCCTCATCAAATGGGGTCCAAGCGCAAACGCCTCATCTGCCAGGAAAACAAAGGGGAGGCCATGTTCATTTTCTTCAGCAGGTGGCAATGCCAGGTCCTCTGAAAGAAGCCGGTCGGCAAACTCGGTCTGGGCAAAAACACCACCGTCAGACATCCGCCCATTTTTCCCAACATCAAGATAGAGAAATTCATAGTTGGCAGACACCTCCGCCATCAGCACAATACTGTGGAACCCTTTATAATTATAAAAAAAGGATCCCGATTGGGGTGGTGGCACGATGCGGACGTGCTTGCCATCAATGGCTCCTCCAAAGTTGGGAAAGTTCCACCGCTGAGAAAACTCAGATGCCACATTCTGCCATTCCTGTGGCGTCGATGGGAACTGTGGAGT
The DNA here is from genome assembly GCA_029206835.1 of Rana muscosa. Taxonomy (NCBI): domain Eukaryota; kingdom Metazoa; phylum Chordata; class Amphibia; order Anura; family Ranidae; genus Rana; species Rana muscosa. The sequence continues at coordinate 203,831,471 of CM055116.1, read as the reverse complement.
CAAACACAAAATAAAAATTAATATACTTTGCTAACTAAACATTGCAAGCATGTTAGCACAAAACACTCTGGGCAAAACATCAGTATAGCATTAATTTGGAAGGAGGATTTTAGAGCAGAGCTCCGCAGCCAAAATAATACCAAATTACCCAGCAGCTCCAGCTACAGCAGCTGCAGAGTTTTTAGAATTGGACACTTACCTGTCCTGGAGTCCAACAACGTCCGCAGCAGAGGACGAACAATCGCTCGTCACTCTGCTGCCCCCTCCGCCATCCTCGGTGAGGGAACCAGGAAGAGAAGCCTTGCGGCTTCACTGCCCGGTTCCCTAGCGCACATGCACGAGAAACGCTGCGCAGTTCTGACTGGTCCTCCTGTGTTCTGGGAGCCAAGTGTCTCCAAGAACACTATGGGTATTCTGCGGGAAGTGACTTGTCTCCGGCAGATTTGCCGCAGAGATGACTCCTGGATGTGGGTGAAAATACCTGTCTTAAACAGGTATCTTCACCCCCCTCCCCCCTGAAAGGTGTCAATTTTGACACCGGAGGGGGGGAGGGTTACGATAAACTTTAGGGTGGAGCTCCACTTTAATAAGAGCTAAAAATGAGCACAAAAAACATCACCCACACTGATGGACCTGTGAAATTCTTTTAGGGTGGGGGTGTTGAGATGAGTTGGGGACATCATAATTAAAAGCTCTAGTACTATGTAATTTATTTTGTTAGATTAGACAAAAGCAAATAATTGGGGGGGGGGGGGGTTCAGGCAATCTAAGCACTACAATGGAGCGGCCAAAAAACATTGGGGAGTGACTAGGCTAGGTGTGTTTGGGCCCAGGATATAATGCTGGAGAGGTTGGTTTTGGAAAATATGCATGTAGGCCCAAAAAAAGGAACATTCAAAGCTTACAACATGCATGGGGACAAAGGGGACATTCACAGCATATTCGAATCATGGTAATTAGAGACCGTTCCAAAAATACTATACATTAGCAAGCATAAAAAAACATAGATTGTGATGTTTATAGAGGAGAAAACTTACCTTAATATAGTCCTCCTGAAGGACCTGGATAATGGCAGAGCAGGTTTCTGGGATAATGACGCCCAGAGCCTGGGGGGAGATGCCTGTCGAGAATTTGAGGTCCTGCAAGCTTCTCCCAGTCGCAAGGTATCGCAACGTGGCGATGAGCCTCTGCTCAGCAGTAATGGCTTCCCGCATAACGGTGTCCTGCCTGGTGATATAGGGGGACACCAAAGCCAAGAGATGCTGAAAAACGGGGTCAGACATCCTAAGAAAATTCCTGAAGTCATCAGGGTTATTCTCCTGGATCTCCCGCAGCAGAGGCATGTGACAGAATTGGTCCCGCTGGAGCAACCAATTCTTGGTCCAAGAACTCCTCCTCACCCTGTTCATGGACCGGATCTGGGACATAGCAACAAGCCCAGAAGCAAGCACAGCACGATCTCGGCGACAAGAACGTACCCGCAACATGGCTTCAAAACGGTCGTCTAATCAGAACGAACTAAAAGAACGCACTGAAGAACAGCAAGGCCTCTGAAGAACGAGCTGAAAAACAGTAACGAGCGGACAAGAACGCACTGCAAAAACAGATACGAACTCACTACACGCACTGAAAGCCAGATACGAACCCACAAGCACAAACTGAACTCCCGAAAACGATCTTTAAAGCACGAAGACTGAAAAGCGCGAATCGTCTCTTCCCAAACTTTTACTAACACGCGGTAACACGAAATCAGCAAAAGCAGCCAAAAGGGTGGCGCGAACATAATGAAACTTCTCCTTTATAGTGCCGTCGTACGTGTTGGACGTCACCGCGCTTTGCTAGATCATTTTTTTTCACGATAGTGTGTAGCCAAGGCAGGCTTGAGAGGAAACACGAAAAATAACGTCGATAAAAACTACGGTTTTTTTCACGTCGAGAAAAACGGGCGTGTGTACGCGGCATTACAGGAGAGAATTTCCCTTCCTAGGGGTAGATTTCCTCTCACTTCCTGTTGTATCCTTCCGTTTGCAAGGAGGAGTCGTTTGTAAGTTGGATGTTTGAAAGTAGGGGCCTGCCGTATATACTCAGCTGAAATTTGCCCCTTACATGTTGATGTTACCACAACACTGTGAGCCCTCACAGTTACTCATGAATGGGCCCTGCTGTGAATTATTGGGCCTTTGGTAATGGTGGTGGTGGTGGTGTTGACACAACACTGTAAGGCCTCACAGTTAGTCTTGGTGGGCGCAGGAATGGGCCCTGCTGTGAATTATTAGATCAAGAATTGTAATTACATGCCCCTGTTAAACAGGGGCAGAAAAATTGGGCCTTAGGCACTGGTGCCACAACACTGCAACCCCTCACAGATACTGTACTTGGAGCACAGCAATGAGCCCTGTTGCAAAGTATTGCATCAAAAATTGTAATTACACGCCCCTGTTAAACAGGGACTGAAAACTTGGGCCTTAGCCACTGGTGCTGGTGCCACGACACTGCAACCTCTCCCAGATACTCTAGTTTGAGTGCAGGAATGAGCCCTGCTGCAAAGCATTGCATAAAAAATTGTAATAACACGCCCCTGTTAAACAGGGGCTGAAAAATTGGGCCTTAGCCACTGGTGGCGGCACCCAGAAACAAAAATGTTCTTCCAAGCTATCATCATCAATCGGATCATTGAGGAGGAGGAGGATAGTCAGTCCATAACAGGACAGTCTCTCAGCATCAGCATCAGTCTTGAAGGGATGTGACATTTGAAAATAAATTAGTCTGTTATATCAGCTTCAGGTGTTTGGTAGCTGGTGGTGATCCAAGACTGGTTCATCTTTATTAAGGTCAGTCGATCAACAGAGTCGGTGGACAGGCGCACCCTGTGATCCGTGACAAATCCTCCAGCAGCACTGAATGTGCGTTCTGAAAGAACGCTGGATGCAGGACAGGCCAGTAGCTCAATTGCATACTGTGCAAGCTCTGGCCAGTGATCCATCCTCAAGACCCAGTAAGCCAGAGGATTTTCGGTGGAGAAGGTGTCCAAGTCTGACCTTGCCCCTAGGTATTCCTGCACCATGTATATCAGACGCTGGCGATGGTTGCTGGAACCGATCATACCTTGGGGCTGCGGACTAAAGAATTGTCTGAACGCATCAGTCAGACGGCCACCTTCCCCACCGCTCCTTCTTTGACTGACCGAAGCCTCAGCAACTCGTTGTGCAGGACCAGGAGTTTGTAACCTCCCAGTCTCTGGGAACGCGTTGCACAGACCTTTCTGCAAGGCCTCCCGGAGTTGTCTCATCCTCTGCTCCCTCTGCTACGGTAAGATAAGGTCCACAACCTTACCCTTGTACCGTGGATCAAGGAGAGTGGCCAGCCAGTAATGGTCCCTCTCCTTGATCCGAAGAATACGAGGATCCTTCCGCAGACTTTGCAGGATCAGGGAGGCCATGCAGCGTAGGTTAGCTGAGGCATTCGGTCCGGAGTCCTCTGGGTCACTAAGGACGACATGATCCACAGCCACCTCCTCCCAGCCACGTACAAGTCCACTGGTTTCTTGGGACTGTAAATCATCCCTAAAAGACTGCTGCTGATGATGCTGAGTGCCAGGCTCCACCTCCATGCTGACACAATCCTTCTCCTCCTCCTCCTCCTCTTCTTCCTGTGCGATGGGTGGGACAGAAGGAACACTGTCTGGGTAAAGGGGGCCTTGAGAGGCAAGGAAGTCCTCCTCTTCCTGCCTCTGTTCTGCCTCAAAAGCCCTGTCCATTATTCCACGCAGCGTATGTTCCAACAGGTGGACAAGAGGTACAGTGTCACTGATGCATGCACTGTCACTGCTCACCATCCTCGTGGCCTCCTCAAATGGTGCCAGGACAGTGCATGCATCCCTGATCATGCCCCACTGGCGTGGTGAAAAAAACCCAAGCTCCCCTGACCCTGTCCTGGTACCGTAGTCGCACAGGTACTCATTGATGGCCCTCTGCTGCGTGTGCAGCCGCTGCAGCATGGCCAACGTTGAGTTCCACCTGGTGGGCATGTCACATATAAGGCGGTTCTTGTGCAGGTTCAACTCCTTTTGCAGCTCAGCCAGACGAGGCATTATAAGATCTGGCATTATAAGATCTGCGGAAATGCACACAGACTTTCCTGGCCTGCCTCAGGACATCCTGTAAGCCCGGGTACCTGCCCAAGAACCGCTGCACCACCAGGTTAAGGACGTGAGCCACACAGGGCACATGGGTCAGTTGTCCCTGTCGGAGAGCGGAGAGGAGGTTGGTGCCATTGTCGCAAACTACCATTCCTGGCTTAAGCTGGCGTAACGTCAACCACCTCTCGGCCTGCCCCTGCAGAGCAGACAGAACCTCTGCCCCAGTGTGGCTCCTGTCCCCCAAACACACCAGCGCAAGCACGGCATGGCATCTTTTTGCTTGCGTACTTGCGTAGCCCCTTGAACGCCTACGGAGCACCGCTGGTTCCGAGGACAAAGCACAGGAAGAGGCCATGGAGGAAGAAGAAGAGGAGGGGGTGGAGGAGAGAGGTGTGTCACAACCAGTAGTAGCATTTTGGAGGCGTGGCGGTGGAACAACCTCCAACACTACTGCACCTTGTCCTGCATCCTTCCCAGCTGCCAAATGAGTGACCCAATGGGCCGTGAAAGAAAGGTAACGTCCCTGTCCATGCCTGCTGGACCATGAGTCAGCGGTAATATGCACCTTACCGCTGACCGCCCTGTCCAGCGAGGCCAAGACATTGCCTTCCACATGCCGGTAGAGAGCCGGAATCGCCTTCCGTGACAAAAAGTGGCGTTTGGGAACCTGCCACTGAGGAACCGCACATTGCACAAACTCACGGAAGTGGGGCCGAGTCTACCAACTGAAAAGGCAGCAGTTGAAGCGCTAGCAAATTAGCCAAGCTAGCATTCAACCGCTGGGCATGTGGATGGCTGGGAGTGAACTTGTTTTGATGGTCCAGCAGCTGGGGCAGGGAAATTTGCCTGCTAGAATCGGACGTCGGTGTACTGCTAGCAGAGTGCCCGCAAGTACTTGGCTGAGACACACCTAATTCTACACCTTCATTCCTCTCAGAGCAGGTTTCAGAGAGGACTGAAGGTATAGTGGGGTTGGAGATCCCAGCTGATGCGGTGCAAGAAAAGGTGCGCTTTGTTCTTTGGTGTGGGTCTTTAAGGTAGGCTTGCCAACGAGCTGCATGGCAGGTCAACATATGTCTGGTCAAGCATGTGGTGCCCAAGCGGGTGATGTTTTGGCCACGCGATATACGCTTGAGACATATGTTGCAAACAGCAGCTGTGCGATCTGATGCACTCGACTCAAAAAAGGCCCACACCAAAGAACTTTTTGAATAACGGGCAGAGGCAGCGCCCTGCACAGGCGGAGCTCTGCGGTGTGATTCCGTTGGCGTGCTGCCCTTACGCTGGCCCCCCGAGGGCATCCTGCCTCGTTGGAGATGTGCCTCCTCCTCATCCTCCTCCTCCTCCTCCTCCTCCTCCTCTCTCCTATTAGGCACCCACGTGGAGTCAGTGACCTCATCATCCCCTCCCTCCTCATTACTGGAGCCAATCTGGCAGTATGCTGCAGCTGCTGGAACATGACTGCCAGATTGGTGTCCTTCTTGAGCATCCCCTCTCTCTGCTCTCACGCTACTGCCTTCCTCTAGCTGGGTATCATCATCAGACCCTTCGAAACGCTGGGCATCCTCCTGGAGCATGTACCCAACACTGTGCTCAAACAGTTCGGGGGACTCCTCAGGAGGACATGGTTGGTCTAGGGAAGGAGTGACTGATGATGACATTGATACCAGGGAAGAGGACGCTTTGGCAGCTGCTTTGCCAGTACCCTGAGCCTGGGTGCGGAGGATGAGGAGGATGAGGAGGGCTTGGTCATCCACTCTACCAAGTCTTCGGCATGATGCGGCTCAACACGTCCAGCTGCCGAAAAGAAGGACAAGCGTGTCCCATGGCCACGTGCTGATGGCGATGCACCGCGTCCACGACCAGCACTGTTGTCTCTAGACACAGAGCCTGCTTGCCCTCTTTTATTGGCTCCTGACTGTCTGCCTCTGCTTGTTTGCCTTCCAGACATTCTAATGGCCTGCAGGGAAATGGGAAAACCAGCAATAAGGCCTAGCTTCAGGAGTATATTTTGCAGGAATCACACTACGCCTGCTGTAGGTGCTGCAATTGCCTGTTGGTGTAACACACCAGGAAAAAGCAGCAATACAGGCTAAGTTCAGGTGTAATATGATCAGGAGGCACACTCCGCCCGCTGTAAGTGCCGCAAAAATAGGATTTTTATAACAGCTTACCTGTAAAATCCTTTTCTTGGAGTACATCACGGGACACAGAGCGACATAGTCATTACTAATGGGTTATATAGTTACCGTCAGGTGCTGGCACTGGCAACTTCCAAAACCGGAAGTACCCTCCCCTATATAAGCCCCTCCCATCCGGGAGCACCTCAGTTTTGTAGCAAAGCAATAAGTGTCCCCAAAGAGGGGCGGGAGCTCTGTGTCCCGTGATGTACTCCAAGAAAAGGATTTTACAGGTAAGCTGTTATAAAAATCCTATTTTCTTTCTCGTACATCACGGGACACAGAGCGACATAGTCATTACTAATGGGATGTCCTAAAGCAATGCCAAATGCTGATCGGACCATATTAGTCAGGGACTGAACCCATAACCTCTCAGCATGTGATGCTGAGAACGGCTCTTCCACTGTTGATTCCTCTACAACCGAATCAACCTCATCCTGATCCCCCTCAGGTAGGTCGACCTCTGTATGGGACTGTTGCTCTGTTAACAGGCACTCTGAGGGAGGAGACGGAGATCGAGCGCTTTTCTCCTGTGACAGGGAAGCAGCGATTAATGCTGACAATCTCTCTTCCAGTCCTCCCAGAGCTGAGGAAAAAACCTCCTCTGTTACATACACAGGAGCAGGTGAACTGAGGACAGCCACAGTACCAGGTACTCCTGGGGGTGCCCTACGGTCACTAACCTCTGATTCTTCAGGGGAGACTGGTGCAGCCAAAGCATGCCCAAGATCCTCAGAGCCCGATGGAGACCCCCTATTCCTCCTGGAATTTCTAGTCCCGGAGTTTTTAGACGGCATATTCCTAAGCCACAAAGCTGAGGTATTCCAGCCGAAATACACCAGTTACTGATAATAGTCTAGCATAAATGCTGCTATAATAAACAGTTGGTGTCTACTAATGTGCCTTTCTAGGGGATGCCTGTATCAACCGCTTGCTGTATGCCTTTAAATGTTGCCAGCTCTGTCTCTGTACTTCATAGCCAGCTTACTACAATATTGTGGCTTTTTAAAACCTGCTGGGACGCCCGCACATGCGCAGAAGCGCTGCGGCGCGCACAGAGCGTCATCCCCCAGGCTCCGCCCCCTTTCCCGGCTCACCTCTATATATAGAGGCGCGTGCACGCGCACGCGCGCGGCCACGTGCGCCCTCGGCGCTAATTTCAAACATGGAAACCAGGGACAGGAGCCAGGGCCCCTCTTTGCCGCAGGCCGGGGGATGGACGAGCACTGCAACATGGCAGAGGAAGCAGTTTCCTATAGGAGAACTCACCAACTGCCTGGACTTTGCTCTCTGAGAAGAGACTAGTCCACATGACAAGAAAACATTCCACAGCGGCCTCTAGTGGACAAACACAGGTACCGCAGTCTAATATACTAAATATATATAAAAAAAAACATTATTTTTTTTTTTTTTTCTTGACCACCATTAAAAATTATTACATTTTTTTTAGTAGTTACAGGCATGCACAGAATCTTGCGGGAATACCATTAGGTAACAGACAGAAAGACAAATTAGGCTTGGGGGTCCCCCAATAGAACCAAGTTCCTGGGGGCCCCCACTTACCTGTTCCTCGCCGCAGGACTTTGTTTGGTCCACAAAAGCCCAAACTTCACCTATCACGGCAGGCATTGTAATCAAACCTTCAGGGACCGGGTTCCCAAGGATTCCACTCCCCTGGACCTGTATAGCACCCTGCACAGAAAACATCTTGGTCGTGGGTATGACCAGAGCTCTGGATCCCAGGGTCCAGCTCTCCTAAGAGAAGCATTACAGGCAGAACCTTGCTCTTCTCTTTGCAAGGCCCGGGTACCGACCGTTTAGCTATGAAGCTTTTTTGGTCGGATCCGGAATAGCTTACTGAGGCCCAAAAGAACCTGTACGCAAGCTCAGTGAAAAACACATGTTTCTTCTTGGCCAACACCTTAGACACTGGCAAAAAACTGAGGTGCTCCCGGATGGGAGGGGCTTATATAGGGGAGGGTACTTCCGGTTTTGGAAGTTGCCAGTGCCAGCACCTGACGGTAACTATATAACCCATTAGTAATGACTATGTCGCTCTGTGTCCCGTGATGTACGAGAAAGAAATCCTGTTGGTGTAACACACCAGGAAAAAGCAGCAATACAGGCTAAGTTCAGGTGTAATATGGTCAGGAGGCACACTCCGCCCGCTGTAAGTGCCGCAAAATCCTGTTGGTGTAACACACCAGGGAAGAGCAGCAATACAGGCTAAGTTCAGGTGTAATATGATCAGGAGGCACACTCCGCCCGCTGTAAGTGCCGCAAAATCCTGTTGGTGTAACACACCAGGAAAAAGCAGCAATACAGGCTAAGTTCAGGTGTAATATGGTCAGGAGGCACACTCCGCCCGCTGTAAGTGCCGCAAATGTCTGTTGGTGTAACACACCAGGAAAAAGCAGCAATACAGGCTAACTTCAGGTGTAATATGGTCAGGAGGCACACTCCGCCCGCTGTAAGTGCCGCAAAATCCTGTTGGTGTAACACACCAGGAAAAAGCAGCAATACGGGCTAACTTCAGGTGTATAATGTGCAGGAGGCTTAGCAACAATGACACTGACACTGTCCCCTGCCTATCCTTCTCTCTCCCTGCACACAAGGTTTATCAAAGTATATGACACTGACACTCTCCCTGCCTATCCTTCTCTCCCTGCACACAAGGTTTAGCAAAGAATATGACACTGACACTGTCCCCTGCCTATCCTTCTCTCTTCCTACACACAAGGTTTAGCAAAGAATATGACACTGACACTCTCCCTGCCTATCCTTCTCTGTCCCTACACACAAGGTTTAGCAAAGAATAGATTTGACACTGTCCCTGCCTATCCTTCACTTTCCCTGCCCTGGAACACACTACACGAGGCCGCCACGCTGGCGGCCTTTTATAGTGTGGGGCGTGTACTAAACCCCCTCAGCTATAATTGGCCACAGGCATCCTGCCTGTGGCCAATCATTGCTCTCCTCGCTGCCGGCGCTGTGATTGGCCAAGCATGCAGGGTCACAGTGCATGCTTGGCCAATCACAGCGCTGGGATTACACTGCGATGGCGCAGTGTATTGTGGGCCGTTCGCGTCACTCGAATTTGGCGCGAACGGCCCAAATCGTTCGTTGTTCGCCGAACGCGCGAACAGCCGATGTTAGAGTCGAACCTATGTTCAACTCGAACACCGAGCTCATCCCTATTCAAAAACACTTTGACAATCGAACAATGTTGAATAAGTGGCATATCCCTTCACCATGAAAAAACAAACGGCCAATAACAGGTCAATCCACTGCAGTGACACCTGAATCAGTCTTCAGCCCGAGCCCAATAGACCGACCTGGCAGTGTACCACAACGTGCATGGGGGAAAATATCTAATGATCTATTATACTTGCTGCAGCGGCATTATTAAACTCTGTGTGCCACTGACTGCAGTGCTGCCTGTCTCTGGTGCCATGAGCAGCTGCAGAGTAGGGACACCAAGCATTTAATTTTGGCCCTGGTGGGGTTTAAACACCCCTGACTTCCCCCTTATCTACGCCCCTGAGAAGGAGATGAGCCCTCAGGATAACAGCACGGATTCTCTGGGGAGAGATCTAGAGACACGTCCTGCTACATCCACTGTTCAGCCACGCTCCCTATGTGATTTTTTTTTTAATGAAAAGGCTAAATACCTTTTCCCACACCACCGCTGTGCAGTCACGTGATCCCCCTAGGCTTGCAGGTTGACGTCACAGGGGAATCTCAGCCCTTACCGCTTTTCTCCATAGATCGGGGAAGACCAGCCGAGGGGGATCAAGTGACCGCACAGCAGTCTTAGTTACATAGTTACATAGTAGGTGAGGTTGAAAAAGACACAAGTCCATCAAGTCCAACCTATGTGTGTGATTTTATGTCAGTATTACATTGTATAACCCTATATATTGTGGTCGTTCAGGTGCTTATCTTTTCAATTATTTTTATTAATTTTCGATAAGAAAAAATTACAATAGTAGCATTGCAAAGTATAATAGACAAAATTGATATAACACATTCAGGTGCTTATCTAATGTTTTTTTGAAACTATAAATGCTCCCAGCTGAAACCACCGCATGTGGAAGGGAATTCCACATCCTTGCTGCTCTTACAGTAAAGAACCCTCTATGCAGATTAAGGTTAAACCTCTTTTCTTCTAATTTTAATGAGTGGCCACATGTCTTATTAAACTCCCTTACGCGGAAAAGTTTTATTCCTATTGTGGGGTCACCAGTATGGTATTTGTAAATTGAAATCATATCCCCTCTCAAGCGTCTCTTCTCCAGAGAGAATAAGTTCAGTGCTCGTAACCATTCCTTATAACTAATGTACTCCAGTCCCTTTATTAGTTTTGTTGCCTTTCTCTGTACTCGCTCCATTTCCAGCACATCCTTCCTGAGGACTGGTGCCCAGAACTGGACAGCATACTCCAGGTGAGGCCGGACCAGAGTCTTGTAAAGTGGGAGATATATCTCTTTATCTCTTAAGTTAATCCCCTTTTTAATGCATGCCAATATTCTGTTTGCTTTGTTAGCAGCAACTTGCTGAGCCTATCATCTACTAGGACCCCCAGGTCCTTTTCCATCCTTGATTCCCCCAGAGGTTCTCCCCCCCCCCCCCCCAGTGAGTAGATTGCATTCATATTTTTGCCACCCAAATGCATTATTTTACATTTTTCCACATTAAACCTCATTTGCCATGTAGTTGCTCACCCCATTAATTTGTTCAAATCTACTTGCAAGGTTTCCACATTCTGCGGAGAAGTTATTGCCCTGCTTAGCTTAGTATCATCTGCAAATACAGAGATTGAACTGTTTACACCAACCTCCAGGTCGTTTATGAACAAATTAAATGAGACTGGTCCCAGGACAGAACCCTGGGGGACCCCACTTTCCACCCCTGACCATTCCGAGTACTCCCCATTTATCACTACCCTCTGAACTGACCCTTGTAGCCAGTTTTCAATCCATGCACTCACCCTACGGTCCATGCCAACGGACTTTACTTTGTACAGTAAACATTTATGGCGAACTGTGTCAAATGCTTTTGCAAAATCCAGATACACCACATCTACGGGCCTTCCTTTATCTAGATGGCAGCTCACCTGCTCATAGAAGGTTAATAGATTGTTTTGGAAAGAACGATTCTTCATGAATCCATGCTGATTACTGCTAATGATACCGTTTTCATTACTAAAATCTTGTATATAGTCCCTTATCATCCCCTCCAAGAGCTTGCATACTATTGATGTTAGGCTAACTGGTCTGTAAATCCCAGGGATGTATTTTGGCCCTTTTTTAAATGATTGGTGCAACTTTGGCTTTTCTCCAATCAGCTGGTACCATTCCAGTCATTAGACTGTCAGTAAAAATTAGGAACAATGGTCTGGCAATTAGGCTGGGTTCACACTGGGGCGACAAACGCTCCGACATTGGGAGCTCATGTCGCATGACGTGTGAAAATCAATGTTTCCCTATGGGAGCCGTCTTAACTGGTCCGACACATGTCGGTCCGACTTTGAAAATGCTCCCTGTACTACTTCGGTCCGACTTTGATCCGACTTTAGCCTATTGACTATCATTGAAGTCGGATCAAAGTCGGACCGCAGTCTTGCATGATCCGACTTTGGCATGCGACTTGTGCTGTGCTGCTCTTGAGGGGGAACTCCAGGCCAAATTCTAGATAAAAAAACAGCATGGGTTCCCCCTCCAGGAGCATACCAGGCTCTTGGGTCTGGTCTGGATTTGAAGGGGAACCCCTACGCCGAAAAAACGGTGTGGGGGTCCCCCCCAAGATCCAAACCAGACCCTTATCCAAGCACGCAACCTGGCAGGCCACAGGGGAAGAGGGGGGGACGAGAGAGCGGCCCCCCTCCCTCCTGAACCGTACCAGGCCGCATGCCCTCAACATGGGGGGTTTGGTGCTCTGGGGCAGGGGGGCGACCTGCGGCCCCCCCACCCCAAAGCACCCTGTCCCCATGTTGATGAGGACAGGGCCTCTTCCCGACAACCCTGGCCGTTGGTTGTCGGGGTCTGCGGGCGGGGGGCTTATCAGAATCCGGGAGCCCCCTTTAATAAGGGGGCCCCCAGATCCCGGCCCCCCACCCTATGTGAATGAGTGTGGGGTACATCGTACCCCTACCCATTCACCTGGTGGAAAAAAAATGTCAATAAAAAACACACACAGCTTTTTAAATTAATTTATTGCACAGCTTCGGGGGTCTCCACGCTCTCCGGTTCTTTCTTCTGCCGGGCCTCCGCTATCTTCTTCCAGCTCTTTTGCTAGCGGAGAGGCCCGGTCTTCCCGTCGTCTCATCCGGCTCTCCGTTGTCCTTCTGCCGGCCCCTCCACTATCTTCTTCCAGCTCTTTTGCTAGTGGAGGGGCCGGTCTTCCCGTCGCCGTCTTCTTCTCTCTTCTTCTTCTCGATGTTGACTCGTCGCTTCCTCTCGCTGTAATACTGGCTGTTCGCTCCGCTCCAAATTAATATAGGTTTCTCATGACGTCACAGTCACATGCTCCCATGACGTCACAGTCACATGCTCCGGGCATGAGGGTGCTTCCTGTGATGTGTCATGAGCATAAACACGGCACATTTGATTACTGAAGCCCCCTGATTCCCTCGTGAAGACTGAGGAGAGAAATAAATTCAATACCTTGGCCATCTCACCATTCTTTGTAACCAGATTCCCTTCCTCGTTCTTTATGGGACCAATATGGTCCCTCTTTTACTGTTTATATACTTAAAGAATTTCTTGGGATTGTTTTTGCTCTTCTCCACTGTGTCTCTTTCGTGTTCTATCTTAGCCGCCCTAATTGCACCCTTACATTACTTGTTGCATTATTTGTAAAGTTTAAATGCTGATGATGATCCCTCAGCCTTGTATTTTTTGAAGGCCTTCTCAGTTGATTTTATATGCATTTTTACATTGGAGTTAAGCCACCCACAACTTTTGTTCGCTCTTTTAAATGTATTTCCCAATAGGATGCACTGGCTAATGCCCTTATTTAATATGCTCTTAAAGCAAACCCATCTCTCCTCCGTGTTCTTTGTTCCTAAGATTTTATCCCAATTAATATCTTCTAGCAAGGTTCGTAGTTTAGGGAAGTTGGCTCTTTTGAAATTCAGCGTCTTTGTATTCCCCTTATGTTTCCTATTTTTGTGATTTATACTGAAGCTAATTGACCTGTGATCGCTGTTTCCTAAATTTCCCTGTATTTCCACATCCGTGATCAGGTCTGTATTGTTGGTAATCGGTAGGTCTAGTAACGCTTTGCTTCTAGTTGGCGCAGCTACCATCTGACCCATGAAATTGTCCTGCAAGACATTTAGGAACTGACGAGCCTTACACGAATGCGCGGTACCTTCCTCCCAGTCTATGTCTGGATAATAAAAATCCCCCATTATGATGAAACTTCCTATCCTTGCCACTAATCCAAATTGTGCTAGGAGGTCCGTTGTCAGCCATTCATAAGAGCTGTTGAACCAAGTCTCTGAAATTCCCACAAAATCTAAATCCTCCTCGTACAACAGTATCTCTAGTTCTCCCATCTTGTCCGCCAGGCTCCTGGCATTGGTGAATATGCCACGTAGTTTAGACCGGTCGCATACTGTCCTCTTATTGGGTCTTCCAAGGTTACAAAAAGGACTTGTTACGATACTTACCTCGGGTTTATGTGCTTTAGTCAACTTACCACTAATGCCCCCAATACTACCCTCTGGAATGTGTTCCGCGCTGACTATCTCTACCTCTGGACCCTCCCCCTTGTCACCTAGTTTAAAAGCCCCTCTAACTTTTCGGCCATCTTCACTCCCAGCAGATCTGCCCCCTCCTCATTTAGGTGCAGTCCGTCCCTTCTATAGAACTGGTGACCGAATGAGAAGTCAGCCCAGTTTTCCAGGAACCCAAACCCCTCCTTTCTACACCAGCTCCTCAGCCACTTGTTTACTTCTCTAATCTCCCTCTGCCTTTCTGGTTTGGCTCAGGGTACCGGTAGTATTTCATTTAAAAAAAAGTATTTCAGTTTTTTATTAAAATACACACTTACACACTTACACTATTGTTAATGGCAGCCTAAACCGAAGGGGGTACATGTAAAGTCACATAGTGACTTTACAAACCCTTTAAGAAGTGTTTGCATTGTGTCAAGAACTTTTACAATTTTATGAAAAGTGATGGTTAAAGCAATTATTAGAAATGAAACGTGAAACTATAGGAGAGAGGTGTTCATTGATAGTCCTGTGTTTATAACTTCAGTTATGTTTGTTAAGGGTGTGCCACTTTGTTGGTTCCTTCTCAGAATGCATAATGTGTAAACTGTGTGAGATTCAACAACCTGCTTTCCTTCCCTGGAAAATGAACCTGTCACTACACCCTAAACCTTGTATTACAAGGACCTTCCAATATCTAACAGTTTACCGTATATACTCGAGTATAAGCCGACCCGAGTATAAGCCGAGGCACCTAATATTACCCCAATAAACCGGGAAAGCTTATTGACTCGAGTATAAGCCTAGGGGAGGGGAGGGGAATGCAGCAGCTACTGTAAGCGGAAAAGAGGATCAACAATGCCCGCAATTTGCACGCCTCACTGTGCCCATTGCCACCTCACTGTGCCACCCCACTGTGCCCATTGCCACCTCACTGTGCCCATTGCCACCTCACTGTGACACTTCACTGTGCCACCTCACTGTGCCCATTGCCACCTCACTGTGCCACCTTACTGTGCCCATTGCCACCTCACTGTGCCACCCTACTGTGCCCATTGCCAGTACCCGAGTCAGTGTACCTGAAAATCTTCTTAGGCTGCGAGCGGCGTTCATTGTTTAAATATCGCGGCTAACTCCTGGTCTTGTTCCATGATAGACGTTTCCAGCAAACACTGTGTTGAGTGTTCCGCCTATCACGGAGGTCCTCTCATTCTCGGACTCCGTTTCCCAGCAGACACTGTGTTCAGTGTTCCACCAATCATGGACGTCTTTTCATCCTTGGACAAGAGAATGTCCATGATAGGCGGACCACTGAACACAGTGTCTGCTGGGAAACGGAGTCCGAGAATGAGAGGACCTCCGTGATAGGCGGAACACTCAACACAGTGTTTACTGGAAACGCCTATCACGGAACAAGACCAGGAGTTAGCCGCGATATTTAAACAACAGACGCCGTTCGCAGCCTAAGAAGATTTTCAGGTACTGACTCGAGTATAAGCCAGGGGTGTACTTTCAGCCCTAAAAAAAGGGCTGAAAAACTCGGCTTATACTCGAGTATATACGGTAAGTAGCTTTTAGACTTCTACCATGTAAAAGTGGTGGTGACATCATCAGTGTGCTGTACATAACTTACACAGAGAGCAGAACTATGCGATGGACCCAGCAGGCTCCACACACTACAGACCAGTGGCGGTCAGTCCATAAAGGGCGCAGTTTTGACAAATAGGAAAGCTTATCATAGAATAATTTATTTTTAAATAAATGATAAAAATAAATTGTTCTATGTGTGTGAGCCGGACTAATGGGAGTCTATTATGCCTGTCATTTTTGGACAAGCATGTGATTAGAGCCTGAGGTTCTAATTGGCTTTTTTCAGTTATCATCAGGGCGCAGAGCGCTGCACCCCCAACCCTCCCACTTTTGATTTTAGCGAATCAATATTCGCCATTGCGTTACTTCTCGTCCCGGGCCAATCAGGAGGCTGAAGATTTGGAACCCGGAAAGAAGATCGGGTTAACACAAAAGCTGTGGATGGGAGTCGTATCAGAGGAGCCGTGACCGTGGTGAGTGCGGACCTGGAGGGGTTTGTTTGTGTCCCACCCCCAAAAAATTTTAGAACAAGCCACCACTGCTACAGACAGCCTGCTACAGAGGGGTGCAGAAACAAGACCCTATGCACAAGGAGAAAGAGAAGCAGTGACCAGTCTTTACTACAGGAAACCTCTGCAGAGTCAAAATTTTATTATGGATTACTGCAAAGATCTGGAAGAAACTCACAAAGCACACCAAGATTCAAGTATTAAAGAGGATAAATCCTCATTACATGTACGGGTAGAGGAAACTGTAATACTTACCAGTAGTTCCGTATTGTATGTCAGGATGGCGAGGGCCCACCCACAACCCATAGCCTGGGACAGAAGAGCCTGCCAGAGCCAGGAATAAGGTAAGTATAACAGCTTATCCCTCTTCCCCTAGACATGTGCAGTTAAAGTGGTATTAAACCCAGAACAAAAAATGTAATGTGTTGCAGCTTACCAATCCTGTGGTGGCTGCATTCCTTTTATTTTTTTAGGCTTTTTCCCCTCTGTTTTCACCTGGTTATCTGGTTATACCTACTGTATTAGGCCGGCCATACACAGAGCAAAATTGCTAATTTCCTCATCAACACAGACAGTGTTGATGCGGGAATCCCTCCTGCCCGGCCATTGTCTTCAGTGATTATTGATAGCGGCTATTGAAGCCGCTAGCGATAATCGCATGAGAATCTGGCAGGCTGGTTGTACCCAAGTTAATTGATCGATCAACTTGGTACATTCAGCCTGCCCATTAACAGTTTGATTCTTAGATGGTTCCTGCTGAACTGGCCGAGATTCAAACTGTGTATGGCCGTCCTTAGTGTGCCCCCACAGTACAGACAGCAGTATTGTTAATCTGGGGCGAAGGGAGTGTTAGATGTACTAGCAGATTTAGATACACTAATGAATTGAAGTCAAATCCAGCTCACATTACAGTTACAGCAAAAAGTTTTTTTTCTTTTAGGATAAAAGTTTTACATGAATAATAAAAGTTGATCATTGTAAGCATCCCTGTCAGTAGTAAATGGTTTGTCTCCACACTCCTAGCTGTTACATTAGCAGGAGAGCTTGTTTTTGGAAAAAGACTAATGCCGCATACACACGACCGTTTTTCATGACGAGAAAACTGCCATTTTTTAGATTGGTCTTGAAAACCGGTCGTGTGTATGCTCCATAGCAGTTTTCTCAACGAGAAAACTGCCCGCAAAAAAATTAGAACCTGCTCTATTTTTTCTCGTCGTTTTTCCCGTTGTTCTTTTTCTCGTCGCGAAAACCGCTCGTGTGTATGCTTTTCCGAGGGGAAAAAAAAACGCGCATGCTCAGAATCAAGTAAGTAAAACTAGCGTTTGTAATGGAGATAGCACATTCGTCACGCTGTAACGGACTGAAAAGCACGAGGCTGAAAAATGCGAATCGTCTCTTACCAAACTTTACTAACATGAGATTAGCAAAAGCAGCCCAAAGGGTGGCGCCATTCGAATGGAACTTCCCCTTTATAGTGCCGTCGTAAGTGTTGTCGTACGTGTTGTACGTCACCGCGCTTTGCTCAAGCGTTTTTTTTCCTGAACATGTGTATGCAAGGCAGGCTTGAGAGGAATCACGATGAATCACGTCGGGAAAAACATCGGTTTTTTGCATGACAGGAAAAACGGTTGTGCGTATGCGGCATAAGACTTGGTAAACTATGATAAAATAAATGTTTGCTTTTGGGGTTAATGCCGCTTTACCCTTGCAGTGTGCATGTTTGGAAGAGGGCACTGAAAGGGCATTTCTAGAAAAATCCTGGTACTCTTACTGTTTGTATGTAGGAAAGCCAGGTCAGAAGAGGAAGAGTTAAATAAAGTGCACGCATGGAGTCAGCGCTGGGTGCACGTCAGGGGGTCATACCGTTACTGGGAGTGAGGTAGGAGTGATCATACGCTGTACAGGTGGAGAGGGCAGAGGCTCTGTGTGTCCCTCTTAGATGAGAATGTGGTGATGTACAGTGACATCAAGAGAGTTTATTAGAGTTCAGTCTTTTGTTCCAGTAAAGGCATGCCATGTGTAGACTTGTATTAAGTGCCTAGTCAAGCATAGAATAACCCACCCCAGGGTAGCCCTCTAATATGACTCTTGGTTGGCGCCCAACAAGAAGGGAACATAGAGGATGTGGCAACCAATGACCCACCTACCCAGCCTGCAGGTTGTATACACCGTGCACAGATGGGCCACTTCATAAGCAGGATCAGGCATCCCCAAGTCATGTTATTTTATGGAATATTGCATGAATTTTTTTTGCTTTGGTACATGTACTCCAGTGCAGTGCCCAGCCTCCCATGGCTTTTGTTTAACAATCCCTTGTCTACTAGCCGTACTGTTTTTTAACATGTACAAAGGTAATTCCATTTAAATGTATAATAATAGCGTAGAACTAAACTTTCCTCTTATTTACAGTCAAGGAAGCTAATCCGTTTTGTCTGCATTTGCCATGGTGCTGCACATATGATCAGTTTGACACCTGTCATTTGATGGCTTGGCAAGCAATGTAAGTTATCTTTTATGGCATTCCTTAAAGCAGAACTAAATGCAACATATTTTTGCCAATGTAGCACGATCCCCTCAGGCAGGATTCACACTGGTGCGGCACGACAGCCGTCCTACTTTGGATCCGACTTTGCCCTGCGACTTGAAGCCGACATACGTCCGACTTTCAATGAACGGGGATCTGACTTGGATCCCCGCCAATACCAGGCACTATGTTTGGTATGAATCTTGAGGAGGAACTCCACGCCAAATTTTAAATAAAAAACCGGCATGGGTTCCCCCTCCAAGAGCATACCAGGCCCTTCGGTCTGGTATGGATATAAAAAACGGTGTGGGGGTCCCCCCAACATCCATACCAGACCCTTATCTGAGCACGCAGCCCAGCCGGTCAGGAAAGGGGGTGGGGACGAGCGAGCGCCCCCTCCTGAACTGTACAAGGCTGCATGCCCTCAACATGGGGGGGTGGGTAGTTTGGGGCAGGGGGGCGCCCTGCGGCTCCCCCCACCCCAAAGCACCCTGTCCCCATGTTGATGAGCACAAGGGCCTCTTCCCGACAACCCTGGCCGTTGGTTGTCAGGGTCCCCGGGGGCAGGGGGCTTATAGGAATCCAGGGGCCCCCAGATCCCGACCCCCACCCTATGTGATTGAGTATGGGGTACATCGTACTCCTTCCCATTCACCTGGGGGAAAAGTGTCAATAAAAAAAACACATTAGACAGCTTTTTAAAGTAATTAGGCAGTTTCGGGGGTCTTCTACCGACTTCGGGGGTCTTCTTCTGACTTCGGGGGTCTCTTCCGACTCTCCGGCCTCTTCTCCCATTCTCCGGTGCCTTCTCCGCGATCTCCGGTTCTTCTCCCGCTCACCGGTGCTTTCTGCCTTCTGCCGGGCACCTCCACTATCTTCTGCCAGCTCTTTTGCTAGTGGTGGCCCGGTCTTCCCCGTCGCCTTCTTCCCTCTTCTCTTCTGGAGATGTTGACACGACAAGGTCTCCCGCATGGGGCGTGGTCACCGGGTGATGTGACCCCGCCCCCTTTTCTTTCTCGTACATCACGGGACACAGAGCGACATAGTCATTACTAATGGGTTATATAGATACCGTCAGGTGCTGGCACTGGCAACTTCCAAAACCGGAAGTACCCTCCCCTATATAAGCCCCTCCCATCCGGGAGCACCTCAGTTTTTTGCCAGTGTCTAAGGTGTTGGCCAAGAAGAAACATGTGTTTTTCACTGAGCTTGCGCACAGGTTCTTTTGGGCCTCAGTAAGCTATTCCGGATCCGACCAAAAAAGCTTCATAGCTAAACGGTCGGTACCCGGGCCTTGCAGAGAAGAGCAAGGTTTTGCCTGTAATGCTTCTCTTAGGAGAGCTGGACCCTGGGATCCAGAGCTCTGGTCATACCCACGACCAAGATGTTTTCTGTGCAGGGTGCTATACAGGTCCAGGGGAGTGGAATCCTTGGGAACCCGGTCCCTGAAGGTTTGATTACAATGCCTGCCGTGATAGGTGAAGTTTGGGCTTTTGTGGACCAAACAAAGTCCTGCGGCGGGGAACAGGTAAGTGGGGGCCCCCAGGAACTTGGTTCTATTGGGGGACCCCCAAGCCTAATTTGTCTTTCTGTCTGTTACCTAATGGTATTCCCGCAAAATTCTGTGCATGCCTGTAACTACTAAAAAAATGTAATAATTTTTAATGGTGGTCAAGAAAAAAAAAAAAAAAAAAAAAAAATAATTTTATATATATATTTAATATATTAGACTGCGGTACCTGTGTTTGTCCACTAGAGGCCGCTGTGGAATGTTTTCTTGTCATGTGGACTAGCTTCTTCTCAGCAGAGCAAAGTCCAGGCAGATGGTGAGTTCTCTTATAGGAAACTGCTTCCTCTGCCATGTTGCAGTGCTCGTCCATCCCCCGGCCTGCGGCAAAGAGGGGCCCTGGCTCCTGTCCCTTGTTACCATATTTTGAAATTAGCGCCGAAGGCGCACGTGGCCGCGCGCGTGCGCGTGCACGCGCCTCTATATATAGAGGTGAGCCGGGAAAGGGGGCGGAGCCTGGGGGATGACGCTCTGTGCGCGCCGCAGCGCTTCTGCGCATGTGCGGGCGTCCCAGCAGTTTAAAAAAAAAAACACAATATTGTAGTGAGCTGGCTATGAAGTACAGAGACAGAGCTGGCAACATTTAAAGGCATACAGCAAGCGGTTGATACAGGCATCCCCTAGAAAGGCACATTAGTAGACACCAACTGTGATATAGCAGCAATTGTGCTAGACTATTCTCAGTAAAAGTGGTGTATTACGGCTGGAATACCTCAGCTTTAGGCTTAGGAATATGCCGTCCAGAAGCTCCGGAACTGAATCTTCCAGGAAGCGAAGGGGGTCTCATCGGGCTCGGAGGATCTTGGGCATACTTCTGCTGCACCAGTCTCCCCTGAAGTTCAGAGGTAAGTGACCGTAGAGACCCCGCAGGGGTACTTGGTACTGTGGCTGTCCTCAGTTCACCTGCTCCTGTGTATGTAACAGAGGAGGTTTTTTCCTCAGCTCTGGGAGGATTAGAGAGGCTGCCTCCCTGTCAGGGAAAGCACGCCCGATCTCCGTCTCCTCCTTCAGAGTGCCTGTTAGCAGAGCAACAGTCCCATACAGGGATCGACCTGCCTGAAGGGGATCAGGATGAGGTTGATTCTGTTATAGAGGAATCAACAGTGGGGGAACCTTTTCTCAGCATCTCAAGCTGAAAGATTATGGGTTCAGTCTCTGACTAACATGGTCCGATCAGCATTTAAAAATGCACCTTGCGGAACCATCAACCACTACTGTATCCTCGTTGGGGTCGCTGGAAGCCCCCAGACTGTCTGTTCTTTTCCACTTCACCCTTTACTGAAAGGGCTCATTTACCAGGATTGGGAACGTCCTGAGAAAATATTTATTCCCCCAAGAGATTTCCGGTGGTCTATCCCATGGAGGATAAGTTCATCAAAAAAAATAAAAAAATAAAAAAAATAAAAATGGAAGGTCCCTACAGTGGACGCAGCCATCTCTTGTATGTATAAATCACTGACATGTCCAGTGGATAATGTCCAAATGTTCAAGAACCCAATAGATAAAAGATTGGAGTCCTTATGAAAATCTGCTTGGTGATACAACCAGCAGTAGCAGCTATTGGGGTCTGCTAAGCAGTGAAGGATCAGTTGAAACAGGTCTTGAGGGACTTGACAGATCAGCAGGCTTTGCCCTAGCTGATCTACCTAGAGCCTTAGGCTTTGCGGTTGACGCCATAGAGGATTCAGTCCATCAGGCCTCCCGCCTTACGCTGTCTATAGTACATATGCGTAGGCTCCTATGGCTCAAAAACTGGTCTGCTGAAGCTCCCTGTAAAGAATGGCTGGTTAGCGTCCCGTTTCATGGTGAACGCTTATTCAGGGAAAACCTGGACAAATATATCCAGAAAATTTCCAGCGGTAAAAAAACGCTCTTGCCGGTTAAAAACAGAGTTAGAGGTCCCTCTTTGAGAGGCCTGCTTCTCCAGTCCCTGGGGCATCGGCTGTGTAACAGTTCTGACGGCCTCCTCGGTCAAATCCCGGGGGTAAAAAACAGGGACAGTAGCAGGGTAATGAGAAACCCTGGGTCAGGGGAGGTACAAAACCTCCCCCAAAGTTAAATTCATTGAAGCCCCCACTCAGTCGGGTGGGGGGGAGGACTCCAGTTGTTCGCAAGAGACCTGGCGGGACACGATCAAGACAGATAGGTGCTGTCCGCAGTAGGTTTGGGATACAGTTTGGAGTTAAAAGACTCTCCTCCTTCCCATTTTTGAGGTCAAACGTGCCAAGGGATCCCCGGAAGAGAGAGTCCCTCCTGTTGGCACTAGAACAACTATTGCTCCAAGGAGTAATTATGGAGGTTCCCCTGGAAGAATGAGGGTTCGGGTTTTACTCAAACCTCTTTACAGTCCCGAAGCAAACGCGGACGGGAGGCCCATATTAATTCTAAAAGGGCTATACAAATTCCTGTATATCAGGACTTTCCGATGGAGTCGATCCGATCGGTGGCCACTGCCCTACAAGGGGAGGATTGGTTAGCCGCGATCGACATCAAAGATGCTTATTTGCACATTCCCATCTTTCCAGTCCACCAAAAATTTCTACGCTTTGCAGTAGAAGGGCGCCATTTTCAGTTCAGAGCCTTACCCTTCGGTTTGGCCACAGCACCACGAGTGTTTACAAAAATTCTGGCCCTTTATTGGCCAATCTAAGAACACAAGGTGTAATGATAATGGCATATCTGGATGACTTATTGCTGATAGACCACTCAGTGAAAAAACTAGACGTGGTCGTTCACAAGACAATCAAGTATCTGGAATCTCACGGTTGGATTATCAACCGAGACAAGTCAGCCCTAAAAACCAGTCAAAAGTCTGGAATACTTGGGGCTAAGGTTGGATTCAGGCCAGAGAAAAATATTCTTGCCTCGAGGAAAGGTGTTGCCTTTGAAAGATTTGATCCACTTAGTGGGTACAAAAAAGACAGCCGTCCATACGCCTGTATATGAGGCTGCTGGGAAAAATGGTGGCATCATTCGAAGCAGTACCCTACGGTCAATTCCATTCAAGGAATTTGCAAGGGGCCATACTGTCAGCCTGGAACAAAAAAGTTCAGGCCCTAGACTTACAATGTCCTTGTCCCCTTCCGTTCGCAAGAGCCTCCGTTGGTGGTTGGTTCCCCAGAATCTGGAAAAAAGGAAATCCTTCAGTCCGATTTCTTGGAAGGTGGTCACTACAGATGCCAGCCTTATAGGCTGGGGAGCAGTACTGGAGCAATAGTCTCTCCAGGACAGATGGTCGGATGCAGAAAAGGCCCTGCCCATCAATCTCTTAGAGATACGAGCAGCCCGGTATGCCCTAGTAGCATGGACATCCAAACTCCAAGGGTCCCCTGTCAGAATGCAATCAGACAATGCCACAGCAGTGGCATATATCAATCATCAGGGGGGCACCAGGAGTCGTGCAGCCCAGAGGGAAGTAAATTACATCCTGAAATGGGCAGAAAAATATGTCCCAGCCATATCTGCGGTATTCATTCCAGGAGTGGAGAATTGGAAGGCGGACTTTCTAAGTCGCCAGCAATTAGGCCCAGAGGAAGGGTCCCTTCACCCCGAGGTTTTCTGGACAATATGTCAGCGGTGGGGAACATCGGATGTAGATCTTCTAGCATCCAGATTCAACGCAAAGGGGGACAGGTTTGTCTCTCGGACAAGGGATCCCCTAGCTTGCGGCTCGGATGCCCTAGTGTTCCCTTGGGATCAGTTCAAGCTGATATATGCATTCACACCGCCACAATGGTTACCTCGATTACTCCGCAGAATCAGGGTAGAAAAGAAACAGTGATTCCGGTGGCTCCAGCGTGGCCCCGAAGAGCGTGGTACGCGGAGATTGTAAAATTTCAGTGGGGAGTCCTTGGACTCTCCCACGTCGTCCGGACCTGCTTTCGCAAGGACCGATATACCACCCTTCCTTACCAGCCCTAGGTTTGACGGCCTGGCTATTGAAGCCCACATTCTAAAAAAGAGAGGGCTCTCTAATGCTGTGGTATCTACCATGATCAATGCCAGGAAGCCGGTATCCAGGCAGATCTACTATAGAATCTGGAAGGCGTACATCGCGTGGTGTGAGGCCAGGAAATGGCATCCACATAAGTACGTAATAGGTAGGATTCTGGACTTCCTACAGTGGGCTGTAGATAGGAAGCTTGCCTTGAGTACTATCAAGGGTCAGATTTCGGCCTTGTCAATATTTTTTCAAAGGCCCTTGGCTTCGCATTCACTAGTCAAAGCCTTTATACAAGGAGTGATGCGTATTAGTCCTCCGGTTAATATTCCCATATGTCCATGGGATCTAAACTTGGTTCTGTCGGTTCTACAGAAACAACCATTTGAACCATTACAGTATATTTCCTTGGTGCTTCTCACCAGGAAATTGATTTTTCTAGTAGCCAATTGTTCGGCTAGAAGAGTATCGGAATTAGCAGCTATGTCCTGCAAGGAGCCATATCTGGTTATCCATAAGGACAGAGTAGTGTTACGTCCTCATCCAGCCTTTCTTCCTAAGGTGGTATCGAGGTTTCATTTGAACCAAGATGTGGTTCTTCCTTCTTTTTTCCCCAAACCTACTTCGGTAGAGGAAAAGTTATTGCATTCTTTGGATGTAGTAAGAGCAGTTAAAGCTTATCTAAAGGCCACTGCTCAGATTCGCAGAACGGATACTTTGTTTATTCTGCCGGAAGGCCCCAGAAAGGGTCAGGCAGCGTCAAAATCTACTTTAGCCAAGTGGATTCGACAGGTCATTATGCAAGCTTATGGCTTGAGAAGGAGACCGCCTCCGTTCAAAGTTAGAGCGCACTCCACGAGAGCAGTTGGAACTTCATGGGCAGTGCATCACCAGGCCTCCCTGGCTCAAATCTGTAAGGCCGCAACATGGTCTTCAGTTCACACGTTTACTAGGTTCTACCAGGTGGACGTTAGAAGTCAGGAGGATGTCGCCTTTGGGCGCAGTGTGTTGCAGGCCGCAAAAGATCCTCATGTCTGATAGCGCTCAGCTTATATATGGTGTATCCCCCCCCTCATTTGGCATTGCTTTAGGACATCCCATTAGTAATGACTATGTCGCTCTGTGTCCCGTGATGTACGAGAAAGAAAATAGGATTTTTTTAACAGCTTACCTGTAAAATCCTTTTCTTGGAGTACATCACGGGACACAGAGCTCCCGCCCCTCTTTAGGGACACTTATTGCTTTGCTACAAAACTGAGGTGCTCCCGGATGGGAGGGGCTTATATAGGGGAGGGTACTTCCGGTTTTGGAAGTTGCCAGTGCCAGCACCTGACGGTATCTATATAACCCATTAGTAATGACTATGTCGCTCTGTGTCCCGTGATGTACTCCAAGAAAAGGATTTTACAGGTAAGCTGTTATAAAAATCCTATTATTACGTCACAGTCCCATAATGCCCCGGGCTGTGACGTCATAGAGGGGAGGGGTCACTGGGGGACATCCCCCATACTCATTCACATAGGGTGGGGGTTTATGAAGAGGAAAAAATGAAAAATATGGACAGCCGCACTCCAAAAAACCTTTGACGGTCGCCATTATTGTAAAAAGATGAAAAACTTACACCAAACTTCATCACAGCATAGCCAGGGTAACTGCTTACATGTTTCACACTGAAGGTCAGTGCTTAATCATGAGCTATGATTAAGCACTGACCTTCAGTGTGAAACATGTAAGCAGTTACCCTGGCTATGCTGTGATGAAGTTTGGTGTAATTTTTCCATCTTTTTACAATAAAGGCGACCGTCAAAGGTTTTTTGGAGTGCGGCTGTCCATATTTTTTATTTTTTCCTCTTCATATGCTACGTGCATTGCTGGCACCCACAGTAGTCCTGTCATTACGGATTGTTGGAGTGTATCCACCTGGAGCGGTAAAAATCTCTCTCTCTCTACATAGGGTGGGGGGCCGGGATCTGGGGGCCCCCTTATTAAAGGGAGCTCCCAGATTCCGATAAGCACCCCGCCCGCAGACCCCGACAACCAATGGCCAGGGTTGTCGGGAAGAGGCCCTTGTCTTTATCAACATGGGGACAGGGTGCTTTGGGGTGGGGGGGGCCGCAGGGCGCCCCCCTGCCCCAAAGCACCCATCCCCCCATTTTGAGGGCATGTGGCCTGGTACGGTTCAGGAGGGGGGGCGCTCGCTCATCCCCACCCCCTTTCCTGACCGTCTAGGCTGCGTGCTCGGATAAGGGTCCGGTATGGATTTTGGGGGGACACCCACGCTGTTTTTTCGGCGTAGGTGGTTCCCCTTTGTATTCATACCAGACCAAATTTATAAAAAATTTGACGTGGAGCTCCCCCTCAAGATCAGCAGAGCACAAGTCGCTTGCCAAAGTCGAATCATGCAAGACGGCGGTCCGACTTTGATCCGACTTCAATGATAGTCAATGGGCTGAAGTAGGATCAAAGTCGAACCAAAGTAGTAAAGGGAGCATTTTCAAAGTCTGACCGACATGTGTCGGAACAGTTAAGACGGCTCCCATAGGGAAACATGGATTTTCACACGTCATGCGACATGAGCTCCCAATGTTGGAGCGTTTGTCGCACCAGTGTGAACCCGGCCTCAGGCAGTGGTCATCAACCCTTCAACCCTGTCCTAACACGCCAGGTTTGTAAGATAACTGAAATACATCACAGGTGATATGATTTGCTGCTCAGTGATTGCAGTATTCTAGTCTGCATCTCCCCAAGGTAATACATAAAACCTGGCCTGTTAGTGGGTCCTGAGGACAGGGTTGATGACCACTGCCCTAGGGGACTACTTGGAATTACCTGCTCATCTGCATTGCCATGACCTAAAGAACATTCCAACCCACCTGACACTCTGGATTCCGACATCCTTGCACCACCTTAACCGGTTCCTGACCGGCTCACGCAGATATACTGCAGCAGAATGGCTCTCCTGGGTGAAATCCCGTACATATACAGCTTTGCCCAGGAGAGCCACCAGAGGGCGCGCACGCCCGCTGCACAGCGGGAAACCCGGGCGCGATCACTGCTGGCCACGGGCGGTCACGTGCACGAGTGGCAGCACAGGGGTTTTATCAGAATAGCGAACCTGTCAGATTAGGTAACGGAAGTGACGTGTATAAATAAATATAGCATATACGCTCACTTTATAGCTAAAATGACTGTAAAATTCAAGACGTAGCTGGGTGTAGTAAGATGTCCACTGCCTTTTTCTGACTGCAGGTGTTCTGGCAGATTAGCAAACCTGAAAGCGGTGGAGAGCATGCACAGCTGACGGAACGTCACTTCCGGTACCTAATCTGACAAGTTCGCTATTCTGATAAAACACTGGCCTAAGCTATAGTTATTGTCTCTATAGATCCCTAGATACTCACAGAACTGAATAGGTAACTATAGCAACACCTCTCACAACATCCACTACTTAGCTTAACTAATATAAGGGCTGACTGTTGAGGCTTTAAGTTAAATAGGTTTATCTATCCATCTTGGTGCATGCCTTTAAAATTGCACTAGCACCATTCTGCCATTTTCAGGGACTAGAATCCCTGTGTTAGAACAATAAAACAGCAATTTATTGCTCTTTCTGGATACAAAAACGGCATTAGAATTACCAAAGTTTGGTTACCTTTGTCTCTTTTTTTCATCTTACAGAATATTAGGAATGTTACCATGGACAATATCTTCAGTTTATTTATTCATCTTAGAAAAATGTCTCACCTTGTGACAGTTGCTTTATAGTCACTGGGTTACTTGGTTTTGTTCAAATATTCCTTTGCCTTACCACATAATAGTATTTAAAGTGGAGGTCCACCCTGAAAAAATCTTCACACTAAAAAATCAAAAAAAAAATAAAAAATTAATAGAAAAAAATATTTTTTTATACTCACCCTAAATGCCTGTTGCTATGCCGAAGTCCCCTAATCTGCCTCTAATGTTCCTCTTCTAGGTCTGCGGTGACTCTCCTTCCGCTTCCTCTTCTTGTGAATGGGCCGCGCTGCTTT
This sequence comes from Rana muscosa, assembly GCA_029206835.1. Taxonomy (NCBI): domain Eukaryota; kingdom Metazoa; phylum Chordata; class Amphibia; order Anura; family Ranidae; genus Rana; species Rana muscosa. The sequence goes on along the minus strand of CM055116.1, from coordinate 203,803,275 downwards.
CTGGGAACTGTGTGTATCCCAGGAGGCAAGCCGCCCATTCACAAAGCGCCGTGCGAGTGGCGCATGCGCAGTAGGAAACGGGCAGTGAAGCCTTACGGCTTCACAGCCTGTTTCCCCTACTCAGAATGGAGGAGCCGGGAGCCTGCCAGCAGCGATCGATCGCCGCGGCAGGACCGACATCGCGGGAGAGTAGGACAGGTAAGTGTCCTTATTAAAAGTCAGCAGCTACACTGTTAGTAGCTGCTGACTTTTTTTTTTTCCTGCACCACCGCTTTAAGTACATCAGTTTATCCCCGATTCCCCGCACAGTTGTCAAGCTGTGATACAATCACAAAATAATATTTATCTGTGCTGGGTGCTATTTTGTGCATATTATTTCACTAGGGACGAACTGAATCCCTTAAAATCCTGCTAGTAATGCTTTGGTAATTAACATGTAAAAATGGCACCTGACAGCTGACTCATGGACCGGGTTAATTAGTCCCCTTGCTTCTCCTGTGTCCAGAACAGGCTTTGGTTGACATATTTAGGTCTCATTAATGAGATCCTTTGTGTTCAGCTACTGGTTACTACTTCTTGTTTGCAGAATGGAGAATCTACCCTTAGTTTGTTTTTAATAGGCACGGTGTATATTTAGTTGTCATACTAGATGTAGTTGTTTAAGGTACTTATATAGCGCTCTCAATTTGTGCAGCACTTTACATCTACATTGTACTGTACATTCACATCAATCCCTACCCTCAAGGAGCTTACAATCTAAGGTCCCTAACTCACATTCATTCATACACATACTAGGACCAATTTAGACAGGATGCAATTAAGTTGCGCGCTTGTCCTTTTACACATGCAATTAACCTACCAGCATGTCTTTGTAGAAGGAAACCGGAGTACCCGGAGGAAACCCACACAGGGACAGGAAGAACATGCAAACTCCAGGCACGCAGTGTCGTGGTTGGGATTCAACCATCCCTTTTGCTGCTAGGTGAAAGTGCTAACCAACTCACCACTGTGCTGCCCAGTTATAGATATATAGTTATAGTTATAAAAATAAATGGTTCAAGTATATGTTTTGTGCAAGAAAAAGTTCCAAGACATTGATGGCTGGGCATATAAGACACCTACAGGTTCCTGAATATCAGGGCCCCTACCAAGGGACAGCTATTAACCCAAATGCCTGGGGCAGGAGCATGGCCCTTCTCCCTCCCACCTTTGAAGCAACACTACTGGTGGAAATAAAATATTTCACTGCACAACAACGAGAATACGCTTCCTGATGACGTAAAATTTACGAAACGTACGTCGAGGCGGTACTTGGTCACGCTACTTCCAGTCCCTTTGGGTGTCCTCCCTCGACGGTGGAACGCACGCCAGCCATGAGTGTGAGCCACGGGGCACCATACGACTATCTGACACGCACAACAGCCTCAGTCCTGGGCGAAGGCACAATCTGTAAGCAGCCAGTTGGCATTTATATTTTATTAATTTTAAATAAAACAGGATTACACTATTGGTTCCTTCCATATTTCTTCCACATATCCCATTTGTGATCCTTGTCGGTTTGAGGGATTGAGCAGTCCTTACAGTCTCCACTACTGCAGCAAGCATTATCCTGCTAAAGCGCGATTGACCTGTTTTTCATTAAAGAGGTCAACACCATCTGGTAAGCAGAACCCACATATTGACCACTTTGGGTGTCTAGTCCTTAGTCGGTGAAGGTGTACCTATAGTCTTCTGCAATCAAAAGAAATTACTACTTACCAGTGTCCCTTCACATTGGACTTTCTACAATTGTTTTTGTGTGTCATTCTCACAAATTTTTTGCCAATGTTTTTTGCAAAAGTCACTTTTGTATGTGTACAATTGTTTGCACTATATTTTGATCATTTGAACATGGATTATAGATATTAATCTTTATATGTATGCACAGTTGCACTTTAGATTTGTTCTAGTAAGAGCGCCCCCTATCTTTTATCCAACATTGTACTAGTAGTATATCTATCTAGTTAGGGGTAGCAGCCAATTATATTCACATATATAAACACCTTTCTTTCTCGTACATCACGGGACACAGAGCGACATAGTCATTACTAATGGGTTATATAGATACCGTCAGGTGCTGGCACTGGCAACTTCCAAAACCGGAAGTACCCTCCCCTATATAAGCCCCTCCCATCCGGGAGCACCTCAGTTTTTTGCCAGTGTCTAAGGTGTTGGCCAAGAAGAAACATGTGTTTTTCACTGAGCTTGCGTACAGGTTCTTTTGGGCCTCAGTAAGCTATTCCGGATCCGACCAAAAAAGCTTCATAGCTAAACGGTCGGTACCCGGGCCTTGCAGAGAAGAGCAAGGTTTTGCCTGTAATGCTTCTCTTAGGAGAGCTGGACCCTGGGATCCAGAGCTCTGGTCATACCCACGACCAAGATGTTTTCTGTGCAGGGTGCTATACAGGTCCAGGGGAGTGGAATCCTTGGGAACCCGGTCCCTGAAGGTTTGATTACAATGCCTGCCGTGATAGGTGAAGTTTGGGCTTTTGTGGACCAAACAAAGTCCTGCGGCGGGGAACAGGTAAGTGGGGGCCCCCAGGAACTTGGTTCTATTGGGGGACCCCCAAGCCTAATTTGTCTTTCTGTCTGTTACCTAATGGTATTCCCGCAAAATTCTGTGCATGCCTGTAACTACTAAAAAAATGTAATAATTTTTAATGGTGGTCAAGAAAAAAAAAAAAAAAAAATTTTTTTTATATATATTTAATATATTAGACTGCGGTACCTGTGTTTGTCCACTAGAGGCCGCTGTGGAATGTTTTCTTGTCATGTGGACTAGCTTCTTCTCAGCAGAGCAAAGTCCAGGCAGATGGTGAGTTCTCTTATAGGAAACTGCTTCCTCTGCCATGTTGCAGTGCTCGTCCATCCCCCGGCCTGCGGCAAAGAGGGGCCCTGGCTCCTGTCCCTTGTTACCATATTTAAAATTAGCGCCGAAGGCGCACGTGCCCGCGCGCGTGCGCGTGCACGCGCCTCTATATATAGAGGTGAGCCGGGAAAGGGGGCGGAGCCTGGGGGATGACGCTCTGTGCGCGCCGCAGCGCTTCTGCGCATGTGCAGGCGTCCCAGCAGTTTAAAAAAAACACAATATTGTAGTGAGCTGGCTATGAAGTACAGAGACAGAGCTGGCAACATTTAAAGGCATACAGCAAGCGGTTGATACAGGCATCCCCTAGAAAGGCACATTAGTAGACACCAACTGTGATATAGCAGCAATTGTGCTAGACTATTCTCAGTAAAAGTGGTGTATTACGGCTGGAATACCTCAGCTTTAGGCTTAGGAATATGCCGTCCAGAAGCTCCGGAACTGAATCTTCCAGGAAGCGAAGGGGGTCTCATCGGGCTCGGAGGATCTTGGGCATACTCCTGCTGCACCAGTCTCCCCTGAAGTTCAGAGGTAAGTGACCGTAGAGACCCCGCAGGGGTACTTGGTACTGTGGCTGTCCTCAGTCACCTGCTCCTGTGTATGTAACAGAGGAGGTTTTTTCCTCAGCTCTGGGAGGATTAGAGAGAGATTGTCAACATTTATCGCTGCATCCCTGTCAGGGAAAGCACGCCCGATCTCCGTCTCCTCCTTCAGAGTGCCTGTTAGCAGAGCAACAGTGCCATACAGGGATCGACCTGCCTGAAGGGGATCAGGATAAGGTTGATTCTGTTATAGAGGAATCAACAGTGGGGGAACCTTTTCTCAGCATCTCAAGCTGAAAGATTATGGGTTCAGTCTCTGACTAACATGGTCCGATCAGCATTTAAAAATGCACCTTGCGGAACCATCAACCACTACTGTATCCTCGTTGGGGTCGCTAGAAGCCCCCAGACTGTTTGTTCTTTTCCACTTCACCCTTTACTGAAAGGGCTCATTTACCAGGATTGGGAACGTCCTGAGAAAATATTTATTCCCCCAAGAGATTTCCGGTGGTCTATCCCATGGAGGATAAGTTCATCAAAAAAAAAAAAAAAAATGGAAGGTCCCTACAATGGACGCAGCCATCTCTTGTATGTATAAATCACTGACATGTCCAGTGGATAATGTCCAAATGTTCAAGAACCCAATAGATAAAAGATTGGAGTCCTTATGAAAATCTGCTTGGTGATACAACCAGCAGTAGCAGCTATTGGGGTCTGCTAAGCAGTGAAGGATCAGTTGAAACAGGTCTTGAGGGACTTGACAGATCAGCAGGCTTTGCCCTAGCTGATCTACCTAGAGCCTTAGGCTTTGCGGTTGACACCATAGAGGATTCAGTCCATCAGGCCTCCCGCCTTACGCTGTCTATAGTACATATGCGTAGGCTCCTATGGCTCAAAAACTGGTCTGCTGAAGCTCCCTGTAAAGAATGGCTGGTTAGCGTCCCATTTCATGGTGAACGCTTATTCAGGGAAAACCTGGACAAATATATCCAGAAAATTTCCAGCGGTAAAAATACGCTCTTGCCGGTTAAAAGCAGAGTTAGAGGTCCCTCTTTAAGAGGCCTGCTTCTCCAGTCCCTGGGGCATCGGCTGTGTAACAGTTCCGACGGCCTCCTCGGTCAAATCCCGGGGGTAAAAAACAGGGACAGTAGCAGGGTAATGAGAAACCCTGGGTCAGGGGAGGTACAAAACCTCCCCCAAAGTTAAATTCATGAAGCCCCCACTCAGTCGGGTGGGGGGAGGACTCCAGTTGTTCGCAAGAGACCTGGCGGGACACGATCAAGACAGATAGGTGCTCTCCGCAGTAGGTTTGGGATACAGTTTGGAGTTAAAAGACTCTCCTCCTTCCCATTTTTGAGGTCAAACGTGCCAAGGGATCCCCGGAAGAGAGAGTCCCTCCTGTTGGCACTAGAACAACTATTGCTCCAAGGAGTAATTATGGAGGTTCCCCTAGAAGAATGAGGGTTCGGGTTTTACTCAAACCTCTTTACAGTCCCGAAGCAAACGCGGACGGGAGGCCCATATTAATTCTAAAAGGGCTATACAAGTTCCTGTATATCAGGACTTTCCGATGGAGTCGATCCGATCGGTGGCCACTGCCCTACAAGGGGAGGATTGGTTAGCCACGATCGACATCAAAGATGCTTATTTGCACATTCCCATCTTTCCAGTCCACCAAAAATTTCTACGCTTTGCAGTAGAAGGGCGCCATTTTCAGTTCAGAGCCTTACCCTTCGGTTTGGCCACAGCACCACGAGTGTTTACAAAAATTCTGGCCCTTTATTGGCCAATCTAAGAACACAAGGTGTAATGATAATGGCATATCTGGATGACTTGTTGCTGATAGACCACTCAGTGAAAAAACTAGACGTGGTCGTTCACAAGACGATCAAGTATCTGGAATCTCACGGTTGGATTATCAACCGAGACAAGTCAGCCCTAAAAACCAGTCAAAAGTCTGGAATACTTGGGGCTAAGGTTGGATTCAGGCCAGAGAAAAATATTCTTGCCTCGAGGAAAGGTGTTGTCTTTGAAAGATTTGATCCACTTAGTGGGTACAAAAAAGACAGCCGTCCATACGCCTGTATATGAGGCTGCTGGGAAAAATGGTGGCATCATTCGAAGCAGTACCCTACGGTCAATTCCATTCAAGGAATTTGCAAGGGGCCATACTGTCAGCCTGGAACAAAAAAGTTCAGGCCCTAGACTTACAATGTCCTTGTCCCCTTCCGTTCGCAAGAGCCTCCGTTGGTGGTTGGTTCCCCAGAATCTGGAAAAAAGGAAATCCTTCAGTCCGATTTCTTGGAAGGTGGTCACTACAGATGCCAGCCTTATAGGCTGGGGAGCAGTACTGGAGCAATAGTCTCTCCAGGACAGATGGTCGGATGCAGAAAAGGCCCTGCCCATCAATCTCTTAGAGATACGAGCAGCCCGGTATGCCCTAGTAGCATGGACATCCAAACTCCAAGGGTCCCCTGTCAGAATGCAATCAGACAATGCCACAGCAGTGGCATATATCAATCATCAGGGGGGCACCAGGAGTCGTGCAGCCCAGAGGGAAGTAAATTACATCCTGAAATGGGCAGAAAAATATGTCCCAGCCATATCTGCGGTATTCATTCCAGGAGTGGAGAATTGGAAGGCGGACTTTCTAAGTCGCCAGCAATTAGGCCCAGAGGAAGGGTCCCTTCACCCCGAGGTTTTCTGGACAATATGTCAGCGGTGGGGAACATCGGATGTAGATCTTCTAGCATCCAGATTCAACGCAAAGGGGGACAGGTTTGTCTCTCGGACAAGGGATCCCCTAGCTTGCGGCTCGGATGCCCTAGTGTTCCCTTGGGATCAGTTCAAGCTGATATATGCATTCACACCGCCACAATGGTTACCTCGATTACTCCGCAGAATCAGGGTAGAAAAGAAACCAGTGATTCCGGTGGCTCCAGCGTGGCCCCGAAGAGCGTGGTACGCGGAGATTGTAAAATTTCAGTGGGGAGTCCTTGGACTCTCCCACGTCGTCCGGCTTTCGCAAGGACCGATATACCACCCTTCCTTACCAGCCCTAGGTTTGACGGCCTGGCTATTGAAGCCCACATTCTAAAAAAGAGAGGGCTCTCTAATGCGGTGGTATCTACCATGATCAATGCCAGGAAGCCGGTATCCAGGCAGATCTACTATAGAATCTGGAAGGCGTACATCGCGTGGTGTGAGGCCAAGAAATGGCATCCACATAAGTACGTAATAGGTAGGATTCTGGACTTCCTACAGTGGGCTGTAGATAGGAAGCTTGCCTTGAGTACTATCAAGGGTCAGATTTCGGCCTTGTCAATATTTTTTCAAAGGCCCTTGGCTTCGCATTCACTAGTCAAAGCCTTTATACAAGGAGTGATGCGTATTAGTCCTCCGGTTAATATTCCCATATGTCCATGGGATCTAAACTTGGTTCTGTCGGTTCTACAGAAACAACCATTTGAACCATTACAGCATATTTCCTTGGTGCTTCTCACCAGGAAATTGATTTTTCTAGTAGCCATTTGTTCGGCTAAAAGAGTATCGGAATTAGCAGCTATGTCCTGTAAGGAGCCATATCTGGTTATCCATAAGGACAGAGTAGTGTTACGTCCTCATCCAGCCTTTCTTCCTAAGGTGGTATCGAGGTTTCATTTGAACCAAGATGTGGTTCTTCCTTCTTTTTTCCCCAAACCTACTTCGGTAGAGGAAAAGTTATTGCATTCTTTGGATGTAGTAAGAGCAGTTAAAGCTTATCTAAAAGCCACTGCTCAGATTCGCAGAACGGATACTTTGTTTATTCTGCCGGAAGGCCCCAGAAAGGGTCAGGCAGCGTCAAAACCTACTTTAGCCAAGTGGATTCGACAGGTCATTATGCAAGCTTATGGCTTGAGAAGGAGACCGCCTCCGTTCAAAGTTAGAGCGCACTCCACGAGAGCAGTTGGAACTTCATGGGCAGTGCATCACCAGGCCTCCCTGGCTCAAATCTGTAAGGCCGCAACATGGTCTTCGGTACACACGTTTACTAGGTCCTACCAGGTGGACGTTAGAAGTCAGGAGGATGTCGCCTTTGGGCGCAGTGTGTTGCAGGCCGCAAAAGATCCTCATGTCTGATAGCGCTCAGCTTATATATGGTGTATCCCCCCCCCCTCATTTGGCATTGCTTTAGGACATCCCATTAGTAATGACTATGTCGCTCTGTGTCCCGTGATGTACGAGAAAGAAAATAGGATTTTTATAACAGCTTACCTGTAAAATCCTTTTCTTGGAGTACATCACGGGACACAGAGCTCCCACCCCTCTTTAGGGACACTTATTGCTTTGCTACAAAACTGAGGTGCTCCCGGATGGGAGGGGCTTATATAGGGGAGGGTACTTCCGGTTTTGGAAGTTGCCAGTGCCAGCACCTGACGGTATCTATATAACCCATTAGTAATGACTATGTCGCTCTGTGTCCCGTGATGTACTCCAAGAAAAGGATTTTACAGGTAAGCTGTTATAAAAATCCTATTTTTCTAGTTATCAGGTGCGAGGCATCTTTTATTTTTCACATAATCAAAAGCCAGCCAGCATATTCTGTGAATCATCCACAGCAAAATAGAAAAGTACATAAAAATCTGTGCAGCACTAAAATGCATAAAACTCAAGAGTGGCAAAATAAAATACTAAAGATATTTTACTGACACAGGCTTAATGATTGAAATGAAAATGTAATTTAATGAAAGAGGAAAAAAGTGCAAGCAAAATATTTACAGAAAAAAAATATAAAAAATAGACAATGCCAGCAGTAGACAAATAAATGGAATACAAGCCAAAAGTGCTTAACAATGTTTTTCTTGGTCTTTGGTTCTTGCAGGGTCCATTTCAAAGTGGCATAAGTCCAGTTTTAGTGTATCAGAGTAATTGTCCCTCATAATGACTTTCAGTAATTTTGCATAATTTGGTTGGAAAATTGGGAGAACACCTGCGCTATTGATGCAATCATCTTTTCCAGAACAGGAGAATATTTACATAGATGACATGACCAATAGAAGGGTCTGAGGGTGTGGACATGTTTCATGGTAGTTCAACAGACCCTCCCTCAGATACCGTTTTCTAATAGTATTGATATTTTACTATGATCATATGCTACTGTCGAATAGCCAATATATTATGTACAGCATGGAATTATAATATGATAGAGACTAAACTTTATACATGATTTGTATGGAAATCTTAGGACCTTTAGAGCCGGTTCACACCAGGGCGACTCGTCAGGCGACTCAGCCGCCTGACAAGTCGCATCCCGCTCTGTTCAATAGAACCGTTCTAATAGGAGCGACTCAAGTCGCTCCGACTTAGAAAAAGGTTCTTGTACGACTTTGGGGGCGACTCGGGGCAACTTGCATTGACTTCAATACAGAAGTCAATTTGCAAATCGCCTCTCAAGTCGTCTTGAGATCGCCTTGCCGAGTCGCCCCCAAAGTCGTGCCGCCCCTGTGTGAACCGGCTCTTAATGTGACTAGTCAGTCTTCTGTACAATATACCATAATCTAATTTGAGTTTAAATTGTTCTTAATTTTCTTCTACATTTGGATTTATTCTTGTTTTTAATGTATCACCACAATTTCAAGATGCATGAATCATGTTAATCATATATTTTGACTCTGCAGTGAGAGACGCCCAGACTAATATGTTTATTAACTTACTTGTATGAAGGCAGCACATGGGGCTTGCTGTCAGTTTTAATTTTTTTAATTTAAGTTTTAGCATGGTGGAACTGCTTTATTATGTGGGTTAGCACCCCTTGTGGTCAGAGGCCAAAGCACTGCCCCGGGCTCCACACTGGAAGGATAAAGATTTTTCACCCACCAGTGACAGGAACCCCGCTGACAGCTGATGACTCATTCATTGTTAAGGCCCCTTTCACACTGGGGCGTTTTTCATGCGGTTTAGCGCTAATATTAGCGCTATTATACCGCATGAAAAAATCATGCCCTTTAGCCTTCAATGTGAAAGCCCGAAGGCTTTCACACTGAAGCGGTGCGCTAGCAGGACCGCTCCAAAAGTCCTGCTGGCCGCTTCTTTACAGCGGTAAAGGAGCGGTGTGTTCACCGCTCCTTTACCGCGGTCTCCCATTGAAATCAATGGGACAGCGCGGTATTAACCCTTTTTTGGCCGCTAGCGGGGGTTAAATTCACCCCCCTAGCGACTGCATACCGCGGTAAGGACGACGGTATAGCAGCGCTGAAAATCGCGCTGCTATACCGCCACCGCTCCTGCCCGCCCCAGTGTGAAAGGGGCCTAAGGGAAGGCCTGCTGCGTAGTTGATGAGCAGATCGCTTAAATTCTTTTTCCAATTATGGTTTTGAGCGGGGCCTCATGTCTAAGTTTTGCCTAAGGCCTCACAAAGCTTAGAGCTTTTGCCTCATCTTTGGTGTCATTGGGAGGAATTCTGCCCCTTTATTGGTGTCAGTGGGGGGGGGGTTATGCCCCATTGTTGGTATCATTGGATTAAACCAGTGCCCCAACGGACGGATAAAAGCAAGCAAAGTACCGCATCTGGCCCCTTGGCTGCAGTTTGGAGACCACTGCATTAGAGCACATACATAAGTGCACCAGGTGATTATAATTCACCAGGCCTTCCTATTCAGATACAGTTTGCAAAGTTCATGAGCAACGAAGTTTAGGACTCTGCTATAAAGTTTGGTATCCGTGCAATGTACTGTACATTGATTGCCCAGAGGTGAATGTTTTTTTCTCAACAAAAGTCAAGTTATTCTTTAAATTTATATTAAAAAAGGAAGTATTGTAGTGGCCTTTATGATATTTTACTAATGTACTAAAATGGTTTACAATCAAATAAAACCAGTGCGGGTTATTTACGAAAGGCAAATCCACTTTGCACTACAAGTGCAAACTACAAGTGCAAAGTGCACATGAAATTGCACTGAAAGTGCACTTGGAAGTGCAGTCACTGCAGATCTGAGGGGTAGATCTGAAATGAGGGGAAGCTCTGCTGATTTTATCATCCAATCATGTGCAAGCTAAAATGCTGTTTTTTATTTTCCCTGCATGCCCCCCTCGGATCTACAGCGACTGCACTTCTAAGTGCACTTTCAGTGCAATTTCAAGTGCACTTTGCACTTGTAGTGCAAAGTGGATTTGTCTTTAGTAAATGACCCCCTAAGAGTCCTAAAAAAATACACAGGAGGGGTTGCCGTGGTGCTCACCTATTTCAGAAAAAGTGTTCCATATATTTATTTTCAGGCTGCCGGTGTTCTCCCGAATAAGTTCCCCCCGGCGGATAAGTTCCTCCCTGTACTGCGCAGGCGTGAACTGCGCTCCGAAAATAGCCGAACATGTAGAGCTAAGAGTCAGCTCTAGACGGCGCCTGCGCAATGAAATAGTTATTACAGCAGGTCCAGGGCGACGTGGACCTCGCTGTAAGTGGCCAGTCGGCCTCACGTCCTCGCTTTGCTCGCTCGCGCTCCTGGCTCTTTTTTATCATCTCCATGTCCACGGGGATGGTAAGGAAAGAGTCTGGATGTCAGAAGTGTAGAAATTTGGTGTGCACAGGCGCCGTCCAGAGCTGACTCTCAGCTCTACATGTTCGGCTATTTTTGGAGGCTTAGTTCACGCCTGCGCAGTACAGGGGGGGGTCCTTATCTGCCGGGGGGAACTTTTTCGGCAAGACAACGGCTTTATGTGGCATCTCCTTCCCCGGAGGAGGGCATAGTGTCACTCTAAGCTCTCTTCTCAGCTCATTGTTCTACACACAGACCCTTACCCAGAGCTGCTCCCCTGCCTTGTTTATATAGGAAAAAGGCTAAACTATTCAGCCCTATACACCTTAAAGGGGATGTGACTACACCTTAAAAAGACATTCTACAAGTGTTTTTGGGACCAAAACACTAGCTACTGTACATGCCTATAGTAAGAGAATTATGGAAAAATAAAGTAGAAGGCTTTGATAGTTCAACAGCTTTATAATGCTCTAAGATACCCATGGCAATGACTCTTCTCCAAAACAAAACTGCAAAAGAATCTGGGAAATTAAATTAGACAGGCCAGTAACCTTGCGATGTTAGTAGTTTATCCGATGGCTGACCTTAGTATGTGCAGTACAAAAAGATTTTCACCCAAAAAGTTATAGCTCTTTTTGTTAAAATGAATGACCTGGAAGACATACATTCTCTTTCCCACAACTTATTTCCCATCAAAGCAGCATAACTAGTGATGCCAATGCCATTATTGTTGGCACAGAGGCTACGAAGATGCAAGCCTTCCCATAAAAGCTACCACACTGTTGAGTCACCCCCACCAGACATAAACTAAATGAAAATTCAGCCTCTGTAAGTAGGGGGAAATCCTTGTAAAAGTCCATCCTTTGTCTGCTGCACTTGCCTTTCCAGTTCAACCACAAGAAAGATTGTTGTCTGCCAAAGGATCCCACTTTGTACATAGAGACAAATTACCACATTATGAAAACTAATGACAACAAACATTATGTAATTGAAGGCTTTTCAAATGGTTATACAATAGTGGATAATCAAAAGCAAACTCAAAACAGATGTTATTGTTAAAGGGAATTGCTAAGAAGTGAACTTTATTCAGTAAATTATAATACTGTATTGTTTGGTCCTCGGCTGCTATTCACCCTGTGGACTTTTTTACATCCTAAATCTTAGTTAATCTTGATTGTGCATGATAGCTCAGATGTTAGATGATAGACACCTCTGTAGCTTATTGTGTTTCTGTGTTTAAGGATTGCTAGGTAACAATTAATCTGAGAAGTTTTGCATTTCACATATACATGCATACATACACTGGACTTAAGCCTCGTACACACGGCCGAGTGTACACACGTACGATTCAAAAGAACCGTCGTTCTTTTGAATGGCATGCACGCGGTGACGTCATCGACTACGACGAGCTTGCGCTCGTCACATTCGATGCCGTCGCCCCCATCTTGCTACACCCTATGCCTAGGAAGCTACCGCGCATGCGTCAAAGTCATTTCGAGCATGCGCAGGTTTCCACGGCGACAGGTACGTGAACACACGCTCGGGTTTCTCGCGAGAGACAGGCCGACGAGATTCTCGATGAGAAAAAAGACCGCAGGTTGTCTTTTTTCTCGTCGGGGAATCTGGGCAGTTTTCTTGACGAGAAAACTGAAACCCGCGTACACACAGCCGGTTTTCTCGGCAAGAAAGCTCTCCCGGCGTGTGTACGCGGCCTTAGACAAGCCATAGGTGATTTGATTTTCTGTCCTGCGACCATGGGTTACAGGAAAGTAAATCACTAGATTCCCCCATCAACAGTCAGTGTTGATGGGGGAATCTATCTCGCAGTGCTATTGTGTCCTGCGCGGGGGGGGGGGCTAAGGGAGCCTTCCCTACCGGCAGAACACAATGATTACTGCTAGCGGCCATAGCCCCGACTGGCTAAATGATGGATCAACTTCAGTAAAACCAGCCTGCCTATACATGGATCAATTTCCTTTATCATAATAATAATAGTAATACTCGACCAGTTCCTGCTGAACCGGAAATATGATGCAGGGGCCAAGCTGGGATGGGAGCTTCTTCCACCTCTGCATTGCATGGCCGTCTCCTGCATTGTCCAGGTGTAGGCTGTCAAACGGACAGTCTTTCAGATTACACTGGAAGATTGCAGTCCAAAACTCAGTCCTTCAGATTACACTGGAAGATTGCAGTCCAAAACTCAGTCCTTCAGATTACACTGGAAGATTGCAGTCCAAAACTCAGTCCTTCAGATTACACTGGAAGATTGCAGTCCAAAGTTCAGTCCTTCAGATTACACTGGAAGATTGCAGTCCAAAGCTCAGTCCTTCAGATTACACTGGAAGATTGCAGTCCAAAACTCAGTCCTTCAGATTACACTGGAAGATTGCAGTCCAAAGTTCAGTCCTTCAGATTACACTGGAAGATTGCAGTCCAAAACTCAGTCCTTCAGATTACACTGGAAGATTGCAGTCCAAAGTTCAGTCCTTCAGATTACACTGGAAGATTGCAGTCCAAAGCTCAGTCCTTCAGATTACACTGGAAGATTGCAGTCCAAAACTCAGTCCTTCAGATTACACTGGAAGATTGCAGTCCAAAACTCAGTCCTTCAGATTACACTGGAAGATTGCAGTCCAAAACTCAGTCCTTCAGATTACACTGGAAGATTGCAGTCCAAAGCTCAGTCCTTCAGATTACATGGGAAGATTGCAGTCCAAAGCTCAGTCCTTCAGATTACACTGGAAGATTGCAGTCCAAAGCTCAGTCCTTCAGATTACACTGGAAGATTGCAGTCCAAAGCTCAGTCCTTCAGATTACATGGGAAGATTGCAGTCCAAAGCTCAGTCCTTCAGATTACATGGGAAGATTGCAGTCCAAAGCTCAGTCCTTCAGATTACACTGGAAGATTGCAGTCCAAAGCTCAGTCCTTCAGATTACACTGTAAGATTGCAGTCCAAAACTCAGTCCTTCAGATTACACTCTGGATGATTGCAGTCCAAAGTTCAGTCCTTCAGATTACACTGGAAGTTTGCAGTCCAAAACTCAGTCCTTCAGATTTCACTGGAAGATTGCAGTTCAAAGCTCAGTCCTTCAGATTACACTGGAAGATTGCAATAACCAACGGCACTCTGTTCAGTTGTCAGTCCCCGTTTACATCTGGGTGTAGTGGAAACGCAGGCAAAAGCGCACATGGTAAAATGTTCAACGCGCTTGCTGTGCCATTACTTCTTAATTGCACCCTAAACGAGGGTAGAAGTCTGGTTTCTTGTTGTGTGTTTTCCACTGGACAAAGCTATTGTGTACTAAAAAAAAAAAAAGAAGTCACCCCTAGTGAACCGTAATTGTTATTATTTTTTTTATTTTTTTTTTATTAAGTCCTTCATTCCCTTCTTTCTTTAGCATTTTTTATCATTTGTATATAAACTTTTTAAATTTGCATTCTTTTGTGATTGTAAATTAGATCATAACCATGGTTCTTGTGCCTTTATAACATGGACAAATCACAAACATTTCTGCAGTTAACCCTAACTAGCTATTTTAACCATAAATTTGTAGTTAGATTTTTGTTTAACCCTAATTATTGTATTAACTTCTTTAACCCCTTCTCTTAATTTTTTTTTTAGCCACTTGACCTTTGTAAAGTTTGACCCCGTTCATGACCAGGGCATATTTTGCTAGTCAGTACTGTGCTACTTAAAGTGATTGTAAAGTCTTGTTATTTTTATCCCTAAATACCTACCTGAACGTTTTTCTCTCTCTCACTGGAGGTTCGCCTCACTGGCCATTGGCTCCTTCTGTTTACACAACAATAACACCAAAAGGATGATGCAAAATGAAAGAAGGAATTCTGGACAGCCGCACTCCAAAAATTGTTGCTTTTATTGTAAATAAAAAACACAAGATACATCATGCCACAGCAAACAGGGTACAAGTTGACGCGTTTCACACTATGCTCAGCTATGATTAAGGACTAACTCTTAGTGTGAAACGCATCAGCTTGTACCCTGTTTGCTGTGGCATGTATCCTGTGTTTTTTATTTACAATAAAAGCAACAAGTTTTGGAGTGCGGCTGTCCAGAAATCCTTCCTTCATTTTGCATCATCCTATGCATTGCCAGCATTCGTGGCTTCGGATTTGGTGAAGAGGTTCATTATTAGTATCCTTGAGCGGTGACTCTCTTTCTCTAACACCAAAAGGATAGCGAACTATACGAGTCAGAAAAGGAGCATACATCGAATTCATAAAAAATTACATGTTTTATTAAAGTATCACAATAATAAAAAAGACAGAAGATATGGTGCCCCTACACCTATCTATTTATTAAAATAACAGAAGTTGTACATAGCAGTACATAACAAAGGATTGACTAGTGAGAACATTTTGAGTACTAATATGAACGATTCTCATGTTCCGATGCGTTTCACCAATTTATGCTTCTTTAGGGCCTAGGAAGACCATTTAGTACTCATCTACAAGAGAGAAAGCATCATTTACAAACATAATTGAGTTACATACTAAATCTACAGACAGTATTCTCTACTTGCAACTAAATATTTAATGTGCATGACCCACCTCAATGCAAGACCACCCATGCGTGTACGCTCCCTGGGCGAGCACTGAAGCACCAAAGAAAAGGCCTGACTGGAGAGATCTAAACACCAAATATGTATACGCCTTTTTTGAGTGGTCCAGCCAGAGCCCAGACTTGAACCAATTGAACATCTCTGGAGAGATCTGAAGATGGCTGTGAACTGACCCTCCCCATCCAACCTGATAGAGAGGTGCTGCAAAGAAGAAGGGGAGAAACTGCCCAAAAATAGGTGTGCCAAGCTTGTAGCATCATACTAAAAAAAGACTTGAGGCTGTAAATGGTGCCAAAGGTGCTTCAACAAAGTATTGAGCAAAGGCTGTGAATACTTATGTACATGTGATTTTTTTTGTTTTTTGTTTTTAATAAATTTTCAAAGATTTAAAAAAAACTTCTTTCACGTTGTCATTATGGGGTATTGTTTGTAGAACTTTAATAATGAATTTAATCCATTTTGGAATAAGGCTGTAACATAACAAAATGTGGAAAAAGTGAAGCGCTGTGAATACTTTTCAGGTGCACTAACTTCCAATGGGATTTGCTTAGGATTTTATTAAACTGTACAGGATACAGCTCTTAAATTTTTCCCATCAACCAGGGGCTGTATTCTTTAACCGCTTGCCGACCAGCTCACACAGATATACTGCGGCAGATTGCCAGCGCTGTGCAAATCGCCGTACCTGTACGGCGGCACGCGCAGTTGTGGGCGGGCGCATGCTGCCGGCGGGGCGCTTTCGCCCCCGCTGCAGGAGCGTACCCGCAGGTTGGGCGAAATCGATGTCTGCCGGTGACCCGCGATCTCCTAGTACACAGGCAGAATGGGGATCTGCCAGTGTAAACAAGCGGATCCCTGTTCTAACAGGGGACACGTCAGAGATCTTCTGTTCCTAGTGATCGGGGACAGTGATCTCGGTCATGCCCTAGTGAGCCCATCCCCCTACAGTTAGAACACACCCAGGGAACACAACCCCTTGACCGCCCCCTAGTGTTAACCCCTTCCCTGCCAGTATCATTTTTACATTGATCAATGCATTTTTATAGGACTGATCAATGTAATAATGTCACTGGTCCCCAAAAAGTTTAATTTGGGGTCAGATTTGTCTGCCGCAATGTCGCAGTCCCGCTAAAAATTGCAGATCGCCGCCATTACTAGTGTAGCACTACCCCCAGTTAAGAGGGCTGCTGGTACTGTTTTGGGCCTGTACCGTACTGCTGTCAACCCCTAAGAAACTGTCTCTGACCCTCCACTGGTACAGCTGTCAACAAATGGGATCGTGAAACCCACTAACAATAGGAACCACAATACCACAATAAAGTATACATTCACAGTTCAGAATTAGATTACCTGTGTTGACCGTCTCTCTTTGGAACAGTTAATACTCCACACAACGTGTTTGCTTAACCATAAATTATTTTTACTAGATAGAAAATATTAGGTTAAACCAGTGGTTCTCAACTCTTGTCCTCAGGACCCACTAACAAGCCAGATTTTAAGTATTACCTTGGTGAGATGCAGACTAGAATACTGCAATCCCTGAGCAGCAAATTATATCACCTGTGATGCATTTCAGTTATCTTGCAAACCTGGCCTGTTGGTGGGCCCTGAGGACTGGAGTTGAGAACCACTGGGTTAAACAAATATGCATTTACATATGCAGGGCCCTGATAAGTCAAAGTTATGCACAGTATAAACAATACAGTATAAACAATACAATACCAAGTTTACTTACCTGAACCCAGTCTTTCCAGCGACGGGGACGAGAACACCAACTCCAGCCGATGTCTCGGGTCCTGATTGGATAGATTGATAGCAGCGCCCGCACAAGTTCCCCCGAGGGAGAGCAGCTCTCCAACAGGGCACTCGAAAAGAGGAGGATCCAGGAGCGCTGCTGAGGGACCCCAGAAGAGGAGGATTGGGGCCACTCTGTGCAAAACCAACTGCATAGAGGAGGTAAGTCTGACATGTTTGTTTTAAAAAAATAAAATAAAAAAGAGACTTTAGATATCCTTTAAAAATAAAAAAAGATTTAAGTATGTAAGAGCTGTATGCTAGTTGTTAGATAGTTAGTTAGTTAATAAACTAGGAAAAGCGTTTTCCAGAGTCTAGTTGTGTGGTGAATCCTTAATATTATTCGTAGTGAGAATGTCTAGTTGAGCATCTCTGTTAACAATATACATGCTAAAAGGGCTCAATTGCTTAGCTCCATACTCAGTGTACTCATAGACAATATAGTGTAATAGGCACTGTCTAATTAAAGTCTAAAGATGTATCACTTTGAGCATGACTTATCTTGAATGGACCCTCTCCCCAAGCTTGGGGTTATAGTATAAGTTAAGTTAAGTGTATGTGTTATTTGTTGCCCTGTGGCGGTATGCTGCCGAAACAGGGTAATGGCCCCTACGTGGGCAGATGTTGTGCCTACGTGTGGGCAAAATGTGTGTATGTTTTATAAAACTTCAATAAAAAGATTTTACAAAAAAAAAAAAGTCTAAAGATGTAGCGTTATCATTTTTTCTTTTACAGTTCTGTATAGGACAAAGTATATGTAGTACTTTGTACTCTGTTTCTAAGTGCTTACTAACCCTAGTTATGAGGTCTGATCTCCCCTCCTGCCAAGGCTGATACAACAACAGCTATAAAGGAGACGGCTGATTCATAGCTGCAGGTGGTCTCGGCTATGAGCAATTTTCCCAGGCAAGCAATGACTAGAGGAATGCAGAGGCTGACACTCCTTCCACTCCCCATCGCATTCATTTTGCTTGTCTGGGGAAAGTGCTCACAGCTAAAATAAATGCAATGGTCCCAGGCTTTTGATAGGATTTGTTCCTGGGCAAGTAAGGCTACTTTCACACTGAAGCGCTGGCGGTATAGCGGCGCTATTTTTAGCGCCGCTATACCGTCGCTTTTGCCGCGATTTGCGGGCGCTAGTGGGGTGATTTTAACCCCCGCTAGCGGCCGAAAAAGGGTTAAAAACACCCGCTAAAACATCTCTTTGCTGCGTTTTGCAGGTGTTTTGGAGGTGCTACTCCATTGATTGCAATAGGCAGGGGCGCTATAGGAGCGGTATTTTTACCGCTCCTTTCACGCCTCAAAGATGCGACTTGTAGGAGTTTTTTTCCCTCCTGCCAGTGCACCGCTCCAGTGTGAAAGCCCTCGGGCCAGGGCCGGTCCTAGACGGGGTGCGAGGGGTGCAGTTCACCCAGGCGCCACAGAGGTGGGGGCGCTCAAGCACCAGAGTGTTCCCCTCCCTCCTCCTCCTCCTTATTGGTATACAGAGCGAGGCCGCTCTCAGTCTCCGCCGCTCACTGCCGCCGATCATCGCCGCTGCGGCGCTGCTGTTTCCTGCTCCCCCCTCCATCCTCCAGGCAGAGGAGATCAGAGATTGGAGCGGCTGGGAGAGAGACCCGCGGTGATGTAGTGGGGGGGCGGGGCGGTCCGGTCCGTGAGGTGCAGTGCAATGAATGTAGTGCATCAGCGTGACATTTGTTCTAACTGTCACGATCCTCTCCACCTGGGCGGCGCGGCTGCACACTGTCCTCTCCAGCTGCCGCCCGGGTGGGGTTTGCATTTGTCCAGAGGGGGGGTCTGTAGACTGTACTAATGAAGGGGGGATAATTTGTGGGGGGTCTGTACTTATGGAGAGGGTCTGGTGAGTGGGGGCCAGGGGGGGTCTGTACTAATGGAAGGGGATGGTTTGTGGGCGCCAGGGGGGTCTGTACTAATGGAGGGGGGGGTGGTGTGTGGGGGCCAGGGGGGTCTGTACTAATGGAGGGGGGATGGTTTGTGGGGGCCAGGGGGGTCTGGTGTGTGGGGGCCAGGGGGGGTCTGTACTAATGGAGGGGGGATGGTTTGTGGGGGCCAGGGGGGGGTCTGTACTAATGAAGGGGGATGGTTTGTGTGGGTCTGTACTAATGGAAGGGGGTGGTTTGTGGGGGCCAGGGGGGTCTGTACTAATGGAGGGGGGATTGTTTGTGGGGGCCAGGGGGGATCTGTACTAATGGATGGGGGATGGTTTGTGGGGGCCAGGGGGGATCTGTACTAATGGAGGGGGGATGGTTTGTGGGGGGTCTGTACTAATGGAAGGGGGTGGTTTGTGGGGGCCAGGGGGGTCTGTACTAATGGAGGGGGGCTGGTTTGTGGGGGGTCTGTACTAAAGGAGGGGGGATGGTTTGTGGGGGGTCTGTACTAATGGAGGGGGGATGGTTTGTGGGGGCCAGGATGGGGTCTGTACTAATGGAGGGGGGCTGGTTTGTGGGGGGGTCTGTACTAATGGAGGGGGGATGGTTTGTGGGGGGTCTGTACTAATGGGCGGGTGGTTTGTGGGGGGGTCTATACTAATGGAGGGGGGTGGTCTGTACTAATGGGGGGTGGTTTGTGGGGGGGGGTCTGTCCTAATGGGGGGTCTGTACTTGAGGGGGGTGGTTTGTGGGGTCTCTACTAATAGAGGGGGGGTGGTCTGTCCTAATGGGGGGTGGTTTGTGGGGGGTCTGTACTAATGGCGGGTGGTTTGTGGGGGGGTCTCTACTAATAGAGGGGGGTGGTCTGTACTAATGGGGGGTGGTTTGTGGGGAAGTCTGTACTAATGGGGATGTGCTTTGTCCTGAAGGGGGTCTGTAGGTGGGGGTGGTTTGTGGGGGTCTCTACTAATAGAAGGGGGTGTTCTGTACTAATGGGAGGTGGTCTGTACTAATGGGGGGGTTTGTGGGGGGATCTCTACTAATGGAGGGGGGTGGTCTGTACTAATGGGGGGTGGTTTGTGGGGGGGTCTGTACTTATTGAGGGGGGTGGTTTGTGGGGTCTCTACTAATAGAGGGGGGTGGTCTGTCCTAATGGGGGGTGTTTTGTGGGGGGGTCTGTACTAATGGGGGTGGTTTGTGGGGGGGTCTCTACTAATGGAGGGGGGTGGTTTGTCCTGAGGGGGGTCTGTACTAATGGAGGGAGGATGGTTTGTGGGGTCGTCTTTACTAATGGAGGGGGTGGTTTGTGGGGGGTCTCTACTAATGGAGGGGGGTGGTCTGTATTAATGGGGGGTGGTTTGTGGGGGGGTCTGTACTAATGGAGGGGGGTGGTTTGTCCTGCGGGGTCTGTACTAATGGAGGGGGGTTTGTCCTGGGGGGTCTGTACTAATGGAGGGGGGTCTGTATTGAGGGAGGGGTTCATACTTGGTAGGGAGTCTATAGGGGAGTAGGGAGTCTATACTTTATACAGATCTGGACTCGGTGGAGTCACTACGGGCAATTCAGAGTGAGCTGACTCCTGATCAGAGGAACCGTTGTTGCTGTATCGCTGGGTCAGGTGAGAGCCATTATCTCCCATATTATGTCTGCAGTCTCTGACCATCTCCTGTATTATATCTGCAGTCTCTGACCGTCTCCTGTAATATGTCTGCACTCTCTGATCGTCTCCTGTATTATGTCTGCAGTCTCTGATAATTTCCTGTTTTATATCTGCAGTCTCTGACCATCTCCTGTACTATGTCTGCACTCTCTGTCTCCTGTACTATGTCTGCACTCTCTGACCATCTCCTGTACTATGTCTGCAGTCTCTGACAGTCTCTTGTGTCATGTCTGCACTCTCTGACGGTCACCTGTAATATGTCTGCACTCTCTGACCATCTCTTGTACTATGTCTGGGGGCTCTTCCTAACAGACTCTCTAACAGAAGCCCTCTCTGTGTGCATCAGAGAGACTCCTCTCCAGGTCTCATTAGTGTACGCTCTTCCTGTATTTTCTTTATTGTTAAAGGATCATAGGCGGATCCTAGTGTAACGACGACTTCTTAGGGGAGCATCTCTGTGTTTGAATCGTTGCCATAGAAACATGTGTAAAGGGGAGGAGTTTGTAGGATGACCACGCCCATGTGGGGGCGCCAGAAATATTTCTGCACCCAGGCGTCTGTGACCCTAGGATCGGCCCTGCCTCGGGCTTTCACAATTGATACAAAGGCGCGGCTTTTTCAGGGCGCATTGCAGGCGCTATTTTTAGCACAATAGCGCCTGCAAAGCACCTCAGTGTGAAAGGGGCCTAAAGAACTGATTGTTACAATCTCAGTCAAAATAGAGAAGGTGAGGGTAAATTCTACCATTTCATGGTGCAGTAACCCACAATAAGAATATGTATAATTTTATAAAAGTACAGGGGGAGACCCATTGCAATAGTAAGGTTCGCATTTTCATGGAGTTCAGCTTTAGCAAAAGTCTAATAAAAGTCAGACATAAAATACAGGAATGTCATGTTCAACCTATAATACCAGCTCTGTTATTAGACCTCTCATTTGAATCAGTCATGTTTTTATGTGATAAGACATGTATTATTATTATAGTTATTTAAAGTTCATTAGCATGTACACTCATACTGAAAAAGGACAGAAAAAGGGAATTTTTTATTTCCACATACATGCATTTAGGTGTATTTGTGCACAATTGCTGAGCATTCCATGTGGTTGTTTAAAGCATAATTGAAGCCATTTTTGATCATTTTTGTTTTGCAGTCATGCAGTTTTTTATATGTTAACCACTTGCTTACTGGGCACATATACCCCCTTCCTGCCCAGGCGAAATTATAGCTTTCGGCACTGTCACGCTTTGAATGAAAATTGCGCGGTCGTGCGACGTGGCTCCCAAACAAAATTAACGTCCTTTTTTTCCCACAAATAGAGCTTTCTTTTGGTGGTATTTGATCATCTCTGTGGTTTTTATCTTTTGCGCTATAAACAAAAAAGAGCGACAATTTTGAAAAAAAACACAATATTTTTTGATTTTTGCTATAATAAATATCCCAATTTTTTTTTATATATTTTTTTCCTCAGTTTAGTCCGATACGTATTCTTCTACATATTTTTGGTAAAAAAAAAAATCGCAATCAACGTTTATTGATTGCTTTGCGCAAAAGTTATAGCGTTTACAAAATAGGGGGTAGTTTTATGGCATTTTTATTCATTTTTTTTTTTTACTAGTAATGGCGGCGATCAGTGATTTTTTTCGTTACTCCGACATTATGGCGGACACATCAGACACTATTGACACTATTTTGGGACCATTCACATTTATACAGCGAACAGTGCTATAAAAATGCACTGATTACTGTATAAATGTGACTGGCAGGGAAGGGGTTAACACAAGGGGGCGAGGAAGGGGTTAAATGTGTGCCCTATTAGTGATTACTACTGTGGGGGGAGGGGACTGACTGGGGGAGGTGACCAATCTGTGTCCCTATGTACAAGGGACACAGCATCGGTCTCCTCTCTCCCTGACAGGACATGGATCTCTGTGTTTACACACAGAGATCCATGTCCTTGTCTGTGTACCGGCCGATCGCGGGTACCTGGAGGACATCGCGGCCGCCAGGCACGCGCATCGGCATGTCAGTGACAAGCCGGGCACGCGCGCCCCCCAGTGGCCGGAGGAGCGGAGGCCGTAAAAAGACGGCCTCCGGGATTTCTAGAGCCACCTTGTGGCCGTCTTTTGTACATGGCCAGGGTCAGAAGTAGTTAATAGTTCTTTCAAACTATATTTAAGGCTAGGTTCACTTCTGTGCATTTGTTGCAGAAAAATACAAGCTTTCCTTGATTTTGAGAACATGGCCTTACCTTAGCCCTTGCTATATTTCCCAGAAAGTTTCAGAGACTCCCTGGTATACAGACAAAGATAGAGGAACCAGTAAGACACAGGAAGGAGTTTACCAGCTGTCCTCATTAGCACACCTTCACCCATCAATAAAGTTTTCACAGCACCCCTGCCATTTCTCCATGCGTGCATTTGCCTGGCTTCCCTAAGGTTACTTCAGATGGGCTCATGCTGCATGCTAAACTCCCCGGGGCCGCATGCAGCCCATGGGACACCCCTAATGTAGTGCAAGGGCCTGCCTGATTGGATACAGGGTGATTGGATTGATGGTGTGTCCTCCTATTATATCGTTTTGGTAAATCTAAAGAAGACTGTACAGAGATTGTACAATCAGATTGTATAGTGTATGGCCACATTTATACACCTAAAACGACCTAGTTGTGCTTTTAGTGTCATTAATTGTTAATGGCACACCAAACACAGAAGCCAACACACATTTTGCCACATGACAAAACAGGTGACAAATGCACTAAAAAAACATGCGCCTCGCACTACGCTAAAATGTCCCATGAGCTACTTTGCCAAGTGCAGCTCATTGAAGTCAGTGGGCTGCCCTATGTGTGTCACTGGGAAAATGAGCCAAAAAACATGCGCTCCCACTAATCTAGGTATGAATGGGACCTGAAAGTGAAATTGGGGTGTTTAAACTGCACAGAAAATGTGCACTTTGCCATGTGCATCGTGCTTGTGCTGTCATTACATGTTAAAGGCTCCCCAAGTGTGGCAAACACACAGAAAACTGTGGTAACACACCATGATCTGCTCCAAAAATTATTCTGGAGCTTCTCTGGGGCGATTGTTGCATGTAGGGCAGCACATTTAAGTGAACGGGCTGCCTTATGCGTGAAGAGTGCAAACGCTCCAAAACACCCAAAAACAACACATGCAGGAATGTGAGTTTTCGCTACATGGAAATATGAATATGTATATATATATCCATACACTATGCAATCTGATTGTAAAATCTCCGCAGAATTTCCTTTAGATTTGCCAGAACTATGGAATTGAACACACCTGACCAATCCATTCACATATCTTCAGATCTTCCCTCTCCCCTGCTAGGCTAGTCAAAGTTGTTGAGCGGGGGGGGGGGGGGGTTCCGCGGGACATGTGAAATTTGTGACGTAAATTTAAAGTTGTTGAACGGGGGAGCCGCCGATCGCGGGGGGGGGCGCCGATCGCGGCGGGGGGGGGGGCAATCGCGGGCGGGGGTCGAGCACTGTTTTCAGCTCAAATCTGGGGGGGGGGGGTCTTACCTGCTGGTGGTTCTTTCCTCCTCTTCATGATTCCTGCTGTGCCTTCTCTTCTTCCTGCTGTGCGGGAAACAGGTAACTCTCGCAGGACTGCGGGAAGGAGAAGCCCATGCGGGTAAAACCCGCAGAATCCGTGACAGTTGGGAGGTATGCATTCAATTTGTATCAAATCAGACAGGTCCTTGTACTACATAGCTCATGAGAGAGCTAAAGGAGTATAGGAAGTGGGTGGAAAGTAGAATTGTAATGAGGGAGGTGTGGTCCAGAGTGGTGAACACATCCTATCACACCCTCTTCTTTGATGCAACAAGGAAGTGAAGGCTTCTGGGAGATGACCTAACAGGAAGTGAAAGCTGAGAGACGATCTACAGGAAGTGAAAGATGAGGAAGTGGTGGAATCTGAAAATCTTTTAAAAAATACAAATACACTGACAAGATTTTAAACCTCCTGTGGATGAGGTAAGTGAGAGAAAATAACATTGGGATGGCTGGGCTAGAAATGGCATTGGAAAACGCTTCTATTTATTATGAATAGTGAAATTCTGCCCGAAAAGGTGAACTTATCCTTTAAAGCGGTTGTATACCGCAAAGCTTTTTTTTTTGTCAACCTGCAAGGCAAAGGTATAATGAGCTAGTATGACTAGCATACTAGCTCATTATCAATCACTTACCTTAGATCGAAGCCCCCGCAGCGGTCCTCGGACACGTCCTCCGTCGCATCCATGATACCCGGAGTGACTTCCGGGCTGTGATTGGCCGGAGTGGCGATGACGTCACTCCCGCACATGCGCGGGGAACGGCACGATCCCCGCGCATGCGCAAATTTCCGGCAGTGTCCGGCAGGCTCCCATTCAGGAGCCGCCGCGCTCAGTGCGCCTGCGCCGTTATCTACGGCGCGCATGCGCCGTAGATATCGGTACAGTCTTTTTTGCAAATATCTCCGAGACTGTGTAGGTCTCGGAGATATTGCAAGCACCTACAGGTAAGCCTTAATGTAGGCTTACCTGTAGGTGCTTGTACAAATTTTGGGTATACAACCACTTTAAGCTGCTTGTTTCGGCAACACACTAGAAAATCAAGCTGCTACTCTACATGTCAGGCCACAGGCATCCAGGACCACTGCACCATGCAAGGCACTATGTGATTGGTGGAGGGAGAGAATGAGGAGACTGTGACATTCATTCTCTCCTTCTCCAATCACAGAGCACTTTTCATTTGCCGTAAAAAAAAAAATGCAAGACTTTAGTGAATGGAGAAGTTGGACCCACTGTGGCCTGGAAAAAAACTTCTACTTTCTATGGGCTATTGGCACATAGTAGTAAAGAGGAAGGGGGGGGGGGGGGGAATGAAAGGACTTCCTGATCCAACGTTGAAATCTCTTTGATGTCTCTGTTGTGTAGGTGTTACAACACTGCGTCTTATCAGACACTTTGGTTAAAAAGTGCTCATTGTGGATCAATACAGTTTCATAACTGCATCAAGATCATTTTGAGCAATACAGTGGAAAATATATTCATTTTATAGCATAAGGTGTACTATTATTAGACGATTTATAATGTGAACTAATGAACTCTAATTTAATGTCAATTAGGGTGATGACTTAGTGACTTGCACAAACTTATATCCTGGAGTTATTGTGCCAGAATATTTAGAATTCATAATCCTTGTAAATATCTGATTAAAAATAGAAAATTTCAGATTTCTAGTAATTGTCATACAGATGCCAATAGAAAAACAGATTTCTGATAAATTCTAAAGAAAGATCAATCTCCCAAGCTCTGTGCAACAGTTGTACATCTGAAAGTAGCTGTCAGGGAAATGGCCGTAGGAGAACTGGCAATAGTGCCAGTACTGTTAATGGAGGTTTCCGGTGCATTGCCATGCGCACTGGCGCAAGAAAAACAAACGGGCGTACGCAGGTTCGAGACGGCGCAATGGAGCTAATTGGCGCGTGCGCAATAGGCGCACAATGTGACAGATGCGGCCACTTACTGGCCTATATAAGACTGCTGCTGAGCCCATCACATTGCTGGATTGTCGTTAGCGTTCCTGTGTTCTGAGCTTCTGTGCTAATTCTTTTTGGATTTCCTGTTGTGACCCAGCTTGCTCCTCACCTGTCTGATCTGCTCTCCTGGTTTGACCCCCTGACTTGCTTTACCAACTTCGCTTCTGACTCCAGTGTTTGATCCCGGCTTGCATAACAGACTTTTCTACCATTACCTGTTCCTGGCCTGCCTTCTTTTATTTGACCTTGGCTTGACCCTGTCCCTGTTACCTGACTCTTCCTCCTGTCGGATCCACAGTGTTTGAGCCCTGGCCTGGCTTTTACTACCATCTTCTGCACACACCATTGCCAAGTTTACTGTGGATTCCTAGAGACTTTGGCTCAGCTGTGTATCCTGCATCATCTGATATACATCAGGTGACCACTGGCTCTACTCTCCTGTACCCATCTGGCAACCTGTGCTTCTTTGGGCACTACACCTTCTGTACCATCTTCAGGGGTATACTGCACTTAGCCACAAGGGGAGCCACACGGCACTTCAGCCTCCGACCAGGTACGTGACACTAGTGGTAATACACTGTATGAACTATTAATGCACAACCTATTCAGGTCCTATAGTACCTTCTAATGTTAAAGAATCAGCCCAACCAAATTAATATATGGGAGGGTACCAGTGGGCGTACTTGTACTCCTGTTCTTTCCATAGCATTGTTCCTAATGAAAAGCAAATACAAATCAATAGGGATGCTTCTTTAGAATGTCTGAGCTACATACTGTAGATAGAGCCTGGAACAAAAGCACCATAAGACATTAGTTGTTGATAAAGCCCTCCAGCATCCACTTCAATGTGAATGATTAGTTATAAGGGGGGACTGACTCTTAAAGGGAAAGTAACGTGCATTTTTTTTAAGCATATATTTTGAGATTCTATTGAGGTGTTTTATCTATTTATGTGCTTGTGCTTTTATTATGCAGTCCTTGTATTTTAAGATAGAGATTAGTAAATTAGCCACTAAGGCCCCGTTCACATTTTACACATTACACACGTCAGTGCATTGCGGGGCCATTAATTTTGCATGGCATCCCAATACACCTTTTTAAATGCACTTGCATATATTTATAAAGCGGTGATTGTGACATTAACCAACCATTTAACGTTTGCAAAATATATAATTGTAATAAGGTTATTATAATATGTAATAAAACAAGGTTAAAATCAATACAATATTAGAGGCATCTTGTAACACTGAAAAATGTTAACAGACCAGTACAGATAGAGATATACAGTATTTGTCAGTGTAATTAACTATGGTTTGTACATTTTCTAATGTTAATAACAGTTTAGCATTTTGTGGAAGGTAAAAACATTACAGATAGTGGTGCTACTAATTACAAAATGGGATACTAGAGCCCCCTGCTGTTCAAACAGTGTAAGCTAAACAAACACAATACGTATATGTGAAGAGCCAAAAGGTTTTCTTCTAGTTGTGGAGACAGTATAGAAGGGTTAGAACCTTTGTTAGGTTTTGTTGCTGTCTCATCTGTGTCCCCATTGACGAGACTTCTTCCTAATTCCCAGAGACATTCAGGGCATTCTCGTTAGCTGAACTTTGTTTTCCTTCTCTAGAGTTCATTCTCCATATGTTCCTTCAGAAACTAGAGGGAATATTAATACTACCTAAAATCATTTTTAAAAAGCAAAAACCATAACAATACAAAGTTCAGAATACACAATTAAATCATCTAGTGCTATTACTTAAAGCGGAGTTCCACCCAAAAGTGGAACTTCTGCTCATTGGATCCCCCCCCCCCTCCGGTGTCACAACTGGCACCTTTTTGGGGGGAGGGGGGACAGGTATCCTTTCCCACTTCCGGGAGTCCGGGTCGCGGCCCGTGACGTCAGCGCGGTGCTCCCTCCTCCTCCCTCCCCCAGCTGCCGGGCCAGTAGGAGAGAGGAGCGGGCCTCACGCATGTGCAATAGGGTTCCCGGCATGAAGCCGAGAGGCTACAGTGACGGGTTCCCTTACCCCCAGTGGCGGCGGCAGCACCCGACAGCTGATGGAAACATCAGCTGCGGGTGCCGACATCGCTGGACTCCAGGACAGGTAATGCCTCGTACACACGACCGTTTTTCCTGGCAGGAAAACTGCCATGACGGCTTTTTGCCAGGAAAACCGGCCGTGTGTATGCTTCATCACAGTTTTCCCGACAGGAAAACTGCGGGGAAAAAAAGAGAACTTGTTCTCTATTTTCCTGTCAGGAAAAAATCCTGCCGAGAAAACCGGTCGTCTGTATGCTTTCCCGAGGGGAAAAAAAACGCGCATGCTCGTAAACAATTTGACACATGAGCGGAAGCATAGAACGTCATTTTGTCGGCTCGTTGTAGTCTTTGACGTCACCGCGTTCTTGGCATTCAAAAGTTCAGCGGTCTTTTGTGTGACTGTGTGTATGCAAGGCTGGCTTGAGAGGAATCCCGTCGGGAAAAGCGTTGTTTTTTTTTCCTGCTGGGAAAACGGGTCGTGTGTACGAGGCATAAGTGTCCATTTTTAAAAGCCAGAAGCTGCAGTATCTGTAGCTGCTGTTTTTAATATTTTTTTGTGGGGGTGGAACACCACTTTAAGCACAATTTCTGTTGCCTCTCTGCTTCACCGTCTCAAATTCAGCATATGTGTTTGTTTATCTCATATGTTAGATATGGACTGACTTGCTAGGTTAAAGTACATAGTAATAGCAATAGTACATCAAACACATTACATTGTTCTTTTATAGTGCCACCATCTAAATTAAACTGCTTCATTATTTACTACAGATTAAAAAATATGTGTTCTATTTCTGGCAGCAACCCCCTTCCAACCATCTGAAGGTTTGCTAAGAACTGGAAGGGAGTAGGGAGAATATTCTTAACACTGGGGCTTCAATGATAAGCAGAACCCCCCAGCAATATACAAAAATAGAATAAATAATAGATTTGTAGGTCCTCTTACACATTTTTATTTTCCTTTTATGGGCAGCTAGTTTTGTTTTGTCAGTGTTCATCATGCTTTAGGGTCCTTTCACACGGGGCGGATCCGTGCAGATCCGCCCCGTGAAGCTCCGCTTGCTCAGCGGGGATCGCTCCGTTGATCCCCGCTGAGCCGACGGATGACTGGGCGGTCCCCGCACACTGTGCAGGGACCGCCCTGTCAGAGCGCCGCTCTCCCCTATGGGGAATCGGATGACGACGGACCGTAGAGTCCGTTGTCATCCGATCCGCTCCGCCGACGGAAGGAAAAATAGGGTTTTCCTCCGTCACACTTTGGCGGAGCGGATGTCAGCGGACATGTCTCCGCTGACATCCGTGCCTCCATAGGGGTACATGGAGGATCCGTTTCAGGTCCGCCTAAAAAACTGACAGGCGGACCTGAACGGACCTCCATGTGAAAGGGGCCTAACTGTCATAAAAACAAACAAACAGACGAGGTGCACGTGTCATTATGTAGGATGCAGGTAACTGTCACACAAATATCAATCCAAAAAAGTCCCTGCATTCCCAAACCTCTTGCTCAATATGCTGAATATATTCTAGGTACAATTGTTATACCTGGAATACGGTCAACATATTGAGCAAGAGGTTTGCTGGATTGATATACACTAAATTACCAAAAGTATTGGGACACCTGCTTTTACATGAACTTTAACGGCATCCCAGTCTTAGTCCGTAGGGTTTATTGTTGAGTTGGCCCATCCTTTGCAACTATAACAGCTTTAACTCTTCTGAGAAGGCTGTCCACAAGGTTTAGGAGTGTGTCTATGGAAAGGTTTGACCATTCTTCCAGAAGCGCATTTATGAGGTCAGGCACTGATGTTGGACGAGAAGGCCTGGCTCGCAGTCTCCGCTCTAATTCATCACAAAGCTGTTCTATCGGGTTGAGGTCAGGACTCTGCGCAGGCCAGTCAGGGTCCTCCACCCCAAACTCACTCATCCAAGTCTTTATGGACCTTGCTTTTTGCACTGGAAAGGCTCGGGAACCGGGTATTTCCAAAGTTCTTTCGAGCATTTCCGAACGGCTCCGATCGGCTCTGGCGCCCCCCACCTTAGGCCAAAAGCGGTACTGCACACCGCTGTGGCTTGAATCCTGCTCGTTTTGCGAGACAACACTCGCAAACCGAGTCAGGATTAAAAAAAAAAACAGTGCTCGTATTGCGAAACGCTCGTTAACCGTGTTACTTGCAATCCGGGGTTTCACTGCATATATATGTGTGTGTGTGTGTGTGTGTGTATATATATATATATATATACACACACACACACACACACACACACACACTATATATATACAGTATATTGTCTGGGTCTGGTTGAAAAAGGACACAAGTTCAATCAATAGAAGGGAAATTATATATATGTGTGTGTCTTTTGTGTACCTACTATACTGAGTAATGATGATGAGTTACTTTCTAATCTTTGTTTCAAATTTTTATTTAAACAGTTTCCACAGCAAATTGTATGTAAAAATGCTTTGTAATCTTTTGAGACATTTGAATCAGCAGATTAATATGACAATATTTAAACATTCATTTGTGCATTTTAGGTTTTAATCCTTTTTTAATCCTTTTCATATTGTAAAGCATTGTATTGCTGAAGTGTTCACTGGATTGAAAAATATGCTGTATCTAATTATATGAACAATTTAAGAAGGAACATATCTTTGTGTTTAATTGTTATTTCTTATAGTGTCTATGCTCATACTTCTATTCCTATGTATACAGTGAATGTCATAAAGTGAATAAACAGTATAGCAATGGAGAGACTTAATAGGATTCTACAGCATTACTGGAAGCTGACCAAGCAAAAAAAAAGGAACAGATTACTGAACTGATGTAAGCATAATCCAAAGTTTGTGCAGTTCCTGTCTGCCAAGGTTACATGCCAACAGAAGCATACAACAATAAAAAATATTTTTGCCTATTACGTTTTTAAATCTACATGTTACTCCTTTTTTTTACATTAGGGATTTTGTTATGGTGCACACTGAAAGATGAGATATGAAATTTAGTTGCCGTACTCCTTTTTATTACATTGGGGTTTTATAATGGTGTATCCTGGAAAATGAGATATATAATGAAGAATAATACACAAAATACTTTTCTTGAAATACAAATAAAAGTTCTGTCCAGATAACATCAGATTCTACACAAATCACAAAATTTGATATAAAAAATACTAGAATTTGCAATTAAAATAATTAAGAAAAGTTTGATAACATAGTTATTATTGTATATGTCAGTAGGGTAGGCACTTGTTATACTTCGCTATAGCATTTACAGTGGTATTTAAGGATCCCAGGTATACAATCAACTCATAAACATGTTAGTATTCAGCCCTCTCATGAATATTCATGTATGTGGTAAGCCTCTTCTCAGGTGAAAGGATAATGGTTTCTCTGACAGTGTGAGCTGCATCAATCCCCAAATCCTAAATTAAACTCACTGCTGTGTCAGGGAAATTTTTACTCCACTGCCAGATAGGGGAAATTTTCCTGTTCTGGGAATTGTACAGGTTTTTAATGGGCCTGGTCCTTTTCATGAATTTTTGTGACTATGGTAAGATTTCATTTGAGGCAGAATTTGATTGCATTGGATTTGCCGTCCGATGAGGGTCACAGCTTTCTTTAAAAAAGGATTACACTACACTGAGGTGAGTACCTTGTTTACCTTTTTTTCTAACATTTAATTACCATTATATTGGAGACCACATGGGCACATATATTATATGAGCGCATATATGTGTAGATTGTTACAGGGCAATATGTCTTTTGCAATATATAATGCAAATATTACAGTTGGAGAGTAATGAAAATGGCCTGAAAAATAAAACCTAAAACAAGACCTAAAAGAAAAACAGGAAAGGAGGTAATATATTTATTAGTTTGGGTGGTATGATGCAAGTTAGTATTGCTCCATGATAGAATGTGCATATATCTAATAAAATATTGCTTATTTCATACCAAATACATTTCTCTTGCAAGTAATGTCATTTTAATACAAGAGGTAGTTTGCCATTATGTATTGCTTACATGATATGTATAAAACAAAAAACCCTAAAAATAAAATTGTGTTTACATGTGTTGTAGTGTTTTTAATTTTGGACAGAATAGGGAAAGGTTAGACCCATTATTAAGTTATTGATGGTGTTTTTTCCTACTGGTATTGATGATCAATATCACAGAGATTCAATTTTAGATTTGTAATTAAAACAAGAGATGTGTGCGTGTAGTTATGGGGCGAATGCGTATTCTGGGGTACATACAATTAAATTTTACTTAAACTTGCCAGAAAATATTCTCTATATTTACCTCTCTACCCATAAAATTGAAAAACTCCTAAACAGGATCCCTGGGGAGCAGTGTTGGGACAGGGTCATCTAGAGCCCAAGGCAAGCAAGCCAAATTACGCTCTCCCAAAGATGTTCGATTACGTGTCAACAAAAATCCCCCCCCCCCAAAAAAAATATTGAGCACTAATATGCATATTTACCTCTCTCTCTCCCCATATGCCTCTAGTACAAATACCCCCACAAAAAAACTTCCCCCTCCTAGCACAATCTTCTACCCCTCCTATCACAAATCCTCTGCCCCCCTCCAAATTTTTCTTCCTAGCACAAATATCCCACAATCATCCCTACTAGAAAAAAAATTCTCATTAAAGCACAAACCCCCCCCCCCCCCACCACCAACATATTATCTTTTCTAGCACAAACCCCACACATTCCTCCTCCTAGCACAAATCCTCTTCACCCATCCGTCTACCCAAATCACCACTCCTCGCACACCTTCCCAAATGTCCCCTCCTAGAACAATTATTATCCCCTGTTACCCCCCCCCCCCACCCCAAATCCCCCTCCCAACACAAATTCCCTCCTCCCCATCTCACATGATTCTTGCCCACCCTTGTCCCGGCCCTGCTGGGGAGAGGAGGACCCAGTTTGAGATTTACAACCCTCCACCTAATCTCCGCCCACCAATTTTTTAGGATGGCCAGATCTTGGTATTAATACCACAGTTGCGCTGTTTTTCGCTCATTCTATTTGTATTGTGAGGGGGTTAGCTCGGCAGCGGGTGTGTGTGACCCCCGGGATGGGCTCCCCACACAAAAACAGGCCCAGCAAACGGAGGTTGTGGTTTTCAAAATCAAAAAGGTGCGGTTTATTTTCTATTTACAGTGACAAAACACAGCAAAGCAAAAGAAACATAAATAAAATAAATCCTGGTCAACTTGACCTCTGACTAAACATACAGGTTTCCTAACTAACAACTGGGATCAGCCTAGTGCTGTCCTAGTCCCTAAGTCCCTGGTTTTAAATGTCCAAGCAAATAGCCACACAGGCTTTGTCTCACCGCACAGGGGTTCACTCTCCCTAGACAGTCCACACAGGTCTGGGTCCAGGCATGAGCTAACACCTAATGAAGCTGGGAGTTCTTATAGAGGCCTAAATGAGCTGACAAGCTTCAGCTGGTCTCATCAACTCCCTGTCTGCACGACGCCCCACACTCTCCCTAGAGGTATGAGTCATCCATGAGCCCACTAGCCTCAGCTGGGCTTATACAACTCTCCACCTAGTTGTATAAGTCGGCGTAAAGCCTGAATCTGGGCGAAATATATCTACCCCCTGGATGCAACCAGGTGACTTTACCTTCCTGCTGTCACATACCCCCCCTCTTGTTTTAACCTCGGGGTTGGAACACCAGCAATCAGGCATTCATGTACTCGAGACAAAGCATCCACATTCCCCATTTGAACGCCAGGGCGATGCTTTACTGTGAAGTTGAATTCCTGGAGGGCCAGGAACCACCTATTCACTCTTCTATTTGTTTCCTTGTTTTGAGCCATCCACTTTAACGGAGCGTGATCCGTAACCATGTCAAAGTGCCTACCTAGCAGGTAGTACCGAAAGGAATCTAGAGCCCACTTCACCGCTAAACACTCCTTTTCAACGGTGGCGTAATTTACCTCATGGGACTTCAACTTCCTGCTGAGGTAAATGACTGGGTGCTCTTCCCCGTTCCAGACCTGGGACAATACTGCTCCTAACCCCACATCTGACGCATCACTTTGTACGACAAAGTCTTTAGAGAAGTCGGGTGAGTACAACACTGGCTGGCTACATAAGGCTTGTTTCAAGAATTGGAATGCTGCCTCAGCCTCGGGGGTCCATTTAATCATGACCGACCCTTTCCCCTTCGTCAGGTTGGTTAGGGGCACAGCCTTAGAAGCAAAGTGGGGAATGAATCGCCGATAATACCCAGCGATTCCCAGAAAGGCTCGTACCTGCTTCTTGCTGTTGGGACGTGGCCAACTCTGGATGGCCTCGACTTTGTTGAGTTGGGGTTTTATTACTCCCCTCCCAATGGTGTACCCAAGATATTTGGCCTCCTCCTGCCCAATGGTACACTTCTTGGGGTTAGCCGTAAACCCCGCTTCCCGAACAGAGTCCAGGACTGCTTGCACTTTTGGCAGATGTGAGGCCCAATCTGTGCTATGGACAATTACGTCATCCAGGTAAGCCGCAGCATACTTCCGATGGGGCCTCAGCATCTGGTCCATTTTCCGCTGGAATGTGGCCGGCGCATTCTGTAACCTGAACGGCATTCTTTTATATTGGAACGCCCCGTCTGGGGTTACAAATGCGGTTTTCTCTTTGGCCGACTTGGCCAGGGGGATTTGCCAATACCCTTTTGTGAGGTCAAGAGTCGTCATGTATCGGGCTGTTCCCAGCCGGTCGATCAACTCATCTATACGTGGCATGGGGTAGGTGTCAAATTTTGTAACTTTGTTCAACTGACGAAAATCGTTACAAAATCGCCAGCTCCCATCCGGTTTAGGCACCAACACAATGGGACTAGACCAATCACTTTGGGACTCCTCTATCACCCCTAAGTTCAGCATTTTCTGTACTTCCTCCCGTATTGCCTCCCGTCGGGCCTCTGGGATCCGATAGGGTTTTAACTTCACCCTTTCACCGGGCGGGGTAATAATGTCATGCTCTACCCCAGATGTTTGTCCCGGCAGCTCAGAGAATACCTCCTTGTTGCGAAGCACAAACTCCTTAACCTCCTGTTGTTGGGGTTGTGACAAGGTGGCTGCTATTCCAACCTCAGGAATCACGCAACCAGTTTGATCTGGTGACCAAGTGTCTGCGACTAGGGACTCTCTATCCCTCCAGGCTTTCAACAGATTAACGTGATAGATCTGTTCGGGCTTTCGCCTTCCTGGTTGTCTGACCTTGTAATTCACTTCGCTCACTTTTTCCATTATCTCATAGGGGCCTTGCCATTTGGCAAGGAATTTACTTTCAACCGTAGGGACAAGTACCAGTATCCTATCCCCCGGGGAAAAGGTACGGGTCTTGGCTCCACGGTTGTACACTCTCTGCTGTGCTAACTGCGCTTGGGCCAAATGTTCCTTCACGATGGGCATTACCTGTGCAATTCGGTCTTGCATCAGGGCGACATGCTCAATCACACTCCTGTGGGGAGAACTCTCACTTTCCCAAGTTTCCTTGGCAATATCCAACAGCCCTCTTGGGTGTCTCCCATACAGTAACTCAAAGGGGGAGAATCCCGTAGAGGATTGGGGCACCTCCCTAATAGCAAACATCAGATAAGGAAGTAGACAGTCCCAATCCTTTCCATCTCTATCCACCACTTTCTTCAACATTTGTTTTAGGGTTTTGTTGAATCTTTCAACCAGCCCATCGGTTTGGGGGTGATACACAGATGTACGCAATTGCGTCACTTTGAACAATTTACACAGCTCTTTCATAACCCGGGACATAAAGGGTGTACCTTGGTCCGTAAGCAGTTCTTTACAAATACCCACCCGGCTAAAAACAAGAGATAGCTCTTTGGCTATGGTTTTGGCCGAGGTATTTCTGAGAGGGATCGCTTCTGGATAACGGGTGGCATAGTCCATTATAACCAATATGTACTGGTGCCCCCTAGCGGACTTGATTATAGGACCTACCAAATCCATTGCGATTCTCTCAAACGGGACCTCAATGATGGGTAGAGGGACCAGCGGGCTACGGAAATGTGGCATCGGGGCCGACCTCTGACACACAGGGCAGGAGGAACAATAATTTTCTATGTCCTTCATCACCCCAGGCCAATAGAATCTCTGTAATACCCTCTCTCGGGTTTTCTCTGTCCCCAGATGACCTCCAAGAATGTGCCCATGGGCCAACTCCAACACCAACTTCCTGTAAGGTTTGGGCACCACAAGCTGCTCAACGGTTTCTTCTGCCCTTTTTGCCACCCGATACAGTAGGTCCTTCTCTACGCTGAAGTATGGGTAAGTGCAGGTATTATCTGGGTTCACTAACTCGCCATCTATTTCCACTACGTTTTCCCGTGCCTTTATTAGGGCGGGGTCTTTTAACTGTTCTGTGGCAAAATTTTCCCTGTGAACCTCCAGATCAGAAAACTCCACAGACGGTAGGTTTTCGTCTGAGGAGGTGGGCTCCTCTCCAGTTTCTTGAGTCTCCCCTGCCAATACTGACAAGGGAAATTCTGGAGAGTCCTCACCACTCTCAGAGGAGTTCTGGCTATCACATTCCTGGTACATAGGGGCACCAGTGGGGGGCTCAGGATCATCCCACAGTTCCCAGAACTTCGGAAAATCCCTTCCCACAATGGCATCATGCGGTAATTGAGATACTAACCCCACTGGATGAGAGAGGGTACCTTTGGGGGTCTCGAAACACACTGTAGTCACTGGATACTCTCGGGTGTCCCCATGCACACAAATAACAGCTACCTTGCTATTCCCAGAGACCTCTGTTTTAACTAATTCAGCCTTTATCAGGGTCACAAGGCTACCTGAATCCAGCAATACCACAACATTTCTACCATTAACACACATTTTGCATAAATGTTTCTCAGTTCCTCGAATGGCAGTGCATGCGACTGTCGCACACAGCGACTGACGTCTGCCCGTCAGAAAGTCACACTGCATGGGTTCCTCCACAACCGGGCAATTGGCTGCAATATGTCCCGCTTGCCGGCAGCGGTAGCAAACGATCCTTCTTGCCGCCTCTTGAGCCGCTGATTTCCCAGGCTGTTCTCGCCAAACTTGGGGTAGAGCTCCCACCCTCTCACTCTCTCCACCCTCACCCCTTGGAATCCTCTTATCCGCCCCTGGGGATGGTCTGGTCTTAGGGTGGAAAGTCCGAGTGTCTCTGGAAGAGGCCGTCAGGTTCTCTGTAGCCAAGTATTTCTCCACACGATCCACAAGACCATCGGCCGTCTCTGGGTCTCCATGGCTTACCCACTTTTGGATGGCAGTAGGAAGAGCTCTCAAAAACCGATCCATTACAACACGTTCCACAATCTTTGGTGCGGACAAAGTCTCTGGCTGTAGCCACTTTCTGCTCAGGTGAATGAGATCATACATTTGAGACCTGGGGGGTTTTCCAAGCTGGAAAGTCCAGTTATGCACACGCTGAGCCCGGACAGCCTGGGTGACACCCAGCCTTGCCAAAATTTCAGCTTTTAGCATCACATAGTCTTTTGCTTGGTTAGGCTCTAGGTCATAGTAAGCTTTCTGCGATTCACCAGTTAACAGAGGAGCCACCAGTCCAGCCCACTGCTCCTCAGGCCACTTTTCTCTTTCAGCGGTCCTTTCAAATGTGGTCAAAAATACCTCTGGATCATCCTCTCCAGTCATTTTTGTCAATAAACGACTCACCCCAAAGGACGCGGTATTAGTGGGACGGCTTTCCTCACTGGTCTGTGGACGTTGCTGCATTACTGCTTCCATTTGTTGTAGTCTCTGCTCTTGCTTCTGTAACAGGTCTATGAAGCGGGCCTCAGATTGCTGCTGGGCTTGTTGCTGAGCTTCCAGACTCTGTTGGTGAGCTTGCTGCTGGGCTGCAAGGCTCTGTTGATGAGCTTGCTGCTGGGCTGCAAGGCTCCTTTGCAAACCTGCATTTGTCTGCTGTTGATTGGCATTTGCTAGAGCCAGCTGTTTCAGTATCTCCTCCATGCTGGCTTAAAAAAAACTGCCACTGGTTCTCCACCAACTGTGAGGGGGTTAGCTCGGCAGCGGGTGTGTGTGACCCCCGGGATGGGCTCCCCACACAAAAACAGGCCCAGCAAACGGAGGTTGTGGTTTTCAAAATCAAAAAGGTGCGGTTTATTTTCTATTTACAGTGACAAAACACAGCAAAGCAAAAGAAACATAAATAAAATAAATCCTGGTCAACTTGACCTCTGACTAAACATACAGGTTTCCTAACTAACAACTGGGATCAGCCTAGTGCTGTCCTAGTCCCTAAGTCCCTGGTTTTAAATGTCCAAGCAAATAGCCACACAGGCTTTGTCTCACCGCACAGGGGTTCACTCTCCCTAGACAGTCCACACAGGTCTGGGTCCAGGCATGAGCTAACACCTAATGAAGCTGGGAGTTCTTATAGAGGCCTAAATGAGCTGACAAGCTTCAGCTGGTCTCATCAACTCCCTGTCTGCACGACGCCCCACACTCTCCCTAGAGGTATGAGTCATCCATGAGCCCACTAGCCTCAGCTGGGCTTATACAACTCTCCACCTAGTTGTATAAGTCGGCGTAAAGCCTGAATCTGGGCGAAATATATCTACCCCCCTGGATGCAACCAGGTGACTTTACCTTCCTGCTGTCACAGTATACACAGTGCTACATAAACTGATTGATTCAGTTCAGGATGGGCTGCATCCATTTCCATGAGCCTTGTGGCTAGGAGGGGTCCCATTTTGTTGTAGACACCTTGAACTCCTAGCTCCACTTTTTATTCACAGCAACAATTAGTCCAAAAAGTTTTAATGTCTGGAACCCTGGTTGATGATCACAATAAAATGAAAAGAGAGGTTGGGGAGGGGAAGTCCCAGATAGTAAAGTAAGGACTTCCATTATGAGAGAAAAATATACATCTTTTGTGTCTGCAATTGTGCTTAGTAACCTTAGACAAGATAGACCTATAAATGTTTTGGGAACTGTACTTGCTAATTTGGACACACAGTCATAGAAGTCATAATTGATGCCACGGGACAAATACAGTATTAAGTGTAACTGTAATACTTAAAAATATACTAACATTGTTATTCACAACAGCCCTCCTGTAAGTGTTCTTTAGACACTAGATCTAACTTCAAACTGTATTTACCCACAGTACCCAAATTAGTGGAAATAGAATTAATTAAATATATTTTTTTGGTTTGCAAAACACTTGGACATCCTAAGAAACCTAATTGTTGAGGAGGCATTGAATCCCTGAATGCCCACTCCCCATATTTACTAGGTTTGTGCAATTTGTTTCGTAACTAATAGAAATTCGTCCGAATTTAGCAACTTTCGGACATTCGGAAGCATTCGAATTTCCGAACAAAGCAATTACGAATAAAACCGAATCCGAAATAAATTATATCGCAAATAGCGAATGCCGGAATGTCTTCGGCATAATTCGTTATGAAAAAATTTACGAATGTATGAATCCATTCGAAGCACAATAACACCCTGCTCTGCTCTCTGCTTCTCTCTCACCGTGCTGAACTCCCTCTCAAAATGGTGTACAGGGACGGAGGCTATAGCCGCATGTAAAAAACTAAAGTAAAATACGAGATTTTGAATCGTTACAAATAACCGCTATGTATTTAGAAAAGTACAAATCCATTCGAAGCACATTAGGCATAATAGGCAGCGTCGTTGTGAGAGAGACACGGAAAATTACGAATCAACGAACCCAAAAAAAGTTACGAAAGTAGGAGTTGTGTCCAGAATCAACGAAAAACAATGTACTCTACCGAAAGTACGAATTATAAATCAACTAAAAATAAGGCTTACATTAATACGAATCATTCCGATTCAACGAAAAATGTCGCTTGCGAAAATACGAATTTAGTCCGAACACGAAAAATCCCGTCTAGCAAAATTACGAACGATTACGAATCAACAGGACCGAAAAGAAACGAACCGAAACTAAACAAATTTTTCCGTTGTGCACAAGTCTAATATTTACTTATTCATATAATGAGTAGAACACACTAGTCAATTTGCATGTCATTTAGGGCACTTTCCCACTGGGGCGGTGGGTCCGTTAGCAGTAAAGCCCCACTAGTTTTAGCGGTGCTTTATCGTCGTTTTAGCTTCGCTTTTCGGGCGATTTTAACCCCCGCTAGCGGCCGAAGAAGGGGTTAATAGCGCCTGTGCTGCAGCACTTCCCAATCGCTTTTCAGGCACTTCGGAAGCACTGCCCATTCATTCCAATGGGCAGGGGCGGTATAGGAGCCTGTATACAGCACTCCCACACCGCCCCAAAGATGTTGCTTGCAGGAATTTTTTTCCCATCCCGCAAGCGCACCATTCCAGTGTGAAAGCACTGGGGTGGCATGGGAGGCAGTTTTCAGGTGCTTTACATGCGCTATTTTTAGCGCTAAAACACCTGAAAGCTGCCTCAGTGTGAAAGTATCCTCAAAGTGTTTGCATAGGTTTTTTTTTTGTCCCTACACCCGACCGTGTTCTATCAGATCTGCCTATGCTGGGAGACCCAGACGTGGATCTTATGGCATGGCTTTGTGATTAGAGCATAGAACCCTGACGCTGATGCAACGGTGGTACCATAGGAGCAATTTTATAACCCTATTAAATACTTGGGGGAGGATTGAGGATGGAGGATTTAAGGGCAAAGTCTATCATGATCTGCTTCTGTGTCGCCGAAAAGGTACATTGCAGGTCTGATTCCCACCTTTCAAAGCACGCCAAATTCGGCGGTCCGGAGGGTGTGTTCAGCAGAGTGTACATGCTCGAAAGGACCTGCGTTAAAGGTTCCTTCCCCGTTAGGAATTCCTCGAATGAAGTCCTCTGTCTAGCGTAAAGATAGGGTTCTGGGATACTATGTAGGAAATGATGCAACTGGGCCGCGTTCCAAAATGGCAGTTGGTAACCGCCATTCGGGGCCGTCAATTCTCCTATGGTAGGCCATCTATCTTGTATCACAAATGCACCTGCCAGTGTTTGGTCATTACTTCTCAGCGTCTGAAAATTCGTAGGGGAGTTCCCCGGGGGGAAGCTAGGGTTACCTATAATCGGAGTCATAGGGGACTTCTTGGTCGTCTGTGCGTTTTGAAGGGTCGCCTGTCTGCATTGTCTTAGAGTGTTCCCAATCAAGGGATGTGTCTTTATCTCTGGGGGTAGTGAGTCGTAGCACCAGATTGCTGTCCCCAACAGGGTCTCTGTCTGACTTTGTTCTACCTGGGCCCACAGTTTCAGCTCTTGGTGTCGTGTCCAGTCCACCACCCTCCCGAGGTGTATAGCTTGATAATACCGTTTAACGTCTGGGAGTGCTAGACCTCCGTGTTGTTTAGGAGCCGTCAGCAGGGCGCGTGGTAAACGTGTTTTTTCTCTAGTCATCTTCCAGGACGGCACACCTGAGAGATGACTGGTCCACCTGACAGGAAACACAATCAACACATGAGGTTAAAAGGCCCCTCCCTTCCCCTGCACCTCAGTTCTTGATTGTGTTTCCCGGCAGCGAAACGTTTGTTATTTTTTGTCAGACCTGAAGTCGGTAGCGGATGGTCTCCCCCCTGAGAGCTGGACGCCAAAGCTGGGGAGGGTTGCGGGTCCAGCCAGGGATCAGTCCCTTCTCAGGGGGGGTTCCCAATGACCGGTGGTATTCCCCGGTAAAGAGCCTCCCGGGCACAGGGGCGTTTCCCGGATCTCTTGTGGGTACATGCCTCCCCACCTACCTTCCACCCAGTCTAGGGTACTTGGGGGATGAAGGAACCGGAGGGTCTGCAGGAGTCCAGGCCGCTGGAGGAGGAAGGCTGTCATTTTCCTGACAGTGCAGCTCCATAGGGAATGCTGGAAACACTCCTAGGCAGGAGTGAGCATTCGTCGGGTGGAGCAAAATGGTGCCTCTTCCGGTTCCGGGTGACATCACTTCCGGTTTCCGGTCCACGCCAAAATGGCGGATCCGGACACTAGAGGCCAAAATGGGACTACCTCTGGCGGCGGGACTCCAGCAAAATGGCGCCGATTGGCGTGCTGGCCATAAAAATCCGGTGGAGCCAGGCGGAGGTCCCACAGGCCCCTCTCACCGCCTGGAGTCTCACAGCAGAGCTCCTAGGAAGTAGGAACCAGCTGAGACCAGGAATGGAGCGAGAGGAGTACACAGCAGTGGCTGCATCCCAGGAGGGGACCACGAGTGGTGAGTCTTTCCTCTATTATTCACAAGGGGTTGGTTAAGGGAGGTCTTACCCACACCCCTTGGGGGGGGGGGCAGGAGAAAGTACAGCTTGCTAAAAAACTAGTGCTGTCTTGTCTTTTTGTCTCCTTAGAACCCAGTGGATCTGCTCAAGGGGCCCACAAGGTTAAAAGCAAAAGTACCCCTCCCCCTAGAACAAAAAGGTGTGGGAATTGCAATGAAAAGCTCCCACTTGATCACGCAAAGCCTTTTTGTTACAGGTGCATACATAAATTGTCGGGTAAGAAAACCTCACAGGTGTTGAGGGACTTCCTTACAGTACAGGCAGAGATGCTGACTACGTTACAATCCCTTAAGACAGTTATTGCATCTAAGGAAGAGCATAGCACTAGTGGAAGAGAGGTTCTGTCCTCTAGAGAAGGTACTTCATCTCAGGGGGACACATCTGACAGAGGTCAGAGAACCCCACAGGGGCCTCCCTCTTCCATCACTTCAGGAGTAGATGAGCTTGAGGACCCAGAGGAGTCAGAAGAGGACTCATTAAAGGAGGGGGAAGGTTCAGACCCTGAAAGCCAGGACAGTGACAGTCCTAAACTTAGGCATCTCTTTCCCGTGGAGGACATGGGACAGTTGCTTAAGGCAATTTATGCCTCTGAAGATATCCCAGAACCTCCAGTACAGACAACAGCCCGGGATAAGTTGTATAAGGGCTTAGGAAAACCTCAGTCCAGAGTATTCCCAGTACACCAAACCCTTAAGGAGGTAATTCTGAGGGAGTGGAAGGACCCGGAAAGGAAGGTCCTTAAGCTAAAAACCTGGAAGAGAAGGTTCCCTTTTGGGGAGGAAGAAGAAGAGAAGTTTTTCAAGACCCCCAAATTAGATGCAGCCCTTTCTCAGGTCTCTAAGAAATCCGATTTGTCCTTTGAGGACTCGGGTAGCATTAAGGACCAAATGGATAGGAAGGCTGAAACGCTTCTGCGCAGAGCATGGGATGCCAATGCGTGCAGCCATGGCTCCTGCACTAGCATCTGCCTGCGTAGCCAGGAATGTGAATGCCTGGCTAGGTAGGCTCTCTGGCCATGTTTCTAGAGGGGACAATTCCGAAGAGGTTATGGACTCTCTAGAAATAATTAACAAAGCAGTAGCATATTTGGCTGATGCGACAGTGGAGGTGGTCAGAACCTCAGCCAAGTCAGCGGCCCTCCTGAACTCCGCAAGAAGGGCGGTCTGGGTTAAGTCATGGCAGGGGGACCCTATGTCCAGATCACGGCTCTGCGGGTTACCTTTTGAAGGTTCCCAGATTTTTGGCCCTGGTCTGGATCAGGTCCTATCGCGATCTGCAGAGAAGGGGAAAAAGTTCCCGGTTAAGGCCAAGAGAGAAAAAGGCAAAAAGTTTTTTCGTGCCCCTCCTAATCAGGGCCAGTTCAGGGCAAAGAAAGACACCAATAGAAGATGGGGGAAGGGAA
This sequence comes from Rana muscosa, assembly GCA_029206835.1. NCBI lineage: Eukaryota > Metazoa > Chordata > Amphibia > Anura > Ranidae > Rana > Rana muscosa. Next base: position 203,759,166 of record CM055116.1, on the reverse strand, counting down.
AGGGCGGACAGAAGGGTGGCCTGCTCTTCTCCGGACCCAAGGACGCCAGCAGGCAGCCAAAGTGACGCCAGCGTCAGGGTAGGGGGGAGACTTTCTCGATTTGTCCCTCAATGGCGAAGGATCTCCGAAAGCCCCTATATCCTGCATATCCTGACAGAAGGATATCGTCTGGAACTTTCCTCTCCTCCCCCTCAAAATTTTACTCTGACCCATCTCCCCAAAGAACCTTTGAGAGCAGCAGGGTTGATGGACAATTTGCAGGGATTGGCGGACCAGGAGGTTATCGTTCCCGTTCCACCCGAAGAGCTCTACCAGGGATTTTACTCCCACGTGTTTGTGGTCCAGAAGCCGTCAGGAAAATTTTGCCTGATATTAAATCTCAGGAAGCTGAACAGGTTTCTGATACACAAGAGCTTTCGGATGGAAAGCATTTATACTGTGAGAAAACATCTATTGAAGGATGCCTTTATGGCCACAGTGGATCTGAGGGACGCGTATCTGCACGTGGCTATTGCCCCGGAACACCAATCCCTGCTGAGGTTTGCAGTCCTGACAAGCAAGGGTATACAACACTGGCAATACCGAGCACTTCCCTTTGGCTTAGCTGCAAGCCCAAGAGTGTTCACAAAGATATTGGCAGAGGTTGTAGCTTACCTGCATTTACAGGGGGTATCTCTGATACCCTATTTAGACGACCTCCTGATCTATGGACAGTCTTTAGAGCAAGTGACAGCAGACGTAAAGACGGTGATCTGCACCTTGGAGAACTTGGGTTGGATAGTAAACAGGGAAAAATCGTCCCTAGTGCCATCCCAGATGAAAACTTTCCTAGGATACTCTGTGGACGCAGGGGCTCAGAAGCTTTTTCTCCCAGAGGAAAAAAGGTTAAAGGTAATATCAGCAGTTTCCTCTCTATTGGAACCCAGGGACTGCTCTCGCAGACAGGTCATGAGGGTCCTTGGCCTAATGACTGCCTGTATTCCGGCGGTTCCCTGGGCTCAGCTCCATTCCAGGGAGCTACAGTTTTTCCTTCTATCCTCCTGGGACAAGAAGACAGAGTCTCTGGATGGGAAGGTGGCCATTCCAGCAAGGGTAAGGGCCTCCCTAGATTGGTGGCTGGGTCAGGACAGACTCACGTTGGGTCGTCTCTGGACCCAGTGGAACCCTATAAAAATTACCACAGATGCAAGCGCCTGGGGTTGGGGTGCTCACTTGGGGGACCTCCAAGCGCAGGGATCCTGGAACCAGATCCAAGCAAGGGCCTCCTCCAATTACAGGGAGCTTCTTGCGGTGGGTCAGGCTCTGAAGGCCTTCGAAAGCAGAGTTCAGGGACTAGACGTCCAAGTCCTCTCGGACAATGTGACAGCAGTTTCCTATCTAAACCGACAAGGGGGTACAAGATCCAGAAGGCTACTAAGTCTAGCCCTGGAGATTCTGAGTTGGGCAGAAGGGGTCCTTCAATCCATATCGGCGGTCCACATAAGAGGGACCACCAATGTGGTAGCGGATTTCCTGAGCCGACAGCCCATTCACCAAGGGGAATGGGAACTAAACCAGAGAGTATTCCTCCAGATAAGTCAAGAGTTCGGGGTTCCGGAGATAGACCTTTTCGCCCACAGAGGGAACAGAAAGGTGGAGCGTTTTTTCTCTCTCACCAGAGAGGGAGGTTCAGAGGGAATAGATGCTCTAGCTCAGAATTGGGACTGTCACCTAGCATATGCTTTCCCTCCACTAGCTTTGATTCCTCGGGTTCTACAGAGGCTGGCCAACTCGGAGTGCAAGCTGATTCTGATAGCCCCTTGGTGGCCCAAGAGGACTTGGTTTGCTACTCTGAAGAAATGGTCGGTGGCCCCTCCTTTTCCTCTCCCAACCAGGCAGGATCTTCTTCTGCAGGGGCCAGTCGTTCACCCCAACCCAGGATTCTTCAGGTTGATGGCATGGCTCTTGAGAGGGAGATTCTCAGAGGCAAAGGATGCTCCGATAAAGTGATTGAGACCCTCCTAGGTAGTCGAAAAGCAGTCACTAGGAGGATATATTCAAAGGTTTGGAATACTTTTTCTCACTGGTGTCAAGATAGAGAAGTGTCTAGTCCTTCGGTACCAGTGATACTAGAATTTTTACAGGCAGGGGTGGACAAAGGAATTGCCACAAATACCCTGAAGGTACAGATAGCTGCTCTATCCGTATTTTTGGACCAGAGGCTCACGTTAGAGCCTCTGATTAGGAGGTTCCTAGTAGCTAGGGAGAGGTTAACCCCCATAAAGGTTAAAAGATTCCCCCCTTGTAATCTAACATTGGTCTTGGAAGCGTTGACGAAAGCGCCTTTCGAACCAGCTCAGGAGATCTCCATTAAATTTTTGACGCTTAAGTTAGCCTTTTTACTGGCCATCACAACAGCCAGAAGAGTAAGTGACCTGCAGGCCTTGTCAAGTAAAGAGCCTTTTCTGTTGATTCTGGAAGATAGAGTGGTGCTGAAGCAAGACCTACTTTTTCTTCCCAAAGTCGCATCACAGTTTCATAGGTCGCAGGAGATCATTTTGCCTTCCTTTTGTGAAAACCCAAAGAACAAAGGAGAGGAAAAATTTCAGTTTTTAGATGTCAGGAGATGTTTGCTGACATACTTGGACAGAGTGAAGGACTTCAGGAAGTCGACTCACCTTTTAGTTTTATTTAGCGGCCCTAGGAAGGGAGGGCAGGCTTCTAAATCTACAGTGGCTAGGTGGATTAGGCAGACCATAGGTATGGCTTATGAGCAGTCAGGTTCCCCAGTACCAGGTAACATTAAAGCTCATTCAACAAGATCTTTGGCGGCCTCTTGGGCAGAAAAAGCAGGGGCCTCAATCGAACAGATCTGCCGAGCAGCCACATGGGCGAAGCAGGACACCTTCTTAAAGCACTATAGAGTGGAACTACTATCGCCTCAGGATCTGACGTTTAGAAGGAAGGTCTTACAAGCGGTGGTCCCACCCTAAGGTAGGCCTTGAACTTCTTGTCCATCCTCTCAGGTGTGCCGTCCTGGAAGATGACTAGAGAAAATTGACAGTTACTTACCGTTAACTGCTTTTCTAGGATATCTTCCAGGACGGCAGGCCTACTTCCCACCCCTGGTTTGATGTAAGTACTACGGGTAGAGTTTCCCTCTGGCACCCGGATAACCTATTACTTTGGTAGAACTGAGGTGCAGGGGAAGGGAGGGGCCTTTTAACCTCATGTGTTGATTGTGTTTCCTGTCAGGTGGACCAGTCATCTCTCAGGTGTGCCGTCCTGGAAGATATCCTAGAAAAGCAGTTAACGGTAAGTAACTGTCAATTTTTGTTTGCCCACACAAATCGGGTAAACACCGCTTGCACTTGCCGGAAGTAGCTGGGGGTATTCTAATTGGTAGGGCCTGAAACAGGTATAAATATTTGGGTAGGATACTAATTTTTATTAAATTGCACCTCCCGAACCAGGAGTGTATCCCTTTGTGCCAGTTCTCCAATAAAGTTTTAGTCTTTGTCAATAGGGGGGGGGGGGAAGTTAGCTTCGTATATTCGTGTCAGGTCTGAGGGGACCTTCGTACCCAGGTAAGTCAATGTGGACGAGGTCCAACGAAACTTAAAACTCGTTTGTATGGTGGTGATGTCTTGTGTTGGTATTGATATTCCCATGGCCTCAGATTTATTATAATTAATTTTGAGATTGGACGGTTTCCCAAATGTTTCCAGTTCTTTAAGTAGGTTGGGAAGTGATGTCACTGGGTCAGTCAGTGAGAAGAACATGTCGTCGGCATACGCCGATATTTTATGTTGTCGTCGTCCGTCCGATATGCCGTGGATGTCTGTATTAAGTCTAATTGTGGAGAGCAATGGTTCCAATGAAAGTGCATATAACAAAGGGGTTAATGGGCATCCCTGTCGCGTGCCATTAGTTATAGGGAAAGCATCTGACAATACTCCATTTACCTTCACTTGGGCCGTCGGATTGCTGTAAATGCCGGCTATGCGGTTAAGCATTTTCTCTCCTAGACCTATTCCTCTCAGGACAGTGAACATGTATGGCCAGTTGACTCTCTCAAACGCCTTTTCGGCGTCTGTGTTCAGGAAAACACATGGGATTTGTTTATTTTTTACAATATGTAGCAGATTCAACACTTTAGTGGTGCTATCTCTAGCTTCTCTCGAAGGTATAAAGCCCACTTGATCTAAATGAATGAGTTGCTGCAGGTGTAGTGCAAGTCGAGTAGCCAGTATTTTCGTGTACAGTTTGAGGTCGACATTAAGCAGCGATATGGGTCTGTAGCTCCCGCATATCGCCGGGTCTTTCCCTTCCTTCCGTATCACTGAAATGTGCGCATTCAACGTATCTCTGACGAATGCACCCCCTTCTCCAATTACATTAAAGACTTTTAAGAGGCGAGGTCCTAGTATTGGGAGCAGTGTTCTGTAGTATTGTAACGTGTAACCGTCTGGACCTGGTGCTTTCCCCGGCTTCATCTGCTTCACAGCCTGCTGCAATTCCGGCAGGGTAATGGGGGTGTCTAATTCAGTCCGGGTTTCTGTGGAGAGGGTCGGAAGTTGGGCAAATGACACGTATTCGTCTAACTCTCGTTGTGGCACTGTCACTGGCGGTAAGTTGTACAGAGTGGTATAGAAGGACTTGAATTCCTGGGTAATTTGCTTGGAGAGGGTTACCCTACTTCCGTCTGATTTGGTGATGTGTGGGACATAAGTTGAGAGTCTGAGGTCTTTAACTGATTGAGCTAATAGTCTCCTGCATTTATCCCCAGATTCGTATGTAGTTTTTCGGCAGACCTGTATGGCTGCTTTTGCCCTGTACTGTAGTATGTCATTTATTTGCTTCCTAATCGTCTCTAGGTCCACTGTCAACTGTTGGGTGGGGGCATGTTTGTGTCTGGATTCCGTGACTTTAAGGTCTCTTAGCAGTTGGGCGAGTTTCTGATTCCGTGCTCTTTTAATCCGGGCCCCGTGCTTAATAAGGATACCCCTAATCACCGTCTTGTGGGCCTCCCATAGGGTCCCCGGCTCGCATTCTGGTTGGTCGTTTTCTAAGAAGTAAAAATTAAGTTCTCTAGTGACCTCAGTTAGGACCTCTGGAGTCTGTAATAGGCTCTCATTTAGTCTCCAAAATTTTTGGCCGGTGGTGGAGGAGTCCGTAAGCTTGTACATCAGAAATACGGGAGCGTGGTCCGACCATGTCCTGTTTCCTATATCAGTGTGTTCTGCAGCTTCTAGTTGATTGTGGGGGATCATAAAATAGTCTATCCTAGTATATGCCTGGTGTAACGGGGAGTAGTATGTATAGTCTCTATCGCCCGAGTGCTGCAGGCGCCAGATGTCGATTAGCTGCATCCTATGTAAGGTTTTGGACATCCGTTTAAGTTGGGTAATAGGTATCGAAGTCCTGCCCAGCAAGGTGTCAACTGAGGGAGTCAGGGGGGCATTAAAGTCGCCACCTAAAATCAATTTTCCCTCCGTGAACCTCTGGAGGTGTTCCAGCGTTCCTTCCAAGAACGCGGCTTGGCCTTCGTTGGGAGCATATATTGCTGCTATGGTCAATAAAGTGGTCCCAATTAGGCCCTTGATAAAAGCAAAACGGCCCGCGGGGTCCAGTTGGCATCCCTTGCATTGCCAAGGGATTTTACCTGACAGCAGTATGGTCACCCCTTTGGACTTCGCACTTGGGTTAGTAGAGTGGTATGCTACTGGGTAGTATTTGTTTCTGAGATAGGGTAGTTTGGTGTCTTTAAAATGGGTCTCCTGCAATAGGGCTACATCTACCTGTGATCTTCTAAGGTCATTTAGCAACATGCGTTTCTTTTCTGGCATATTCAGGCCCCTTACGTTAAGTGACATCACTTTCACACTTTGTGTCGTCATCGTGTCTGGGGTTTTACGTGTATGGTTGAGTCGGCGGTGTGATTAGGGGGGGTGTAGGGTGGGGTGGGAAGGGTAGTGGAAAGTCAGGATAGAGAAAATTAGTGAATAAGTGTAGTTAGAAGGGTGAAAGAATAGGGAGTTGGTATTCAATTACCAAATTGGGGCTAGGTCTAGTACCCAGTCCCCGTAAAGAATCTTTATGTGTGCGTATGTCAACCAGGGAGTTATTCACTTCCCCGACCGAAGCACGCTATCCTATGTGGAGGAGCGGTAGGACAAGGCTCATTCGGGTGAGCCCTCCGTCGTCCCTCTCCCGTAATCTGGCTAGTCTGATGAACTATGCACAATTGCACTATCAGAAAAAACATTGTATGGAACATTCTGCCATCCGCTCAAACTTTTCACATTTATGGCAGTCTAACAGTATGAAATCTCAACAGAACTGCTGCTTAGCCCATGCCCTGTTATCACTAGTCCCCCTTCCTCCTGGACCCAACTGTATCCACCAGGTGACCCCACATCTAAGCCCCCTCATCCCTCCTCATCCACAACCTGGGAGTGACCAAAACCGCATCCCCCCAACCCCACTATCCCAGGGGCACTAACCCGGCCTCCGCCCTCCCAGCCGTGTCCCAAGTTCCCCGAGGCTGTTGGAGCAGGTTAGGCTCCATCTTGCCGGTAGACCTTTGTCTACCCCTATAAGTGGCTCAGCAGGTTATAACAGTACATTGACCTATAGTGCATGGCAAACCATGAAAATCTATACCTTAGTACGCCACCAATCATATCATTTCTGATGCGACCCCGATTCACATGTTTCTTGAACACACTTAGCGTCTCTGACGTAGGCCTCAGGGTAAGCGAACATTATTCTCCAGTCTCTGCTCCCTGGTTGCCGCATAGACCCCCGGTATTTCAGCCAGACACCCACCCATGATGGCGTCCTCCTCCAAAAGCATAGAGAAAAAACAAAAAGTGAAAAATACAAGGTCAGAGAAACCATGGGGGGTGTAGGAAACACAGGTGGTAGGTAGCATGGATGGGCATTGGGCAGCAGACCTCTCTCTCAGGCTTCTGTGTGATAGGTGGTCCTAGGCCTGTTCTCCCCTATGTAGCCCAAAGATGCGTCGTGCGTGTTGTACACCCATCAGTCTCCAGAATGGCCTTTGCGGACTCCAGGCACCGCTGCTAGGCTAGGATGTGTCTGAGGGGAGGACGGGCGAGGGGGGGGGGCACCCACCCATAAAAAAGAAAGGGCCAGGGGGTCACCCCTCCGGTAGGGGCCTAGTCCGGGAGCAACATCCAGGGGTCAAAGTAGAATACCAACAGTAACATGGTCGCTGGCATGAAAACATTAGCGACCGCCCAAATCAACCAAAAAAAACATGGCGGTGTGCATTGATAGAAACAGTACCTTAGGACTCTCTCGCCGGCTCTTGAGATGTCTCCCTTGGCCTGCGGCGGCTCCTCTGCGGTCTTGGTGAGAGATCTTCCCTCTGTCTGTAGGCAAACGGTCGTCCCTTCGGTCCTGGGAGGAAGGCTAGCCAGTCGGGCAGGTCGATCGGTTCTGCTCCCAGGAAGGTAAACAGCTCCTGTAGGGCGTCCGGCTTGCGTAAGGTAAAGTACCGCTGATCCTTCCGAAAGGTCACCGAAAGTGGGTAACCCCATCTGTAGGTAAACTGGCGTCTGCGGGCTATTTCCAACAGGGGCTTCAGCATGGCCCTCCTCTGCAGCGTGGCCCTTGAGAGGTCCGGCAGTATCTTGAGAGCAGCGCCATCAAACTCCAGGTCCCCCGCCTCCCATGCCCTGCGGAGCACCTGTTCCTTGTGTCCATACTGGTACAGCCGGCATATCACGTCTCGTGGTCTCAGGGGGTCTGTAGGCCTCGGGCCTAGTGCCCTGTGGATTCTGTCAAACACCAGTCTGTCCGGGAGGTCGGTACCCTCTATGGCCCGGAACACCGCAGTGGCCGTATCTGCCAAGTCCTCGGGTCCCGTGGCCTCCGGGAGGCCCCGGATCCGCAGGTTGTTCCTGCGGCTCCGGTCCTCCATTTCCTCCATGCGGAGCTGCTGCTCCGTCAAGGCCTCCATTTGTGTTGTCTGGGCTCGCTCCACTGCCGTGACCCTCCGGACCATCTCGGCCAGGGATGTTTCCCCCGTTTCAAGTCTGGCCGTCAGGGATGTAATGTTCGCCCTTACCGCCTTCATCTCCTCGCGGTGCGCCGCCTCCACTGTCCCAATGAGCGTCGCTATATCCGCTTTAGTTGGTAGGGCCTGCAAGAGGGCCCGGAGCTCCGGGTTTATGCCGCTCATCTGGTAGGGTGCCTGCGAGTGTTCCCCCTCTTCTTCTATGTGTGGGTCCAGCGGAAAGTTCCCATATGCCTCCGAGGGCTGCGATGCAGATGCAGGGGACATAGAAGCGTGCGATGATCTGTCCTCCCCCTCCTCTGCACGCGGCGCCGCCATCTTTAGCTCCGGGGAGCCGAGCTGGGATAACCGGAAAAGTCTCCTTATTTCTCCTGACGACGGGGGTTGCACCGGCGGCTTTGTGATCTTGTTGTTCCTCTTGGTATTGCGCTTCTTGGCAGAGTGCATAGTGTTATGTAATTCAGTATATTAGTCGGGATATGTGAGAGACGGACGGGAGCTCTGAGAAACGCGTCTCTATTCAGCCATGTCCAGGCCACGCCCCCCGGAAAAAAACTTTCATTGTTTGGAAGAAAGATAACTTTTGGAGGGTCAATGACATTGGGGGCTATTCTATGACGCAGGGAGGGTGCTCCTCTAAAGATGACAACTGGGCGGTCAGGTAAAACTGGATCCAATATTCTATCATTTTTTTTAAATATTCCAGTGTTTATTAAAAATCTTTTTAACTGAGAAGTGTTGATTTGAATACCCTGTGATCATTGAACATCCAAACCTATTGTCTGCAATTTGATTTAATCTTCCTGATCTGGTGAGCATTGAATTTCTATACATATCGTTAACCATCTTAATGATATTATCCATATTTGTCTCAACTCAACATATCACTTTTCTAAAAACCTCAGCTTCAAAATTTGTGCTTGTTGCTGATAATCCAACAGGGTGGTACATTTACGCCTGATCCATTGGAACTGACCCTTGGGTACAGCACTAAGCCAATTGGAATGATGACAACTCGTAATTGGGATAAAAGCATTTCGGCCGGTGTTTTTAAAATAAGTAGTAGTGGTCAAAACCCCTTCATTCACTAAAATATTAAGATCTAGAAAGTGAATTTGGGATTGGATAGTTTCATACTTTAAACAGATACCCCTATTATTGGTATTTATTTAGTTTGGAAAATAATTTCTCAAGTGAAGGGAGGTCTCCCTCCCACACGAGTAAGACATTGTCTATATACCTTTTCCAGAAGCGTAACTCTTTTGGAGGGTTGGCATCAATAACTTCTCTTTCCCAATATGCCATGAAGAGATTAGCGAGGCTAGGGGCAAATTTAGCCCCCATAGCCATGCCACACTTCTGTAAATAAAAAATACCTCCAAACCAGTAGTAATTGCGACTGGTGGCAAAAATTAAAAGGTTAATAATATAATCTTTCTGGATAACAGATAAGGTGTTATCCTGTTGAAGATAGAAGCGAACTGCTTCCAGGCCATGCTCATGTGATATGATGGTGTAGAGGAAAGTAACGTCCGCCGTTGCTAAAATGAAGCCCTCTTTCCAGTCACAATCTGCCAAAAGGTTAATGACTTGAGTAGTATCACGTAAATACGAAGGAGTTAGTATAACTAAAGGTTGCAAGAATTTGTCAATATATCTGCCTATTCGTGCTGTTACTGAGTCTTTTCCACTAATAATAGGGCGACCAGGTGGACTAGACATACACTTATGAACCTTAGGCAGATAGTATATGACTGGTACCCTGGGTGCAGAAGGCACTAGATGTGTCTTCTCTTTCTTATTCAAAACACCCAGGGAATAGCCCTTATTGATTGATAGATAAAAGCTCCTTCTTAAATTTAACGGTAGGGTTACACGCCAATGGGCTATAAGTGGCAGTATCTGCTAAAAGTCGATTCATCTCTGTCAAATAATCAATCTTATTTAAAATAACGACACCTCCGCCTTTATCTGCAAGTCGTATGACAATGTTGTTCCGTGTGCAAATCGTTTTTAAATTGCTCTGGAATTCATCATTGTTCCTGAATCTTGGGGTTTTTAAAGCTACTATATCTTTAAGTAACAACAAGGCCTGGGGAATGCCCAGGGAAAAACCAAGCCTACTTACTGACCAGCTCGCTGACAACCAATTAACCTGTCTAACAGTATGCGTTAAAAACAGGGGTTTGTCCGCACGCATTTGCAAACGCATGCGTGAGCCACAGAGCCACGCCAAGGCCCCCTGGAGTCTGTGGTCCTACACTAACTGTGAGTGTCCCCACAATGGAGGCACATGCATTCTGATGGTTAGATGAGGGCAGGTGGACTGAAGGGGAGCCACCCATCCTTAAAGGTACAGGAGCACACCAAACACTCAGCATGTAGCACAATGGCTGCAAAGGTGCTGGTGTGTTGCTGGACCAATACAAGCACCACAGGTGAAAACAAAATCATGTCCACCGCCCCCATCTATAGCTGGCTATCACGACAAGTAGCTTTGGAAGGCTAAAACGGGTAACAACAAGGCCTGGGGAATGCCCAGGGAAAAACCAAGCCTACGTACCGACCAGCTCACTGACAACCAATTAACCTGTCTAACAGTATGCGTTAAAAACATCTTTATCTTTAAGTACCATCTCTTTAAATGTTTGAATAGAGGGGGCAACAAAACCTGGTGGGTTAAATAAAGAAGCATTTGAAAAATTAGTATGTCGAGTAAGGACTGTATTCCCAGTATTGATTAAAGTACCACGTACAGACAAGGGATTTTGTCCCACTGATTGTATTCCTACGCTGGAGGCAATTTGACTATCATTTCCTATAGGATTGAGAATAAAGTGTCTTTTGATGTTCATTTTTCGAACAAATATGTGAGCATCAATAAATGTCTCAAATGTATTCAATGTGCGGGGGGGTGCGAATTTGAGGCCCGGACTGAGGACTTTCTGTTCGCCCTGTGACAATTGGACGGTGCTAAGATTAAAAACACCGTCAATATTTATTGTTTCCTTTTTTTTTGGACCTGACCCTCTTCTCCCCTCTGATGCCTCTCTTTCGTCGTGACCCCGGGTCTGATGTTGGCCAGTGGAAAAAAACGAGGTTAATCGGTTCTTCCAAAATTGGAAGGAGACTCATGTTGTTCTTGTCTATATCTAGTAGAATGGTCAATATATTGACTGGGATGTCTCGAGATAACAGGTTACTCTTCAAATCTATCTTCATAATGTTGTGAAAGAGGGGCAAACCTATTTTGCATGGGGATAGGATTACCCCTTGGGGTTAATCTAGAAAGCTGATTCCCATAATAATCTCTAGGGTCCTCCCTAGGGCTATTATGTCTTTGATAGCTAACATACAGGGAATGGTGGTCACCCCTGTGGTCTCCATATCCCCGGCCTCCTCTATGATCATTAGCATATGCCGTATTCCTCGTTGGAGGACCTCCTCTATGGGAGTAGGTATTCCCATTCCATATGTATTTAGCTTCGGGATATTCTGGATGGATACCATTCTTCCTAAATTTATTTTTAGGTTTCACCGTAGTGTATCCCTGTTGTGTATAGGGGAGACTCTGATTGCCTTGTCTCGCCATACCAGTGTTATTACTCCGAGGAGGAACTGGAAGTGGGGTGGCAGGGGAAGGAAGGGTAGAAATTGGGTGTGGGGGGGGGAGGGATAACCTCCCCCTCCATTGCTTCATCTACCCTCACCTGCCATTTAAAGACCATTTTGTTAGAATAGTCCATAAAGTCACGATTATACTTCTTCTTGAGTTTCTGATCCTGATCCTCCTCCCCAAGAAAAAGTTTAAGCTGATCAGATATTTGTTTGTAGACTTCTTGGTCTTTAAACGGAATTAGTTTATCTTTTAATAAAACTATTTCCTCAATAAGCAATCTTAACTTGCTATGTTTTTTGACTAATAAAAACTGCAGGAATTTAACCCCTGTATCATTGAAATAGATAAACCACCCCTCTAGATCAATCTCGCCCTTCTGCGGGCTTACCTCCCACCTAAGGCTGCGAGGCACCATCTTTTGTGCTACATATTGTTCAAGGCAGGCTATGTCCAAACTAGTATGTAGCTCAGAAACCAAAAGATTTTTTAATCACCTTTCTGTTGGATGAAGACTCTTCTATCACAAGTTTTCTCTCTTTATACCAATATGGACACACTCTATAAGGACTGATTTTGCTTGAATTGCAGCATCCTTACTTTTTTTATTTATCAGGAATTTATAGTTGTGGGACTTTATTCACGTAATTTTTTCACAGCTCATTATTTCTCACAATTGTCTATCACCTTCCATGGTTTTTATCATGTTTCACATGTTAGTTGCATTTAAGACATATGGTTTATGACTTTATATTTTAATGCATCTTGATTGCTAATCACTTTTACTACTATATTCACATATCATGTTTTTTCATTAAGGTTATACACATGATCTCATCATCAATTTAAATTGATAGCGCTGTACTTTTTTTTTTTTTATCAGTTTTTCCGAGTTTGTATCCAATTTTTGGTACTGGCTGCTTTTCATTCTACTATCGTGTAGTTTTTCACCTTCACTGTTTTTTTTATTTACATTTTCTATCTAGCGCAGTGTTTTTCCTTTTTTTTTTCTTTTTTTTTTAAGCGTATATATATATATACAACACCTAGGATGCATATATATCCTATACACACTGTAACTGCAGCTAACTAACTCGCCTGCCTGCTCTATCTAACTCAATATAAATGTCTCTCTCTCTCTCTCTCTCCCCCCTCTCTCTCCCTCCCCCCTCTCTCTCCTCCCTCTCTCTCTCTCTCTCCCCCCCTCTCTCTCTCCTCCCCCCCCTCTCTCTCTCTTCCTTCTTCTCTCTCTCTCTCTCCTTCCTCCTCCCTCTCTCTCTCTCTCCTTCCTCCTCCTCCTCCTCCCTCTCTCTCTCTCCTCCTCCTCCCTCCTCCTCCTTCTCCTTCTCCTCCTCCTCCTCCTCCTCCTTCTCCTTCTCCTTCTCTCTCCTCTTCCTCTTCCTCTCTCTCTCCTCTCTCTCCCTCTCCTCTCTCTCTCTCCTCTCTCTCTCTCCTCTCTCTCCCTCTCCTCTCTCTCTCTCTCCTCTCTCTCTCTCCTCTCTCTCTCCTCTCTCTCTCTCCTCTCTCTCTCCTCCTCTCTCTCTCTCTCCTCTCTCTCTCTCTCTCCTCTCTCTCTTCTCTCTCTCTCTCCTCTCTCTCTCTCTCCTCTCTCTCTCTCCTCTCTCTCTCCTCTCTCTCTCCTCTCTCTCTCTCCTCTCTCTCCTCCCTCTCTCTCTCCTCTCTCCTTTCTCCCTCCTCTCTCTCCTCTCCTCTCCTCTCTCCTTTCTCCCCTCCTCTCTCTCCTCTCTCCTTTCTCCCTCCTCTCTCTCTCCTTTCTCCCTCCTCTCTCTCCGTTCTCTTTCCCTCTCTCTCCTTTCTCTCTCCCTCTCTTCCTCTCTCCCTCTCCTTTCTATCTTAAAAAAAAAAAAAAAGATAATTTTATTAGGTTTAAGACAAACCAACAAACAGAAAGAAACATACAAAAAAAAAAAAAAAAAAAAAAAACAATACCACCAGACAACCTGGTCATAAACATTAGGCAATACACTCAAACATAAAAAAATAAATTGACATGTAAGCTCTCTCTTTAACCACCGCAACACACTACACAAGGCGCCACGGAGGCGGCCTTATATAGGGGTGGGGCGTGTACTAAACCCCCTGAGACATAATTTGCCAAAGCCACCCTGTTTTTTTGCGCGCTGTGATTGGCCAAAGCATGCGGGTCATAGTGCATGCTTGGCCAATCATCAGCCAGCAATGCACTGCGATGCCGCAGTGAATTATGGGCCGTGACGCGCCACTCAAATTTGGCGCGAACGGCCCATAATGTTCACAATTCGGCGAACAGCCGATGTTCGAGTCGAACATGGGTTCGACCCGAACACGAAGCTCATCCCTACTGCTGTGCAGGATAGAGGCCAAAGGGATTCAGGTCCTTCTGGTAGCTCCAAACTGGCCTAGTCATCGATGGTATGCTGAAGTGGTGTAGCTGGTCACAGACGCTTCCTGGCAATTGACTCTTTGGGAGGACCCCCTGTCTCAGTGTTCGTTCTACCACCCTGCTTTAGCATCTCTGGCTTGCATGGTGGCATGGCTATTATAGCCAGATTTTGAATAACAGGGGGTTATTGGGCTATGTGATCCCTGCAATATTGAAGGCACGCAAGTCTACTTCCCGGAAGATATTGTTGCGCCTGGAAGGGGTGGATTTACTAAAGGCAACTTGACTGCGCACTATGCAAGTGCAATTGCAGTCATTTTCCCCATCGCTTAGAAAATCTGGTAATGCTCTAGTGATTTCTATCATCCAATCATGTGCAAGCAAAAATGCTTTTTTTTTTTTTCTTGCACGTGATATTTTTTACATAATGAAACTACATTTACTAGTAAACTACATTTACTAATCTTAAACTCTACTGTACTTTAACATTACCACAAGAAAAAAAGAAAAAGTAAGCAGAGGAATACCTCAAATACCCCCAAGGGGAGGCTTTTGGGGGACTGAAAGAAAGAAGTTCAGGTCCCATGGTGGCAACAGGGAACACACAGGAAGCGCCACATGATGAACCCCTTGGATGAAAGTGTGAATCAAGAATGTGTGGCCAAGAAATGCTGAAAAAAGACCGCAAGGGCAGAAACCTGCCTTTAATGATACTCGGGGCAAGCTGTTATGCAATGCCCCACTGGAGAAAGGCCAAAACCTGAGTCACAGAGACTAGACATAGGGGTTGATTTACTAAAAATGGAAAATGGAGCATGCAAATTCTGGTGCAGAGCTGCATAGAAACCAACCAGCTTCCAGGTTGTTTTTTTTTTTTTTTTTACAAAACTGAAGTTTTGAGTTGATTGGCTACCATGCACAGCTGCACCAGATTTTTCACCCTCTAGTGTTAGTAAATAAGGAATCTCAGAAGTAGCGACATCACTTCCTGTTAATGTTTGCTGCCTAACTTAGACTACAAATCCTATCATGCCCAAGGATTTTGAGTCTCGAGTGGGCAGGGCCATAGGTGCGTGCATGGCAGGTCATAGTGTTCTATTCAGGGCTTATTTTTTCAGAGAATAGGTGCAGGATCTCCCCCCTTTTGAGTCACCCCTTGTCTTCACCCCTACCCACCTCTGAGTACTATCACTTGGTTCTACCCTTCTACCTACCTCCCCAGTACCACCCCTTTTAGAGAATACAGAACCAAGTATTATATTGTGGTGTTAAGTAATTTGTATGCAATTTGTTAATGATAACAAAAAAGCAGTAAAATAGATTCCCTGCTGCCAGCAACAATAGATCCCACCCTAGCAACAATAGACCCCATCCCAGCCAAACTAGATCCCCAGCAATAAAAGATCTACCCAGCAACAATAGACCTCACCCCAGCACAAATAAATCCCCCCCAGCAACAATATATCCACCTAGCAACAAAAAGACGCACCTCAGAAACAATAGATCCCTCCAGCAATAATATATCCCCTCCGCAACAATGGACCCACTGTTACAAAATACCACTTTGGCACAACAGTAGATACCCAGCAGCAACAATAATAGACCTCTCCCTCAACATCTATTTTTTCCCAGCAACCCTCCAAGCAACAATTGACCCCTCAGCAACCTAAGACACCCCCTAGTAACAATAGACTCCCATGCAAAAATAGATCCTTCAGCAGCCAGCATCATTAACTCTCCAGCACCCCTTGCTATTACATACATTCAGTGCTGGAGGTGCCGGAACTGCGTTCCCCCAAGTTTCCGCTGGAAAAAAAACCTTGCTCTACTCATAGAGCTCTGCCAACAACCACACACATCTCTGCACACTCTTCTCCTTCTTTCACATTTTTTTGGGTGTGATTACACTATACATTTCCCCCACAGTATCAAGTATAGCTGTGAAGACTTTTTCATAACCTGCAGGCACACATGGTCTGTCAGTGAGGTCATCGGAAGCGGGACAGACCAGGAGTCTTCCAGCCCAACAAACACAATTGTGCAGCACTGTGGGCAGTCCAGGGTCCGCCCACTCAAGCGAGTGGCGATGTACTTGCATCACCGCTTGCTTTACAATGGACTAAAAAGGGGAATGTACAAGACCAATGGCCATGGGGAAAAAGGATATAGCCACCAGTCTTGTGAACAGGATATGAGGAGGATAGAGGGCCTTTCATGCATTAAAGAATGCTGGATTTCTCACGGGCAACAGGTTTATGTACAATAGCATGAACAATTTATTGAAAGGTATTGAAAGGTATGGAAGCACCTGTATATTTATATAAATACAAGTTTTGCTTTAAAGCATGTCCCCAGTCTCCACCAGTTCCACTAGCATGTTCACAGTTTCTGACCATCTGCTGTAGCAAGTCTGCAATCTCTGATGAACTCTTGTAGCATGCTTGTAGTCTTTGACCATCATCTTGTTGCATGGCTGCAGTCTTTGACAGTTTCTGAATTATTAAAGGTACTGATTATTACATGTAGCCCTTGGTGATATCAGGGGTTGCACTTGATGCCCTCTTTTTCAAGTGCGTTGACCATTACTGCTCTAAATAATGTTGTTGACTTATTGTAATATAGATTATATGTCAGCTGAAAAGTATTTGTAAAATGTATTTGTAGCGGGGTGTTCCCCTTTAATGCAGAGAGACAAGAAGTTCCAGGTGAGAGGTGAGTCGGGAGGAAGTAAAGAGACATTATGGAAGTGAAAGCAGAGTAGAGAGAGACTACATCTCCCAGTACATCTTGCAGCACCCAGGGTGCATTGCTCCAGAACAGAGACTGCTGGGGGAGACTTTATAAAGGGGAGGCGGAGTTTTGATCGGTCTTTTTGGACACCCCTCTCCTAGCAAGAGGATGTCTGTGCTGAACTGCTGTGTGCACAAGGCCTGAAGCCTGGGCCGTGTGCTCCTTTCCAAAGAGCCCTCTGCCAGCCTAGCAGAGCCTTAGAGACATCTAATCCTCCTTGCTGCAGTACACCAGAAGGATTGAAGACTTGGATGTCGGTGGATTCCTGTTCCTAGACGAATCGATGGAGGAAAGGGACTTGGACTTGTCCAGGTGGTGAGAGCTGTTTAAAGACAGATACTTTATCTTTACTATTCGTTGGGATTACAAAGTTGTTCTTCAAGTGCACCACCGAGAGATTGCTAGCAAATATTGTTTCACTGAACTTCCATTTAGATCAGTCAGGCCTGACTGCATAGGTAGACATTGCTGGGTGTTAGTCTACCCATGAGGGGAAGTAGCTGTAAAAGGGCAGCGCTAGAGTTGCATAGCAATACTTTATTATTCTGATTACTCTGTTTATCTTTATTACTGTTTATTGCAGGGATCTGCAACTTGTTATACTGTTGTTTATTACTTGCCCATTAGCCTCAGTAAAATATCTGGGTAAAGTACATTTGGTGTCAGTTCCGCTTACTTTAATAGGAGTTTTAAAGTATATTCTGTGTATGTTTGTTTTAGGACTGCGTCACCAACAGTTGCGGTCACGCGGTCCTATCCCTCTATCACCAGCTGTGCCACGGGAGGTTAGAGCCGATTGCCAGGGGTTGACAGCAGTGCACTACAGGGCCCAAATCAATATCAGCGGCTCTCTTAACTGGGGGTAGCGCTACACGTGGGGGCTCGAGTCCGGGATCCTTGTACGTTGCACGCTGCAATCAAGCCGGTCAGAAGTACCAGCATGGACCCGCTGGCAATGTCACAGTGGTGCGCAGCGATTGGCGCCGATCCAACCGCGGCGGTAGTCATTGTACTCCCGGGGGAAAGATGGAAGGAAGAGGAGATAAAACAGCTCGTATTGTTACTGTCTCTGAGCCACAAAGCATGGGTGATGGATTTTAGGCCAGATCCAGTGATCTCGTTTACATACGCACTGGTAGAATGGAAAAACGAAATCCCAGAGCATTTTAAAAGTCAGAGTATACAAGCCATAGATAATCAGATCTATCACTTGATACATACGCTGCCAGTGAAGGAAGAATGGTTTCAGACACCAAAGCCATCACTCCCACAATTATCTCCACCACTATCCCCTAAAGCAGAAAAGCTTAAGGAACTATTAAGCCCGGGATCACCGCTGGCCGCTATAGGGCCTGAATTGTTGAATGCTCTAGGAGACCTTGTAATTAAGTGCCAGAAAAGCAGTACGGTGCATGTGGAGGCCGGTTACCGGAAGCTTAGCACCTTCTCAGGGAAGCTCCCCGTCCCTGCGGGGGAGGAAGATTTTGACACTTGGGTGGAACAGGCATTGCAGGCAGTAGAAGCATGGGAGGTGCCTGAGGCACAGAAGAGACAGCGAGTCTTAGAAAGTCTGAAAGGTGCCGCAGCAGAAGCGGTGAAGAGCTTCCGGTTTGGAAATGAAAACTGTACAGCTCAAGATTGCCTGGCCATGCTGCAGGAAGAGTTTGGTCAGCTGGAGAAGGTGTCAGAGATGATTTATCAAATTGAACACACTCTCCAGCAGCCGAATGAGAAACTGTCAGAATATGTTAGAAGGCTGAACAGGCAGTTATGCAAGATTGTACTGAAGAAGGGAATGCTGCCCAAAGATGCAGATGAAGCACGCATGAAGCAGATCATGAGGGGAGCGTGGCGCTCAGACCCGGTCTGGCTGCACCTGAAAACCTCAGGAGGAGGAATGTCACTAACCTACTCTGATCTAATAAAAATTATTAGGGACGAAGAGGCGCTGGAGGAAGATCAGCAGGTGGCCAAGGCGAATGTCACACCTGTACCAGTGTTGGTCCATTCGGTCAAGAGCCCAGAAAGAGATGCGGAGGTTGACACTCTGAAATCGCAAATGGCCCAAGTGTTGGAGATGCTGACCTCTTTGATGGAGAAAGATCAGAGAAGACGAGAGAAACCAAGCCCAAGAAAGGAGTTGTTCCCGAACACCTCAGCACCGGCCTCCCTACAGGACCGAGAAGAGGTGATTTGCTATAACTGCGGAGGGAGTGGCCACTTTGCTAACGTATGCTCCAGCCCAAAGAAGAAGAGAACAGATAATTGCAAGCCGGCGGGAAACTCCAAAGGGGCCCCGGTGAAGGAGTCAACCGGGTGCCCATCATCTTCAGTGCGCTCCAAACTAAAAAAAAAGGCCAAGAATGGAGGAGACAAAACTCCTAGGAGGAGGTATAGTACACCCCCACCAAGATGTACCCCAGAGGGAGGGGGCAAGACCCCTCAGTGGAAGTACAGCACCCCAAAGAAGGAACATCCACCTAAAAGGAACAATAACATCCCTCAGCGGGTTTGTGCCCCCATTGAGAGGGAGAAAGTCAATGCATGCCAGGCTCAGGAAAAATTAAAGTCCAAAAGGAGCAGGGCAAGGGTCGAAAGCAAAAAAAAAGAGGTGACCCCAGTCCGGCCATACCCAAAGGAACTGGTGGGCCCGTCTCCTACTGTGCCCATTCAAGTGGAAGGAGTCTATACTAAAGCTCTTTTGGACACCGGAGCACAGGTGACTTTACTATACCGGGACTTCTATGATAGGCACTTGAGTCATCTGCCTATCCAGAAGATAGAAGAGCTGGAGATATGGGGACTTGGAACCCAGAGTTTCCCTTATGATGGGTACCTGCCCATAAAGATGACTTTCGACCCATCCGTGGCTGGGAAGGCTGAAGTGTTTGACACCCTGGCAGTTGTGTGTCCCCGGCCGCCTGGAGCCAGCAAGATTTCCCTGATCATTGGGACAAACACGGATCTAGTCAGGAGACTCCTGACCCCTCTAGTGAAAGAGAGAAACCATTCAGCCACCAAAATCCATCCCATGCTAAAGACGGCCTACCAACGACTGGTCTTAGAGCAGAAGACCCCGGGAGAGGGGATAGGGAAGGTGTGGAGACTTGGCAGAGAAGAAGTAGTGCTACAGCCCGGAGAAGTAACCTGTCTTAGGGCCACTGTGAAGCTTTCGTGGGAACAACCTGGCCCCTTTGTCATGCTGGAATCAGACCCAAGGGAAGAGTCCTCAGGCCTAGAAGTGATACCAGAAGTGATTCCGTTCAAGGCCCTGAAGAAGGCCCATGGCAGAGTTCCGGTGAGTGTTAGGAACACTACGGGAGGACCCATGGAGATCCCTGCCAGAGTGTTGCTTGGTCAGGTGAGCCCTGCTGCCCCGGTCACTTGGTCCGAAGTCAAGGGGACGGGTGACGGAGGAGATGTTTGGGAGAAACTGTCCGTGGAAAACCCGAACCTACCCAGGGCTTGGAAAGAAAGAGCCAAGGCCCAGCTGACCAGGTGGGAGAAGATCTTTTCCGAAGATGAATTCGATGTGGGGTGTGCAAGAAGTGCCACCCATCGGATCCGCCTCCAAGAAGATAAGCCCTTCCGAGAGAGGGTCAGGCGGGTCCCCCTGGCAGATCTGGAGGATCTGAGGGAACAACTTGTAGAACTAAAGAAGACTGGTGTTATCCGTGAGTCTAGAAGTCCCTATGCCTCCCCAATCGTGGTGGTCAGAAAGAAGAATGGGTCGTTGAGGCTTTGTATCGATTACAGGACTCTCAACAGGAGAACCATCCCTGACCAATACACCACGCCAAGGATAGAAGATGCCCTACAAAGTTTGTCTGGAGCCAAATGGTTCAGTGTGATGGACCTCAAGAGTGGGTACTATCAAATCCCTATGCACCCAGAAGACAGGGAGAAGACAGCCTTCATAACCCCGGTGGGATTCTTCGAATTCAATAGGATGCCTCAGGGTCTGTCTGGAGCTCCTGCTACCTTTCAACGCCTTATGGAGAAGACTGTTGGAGACATGAATCTTATAGAAGTCCTTGTGTACTTGGACGATGTCATTGTCTTTGGAAGAACCTTGGAAGAACATGAAGCCAGGTTGGAGAAAGTATTGAGAAGACTCAGCGAAGAGGGACTTAAGCTTTCCCCCGAGAAGTGTCGGTTCTACCAGTCTTCTGTGAACTATCTGGGGCACATAGTGTCTGAAGAAGGGGTGGCCACAGATCCTGAGAAGTTGGAAGCAGTCACTTCCTGGCCACGACCCACCACAGTAACAGAGCTCAGATCCTTCCTGGGGTTCTGCTCCTATTATAGGAGGTTTGTGGAGGGGTTTGCTCGGATTGCCCGCCCGTTGAATGAATTGCTAAAGGCAGAAGGGGAAGAGGATGACTCAGGGCCCAGGAGGCCTGGTGAGTCAGTTCAAGATCAGTGGAACCCAAGGTGTGAAGAGGCCTTTCATGCTCTGAAGAGGAGCTTAACCACTGCCCCAGTCCTGGCCTACGCCGACCCTACCAGACCTTATGAATTACATGTGGATGCCAGCCATGAGGGTCTAGGTGGTGTACTCTACCAAGAACATGAAGGACAACTGCGACCAGTGGCCTATGTGAGCAGGAGCCTGACCCCCTCAGAAAAGAATTACCCCACTCATAAGCTGGAATTCCTGGCCCTCAAATGGGCGGTAGTAGACAAGCTAAAAGACTACTTGTATGGGGCAGAGTTTACTGTGAAGACAGACAACAACCCCCTGACCTACCTCTTCACTACCGCGAAACTAGATGCCACCGGACACAGGTGGTTGGCCGCATTGTCTGGATTCAACTTCAGTCTGAAGTACAGACCAGGAGCCGGAAATAGGGATGCAGATGCCCTGTCCCGGAGGTCTCATGCCACGACAAATGACTGGGAAGATTGGACCCAAGTGGCACCGGACGGGGTGCGGGCCCTTTGTCAAGGGGCTGAATTCCAAGCCAGAGGAGGCTCCAGAGCAGAAGAAATAGGGGTTACCATGGTAGGAGTCCCCAAACACTATTGTGGGGTAACTCAACTGGAGGAAGACAACCTACCGAGACTGTCCAAGAAGGAGTTGAGGTGTGACAGTTTGGAAGACCCCATGGGGAGATTGGTCCTCGAAGCCCTGGAGAATCAGGATCCCAACAAATTCCTACATCACCCCTCAAAGGAGGCTCGCCTGTTGAGGAAGGAATTGGACAGGCTACAGGTACATCAGGGAGTGGTCTACCGAAGGGGCCCCTCTGATGACTCAGAAGATAAGTGGCAGTTATTTCTTCCAGAGAAGCACCGAGAGACTGTACTAATTGCCCTGCATGACCATCATGGTCACCTAGGGGCAGAAAGGACCTTCCAGCTCGTCAGAAATCGGTTCTATTGGCCCTGCATGAGGGCAGAAGTAGAGGAGTATTGCCATTCCTGTGCACGATGCATTCAGAGAAAGACCCTACCCCATCAAGCTGCCCCAATGGGCCACTTACAGAGTCAAGGCCCAATGGATCTGGTATGCATTGACTTTCTCTGCCTCGAACCTGACCTGAGTGGATTGGGGAATGTTCTGGTAATAACCGACCATTTCACCCGCTATGCTCAAGCTTTCCCAACCAAAGACCAGAAGGCATCCACCGTGGCCAAGATACTTATGGAGAAGTATTTTGTCCATTACGGACTACCACAGAGACTCCACTCAGATCAAGGAAGGGACTTTGAGAGTCGGTTGATCCGAAGACTTTTGGATTCATTAGGAATAAAGAAGACCAGAACCACGCCTTACCACCCACAAGGAGATGCTCAGCCGGAGAGATTTAACCGGACCCTGCTCAACATGTTGGGAACCTTAGAAACAAAGAAGAAGCAACACTGGAGTCAGCACATATCAGCCCTAGTACATGCCTATAACTGTACCACAAGTGACGCCACTGGCTACTCCCCTTATCGACTTATGTTTGGGAGAGAAGCAAGGCTACCTGTGGACCTGGCCTTTGGCACTTCTATAGACAATACCTCAGCTACATCCCACAAGGGATACGTGGGCAGACTTAGACGTAGCTTGCAGGTGGCCTATGAACAAGCCCAGGCGGCTTCGGATCAAAGGGGGGTCCGCAACAAGAGAAATTTTGATCTGAAGGTTCGAGTGCAAGATCTGCAGCCCGGGGACCGAGTACTGCTACGCAATCTGGGGGTCCCTGGAAAACACAAGCTTGCCGACAGGTGGAGATCTGAGCCCTATGTTGTCTGTAGGAAGTTGCCCGGTTTGCCTGTCTACAAACTAAAGCCAGAAGGAAAGGTGGGTCCACTGAAGATGTGGCATCGGAACCACCTGCTCCCACTTGCTGAGGCAGTCAGAATACCTCCCGTGAGAGACTCCCCTGAACCGGCCTCTATCCTGGATATTCCTAGGCCGAACACTCGGTCCCAGACCTCTCGAGCCAAAGATGGGGAGGCCTCCCAATTGAGTACAGAAGAAGGTGGAGAACTGGACTGGCTGTGGCCTCCCTCGACTCTGGGAACGTCCGCCATAGATCTCCCAAATGGAGGGGATACCCCAGATGCAACGCTGAATCCGGAGGCTACTGAATTCATACCCTTCAGTCCCTCAGCTGATTACTGGGAAGATGTTCCTGACACTTGCGCAGAGGAGGACTCTAGAGATTCCATACGTCAGTCGACTTCTGAATCAGAGGTTCCAGAACCAGCAATGTTACCTGAACTTACTCCTGAAGAAGAGCCTGTGGTGCCAGAGTCAGAAGCACCAAGAGAGCAGAGGGCTCGCAGAGTCATCCGGCCTCCCAAGAAACTAACTTACCCCCAAATGGGGACGAGCTCAGAGGACTCTGTTGTAACGGCTAGGAGAAGTGTTGAACAACCTGATCCTTCCACCGTCCATTTGGTGGAGGGCAACCCCAGCTCACTCTCTGGCACAGTTAGGCAGGCCACTCATGGTAGTGTGACCTGTGGGCAAGAGGGTTCCATCCCAAAGTTTTGGTGGGAATTCCCTATGCCAACATCATGCTCGACATTGTCCAAAATGGTAAACAGTATTTGTTGAAGTTTATCTTTGGGGACCAAAGAGTTCAAGTGGGGGGAGTGTGTAGCGGGGTGTTCCCCTTTAATGCAGAGAGACAAGAAGTTCCAGGTGAGAGGTGAGTCGGGAGGAAGTAAAGAGACATTATGGAAGTGAAAGCAGAGGAGAGAGAGACTACATCTCCCAGTACATCTTGCAGCACCCAGGGTGCATTGCTCCAGAACAGAGACTGCTGGGGGAGACTTTATAAAGGGGAGGCGGAGTTTTGGTCGTTCTTTTTGGACACCCCTCTCCTAGCAAGAGGATGGCTGTGCTGAACTGCTGTGTGCACAAGGCCTGAAGCCTGGGCCGTGTGCTCCTTTCCAAAGAGCCCTCTGCCAGCCTAGCAGAGCCTTAGAGACATCTAATCCTCCTTGCTGCAGTACACCAGAAGGATTGAAGACTTGGATGTCGGTGGATTCCTGTTCCTAGACGAATCGATGGAGGAAAGGGACTTGGACTTGTCCAGGTGGTGAGAGCTGTTTAAAGACAGATACTTTATCTTTACTATTCGTTGGGATTACAAAGTTGTTCTTCAAGTGCACCACCGAGAGATTGCTAGCAAATATTGTTTCACTGAACTTCCATTTAGATCAGTCAGGCCTGACTGCATAGGTAGACATTGCTGGGTGTTAGTCTACCCATGAGGGGAAGTAGCTGTAAAAGGGCAGCGCTAGAGTTGCATAGCAATACTTTATTATTCTGATTACTCTGTTTATCTTTATTACTGTTTATTGCAGGGATCTGCAACTTGTTATACTGTTGTTTATTACTTGCCCATTAGCCTCAGTAAAATATCTGGGTAAAGTACATTTGGTGTCAGTTCCGCTTACTTTAATAGGAGTTTTAAAGTATATTCTGTGTATGTTTGTTATAGGACTGCGTCACCAACAGTTGCGGTCACGCGGTCCTATCCCTCTATCACCAGCTGTGCCACGGGAGGTTAGAGCCGATTGCCAGGGGTTGACAGCAGTGCACTACAGGGCCCAAATCAATATCAGCGGCTCTCTTAACTGGGGGTAGCGCTACATATTTATGCAGATCAGAATGATTATGCAGGGCTTAATGGAGAAAACTGGACCGCTCACATCAGTGGTTATGACTAAGGCCTTATAGGCTGAAACACGCCAACCTTTCCTATTTGCGTTTGTCTACTGTGTCTTGTCAATAAATACGTCAATTTTTTAAGAGCAACGACCGGAGTGCGGATCATCTTTTCTTCGCTCACATCAGTATCCCTTCCAATATAGCCAGATTTTTGGACAGTTTTAGAAAGTTACAGTGGCTTCCGATTGATACTAGGTAGCATTGTACTTTGAACTTATTGTTTTTTATGTGTTTATTGGCATGTAAATGTGTTTGCATATTTATGGTTTGTTCTACATGGTATCTTTAAAGGATTCTGGGCAATAAATAGATGTCCCAGGTAATGGCAGTGATCCTAAGCAGTATACAGCCAGGTCACAGGTGGTCCTAGTGGGTAATATAAAGCTAAGTCAATTGTTGTTAAAATGGAAACCCAGAAAGTGGTGGTCTCCGATAAATAATTATGGGACAGATAGTGGTTGTCTCTCTGTGTTACAGAACAAAAGAATATGAAGGTTTGATCCTGTACCTTCAAGATTCTGATTACGGTAAGTTAGACTTGAGACACCTGTGGCGGGACATGGGCTATATATTGGATGTCCAGCTAAACTCTTCTCTGGTTCCTGATGTAAACTGTGATCCATCTATGACAGGGATATGCAATTAGCGGACCTCCAGCTGTTGCCAAACTACAAGTCCCATGAGGCATAGCGAGACTCTGACAGCAGAAAGCATGACACCCAGAGGCAGAGGCATGATGGGACTTGTAGTTTTGCAACAGCTGGAGGTCCGCTAATTGCATATCCCTGATCTATGACATCTACTCGTAGTAAATAATCCTACATTTAAGCCATGCTGCACATTCTTTCACCGACTGGGATCATGAAAATGGCTCTTCTTTTTTCTAGCAAAGAAACACTCCCTGATGATGCTACAGCTGGTGCAGTATAAAAGCATTTTGGAGCCTGGACCTGAACTGGGCCTTCAGAACAATGAGCCCTGGAACAGGCGCTGTCTTTGTTACACCTGTGTCTAGCTTACTATTGCTAATGTCAAATATTGTTTTCATCACACATAAAAGTAAAAAATCATTCAAAGCTACTGGGGCTCTGTGATCTATCAGCCGCTTGCTTGTAAACATACACAGCACCAGCAGATAGATCACACAGCCCCAAAAGTGTGGAATGATCTTTTACTAGTGTTTGTGTTGTGAATAGAGCTGACCCTTTACTAGATGTGCATTGGTAGGAAAGGAGAGAAAAGCACTAACCCATGCTAGTTCAGCAATGGAGTCAAAGAGCAGAAGAGTAGGTACTCTATGCACTTGTTCCCCTGGGGAATCTAATGATTTTTATTATGTGGTGATACATTTTCTTAAACTCTTTTTTATTTATTTGACCTTAGATATATTTGACAGAATTTTTATAATCGGCTGCCATAATAATGTCATTCTTTTTCATGCTGGCACATAATTTTGATATACCTTTGCAAAATGTGTACCAGCTCAGTTAACGTCTGTATTTAACAGTCTTCAGAGAAAGTCAAAACACAAAAGTCAAAAGAAAGTTTGTCACACAGAGCCTCTAAATCAGTTGTGGTCAACTTGAAAATGATAGAGGGCCTCAAGTGCAGCTCCTGATGCTTCCAGAGGGACAGACAATAGTAGCACATCTCCGGACTCAAAATTTCAGTCCTGCTGCATTCTTTGCAGCCTATCGCAATGCTCACTGAACAAGTTGGAACATTGAGTACAATAATAACCCCCAGCATTGGTGTCAGTGAGTGAAATAATGATTTCCAACATTGGTGTCAGTGAGTGCAATATTAACTCCCAACATTGATGTCAGTGAGTGCAATCATAACCCCCAGCATTGGTGTCCAGTGGAAGCAATAATAAAGCCCAACATTGGTTTCAATGGATACAATAACCCCCAACATGAATTTGGTATAGACCAATGGGCCATGTTAAAAGGACCATACCATCTAAAAAGTAAGGTTACTGCTTAAATACATTTCCCTGATTGTTTGTAGGTAAGTTAATACTTTTGAGTTGGTTTTGGTCAGTGGAAGTCATATAGCCTGTGCAGCTTTTGTTATCAAATATGGGCCCAAAAGGGCAAAGGGGAGGGGGGCGCAGCAAGGAAACACAGGGAAGGGGGATGCGAGCAGGGGCCATATAGTTAGGGAAGGCCCAGAAGGGGGCATATAGTTAGGGAGGGAGGGCCCTCCCTTCCTCCCTCCCTCCCTTATGCTGCTAATGTTTATGTTGGTAATAAAAGCTAATACTATCTATTATTAGAAATGTTCTTTCCTCCTCCTACCTATCCTGCATACCTTGTGTAAAAAAGACCTGAACTACTTACCATTTGTATTCCACGCCGGTCTGGTCATGTGATCCTGCAGCTCTGGCTACACTGTGTAAGGGAGTGCTTGACAATGGCTGTGAATTCCTGGAGCTGTGACATCACCCATAGGCTCCCATGGCCCAGGGATGTCACTCCTTCCTCTGCTCTACAGCAGCCACTAGAAGAATCAGAGCTGCAGGATCGTGTGAACAGACCAGATTAAAAAATGGTTAGTATACAGATCTTTTTAACACATGGCATGCAGGATAGGTAGGGGGAGGAGAGAGGGGACATTTTTAAGAAAAGTTAGTGTAGCGGGGTCTCCTTTAAAGACTCTCTGGACTACCTTACCCAGAATCCCATTTGGCACCCAGGGTGCATTGTGCCACCGCAGAGACTTATGGGTGGGGCTTTAAAGGGAAGGGGAGAGGTTAAGCTCGCTCTCTTTTGGACACGGGACTTCGATCAAGAGGTCCTCCTGTGCGGATCCTCTGGAGTGCAAGGCCTGAAGCCTGGGGCCTTGCGCAGCTGCCAAAGAGCCTTCCACCCCACTGCAAGCCTGGGTGGCATCTGACTTTGTTTATCCCCAACTTCTGTTGGATCAGAGACCCGACCGCTGCAGACGCTCCGAGTGTGCAGACACAGCAGGTGGAAGTCCCGGACTGGGATCGCATCCGGAGGGGTGAGCGAACACATGCTCAATCCAAGCACGTTGTACTGTCATTAGGCCTACAGACTGCCTTGGCCCACCGGCCTTTATTTGATGTTGCACCGGAGACCTATAGTGGAACTGAGTTAAATGGTCTCCAGTGAAGTGTTCCTTATTGTTGATTAACCTGTGGATTATAAATTGTTCCTGAATGTGCACCTCCAGTCAAGATTTTTGCATGCAAAGAAATCATCTCCTGAGAGACTGAGTATAGATTCTGCGTCAGGCATGACCAGTTAAAAAGTTCTCCTTTAGTTGCTGCGCCACAGGGCGCCTGGTTAACTACTATCATATATAATCCATGCGTAGTATGTTATTTAGTGCAGGGCTCTGCAAGTAATCCATGTGATTTGTTATAACTGTTCTTCTACTTATAGAAAAGTAAACTTGTTATACTCTACTACTCTGCATTGGCATCTGAATTTTACCATAGAGTATAAGAGATATTACCCTAGACTAACTGTGCCAGAGTGGGTCGAGTAAATTGCCGGGGGTTGGCGGCGCTGTGTGCAGGGCCTGAGACCAAATTCAGCGGCTTTCTTAGTTGGGGGTGCGCTACATTAGTATTAGACAGATCTTCCATTTTACGGATACTGCACTAGGCATGGTTTTCTTGGTGTTAGTAGGGTCACAAAATCTGATGTCAGTGTTGTTGGTCATGGAATATTTGGAACAAATTAGCTAAAATGTGGTATTAAAAAAGTAAAATGTGCTTGAAGGCACCTTCTGTTGTTGATAGGGGTATGATTGATAAAGACTGTGTCATCTGATCATCTGTAATACTATCAGAGTCAATCATGTGTTGGAAATGCCAAATGAAATAATTGGACTAATAAATTGATTTTAGGTCAGTAACTCACAAAGTACTTGGAGTACTAATTTTGGAAAGTAGGTGAGCATCAGCATATACAGTATTTCTCCAAAAGGAGGTCTCTTTTAAAGATCTGTCTTTCTTAACATCTGAAAAGCCTGAGATTTTTCTATCATAAGAGTACTTAAGGTCAAATCTTGGACAGAAAAAACTTAACACACTGTATCTTTATGTTTTTCATATGCAGTCTAAATTAATCTCACAGAGATTCACTGTAGTACCAAAAGCATTCTAGGAGATTGCCATGTTCCAGTATTCCTGCTCTCATTTTCATTTTTAGCAATTTTAAAGAAACAAACAACTTA
Source organism: Rana muscosa (assembly GCA_029206835.1). NCBI lineage: Eukaryota > Metazoa > Chordata > Amphibia > Anura > Ranidae > Rana > Rana muscosa. The sequence continues at coordinate 203,729,966 of CM055116.1, read as the reverse complement.
AAAAAGGATCCAACAAAAGGTTAAAGTGTAACTAAAGGCAAAATCTGTTTTGGATAGAGGGGAGAGGGTTTAGACACCAGTGAGGTTTTTATTACTGTCTGTGCCCCCATAAGGGCAGCTTACTATGTCTGTTTTGTCCTGTTTACCGCTATCACCAACATTTGAGAATTTGAGAGTGAAAGAAATCCCAAAATTTTGGTTGTCCGCAGAACGGGAATAGAGGGGAAATCTTCCAACAGGCACACTAGTTCAGATGACCCTGGTGATAATTAGAGATCCATTTTGTTTTGGAGGGATTTAAATATTCCCAATAGGACACAGACGGCAAAAAAAAAAAAAAAAAGAGCAAGGGTTGTAACCCTCCCTTAGTCTATCCAAAGATCTTGTCTTTTGAAGAGCTATGCTGACCAAAGATTCTTCAGCATAAATCGTGTTTGCTTGAGATATCCAGATGTGTAAAAGGTTTAATCTAAACAATGAAAGACCTTGGGTAAAGAAGGTACATCAAAAAATATTTACCTGCTCTCCTGGTAAAATTGCCTACTTAAGTAGCCAAATTAGATTCTGTTTTATCCAAAGCTCCATTGGAGGATCCCTGTTTTTACAACTTTTTCTAAATGGTGTGATCTTTGATGAGGTCTTTTAGCAGAAGTTTATGAGTGGTCTTGTTCAATGGAATCAAATTTATTTCCATAGATATAAACACCAATTTTCTCCCGTCTCCTTTCTTACATGAGTCCTAAATTTTCTTAATGTTTGCCAAATCACTAAAATACATTTCTAATATACAAAAGGCTTTCTCAGATAGAAATATAATAAATAAAAGTTATAGAAAAAGGTAGCCTAACAAATTGATTAGCACAGCTACAGAAAAAATATTCCCCTACCTAAGGTCACCCTTTTCTGAAGTGCTATGCAAACTGTTGCTGCTATATAAATATTATATAATAGTACTACTAATAATAATAAAAACAAAAATAATTTCTGCTTAACTGCTTGACCTCTGGAAGGTTTTACTCCATTCATCAACAGGACATTTTTTTTTTCATTCAGCACTTTGCTACTTTAACTGGAAGTTGCTTGGCCATGTAACACTGTATGCAAATGAAATTTATATCACTTTTTCACACAAATAGAGCTTTCTTTTGGTGGTATTTAATAATCACTGGGCTATTTATTTTTTACTATATAAATGTGAAAATACCAAAAAGTTTGAATTTTTTTTCGTTTCTGTTATAAAATTTTGCACATAAATATTTCTTCATAAATTTAGGCCAACTGTAGTCTGCTACATTTCTTTGATAAAAAGAACCCAAATCAGTGTATATTATTTAGTCTGTGTGAAAGTTATAGAGTCTACAAACTATAGTATGTATACAGTATCTGAAAATTGATTAATGCTGATGTACTGACAGCCTATCTTATTTCTTGAGGCCTTAAATTGACAGGACAGTACAATCAGCCCCCAAAAAATTATTTTTGGAATCATGATGAGTTTTTTTTACATTGTAAGTTTTTGTCACAATTTTTGGGAAAATTTAAGATTTTTCTTTTTTTCCCACAAAAAAAGGTGGCATGAATTTTTTCTTCTACTTATTATTATATCTGCAACCCACTGATTGCACTAACATACATGAATTGTAGATCTGATGAATTTTTTTATAGGTCCCCTAAGACCTGAACATTTTTTCAAGGTTTCCTCTGGTAAAAAGGTTGAGAAATGCAACATAGTTGAAGGCAGCTTTTTAAAGACACAGGTGTGCCTACAGATGACCAAAAAACAAATATGAACATTCCACACAACAGTGAGCAAAAATGAAGACTCGTGTAATTTACAGCTAACCAGTCATATTTGAGGCTTTATAGAGCAAGCAAAGATACTTTAGAATGTACTGGGCAGCTGCAGCTTGAACACTGCTTATAGCATTCATTGTTCCATGCTCCAAACAACCTTCTTCCAAGTATCCCCTTACAGCTTACAGAGTAACAGAGCCCTGGAGGGACTGAGAACTTTGCGGAGAAGCAGGACACATGAGAAATACGAGGCAGAAGGAGCACCATAGGCACAGAGCAGGAAAACAAAGATGTAATTTTTTAAGTGTTTACTACAATGTGTTGTGTTGCTGTGCATTTATAAAAAAAAAACAATCCAGCAGTCTTTATTCTGGATGTGTTGACCTAAAGTTTTCAATACAAGCCAATTCAAAATATTCAAAAACATGGCATCTTAGTCTGTCAAACCAATGTGCTTTAATTCTGTCACGTATCTGTCAGGGGAGCCTGATGAGCTGAGGATGACCTATCTTACACATCCAGCCCAGGGCCCCTGATAGGGTGGACTGGTGTAAGCAGATATCAAAATATAAGGAACACCCGCGCTAGCCAGACTGGGCAGATGGGGCCAAACGGTGGGAGGGCCAATCTAATAAAGGAGGACCAGAAAATGAGTGACGTGATAACATCGAATGAGTGACACAAATGCAAAAAAAAGTTGATACATATAAATGTTACATATAGTGACTGTGAACACTTGCAAAAAAATACAGATATATAATGTCCTGAATAAGTAAACAAAGTGCAAAAAAAAAAAAAAGTGCAAAAAACGTGTGTTACAGGAAAAAAACACAGCACAGCAATGTGTGAACTGCAAAATATAAGTCCAAAATGTACCCAATAAACTCTACAGGATGAAAGTTCAGTACTGTAGTGAATCCCGTCCTCATTAGTTGCTAGGGTGTTTTACCAAAAACTCTTCAGTGCAGATCCACCACTGTGTTTTCAAGCAGCTTACCTCGTGGCTGCAATAAACAGCATGAAATGCACTCCTGTTGTAGGCAGCAATGGATAGTCCTCTCAGCAAAAATCTCATTCACACTCCCATGGGATGTATAAAGGTATGTAAACGGAAGAGGAAAATAAAAAATGTATATAGCATAACTCTGTGGTACCAGGTTGATTGACTGAAAATAGATTTTCTCAAACTCACTTTTAAATAAGCGAGCATGCACATCAATCCACGAGCACTGAACTTGTCTCTCGGACTGAAACCTTTAGTGATAGTACCCCTCCAATAGAAGTGATTGCAAGATGCCTCCCAGGTGAAGATGCATGGGAAAGAAACACAAACAAGGAATAATTGTGTAGCTCTGAGAATCACAGAAATGGAGTGGCTGCAGTAGATGTTCTCACACTCACTTTTGGTGGAGGTGAGCGTGGGCAACAATCCACGAGCGCCGCGCTCGTAATGTCTGCGCTACAGGCTAAGCCGATTAGGTCCCTCCAATATCGGTGATCACAGAGTGCACAATACCGATGGAATAAAAAAATTGGGAAGGCGCATAGTGTGAAACTGTAAACCACTAGACGTCTTTATTAAAAGCAATGGAAAAAAACTCACATGTAAAAGTGGGAGGGGGAGAGCTCCGGTATCCTACGAGCGCCGAGCTTGTTTCCTCACGTCCAGCTATGGGTGTATCTGTGCTAAAATCCTAAAAGGTTAAGGATATTTAGGAAGGAGTGTAGTGAAGACTGTGCATGGTGAATGGTGGACACTGCAAAAGCTGTGGAGGCTGTGAATGTACATGGCAGTGGCCTGCATGGAAGTCTGCTAGCTGGGGAACTTACCTGCAACACCAAAATACGACATTCATCTGAGACACCACTGCACTGGGATCCACACAAAGCCACAGACAACTAGAGGGACGACGAGTTCAGTGCTAGTGGAGATGCTCCCATATTGTTTATCTGTGAAGTGAGTACCTTTCTGGCGTGTGTGTGTATCTCTGGACACTGGTGGTACTATACTATGATCCATCTTCTTTGATTTTATACATGCTATTTGGGAGGATTGCAGCAACAGGAAGGAGACTGGCACCATTCAAGCTACTGTCCACCTGTTCTGAATAACTCTGTGACCTGGTTGTGCTAAGCTTAACTAGCAACAAGGTAAGCTGCTTACAGGCACAGAGGTGGAGCACTGAAGAGAAATCAAGCTTCAAGCACTGAACTAATGTGTGTTTTATTTTTTCACTTTTTTGGTGACGGGAATCACTTTTGATATACTTTTGGATTGCACGGTCTAAATTGGATTTACTTGGACCCTTCAACTATATACATATTTATATATTTTTATATCTTTAAGTGCATTTATATATTAATATTAATATTTTTTGGATTTATCACGATTGGATATTTGGATCACGTTGATCACATGATTGCATTTGAGTTTTACTAAGTTATTCACTTTTCCATATACGGTCACAATATTATTCAGGTTTAGTGTGTTATCAGTCACACTGCTCTCAGTTTTCCCATTCTCTCTTTGTTTAAACACAGCGCTAACACCATCACTGTTGTATATTAAGGATATTTATGCTGCCTCTGCCAATACCTGGAGGGTGTACTCAGAAGGTAGCTAGGAGAGTCCATAAATAGGCTGGGGTCTGGAGCTGCTTGGATCTTGTCCAGGAGGAGAAGTTCCCAGCCTTCCCCTTCTGGGCAGCCAGGCTATAAATATACTCATGCTTATCTAGGTCCCAGACATACTAAAGCTGGGGGGCATGTTTGCTGAAAGTCAGGAACTAATCAAGGGATTAGTAGCGACAGGGTAAAGAATGTGCTTAGTCTACTGCTCAGCATTCATGGAGTATCCCACAGTTTCCTATGCTCTATCCAAGTTATTCAGTGGTAAATATAAAAAATGCAACCCCTAGACTGTTTGTTGAGCCATAAGAAAAATTGTTGCTGTGTACATGGCTGCTAATCAAGGAAAGGAACCTGGGGCAAAACAGAGGGCTTTTTCGAGGGTGAGTGCTACACTACGTGAATGGTCCTCACTGCTCGCATTCCATGACTGACCGACAATGAGGTCTGACCTCCTCCTGCATTTATCATCTCTCAGAAAGACAGGAAATGACACATGCAGGGAAAGGCACACCACAGCACACATTGTTAACCCCTGTGTCACAAACCAATAACCCTTTGTAGTTCAACACAGAATTAACATGTAGGCATCTGCTTACACCATATAAATAAGTGATGGTGCGCTGTGATTAAAACTATAGTGGAAAAGTGAGGAAAGGGGCTAGGGCCAATCTAATAAAGGAGGACCAGAAAATGAGTGACGTGATAACATTAAATGAGTGACACAAATGCAAAAAAAAGTTGATACATATAAATGTCACATATAGTGACCGTGAACACTTGCAAAAAAATACAGATATATAATGTCCTGAATAAGTAAACAAGTGCAAAAAACGTGTTACAGGAAAAAAACGCAGCACAGCAATGTGTGAACTGCAAAAAATAAGTCCAAAATGTTCCCAATAAACTCTACACGATGAAAGTTCAGTACTGTAGAGAATCCATTGGGATTGGTTGAAGAAGTCCGTATGACGAAACATGTCTGGGCGTGGCTGTGCGGCAAACGTTAAGTGAGGTATAACGTTCGGAAGCACCGTCTGTCGAACCAACTACAGGTCTAGGAGAAAAGGCGGGCGTGTGGAGGGTGAGACTGCTGGTTATGTCCTGGGTCCGCCGTGACCACGATACATCATATTATACCGCTGCAATCCTCTCTTGTGTGATTTTTTCCCTGAAGTTTGCTGTGAAGTGCCTTTTATCGCTGAAGTGATGTGAGTGCAATAGTTGAAGATTTTGTGTGCCTTTTTAGAAAATGATTTATTAACAGTATTTCACTATTGGAAGCACTTCTTTATTTTTTGCATATTTACATCGAGTATCCCTGCATTGATCGAGCACCATTGGAAGCGCTGCAATCACCTGGGTTGGTGTGTTTAAGCTTTATTGCCTATGCTTGAGAGTGCTAGGCCAATTTATCTGGTGAGTGTAAATCCTTTGGGAGAGGAGTCACAGTCACAGCAGTGTTGGTGGAAGGAATTTTTGATTCAAGTCAATTAAAGGACTTTGATCGTATTTTGGGTTGAAACACTGGGTTATGCACACAAAGATATTCCCTTTTTGGACTTGATTTCTTTCGTTTTTCTTTGAAGTTTTGTCTCACAAACAACTTTGATGTTCACCAATGAATGTTATACATATTGTTTACACTTAATATATATTTTGAAAACTATCACGTGGTGTATCTGTGATATATTCATTTATTTTAGTTACATATTTACTGTATATGGTGTAGCGCTACTATTTTTATTGCTAAAAATACTTTTCACATTATTCTTTTGTTTAAGTTAGCAGCTTTTTAGGTTTATTTATTTATTCACATTTTTTTGTGTGCGCAGTGGTGGTATAATTAATCAAGGTGCACGTGATTTTTTTACCAATATTTAGATTTCTTCTAGGATTGCTCTGTATTTGGCTCTATCCATCTTCCCATCAACTTTGACCAGCTTTCCTGTCCCTGCTGAAGAAAAACATCTCCACAACATGATGCTGCCACCACCATGTTTCACAGTGGGGTCGGTGTGTTTAGGGTGATGTGCAGTGTTCGTTTTGTTTTTAGGCCAAAAAGTTACATTTTGGTTTCATCTGTTGTGGTTCAGCTTCTGATACATATCTCCATGTCTGGTGGGTTTTTTACATCGTCGTTTTTCTCGTCATGAAAAACGTCCGTGTGTGGGCTTTAACGACGTGAAAGAAATGCGCATGCTCAGAATCAAGTATGAGACGGGAGCGCTCGATGGCACATTCGTCACGCTGTACCGGACTGAAAAGCACGAGGCTGAAAAGCGTGAATCCTCGCTCAACAAACTGTACTAACATGAAGGGTGGGCCATCCGAGTGGAACTTCCCCTTTATAGTGCCGTTGTACGTGTTGTACGTCACCACGCTTTACTCGAACATTTTTTTCCACGATGGTGTGTAAGCAAGGCAGGCTTGAGAGGAAACACGAAAAATCACGTTGAGAAAAATGCAGTTTTTTTCAATAACATTAAAAACGCTCGTGTGTACGCGGCATAAGATGACTGTCCCCACCTCAGCCTTGACTCAGGGCTTCTGGAGATGGTTCTTTATTTTGGGTTCATTGTTACTTCTACCTACACATGACTCTCCAGCAGATCCCTCCCCCTTTATTTTCCTTCTCTATTCTTACTAATCTTGTCTTCTATTTTTTCTTTGTTTCCTCTCACCTTTTATTTAGTTTTTTGTTTTATTTTTATTTTTGTTTTTGCTATTTATATGCAATATAGAACAACCTTTTCCCCTACGTTGTTGAATTATAATGACACCTGCCAAATGTCTTACTGTTTATTGGTTTGAGGCCAGCTATAGGTGATAGCCACTGGGCTGCCTCGATGTCCCTTACTTTACCATTTGATGTCATGCGTATGTTATTGGAATGTTGTTCTTAACCACTTCCTTACTGGGCACTTAAACCCCCCTCCTGCCCAGACCAATTTTCAGCTTTCAGCGCTGACGCACTTTCAATGACAATTAAATTGCGCGGTTATACAACGCTTTACCCAAATGAAATTTTTATCATTTTTTTTCACACAAATAGAGCTTTCTTTTGGTGGTATTTAATCACTGCTGGGGTTTTTATTTTTTGCTAAACAAACCAAAAAAAGAAAAAAAGAAAAAACATGTTTCATAGTTTGTTATAAAATTTTGCAAACAGGTAATTTTTCTCCTTCATTGATATGCACAGATAAGGCGGCACTGATGAGGACAGATAAGGCGGCACTGATGGGGACAGGTAAGGCGGCACTGATGAGGACTGATAAGGCAGCACTGATGGCCACTGATGGGTGGCACTGATGGGGGCACTGGTAGTTGACACTGATGAGCACTGGTAGTGGACACTGATGTGCGGCACTGGTAGGTGACACTGATAGGTGGCTCTGTGGGCTCTGATGGGTGGCACTGTGGGCTCTGATGGGTGGCACTGTGGGCACTGATGGGTGGCACTGGTGGTCACTGGTAGGCAGCACTGTTATTCAGGTGGCACCTCTCCTTTATCGGGACTGATGTCTCTCTGACAGCCGCCGGTGATCGGCTATTTTTTAGCCAATTACCAGCTCTGTTTACATCACATGATCAGCGGTCATTGGCATCGACCCCTTACTCCGATCTGTGATCAGCCGAGTCTCATTGACTCGCTGATCACCGAGCGCGCCGCGCGCGCCCTGAAGGGGGCGCACAGGCCGCTCGAGCATGGGAGGACGTCCAGGGACGCCCTCCCGGCAATTCAGGTCCGCGCTGTAGCTGTCTTTTGGCTATAGCGCGGATCTGAAGTGGTTATATAAAAACATTTTCAACCCTAAATTTTGGTCTCATCTGACCAAAGCACTTTCTTCCACGTGTTTACTGTGTCCCCCACAAGGCTTCTCGCAAACTGCAAACAGGACTTCTTATGGCTTTCTTCTTGCAACTGTTCTATAAAGGCCAGATTCATTGGAATTTAATAAAAAATGGACACAAAATTGCAATTGTTAAAGCCTATCTCCAGGTTTAATGTCCTTACTAAACAGTTTGTTTGGGTCAAGCTGAATTTACTGCACTAACAGATGCACTTGCTGGGCATGCTGTAAAAAAACTGCATACAGTCAGGTCCATAAATATTGGGACATCGACACAATTCTAATCTTTTTGGCTTTATACACCACCACAATAGATTTGAAATGAAACGAACAAGATGTGCTTTAACTGCAGACTTTCAGCTTTAATTTGAGGGTCTTTACATCCAAATCCGGTGAACGGTGTAGGAATTACAACAGTTTGTATAGGTGCCTCCCACTTTTTAAGGGACCAAAAGTAATGGGACAGATTACCAATCATAAATCAAACTTTAACTTTTTAATACTTGGTTGCAAATCCTTTTCAGTCAATTACAGCCTGAGGTCTGGAACGCATAGACCTCACCAGACGCTGGGTTTCATCCCTGGTGATGCTCTTCCAGGCCTCTACTGCAACTGTCTTCAGTTCCTGCTTGTTCTTGGGGCATTTTCCCTTCAGTTTGTCTTCAGAAAGTGAAATGCATGCTCAATCGGATTCTGGTCAGGTGATTGACTTTGCATAACATTCCACTTCTTTCCCTTAAAAAACTCTTTGGTTGCTTTCGCAGTATGCTTCGGGTCATTGTCCATCTGCACTGTCAAGCGCCGTCCAATGAGTTCTGAAGCATTTGGCTGAATATGAGCAGATAATATTGCCCGAAACACTTCAGAATTCATCCTGCTGCTTTTGTCAGCAGTCACATCATCAATAAGAGAACCAGTTCCATTGGCACCCATACATGCCCACGCCATGACACTACCACCACCATGCTTCACTGATGAGGTGGTATGCTTTGGATCATGAGCAGTTCCTTTCCTTCTCCATACTCTTCCCATTAGTCTGGTACAAGTTGATCTTGGTCTCATCTGTCCATAGGATGTTGTTCTAGAACTGTGAAGGCTTTTTTAGATGTTGTTTGGCAAACTCTAATCTGGCCTTCCTGTTTTTAAGGCTCACCAATTGTCACGAGCCGGACTGACGGCTAGTGGGAATACAGGAGGTGGATCCTCTGTACCAGAGAGGGGATGGCACGGGTCGTACTGAGGGACCGGTTCTAAGCAGCTACCGGTTTTCACCAGAGCCCGCCGCAAAGCGGGATGGACTTGCTGCGGCGGTAGCAACCAGGTCGTGTCCTCCAGTAGCGACTCCACCTCTCTGGCGGCTGAGATAGGCGCAGTACAAAAAGGACTAGGCAGAGGCAAGGTCAGACGTAGCAGAGGGTCAGGGCAGGCGGCAATGGTTCGTAGTCAGAGACAATGGCAGCAGGTCAGATACACAGGCAAGGCAACTCACAAAACGCTTCCACAGGATACTAAGACAACAAGATCCGGCAAGGACAGGAAGGGGAAGTGGGTTTATATATGTTTTGGGTGTTCACACAGTAATTGGGCCAGGCACCAATCAATGGTGCGCTGGCCCTTTAAATCTTAGAAGGCCGGCGCGCGCCCTAGAGCACAGCGGGGCCGCGCGCGCCGGGAAGGAGCAGGAGGGGGAAGGTGAGAAGGATGGGATGCGATCCGCGGACGGAGATGTGCCGCCATGTGGATCGCATCCCCGCCGGTGACAGAGCAGCGCCCACGGCCAGGAGGGCTGACCGGGGCGCTGCAGGGGGACCGACGCCGTGAGTGCTCCGGGAAGGATGGGACACCCGGAGCGCTCGGCGTTACAGTACCCCCCCTTAGGTCTCCCCCTTTTCTTGGAACCCAAGAATCTACGGATGAGCTCCTTGTCTAAAATGTTGGTCTCAGGCTCCCAGGATCTCTCTTCAGGACCACAGTTCTCCCAATCAATTAAAAAATATATTTTACCTCGGATGACCTTGGAGGCGAGGATTTCTTTCACCGAGAAGACATCGGAAGAACCAGAGACAGGAGCAGGAGTAGTGACCTTGGGGGAAAATCGGTTAAGAATGAGGGGTTTGAGAAGAGACACATGAAAAGAATTGGGGATACGAAGAGAAGGAGGAAGATGGAGTTTAAAAGAGACAGAATTGATTTGGTTTTTGATTTTAAAAGGTCCGAGGTAATGAGGGCCCAGCTTGTAGCTAGGTACCCGAAACCGAACATAGACCGGGACATAGACAGGAGGAATTCTTCTTTTTTTATCTGCATGTCTCTTCATGCGGGCAGAGGCCAGTGATAGCGACTTTTAAGTCTCTTTCCAGATAGAGGTGAAGTCTTGAGTTAATTCATCCACGGCAGGAACTCCAGAAGAAGTGGGGATGGGGAGGGGGGGGGCAATGGGTGACGGCCGTAGACCACAAAGAAAGGTGATTTGGAGGACAATTCAGAATTCTTGAAATTGTATGAGAATTCTGCCATGGGTAATAGATCGACCCAATCGTCTTGACGGGCGGAGACAAAATGTCGTAAGTAGTCACCAAGGACCTGGTTAACTCTCTCCACCTGTCCATTGGATTGCGGGTGATAAGCGGAAGAAAAATTCAACTTAATCTTTAGTTGAGTACAGAGAGCTCTCCAAAATTTTGAGATGAATTGAACGCCTCTATCAGAGATGATATGTGAGGGTAGCCCATGGAGACGGAAAATTTGAAGAAAAAAATGCTTCGCCAACTGAGGTGCAGTAGGCAGACCAGGAAGCGGGACAAAATGAGCCATTTTCGAAAAGCGGTCAACGACCACCCAGATGACAGTGTTACTATGAGACAAAGGAAGGTCCGTGATGAAATACATGGCAATGTGGGACCATGGTTGTTCAGGCACAGGTAGAGGAAGGAGAAGACCTGCAGGCTTCTGGCGTGGAGTCTTGTCACGTGCACAGATAGTGCAGGCCCATACAAAGTCAGTCATATCTTTTTCCTGGGTAGGCCACCAATAGTGTCTGGCCATCAATTGTATGGATTTTTTGATCCCAGCATGACCGGCTAGATGGGAGGAAGGGGCCCCACCTGAGTATCTGGAGACGAAGGCGTGGAGGAACGAAAGTTTTTCCTGGAGGAACTGGCATCAGAGATGCAGGAGCAGAGGAAATCAGACACTCAGGAGGTACGATGTGTTGAGCGTGAGTCCCGGTTTCAGAGGCATCGGAGGAACGGGACAAGGCATCAGCCCTGACATTCTTGTCTGCGGGACGAAAATGGATCTGGAAATTGAACCGGGCAAAGAACAATGACCACCTGGCCTGGCGAGGATTTAAGCGCTGAGCGGACTGAAGGTAGGACAAATTTTTATGGTCAGTGTAGATGGAGATAGGGTGAAGGGATCCTTCCAGGAGATGTCTCCACTCTTCTAATGCCAGTTTGATGGCCAACAGTTCACGGTCACCTATGGAATAGTTTTTTTCAGGAGGGGAGAAGGTTTTAGAGAAAAAACCACACGTGACGTTTCTTCCTTTAGCGTTTTTTTTTAAGAAGAACAGCTCCGGCTCCTACCGAGGAGGCGTCAACTTCAAGGAAGAACGGCTTTGTGGGGTCTGGTCGAGACAGGACAGGTGCAGAGGAGAAGGCGGTCTTAAGGCGAGTAAAGGCTTCTTCCGCTTGAGGCGGCCAGGACCTTGGATTCGCGTTTTTCTTAGTCAGTGCCCCTATAGGAGCAACGATGGTGGAGAAGTGGGGTATGAACTGACGATAGTAGTTGGCGAATCCAAGGAAGCGTTGGATAGCACAGAGTCCAGAGGGGCGTGGCCAATCCAAGACTGCGGAGAGCTTGTCAGGGTCCATTTGAAGGCCTTGTCCTGAGACCAGATAACCTAGGAAAGGAAGGCTGCTGCGCTCAAAAAGGCATTTTTCAAATTTAGCGTAAAGATGATTTACGCGGAGGCGCTGGAGCACTTGACGGACATGGAGCCGATGTTCCTCAAGGTTGGTAGAGAAGATTAGGATGTCGTCAAGATAGACAACCACACAGGTATACAGTAAGTCCCGAAAGATTTCATTGACAAAATCCTGAAAGACTGCAGGAGCGTTGCAAAGTCCGAAAGGCATGACGAGATATTCAAAGTGACCATCTCTGGTGTTAAATGCGGTTTTCCATTCATCTCCTTCACGGATTCTGATGAGGTTATAAGCGCCCCTGAGGTCCAATTTCGAAAAAACTTTTGCTCCGCGCAGACGGTCAAAGAGCTCCGAGATGAGAGGCAGAGGGTAGCGATTTTTAATAGTGATTTTATTGAGACCACGATAGTCTATGCAAGGGCGTAGTGATCCGTCCTTCTTGGCAACGAAGAAGAACCCCGCTCCGGCTGGAGAAGATGATTTCCTAATAAAACCTCTCTTGAGGTTCTCCTGTATGTAATCAGTCATGGCCTTGGTTTCAGGAGAGGAGAGAGGGTAAATTCTGCCACGGGGTGGTGTAGTACCTGGGAGCAAGTCAATGGGGCAGTCGTAGGGTCTATGTGGTTGTAAGACCTCCGCCTGTTTTTTGCAAAAGACATCAGAAAAGTCCTGATAGGCCTTGGGAAGGCCGGGCAAAGGAGTAGCGATGGGAACTTGACTGGGGGTTACAGACTTAAGACAATGCTTGTGGCAGGAGTAGCCCCAGGATTTGATGTCCCCAGTGGTCCAGTCGAGGGTAGGAGAGTGGCGCTGGAGCCAGGGTAGGCCAAGAAGGATGTCAGAAGTACAGTTCGGCAAAACAAAGAATTCAATTTTTTCTTGGTGAAGAACACCAAAGGACATGAGCAGGGGTTCGGTGCGGTAACGCACGGTACAATCCAGATTCTCTCCATTTACAGAGGAAATGAAGAAGGGTTTGATGAGACGGATAACAGGAACGTTGAACCTGTTGATGAAAGAGGCTTCAATAAAGTTAACTGCAGAACCAGAGTCCAGGAAGGCCACCGCAGAGAAGGGGGAGCCAGCAGAAGGGGAAATCCGCACAGGAATAGTCAGACGTGGAGAGGAAGAATTCACACCTAGTAACGCCTCTCCCACGTTCACTAGGTGCGGGCGTTTCCCTGACGTAGAGGACGAATAGGGCAGTCCTTTAGGAAATGTTCAGAGCTCGCACAATAAAGGCATAAGTTCTCATTCCTACGGCGAGTCCTCTCTTGTAGGGTCAGGCGAGATCGGTCCACCTGCATGGCCTCCTCGACAGAAGGCATACTGTAGTATCAGGATGCGTTGGATTCAGGAAGAGAGGAGCCAGGCGCGGATAACGCCTGGTGCGAACAAGATCTTTCTCCTGGCGAAGCTCTTGGCGTCTTTCAACGTAGCGTATGTCAATGCGGGTGGCTAAGTGGATGAGCTCCGTCAGGGAGGAGGGTATCTCTCGTGCGGCCAGACAATCCTTGATGTGGCTGGATAAACCTTTCTTGAAGGTCGCGCAGAGAGCCTCATTATTCCAGGATAGCTCTGAGGCCAGTGTGCGGAACTGTATGGCATATTCGCCCACAGAGGAGTTTCCTTGGACAAGGTTAAGCAGGGCGGTTTCAGCGGATGAGGCTCGGCCTGGTTCCTCAAAAACGCTACGAACCTCAGCGAGGAAGGACTGAACGGTGGCTGTAGCAGGGTCATTGCGGTCCCAGAGTGGCGTGGCCCAAGCCAAGGCCTTCCCAGACAACAGACAGACCACGAATGCCACCTTAGACCGTTCTGTGGAAAACTGGTCTGACATCATCTCAAGATGCAGGGAACATTGGGACAAGAATCCCTGGCACCTCCTAGGATCCCCGTCAAATTTCTCCGGAAGAGACAAGCGGATCTTCGAGGTAGTAGCGGCAGCTCGGGGAGGGGAAGATGCTGGAGCTTGTGGTGGCAGACGCTGCTGGATCATGGCGGTCAACTGCGACAGCTGCTGTCCTTGTTGGGCAATCAATTGCGACTGCTGGGCAACCACGGTAGTGAGATCAGCGAGACTAGGCAGCGGCACGTCAGCGGGATCCATGGCCGGATCTACTGTCACGACCTGGACTGACGGCTAGTGGGAATACAGGAGATGGATCCTCTGTACCAGAGAGGGGATGGCACGGGTCGTACTGAGGGACCGGTTCTAAGCAGCTACCGGTTTTCACCAGAGCCCGCCGCAAAGCGGGATGGACTTGCTGCGGCGGTAGCAACCAGGTCGTGTCCTCCAGTAGCGACTCCACCTCTCTGGCGGCTGAGATAGGCGCGGTACAAAAAGGACTAGGCAGAGGCAAGGTCAGACGTAGCAGAGGGTCAGGGCAGGCGGCAATGGTTCGTAGTCAGAGACAATGGCAGCAGGTCAGATACACAGGCAAGGCAACTCACAAAACGCTTCCACAGGGTACTAAGACAACAAGATCCGGCAAGGACAGGAAGGGGAAGTGGGTTTATATATGTTTTGGGTGTTCACACAGTAATTGGGCCAGGCACCAATCAATGGTGCGCTGGCCCTTTAAATCTTAGAAGGCCGGCACGCGCGCGCCTAGAGCACAGCGGGGCTGCGCGCGCCGGGAAGGAGCAGGAGGGGGAAGGTGAGAAGGATGGGATGCGATCCGCGGACGGAGATGTGCCGCCGTGTGGATCGCATCCCTGCCGGTGACAGAGCAGCGCCCACGGCCAGGAGGGCTGACTGGGGCGCTGCAGGGGGACCGACACCGTGAGCGCTCCGGGAAGGATGGGACACCCGGAGCGCTCGGCGTTACACCAATGGTTTACATCTTGTGGTGAACCCTCTGTATTCACTCTGGTGAAGTCTTCTCTTGATTGTTGACTTTGACACACATACACCTACCTCCTGGAGAGTGTTCTTGATCTGGCCAACTGTTGTGAAGGGTGTTTTCTTCACCAGGGAAAGAATTCTTCGGTCATCCACAACAGTTGTTTTCTGTGGTCTTCCGGGTCTTTTGGTGTTGTTGAGCTCACCGGTACGTTCTTTCTTTTTAAGGATGTTCCAAACAGTTGATTTGGCCACACCTAATGTTTTTGCTATCTCTCTGATGGGTTTGTTTTGTTTTTTCAGCCTAATGATGGCTTGCTTCACTGATAGTGACAGCTCTTTGGATCTCTTATTGAGAGTTGACAGCAACAGATTCCAAATGCAAATAGCACACTTAAAATTAACTCTGGACGTTTTATCTGCTCCTTGTAAATGGGATAATGAGGGAATAACACACACCTGGCCATGGAACAGCTGAGCAGCCAATTGTCCAATTACTTTTGGTCCCTTAAAAAGTGGGAGGCACATATACAAACTGTTGTAATTCCTACACCGTTCACCTGATTTGGATGTAAATACCCTCAAATTAAAGCTGAAAGTCTGCAGTTAAAGCACATCTTGTAGACATGGGAGCCGTCAATAAATTTGTTTTGTTCCGTTTCGTATTAGTGCTGCTGACTTCCTGGGTTTGCTTTTTAAATTCATCATAACGAATGTTCGTAATTGTTACGAAAAGTTAACGAACCTAACGAAAATTCATGTAGCACTACCCCCAGTTAAGAGAGCTGCTGGTATTGTTTTGGGCCTGTACCGTACTGCTGTCAACCCCCAGAAACTGACTCCTACCCTCCACTGGCACAGCTGTCAAATAAATGGGATTGTGGAACCCACTAGCAATAGGAACCACAATACCGCAATAGGTTATACAGTCACAGTTAAACATTGGTTTACCTGTGTTGGCTATCTCCCTGTAGCAGTTAATACTCCACACAACGTGTTTGCTTAACCACAAAAGTACTTTACTGAATAAGAAATGACAGGTTAAACAAATATGCAGTTTACTTATGCAAAGCCCTGCAAAAGCCAAAGTTATAAACATATAAATGTACAAGGATATAATAGAATCTTATTACACAGTATGGAGTATTTACATCTTATTACACACTAAATGTCTTTGAATAAACTATGCTTGCGAGCTCTCCCCCAGTGGGCAATATGGCGCCCAAGTACTGTCACTGTGAGTTCCAGTCAGGCCTCACTAATGTCAATGTACAGTTACTCCAATAGAAGGGATCTTCGCTAGCAAACGTTGGTGCACGTAATATTTGAAATCCAAGGGATATCAAAAGTTAGCAGAACTCCCGCAATGCTTTTGGGTGTGAAGTCACAGGTAATAAAATGCCAAACTTTAACTACGCAGTTACTGCGCAACACACTGTCCCCTGGTGCGTAGCGCACTGCTCTGATGGCGGTGGGCCCTAAACAAAGGATCACGGGCCTATTAACAGTTAAGAGTCCTGGGCAAGTGCCCTCTCACCCGACCAGGCCCAGTCAGTTCGGCTGATTCCGTTGCTGGTGATCTTTCCATCACCCGTAGTCTCCGGTCTATCAGACAACCGTATGGAAGTTGATAGATGGGTCGACTCTTGGATGCTCCGAGATGTCAGCAGGCTCTCCGGATGGGGTTCCTCTCTTTCAGACGAGCAGGCTTTCCGGATTCTGCATGCCCAGGCTCTCCGGCCTAAACGGACACAACAGGCCTCAACACAGACTCCGACTTGCTGGGCGGGCGATGTCCGAAGAGACCGCGTGTTGCTCCTCCTCCCCCTTAAATAACCATCCCCAGCAGACCTTGCTTCGGGCAATGCACTGTGGGCGTACAGCTGCACTGTGGGTACAGTAGTCTACTTAATATCCACGGCATTGGAGTCCATCTCTCCCTGTACCACAAGTCCCACCATGCACCTTTCTCAAGGTTGAACAGTAGTCAATCCATTGTCAAATAGAACTCTGGAGGGATCTGGGTTCACTTGCATATAAAAGTAGTCTTTATAGTGTCAGAATGTTTATACTGAAATATAAAAAATATTATTGTATTTATGGAAATATGCAAATCTTAATTTTGAGAGATTTCCAATCTCCTACATTATCAAACAAGAAATTCTAAGTTCTTTATATCCGTGCTAGTTTGAAGACAAGTAACACAAATGAATATTGCTTAAAATATTATATATATTTATTAGCTAAAGTACAGTGCAAATTAAAATCAGGTATAATTCGTGATGAAACAAATGAATAGATATACTTCTACAATCAGAGATAAATGATGGTTATACATTTCTATGCAAGCTCTATATGACAAGGTATATTCACAGTTCAATACTTAAATGATACTTGTACAATTAAAACTAGGTAACACTTGTGAAATGTCTCTCTGTGACTTCCACGGCTTTAGTGTAAACACTCTTGTTTACATTAACACTGTTATCTTTCTCAAGACAAACAGATCTCCTCTTTATACTCTCAGCGTGTGCAGACCAAATGTCACACAGTTAGATAATTCAATCAATACTTATGTTAAATTTAGAGAGAATTTATTTTACACATATATCATAATAAAACCATTGTACCAACTCATTTCTAGCTTTTTAAAGACAACCAAATTAGGGTATGTGTCTTAATATTTGGGTTATCATTATTTTATACTGCAGTTAAAAATATAGATAACTCCAAATTGCTTTGCCATATATATTTAAATGGTTTTAGTTGTGTGTATGCAAAAACAACTCCATTACCAAAGGTATAAATAAAAGATTTATACGTTACCAGTAGTTAAGAGTTCTGTCTGCTTGAGAATCAAAGTCCCAAGAGGGACTTCTTTCACCATTTCTACATTTTGGCATTCAAGATCTCCTTCCAGCTTCCTTCAGAGAGTGAGTTCCCTCAGATCTTCTTCCTTCAAGAGATCTAGATTCCTCCCTTGCTATCTCAGCTGCTACTTTTATCTTACTTCAAAAAGTGGGTGTGTGTGTTACATTACTACGTAATTGACGAGTCAAATGACAACGTTTTTGGAAGGTTGTCTTAGCAACCAAGTATGCGGCCATCTTGAACAATGTCATTTTTAACCGGTAGGGGCAGTGGTGTATAAGGAATAAATCCTAATGTTAGGGTCACCGAGGCCAAATAAAATTTATGACCCCCTTTGACAAAGGCTTAGAAAAACACACTTAATTGTCTAAGGGTGTCAAACACATGTCAAGTATCCCAGCCATCTCGGCTCCACTTCAGATTTACAGGTGTGAATGGTTAGGATCAACACTACCCCAGGCCATTTGTTAATGTTTTGGGAAATTCCTTGAAACTAATCACTGGAATGTAAGTTTAAGCAGTTTCTAATGCTATCCTTCTAGTATAATCCCATGTATACAACTCCCTACTACTAATCTATATATATATATGCATACATGGGTTTATACATGTATTACTAGTATAGATACATTGTTAAGATATTTGAAAGAACCAATTTAAGATATACAGTACAACAGCTTATTTGTGAATAAGCCCTATGATCTTGTTATACAGAAACAATACTACACAGTTTGTGTTAGCCCTTACCAACATCCTCCTTATCTCTAAGTGTCAAAACTTTGAATTACCACCTGGGGTGACTGGAACAGCCAGACCCCTTAGGGAGACATAAGAACAAGACCTATTCATGCCTATGAATCTAATTTAAACTTTTAAAGATAGTGAATTTGGGTTTAACCCCTTAAAGAGAAAGTGGAAAACAAAGTGACTGTAGTATTGTTCACAGCACATCATGAGCTATTAGCTTAACTTTAGAGATAAAATGGCTGTCCTCTCGTTCACAACCTACATGAATATGAACCACACGAAAAATACGTAATATGCATAATATAAAGGCCTATATGTAATTCTTTTAACCCCAAATGTTCTGACAATAGCATACCATAAAGTGACACCCCACTACATTCGTATTCAATCCAAATTGAATTTTGGACACGAATTACGAAATACGAACTAACGGCAACGAGCCCCTCATAATGAGCACAGCAGGGGTACAGCCCCAGGAGGAAGTCAGCACAGCACAGGGATGGTGGAAGCCCCTCATAATGAGCACAGCAGGGGTACAGCCCCAGGAGGAAGTCAGCACAGCACAGGGATGGTGGGAGCCCCTCATAATGAGCATAATGAGTCGACGACTGCCATATTGAGAAAGGTATTGTAGCCCGGGGGGGTTAGTTCGTATTTCGTAATTAATGTCCGAAATTCAATTTGGATTGAATACAAATTTTCGTTAGGTTCGTTAACTTTTCGTAACAATTACAAACATTCGTTATGATGAATTTAAAAAGAAAAAAATACCTTTCTCAAATTCGGATCCGAAATTCGTCAACGAAATTTCGTAAAATGCGGAAGCATATAAATTCGTATTTCGGATGCTTCCGAATGTACGGATTTTTGGAAATTCGTACGAATTTTCGATTCGTACAAAACGAATCGCACATGTCTAACATCTTGTTCGTTTCATTTCAAATCCATTGTGGTGTATAGAGATAAAAAGATTAGAATTGTGTCGATGTCCCAATATTTATGGACCTGACTGTATATCCTTGGCTACATAGAGCATGCAGCACTGTGTTTCGATAGTGGGATGGAAATTTCCCATCCCACTCTCACAACAAAATAGAGTCAGGTTGAGTGTTGTTCAGCCATTCACATGAAGTTTTCTGTTCTATGAATGAATATAAAGTTTGACTGGCTGAGATGGACTTGTTTAGTTTGTTGAGGTCTTAGGCCTCGTACACACGACCGAGTTTCTCGGCAAGAACCAGCAAGAAACTTGCTGCCAGAGATGTCTTGCCGAGAAATTCGTTCGTGTGTATGGTTTCTCGTCAAGAAAACCGACAAGTAATCTCGACGAGAAAATAGAGAACCTGCTCTCTATTTTCTCGTCGAGATTCTCGTCGGCATGTTTCTCGACGAGAAAAGTGTGTGTGTTTACACTTACCTGTCCTCCGGGAAGTCCGCGCATGTTCGAAATGAATTTGACGCATGCGCAGTAGCTTCCTAGGCAAAGGTAGGGTATACCAAGATGGCGGCAACGGCATCGAATGTGACGAGCGCATGCTCGTCGTAGTCGATGACGTCACTGCGTACGCTCCATTCAAAGAACCGCGGGTTCTTTGAATCGAGCGTGTGTACACTCGGCCGGGACAAGTTTCTTGTCCAAGAATCGACATGTTTTTTCCGACGAGAATCTCGGCCGTGTGTACGAGGCTTTAGACTGGTCTTGAGCTGCCCTGACTTCTTTTTTTACCAAATAGAGTGTGGAGCAAAAGCCAGATGCCTTTGAGCATTCAGACCTTCCATAATCACTTTATTATGCAATGTTTTTTTTTATTTTTTATATTGGAACAGATTTTTTTGACATATGTTTGTTGATGGAACTGGCATCTCTTGAAAGAGGCTGTTGGTGTTTTTTACTTGAATTTTCATTAGCAACCCGAGGAGATGATTGCATTTGTCCAAAGATTGTAGATCTTTTAAATAGACTCCAACTGGATGTACGGTATCTGGGTGGGTGTACCTTAAAAAGGTTTTTCTTGTTCCGATGCTAAAGATTTCTTACTTTTGGAATGCTTCATGAAGGTCTGCTAAGTGTTCTAGTTTCTTCTGTAATCTTTAAGACCTACAGTAGGTTCCCTGTCATGACCCCAAAAATGTTTTGATTTAGTGCTTGTCATGGATGCCTCTGTTTCCAATCTATTATGAATAAAACCTCAGCGTTCGTCTCTCACCTTGGTAATGACAGAATCAAAGTAACTTTCAAACAAATTAGACCCATTGTGGGGAATTTTTACATCAATTGGTCTTTGATGCTAATTTAGCCTACCAGGGTTTTATCCAAAGCATGCATCTGAATGGTAGACTTTGGCTGAGGACCTGATAATGTCCACTGAGGCTTCTTCAATAAAGTCATCTTCCAGCATTAAGTTGTGAAGTATCAGATTTTCTTGTGTTCAATGCCCTGCAGCAAAGCCTTATCAACAAGGGTGGACCAATTCGAGAAGGTTATTGTGACTGAAAACAAATAAATAACCCATTCAGTTTAAATTAGAAATGAAAGGCAAAACAGATGTAGCGGCCTCACCCCTCTCACCCCTTCTTCTTCTCGGCTTGTTGTCATGTCTAGGAGGATCAGGGAGGAGGGATGCGGTACACTGCGGCCTATGTCCTCTAATGTGTAGAGGTGAAAGCCAACACCTGTTTACCTTCGGGCTGTGTGCATAACCCAGAGCCAAGTCCGTTGTACAGATGACCCCCCTTGTTCCCAGTAACTGGAGTTCCACACCACTGAAAAGGTCCAACTCTTATTTATTCTCTGACAGCAATAAATCGTCCTTTAACAGCAGACAGGTTGTGACCCAAAGAACAGTTCAGTATAAATGGGGAGTAGGTCAAGGCACAATTCTCAAATAGAACTAACCATTGTAGTGTCACCAATGGTTTTTACACACAGCCGCTGCCACCGACCGCGTAGAACAGGAACAGGAATTACCTTCGCTAAGTACAGCCCCTGTCAGAGGGAAGACATCCTTCCAAGAGAGTTACCAGAGGCCCCCGCCGTCACCAGCAATGCTGCACCAGACTGTTCGGAGGGGTTACGCTCCCTGGCCTCCTCATCTCAGATTCGGGCGCCTAACACCTTAGGGCCCCTCGGACACTTCCACCCCTGCGGAACCCAGTCGAAGGTACTGGGCCCCGGGCCTTCTCCGTAGTACCTCACCCCAGACTAAAGGTGCCTGGGATGGACTCCATTTCCCGCTCCGGCCAGGTCAAGGGCACCTGGGCCCGGAACTCCGGAACACCGGCACCCAGGCTGAAGGAGCCCCGCCCTGCCGTACGGCTGCCGAAACAGGACAAAAAGGCAACAGCACTGCAGTGATGGTTCAACCCCGGCCCCGGGCGACAGCGCCACCCAGGGGCCGCAGGGAACTGAACACCACTGAAGTCCTCCACGAATAAAAAGGGTCCTAAATTCCCTAACAATCAGTGCATCTCGGTCGTACTACCACCCAGATGCTTCCCCTAGATTTAAATACCCGCTACACAGATATAGATATAGATTTAAAAAGAAACATTATAAATACATTTTTCCTATTTTAAATACCTTTAATCACATTCCCTCTGTTCTCAGCTGCATAAGAGCTGGAGGGAGGATACACAGCAGCACACTAAGCTTCCCAGTGGAAGGCTGTGTAGGGGAGGCATGCCAGGACAAGTGTGATCATTGGAGGAGAGCAGACTGAGATCTCAGCATAGTTAGAGAACTGACCACAGTGTGCTCTCCTACTTAGTGTGGTCAGTTTTTAATAGAAAAGCACAGGGACTGGCAGGGACACCAGGGATTTTACACAAAGGAAGCAATAAAAAGAGAACAGGATACTTTTTTCATACAAGTACATGGTATAGCAGGCACATATCAGGAATATGAAATGTTGGGGTAACAAACACTTTAAAGCTATTGCTGGTCTGCATGCACCTTCCACTGCAGTTTTTTTTTTTTTTTTTTTTAAGGTCCAAGTCAATCTTGCAATCTAGTGCATTACAGAAAATTATAGCATCTTCCTTTGGAAGCCTTACTAATCTCATTAAGGAGGTGTCAACCAGAAAGATAGCCACAAGGGAAATGATTAGCATTTCTCTTAGAGGATGCAGTTTGTCGATCCTATTGTTTACACATGACTCTCTATCCATTTTGGACTATTCATCTAGTATTACTTCTTTAAATTCCTCAATAAATGTAAAGTAACCGTTCCTTTTTCACCTAAAGCCAGCCATAGACAATTTCAATCTTGGCTGATTGTGCAGGAACCTGTCAGGGAAATAAATAGCTTCAATCCATGCAGCGTGTCACATGACATCCTGGTTGCCTGTCAGGAAGTAAACAGCCTCAATCTGATTCAGTGTGTCACATGACATCCCGGCTGCCTATATAAACTGAGCAAATCTCCAAGCAAATTGCTGTTTTGTCTTCAGCTTCCTGTGTCTCAAGTTCCTGTTTCCTGCCTGCCTGATCTACTGCTGTGACCCGGATTGCCTCTTGACTACCCTGATCTCTCCTTGTGACCCAGACTTTGCTGCCATCCTCCTGCACCTCACTATTTTGCCTGTGACCCGGATTACCTCCAGTCTCCAGTACTTGACCCTCTGCTTGCCTTTAGACTTTCCTCCTGGTTGGTGTTTGACCCCCGGCCTGCTCTGGACTTTCTGCACAACTACGCCAGCTGAGTTCTGACTACCATCAGTTCCTGAAGAAAGAAAGAAAGGTCTTCTGGACGCAGCACTCCGGTTAAAAAGCCTTTATTCCAAAAAAAGGTTCAGGAAACCAAGAACACTCTGCACAACACAGCAAACTGATCACGTCTGGCTAACGCGTTTCACACTATTAAAGCACTTTAATAGTGTGAAACGCGTTAGCCAGACGTGATCAGTTTGCTGTGTTGTGCAGAGTGTTCTTGGTTTCCTGAACCTTTTTTTGGAATAAAGGCTTTTTAACCGGAGTGCTGCGTCCAGAAGACCTTTCTTTCTTTCTTCAATTGCATTTGCATTTGCCTGCACCCTTGGTTGCTGGGAGGAGGTAATTTCAGGGACTTCCACACCTGAGCGGCTTCCTTTCTCCTACCATCAGTTCCTGTACCTGTCTTCTGTGACCCTCACGCAGGTCCTGCTCAGTTTACTGGTAGGTTGTGCCTCTTTGTGCCATCCACCCTCTGTCCCATCTCCAGGGGGTGGAGTGCGCTTAGTTGCAAGAGTGAGCCGCTCTCTGCATCTCGGCCTCGGTGAGTACCCCTTTCTGACAGTACAAAACAGCCATGTCAGAGGCCGACAGAGAGCGCTCACCTCTTGATGTCCTGTGCCAGCAAGTCACAGTTCTCACTGATGCAGTCCAAAAGTTGCAGGAAGGCTACGTTCAGATAGACGGCCGTCTCCAGCAGCTGTCTGGCTTACATGCACCGACAGCCGCAACTCAGGCCCCGGCCAGTGGGGCCTCCTCATCGCAAGCCTCATCCAGTCCCACGGTGATCATGGCTGCTCCTGAACCCAGGGTCCCCACCAGTGGCGGTGCGTCCATAGAGGGCGCCGGAGCGCCGCCCCCTCTCGCTCCTGCACCGCCACTGAAAAATAATACATAGGTTCATGCATTGCATGAACCTATGTATTGTCGCTGCTGCCGCGCCACCCACTATTCAGATGGCCGGCCCCCTGGGGAGCGCCGGCCATCTGAATAACAGCAGCTGGTTGGCTGTGGAAGTGTCTATCAGAGCCAGCGGCTTTGATAGGCTTTCCGATTACAGCCTGAGGGCTCTAATCGGCTTCCGAATAGCTAATTAAGTGGCGCACGGGAGGTGCGTTCCTTTGTTTGGACTGACACGCATCTCAGCCAATCAGGTTCACCGGATCTGAATACCGGTAACCTGATTGGCTGAAGCGACATCGAGGGCGGCAGAAGACATCGAGGACGGAAGAAGACATGAGGGAGCATGGAGGAGGACGGCGCTGACCCGAGGAAGGTAAGTGCGGGCTGGGGACAAACTGGCTGCATTTGGGGACAAACTGGCTGCATTTGGGTACAAAATTGCTGCATTTGGGGACAAACTGGCTGCATTTGGGGACAAACTGGCTGCATTTGGGGGGAAACTGGCTGCATTTGGGGACAAACTGCCTGTATTTGGGCGTTTAATGGTCACAGTGGCGGCAATTGATATATTTTTTTATTTTTCAGTTTGTTTGCGCCCCCCAAAAATTTTGAGCACCAGCCGCCACTGGTCCCCATGCTGGAGCAATTTTCAGGCGACCGAAAAAAGTTTCAGCCCTTTAAAAACGCTTGTTCCTTGTACCTAGCCCTTCAACCCAGGACTTTTTCATCCAAAGTTGTTAAAGTAGGATTTATTATCTCCCTTCTTGCTGAAGAACCACAAGCTTGGGCCCACGGTCTAATGGAACAAAGAAGCCCTCTGTAGATACATTTTTTGATAGTATGGCTGAACTTTATGATGACCCCCAACGCACTGCGACAGCCAAAGCTATCCTGCATACTCAGGGGAAAAGGCCAGTGGAGGACTACACTGCGGAATTCCGTAAATGGTCAGCTGACATCTGGGTGGAATGAACCCGCCTTGAAATACCAATACCGCCAGGGTCTGTCAGAGGGTTTAAAGGATGAGTTAAGGCCCGTACACACGGTCTCACTTTTTGCCAATAAACTTCAAAATGAGCATGTTTTCAAAAAAACCTGACCGTGTGTACACTCCATCGGACAAACTTTTTCTGTTTTAATCGGACAAAAGTTCGCTCTGCAAACGGACAAACTTTTCGGCAACAAAAGACTGATGGTGCAAAGTCCGACAGTGTGTACAGAAATCCATCTGACTTTTGTCCGAAGTACAAATCAGCATGCCCAGAACCAATGTTAAAATCAACCAACAATAGCAGAAGTTGACCAAAGGGTGGCGGTAAAGAGCAGAAAAGAGCAGAAAAACCACGTGATGTTGGGAAAGTTTTGCCAAAGTTTGCAGAAAAGTCCTGCCGTGTGTATGCTATGGGTGTTCCCGGCGAACTCCCTTCGGACAAAAATCCACAGAAAAGTTTGTTTGAAGTCCAACCGTGTGTACGAGGCTTTAGCCCGGATTGAGACCCCAGCCAATTTGGAGGACCTAATTCAAGACGCAACTAAGCTGGATAGACACATGCATGCATAGGCGTGCGCACAGGGTGTGCCAGGTGTGCCCAGGCACACCCTAATCACCCTGTGCAGCACAGATTCCCACTACTGCCTCCCTTTCCTCCCACAGTGCTGCCGACTTCCTTCCTCTCCTTTCCCGCCAGCTGTTACTGTGGAGATGTTTTAGGATGAGTAGGGGAAGGGGTCGGTAAATATGTAATTCACCTGCCCCTTCCCTTTTCTGAATGAACATTGTGAGTTATCGGTAGTGTGTGTTTGAGCTTAGGGGTGCACACCCTAATGCAATAGGCTGCGCACACCTATGCATGCATGAGAGATGCTCTGAGCGCTTCCAGGCCCCTCGTCCTGGCTGGGTATCCCCCAGGTCTTCTCCTGTACAGTCACTTTCTACAGTTCCTCCTATTACCCCTGTCCCTGAGGTCGAACACATGCAGCTAGGATTGATCCGTGCTCCATTGACTCCAGAGGAAAGACAGCGACGGCGACAGGTCAACCTTTGCTTGTACTGTGGGTGAACAGGACATTTCCTACGCACCTGCCCTGTGAGACCAAGCAAGTCACATTCACAGTTTATTATGAACTATCAAGCCATTGACTTTTCCCAGACTTATGTCACCCTTTCTGTTTCTCTGCAGCTGGCAGAAGAAGAAATCCATCTCCCTGCAATAGTTGATTCTGGAGCTTTCAGCTCCTTTCTGGATGCATCACTGGCTCAAAAGTTGCATATTCCACTGCAGACAAAGAAACAGAGTCTTCAAGTTCACCTGGCTGATGGCTCTCTTCCCTGCTCTGGACTTGTTACACATGAGACTAACCTCATCCTGGTCACCACAGACTCCGGTCACCAGGAGTCTCTACGTTTTGATGTTATTCCCTCTCCCATGTTCCCTATCATCCTGGGACTCCCTTGGCTACAGACACATGAACCCGACATCAGTTGGAATAAGAAACAGGTGCTCTTCACATCGCCCTTTTGCTCCCAGCACTGCCTTCCTCCAGCTCCGGCCACTTGCCTCACCGTGGCCCCAATGCCTGACAATCTCCAGCACGTCCCTACAGAATACTTTGAATTCAAGGAAGTTTTTGATAAGCATAAGGCCGATTTCCTACCACCTCACCGGCCTTATGATTGCCCCATCAAACTGTTGCCTGGCTCTGGCCCTTTTTGGGCGCATTTTTCCCCTGTCTGAGGCTGAGTTGGTGGCCCTCAAGGCCTACATTGACGAGAACTTGGATAAAGGCTTTACTCGCCCTTCCTCTTCACCGGCCAGAGCCAGCATCTTCTTTGTGGAGAAGAAATATGGGTCCCTTAGGCCCTGTATCGATTATAGGGAACTGAATAAAATAACCATTAAAAATCGGTACCCCCTGCCACTCATTCCAGAACTGTTCCAGCGCTTCCAGTCCACTCAGATCTTTTCAAAATTGGATTTGCGAGGTGCCCATAACCTCATACTAATCTGCCCGGGAGATGAGTGGAAGACCACCTTCAGATCCAGGTTTTGGCACTACAAGTACCTGGTGATGCCGTTTGGACTATGCAATGCCCCGGCCATTTTCCAGCACCTGGTAAATGACATTTTTCGGGAGTACCTAGATAACCTTTTAATCTTTTACCTGGACGACATTCTACCATTGAGTTACACCGGGATCATGTAAAGACTGTCCTTACCATCCTTAGGAAACACAAGTTGTATCTCAAAGCGGAAAAATGTGAATTTGAAAAAACTGTGGTGCAATTTCTTGGGTTCATCATCTCTGTAGCTGGCCAGCTAAGACCTGTCCTAGGTTGCTAATGTGGCTTACATGCATATATAGCTAGACCTGCTAATAATGTTAAAACAGTGCATATGCTCATTTGTGAGAGATAACAGCAGAGTTATTTACTGTGACTTTATATATGGATGTCATATAACAATTGTATATTGTGTTCACAGAAGCAAAAGAAAAAATATGCCTTTAAGATTATTATTTACTATGCAGAAAAGTAAGCTTAATAACACAGCAGAATTGCAACCAGAAAGCATAGAGTTAAGCTTTTGTGACTCATCAGGAGTTTTAGCCAATCACAACCAATCTCACTGAGCAAATGTCTCTGGCCAATCATAGCCAGCATTTCACTCATGTTCTGTCTAGGAAATCTCATATCACATGTCTAGAATTGCATTTTACATCAGAGTGTGGAGCTGAACAGTTCAGATCCATCCAGAGTCCAGCTTTATGGAAGCAAGTGGCCAAAATAGGTATTTAATACAGTTATATATGTTCCTATTGTTAATAATGTGATTAGAACTGTATACTGAAACTAGTTATGTGTTCACTTGTAGTTCCACCAAACCAGGTTTGCAAACAATCAAACCAGACAAACAAACGTTCAAACAGACAGACAAACCAGGAATCAAACCAGGTTTCAGAGCAAATATCAGAGCAAACAGCATTATAGAGCAAGTCCCAGAGAGATCATAAAGTGTCTAAAGTATTTTAAAGTGAAAGTACAGATACTGAAGAGAGAAATATATCTACCATTTTATGTAGAATTACAAGATTGAACAGTTGAACTGCCATTTGTTATACTTTATTCTACACGTGTTTGTACATGGACTTCCTGCTGCTAAATTGTCAGTGTTATATAAGAAGAAAAGCTGAAGTGAATAAAGAAGTTATCTTAAAGGTTTGGTGTGCTCTTTAAACCTACTGCTTCCATAGAACGGCGCTAGAGGAATTATAGAGTAACAGATAGTCTTGTTTGGACTAAAAGAGAGAAATCAAAATTCTTCTAATGCCACAGCGCATAAAGGCACTTCATAGTGCTGCGCCTGCCACAATCTCCACTCATGGGGTCGCAATGGACCCCCAAATGGTCAAGGCAATTCAGGAGTGGCCGGCTCCAGTAGATAAGAAGGGGGTGCAGCGGTTCATTGGGTTCGCTAACTTTTACAGAAGGTTCATTATTGGTTTCTCTTCCATTGTTGCACCCATTACCCAACTCACCCGTCAGCACACCCGTTTTCAGTGGTCCCAGGAAGCCCAAGAAGCCTTTGTCAAGCTCAAAGACTTGTTCAATACTGCACCAATGCTAAAGCACCCAGATCCAGCTTTGTTGTTCGTTTTGGAGGTGGATGCCTCAGAAACTGCCACTGGAGCCATTCTCTCTGAGACAGGGTCCCAAAGCCCTCCTCCATCCTGTGGCTTTCGCCTCCTGGAAGTTAAGCCCTCCGGAAAAAAACTATGACGTAGGTGACCGGGAACTGCTGGCCATCAAGTTTGCCCTGGAGGAGTGGAGATATCTGCTGGAGGGTGTGTCTCATGCTATTATGATTTTCACGGATCACAAAAACGTAGAATACCTCAGGACTGCTAAACGCTTAAGGCCCAGGCAGGCTCGGTGGGTTCTTTTTATTTTCTAGGTTTAACTTTCACATTTCCTACAGGCCTGGTTCCAAGAATGGAAAAGCAGACGCACTCTCCTGGATGTTCCCTGAATCTCCTCAATCTACAGAACCAAGTACCATTCTTTCCCCACAGAATTTTTCCTTGCTGGCACATACCGACCTGATGACTACCATTAAACTGGCATACAGTCACTGTACCGACCCTGAAGTACCCTCCATGAGAAAACAGGATGACCTGCTTTTGGGCGGAATTTTTTTTTGTCCCACTGGAGGCAAGACCCTCTACCCTGAAGATGCTCCATGACCATGTTGGCTGGTCATTTTGGTACACGAAAGACTTCAGAGCTTGACAAATACCAAGTCCTGGGGATTACTAAGACCCATTCCAGAGCGGCCTTGGTCTGAGGTCTCCATGGACTTTATTGCTGACCTACCTCCCTCAGAAGGGTTCACCACTGTCCTGGTCGTTGTCGACCGCTTGTCCAAGATGGCACAATTCCTTCCCATGGTGGGCACCCCCTCTGCTCTGGACACAGCTAAAAATTGTATTAAAGAGATTATAAGGCTCTATGGAGTACCTGACAGCATTACCTCTGATAGGGGTACTCAATTTACCTCCAAGTTCTGGAGGGAACTCTGTAAAGCTCTGGAAATCAAGATTTGCCTCTCTTCCACGTATCATCCCCAAAGCAACGGCCAGACGGACAGAACAAATCAAACTTTGGAACAGTACCTCCGTTGCTTTTGTTCCAGCTCCCAGGATGATTGGTCCTCTCTACTTCTGTATGCAGAATTTTGCGTATAACAATTCCATCCATACTGCCACTAACCAAACACCCTTCTGGTCGAATTTTGGATTCCATCCTTCCTTCCTTCCAAACTCCATTCCTAAAACATCGATTCCCGCTGTACAAGACCGGTTAGCCGGTATTCAAAGGAATTTTCAAGAAATCCAGGACACATTACATAAAGCTCAAGACAGTTACAAAAAACTTTTACAATAAAGGGAGAAAAGAGAACCCAGCTTCAGAGGCGTACTAAGTGGGGGGCGGGGGGGCGGGCCGCCCCCGGGTACCACACACTGGGGGGGTGTCTGGCCGGCACCCCCCTCCGCGATTTTACTACACCCGCAGCGCCGCGGGTTTAGGCAGAGCCAGTGACAGGCATAGTGCAAGAGACTAGTGCCGAATCGCGATGCAGGGAGGGAGGAAGGGAGGGGGGGGTACAGCGTGACACCGCTGCACCTACCATCCCCTCCTCTCACGGCCGCGGGCTGTGTCTGTGTGATCCCGGATGTCACACACAGGCACAGCCGAGCACGAGCAGCAGAGTGAAGCCGCCTCCCCCTCTCTGTTTATGTGTAAACAGAGAGAGGGGACCTGCTGTGCATGTGCCGCCGCGTTGATCTGAGGTACTGAAGGGGGGCTGCACTGAACGGGGGCTACACAGAAGGGGGGGTCTGCAGTGAACAGGGGGCTACACAGAAGGGGGGCTGCACTAAACGGGGGTGTCTGCATTGTATGGGGCTGCACAGAAGGGGGACGTCTGCACTGAACGGGGGGGCTACACTGAACGGGGGTGTCTGAACTGTACCGGGGCTACACAGAAGGGGGGCTGCACTGAACGGGGGTGTCTGCATTGTATGGGGGCTACATAGGAGGGGGGGTCTGCAGTGAACAGGGGGCTACACTAAAGGGGGGCTGCACTGAACGGGGGTGTCTGCATTGTATGGGGGCTACACAGAAGGGGGGCGTCTGCACTGAATGGGGGGCTACACTGAACGGGGGTGTCTGCACTGTACGGGGGCTACACAGAAGGGGGCTGCACTGAACGGGGGTGTCTGCATTGTATGGGGGCTACATAGGAGGGGGAGTCTGCAGTGAACAGGGGGCTACACTAAAGGGGGGCTGCACTGAACGGGGGTGTCTGCACTGTATGGGGGCTACACAGAAGGGGGCATCTGCACTGAACGGGGGGGCTACACTGAACGGGGGTGTCTGCACTGTACGGGGGCTACACTAAAGGGGGGCTGCACTGAACGGGGGTGTCTGCATTGTATGGGGGCTACACAGGAGGGGGGTCTGCAGTGAACAGGGGGCTACACTAAAGGGGGGCTGCACTGAACGGGGGTGTCTGCACTGTATGGGGGCTACACAGAAGGGGGGCATCTGCACTGAACGGGGGGGGGCTACACTGAACGGGGGTGTCTGCACTGTACGGGGGCTACACAGAAGGGAGGCTGCACTGAACGGGGGGCGTCTGCACTGAACAGGGGGGCTACACTGAACGGGGGTGTCTGCACTGTATGGGGGCTACACAGAAGGGGGGTCTGCACTGAACGGGGGCGTCTGCACTGAACAGGGGGGGCTAAACTGAACGGGGGTGTCTGCACTGTACGGGCTACAGAGAAGGGGGGTCTGCACTGAACGGGGGGCTACACTGAATGGGGGTGTCTGCACTGTACGGGGGCTACACAGAAGGGGGCGTCTGCACTGAACGGGGTGGCTACACTGAACGGGGGTGTCTGCACTGTACGGGGGCTACACAGAAGGGGGGTCTGCACTGAACAGGGGGCTACACTGAAGGGGGGCCTGCACTGAACGGGGGGCTACACTGAAGGGGGATCTGCACTGAAAGGGGGATACACTGAAGGGGGTCTGTGTAACATGCAGGGGGTCCAGAGCTGCAGGTTGCTGTGTAATGTAAAGGGGTCCAGAGCTGCAGGGTGCTGTGTAATGTAAAGGGGTCCAGAGAAGCAGGGTGCTGTGTAATGTAAAGGGGTCCAGAGATGCAGGATGCTGTGTAATGTAAAGGGGTCCAGCGGTGCAGTTGTGGAGAAGGGGTACACAGTAGTGACAAAGAGATATTGAAGGATACAGGGGGCACAGTTGGGTGTTTTTAAATTTTAATGTGGGGGGGGGGGGTGCCAGATATAGGATCCGCCCCGGGTGCCAAATGCTCTAGGTACGCCCCTGCTCAGCTTTTAAAACAGGTGAAATGGTGTGGCAATCGGCAGCAAACCTTAGGCTGCCTTGTCCTTCTCGGAAGTTGGGCCCAAAATTTATAGGGCCATTTGAAATTAAGAGGATGGTGAACCCTGTAGCTTTTGAACTGAACTTACCCACTTCTTACAGGATTCATCCAGTCTTCCATGTATCTTTACTAAAACCAGTAACTCCCAGTCCCTTCTCAGGGAGAGAGGAATCGCCTCCTCCACCAGTCGAAGTGGATGGGGAAGATGAGTTCGAAGTGTAGGCCATATTAAACTGCAGGAAGAGGGGTAGACAATTACAGTACTTGATCAAATGGAAGGGATATCCCCCTGAACATAATTCCTGGGAACCTTCAAGAAATTTGCACGCCCCACGTTTAGTTCAGGCTTTCCATCGGGAACACCCGGAATTGATGTCCAGCTTGGGCGTCCAGAGGCCGCCCCTTGGGAGGGGGCACGGTCAAGGAAGTAAATAGTTTCAATCCGTTCAGCGTGTCACATGACATCCTGGCTGCCTGTCAGGAAGTAAACAGCCTCAATCTGATTCAGTGTGTCACATGACATCCTGGCTGCCTATATAAGCTGAGCAAATCTCCAAGCAAATTGCTGTTTTGTCTTCAGCTTCCTGTGTCTCAAGTTCCTGTTTCCTACCTGCCTGATCTACTGCTGTGACCCGGATTGCCTCTTGACTACCCTGATCTCTCCTGACCTAACCCTTGGCTTGCTTATTGGAATTCGCTGCTGTCTCCTGTGTTTGACCCTCTGCTTGTGACCCAGACTTTTCTGCCAGCCTTCTGCACCTGACCATCTTGCCTGTGACCCGGATTACCTCCAGTCTCCAGTACTTGACCCTCTGCTTGCCTTTGGACTTCCCTCCTGTTGGGTGTTTAACCCCCGGCCTGCTCTGGACTTTCTGCAGAACTACACCAGCTGAGTTCTGACCACCATCAGTTCCTGTACCTGTCTTCTGTGACCCTCACGCAGGTCCTGCTCAGCTTACTGGTAGCTTGTGCCTCTTTGTGCCATCCACCCTCTGTCCCATCTCCAGGGGGTGGAGTGCGCTTAGTCGCAAGAGTGAGCCGCTCTCTGCATCTCGGCCTCGGTGAGTACCCTTTTCTGACAGAACCGTCCGAGATTCAAATCATGTATGGGTAGGCTGAATGTACCCAAATTGATCGATCAATCAACTTGGGTATCACCAGCCTGTCAGATTTTACATGCGATTATTGCTAGCGGCTGTCATAGCTGCTATCAATTATAACTGTGTTCTCTTCTGGCAGGGTGAGGGGGCGGGGAAAGCCGTCCCATCCGGAAGAAAACAATGGCTCAACAGGAGGGATTTCCCCATCAACACGGACTGTGTTGAAGGGGTAATCAAGCTATTTTCTTTCCTGCAACCATGCTTGCAGAAAAAAAAAATCACTCCATCTATGGCTAGCCTAATTGTAGTATTGTAGCAGAGTGCCCATTTACCCACCATCCTCAAATGTGGGCAGACACCAAATTAGTTCCTTACAACCTTTGGATTTCTAGATATGCTTAGGGATGCTTCCCTCCCAAACATGATGAGCCAGTTATCCGGGCAAGTGCCATCAGCAAGATGAAAGGTCCCCCACTGTCAGAACCGACATGTGGGCAGGAGCCTGATAACACGCAGTTTCTCTGATTCTCCAAAAGCTCCCCATGTGCTACTACAGTACACCAATTCCAGTGGAGTGACCCTTTGTCCTTGGATCCCTCCAGCTATTTGCATGTGTAGCGATACCCCCAAACTAAGAGAGTCGCTGGTTTTGTTTCAGGCCCTGTACACAGTACAGCCAACCCCCGACAATCTACTCGACCCTTCTCTAGCACAGCTAGTATAGGGGTGGTATATTTGTATGGCTTTATACCAGTTCATGAACAATCCCACAATAATCCAAACAGTTGTGAGATATAGTAATGGACGCCAATACCAGAATGATTAACTGTAAAAGATTTACTTATATAGTATTGATCGTTAACCTTTATATATAACACATACATGCAGAGCCCTGCAGTAATAATAACACTAGTCAACTATAGTGCACATATAGTTCTATCACACACTGACATATAGCTTTTCTCCCTGTGAGCAATATGGCACTCAGCAATGCTATAAACTCCCAGTCAGGCCTGACTCAGTTAAAGCTCAGTCTTTAAGTGAGGAATCTTCGCATGCAAGATGATCGGTGGTGCACATACAGGAACAATAATTTGTAATCCAACAGTGGTCTATGGCAATAGAAGCAACTCCCCGGAGACTATATAACTCAGTTCTGCGACTAGTCTCCTGTCAGGAAAGCAAGTATAACACGATGGGCCAAGGCAGTCAATAGGCCTAACAAAGTACTCAGTTATAGCTGTGAGCAGGTGCTCTCTCACCCCTCCGGACTCGATCCCAGTCCGGGACTCCCACCGCTGTGTCTCCGCACACAGGATCTGCCACAGCCGGATCTCTGGTCCAACTGATGTCCGCGAAGCAGGTAGATGTCAGATGCCGCACAGGCTCCGCAGCGAGGTGGAAGGCTCTCTGGAAGTGCGCAAGGCCCAGGCCTTGGGCCTTGCACTCGAAGCAGGTCCGCACAGGAAGTCCTCTTGCCAGCTGCGCAGTGTCCAAAGAGGCCGGGCTTAGCCTCCCTCTCCCCTTTTATACCCCACCCATGAGTCTCTGCGGCAGCACAATGCACCCTGTGTGCCAAACGGGGTTCTGGGTAACGTAGTCCATGGGGCCTCAACGGAGACCCCGCTACACATGTGTTAACAGAGCAAGCCTGGACTGAGTGATTCTCAGCTTGACGGTCTGTTACTATAGAGTCTTATAGAGACTATGCTATGCAGCCGCATTTTACTCTGACAGAGACACAGGGAAATTGCTGTGAAGTGTCCATGTTTCAGCGGGAGCATAGATGGTTTAAAAAAACGATTAGATAAGCACCTGAACAACCGCAACATACATGGAAATACAATGTAATACTGACATATAATCACACACACTTGATGGACTTGTGTCTTTTTTTAACCTCACCTACTAGGTCATCCAATGGCTGAGAGTGCTGACCGGTGTTCTGGCGTGGGGGCCGTCCCTCTGTCAGAACACAATAGCTCAGCAGAGAGATCGCTGTACTAACATCGAATTGTTTATATACCATTCTCTCGAGCTCTTCTTTTTTTTTTTTGCTCAGCCCACTGGGTTGAAAGAAAAAAAAAAAACTGATAGTGTGTACCAGGCTTTACTCTCTGTCTGATCATTCAGTTGATTACCTATGTTATTAGAATACTAGTTGCCCGCTGTCTCTAGCGTTTATACATTGAGTCACTGATCTGAAACAAACATGGGGATTGGAAAATCAGATTGAAGCCAGAATTCCTTATCTACAAATTTGTTTTAAGTAATTGACCCAGAAAACGGAAACCACTGGAACACAATGACAGCTGGCATTTTCAGAAGTGGAGGCCTGCAATGGCAGCCTCCATATTTTCTTAATACAATATTCCTTTAAAAGACAAAATATTAAGTCACAGTATACAGCCGGAGACATAGGAAGCAAGTGTCCAATTGTTTTTTTTCTTGGTAAAGCCCTTAATTACCGATAGGCAAAGGGACTGCTGCTTCTTTCCTGAGAACAATTAGGGTTGCACAAGTTTTAGTACATTTGGTAAATGCATCTATTTATAAATCACTAATATAGCACAGCAAAGCCTTCTTAGAAACAGAGGGAATCACATCTCTCATTTCTTCACATATTCCAAAAATAACAAATGAGGACTCTTATTTTTGAGATATGTGATGTAATGAAAAATGTGAATACCTTCTGTTCTATGAATGCTTTATTGTGCTACACAGACTGAATCAGTGGAGGATTACCTTCTCAACATAACCTTCTAGGTAGTGTAAAAGCCATTTATAAAACCCTTATACAGTATGTGCTGTGTTGAATGGCCATGCATTGATTTATTTTCTAGCTCATTCTAACCCATTTACTTACCAGTTGTATGTATTTAGACTCTGTTATTTATTTCCTCTATGTTGATTCTATGGGTAGAAGTTAATGCCCATTTAAAGAAAACTATAATGTTTTGGTTATTTTTTGTGCACTGTGCACTGTGGTTAGGTAAAGAAAGAGCATAGCAGTAGCTGTCTGCCTAAATGAAGCCAACTGAAGCATATAAGTAGGATTAAGTCACTCCTTATCCACTTCTGTTTGTAAAATTCAACATGAGCCACTGAGCACTGTAAACAATGAGAGCAAACAAAATAGAGGAAAACATGTGAAAAGGATCCAAATGTAGGTGTTGGGAAAGGTTCCATCTGCTGGTAATATTTATTATTTGGCTTGCAGTACTGTGGTCCACCACCAACTTCTCCCTGCTGGTGTTATATCATCTTTGGGACGCAGTACTGGTCTCCACCAGCGGATGGATCCTGGCAGTATGGAGCGGACTGCTCCTCCTGCGGACAGGTGTCACCTAGCCTGATCACTGGCAGATACTTAAATACCCGGCAAGCCCTCACATGTTTGCCTTGGTATTTCTCATCCTGAGCCTGCATCTGACCCTGAGCCTGTATCTGACCCGACCCGACCTGATCCGTTCTGATCCCTATCCTGAGCCCATCCTGGACCTGCCCCTCCTGCTACCTGTTTGCCTTTTGATCCCTGCCCTGCAGCCTGTCCATCCATCCTCTCCCTGTCCTGTTGTTCCCCCATCCATACCCATCTGCTGATATCCCTTGGTGTATGACCTCGGCCTGGCTTGTTTACGATTACGGTATCTCCCCTTTATTTGTATATACTATTTGTTGTTGGTTGTTGCACTGGTTGTTTTCACTTGTTTGTCACCTTTTTAATAAATACCTTTTTTTTCACTTACATGCGTTTTGGTCTCCTCTATGCAGTCACACAGTCTGGTCTACTAGTTCCTTGACAGTAGGCTAAAATTAAGAATGCTAAATCTTATTGTGCAATATTTAATATTTACTTGAGCTAAAAATAATAAATATGTTATTCCTGACTATATTAAAATACAGTATATGCAGATCCATTACACACTATCTCACATTTCCCTTCTGTCTTCTTTTCTCAACCCAACACCTCATCACAATTTTTTTGCCAATCTAATACTGAATTACTTTAACTTACAGCTTTTTGGTTCTTTTTGTGTATGTATATATTGTTTTAACATGGTGTATGACTAGTAAATGATAAAATTCCACATTTATTTTAGGATATAACTTTATCTATGTATTGTTTTTTTTCTTTATTAGAAAGAAAATTACAATGGCCAAGGTAATCAATACTCACCATACTTATGGCGCAGTACCAAAAGTATCAATACAATATATGGATGAAGAGATCATAAGAATGGAAAATGGTGAATGCAGGTACAGCCTACATGACATTTATTTCTACATATTGAATTCTTAAAAGATAGGAAGTACTTAATGAATCTACATCTATATCATATATAAATATCAATAACAAATCATTTTTTTGTGTGTCAGGTTTATTTCAAGCAATGAGATGATGGGATGTTGTGTACAGTACTGTCTCAGTACTATGACATGCCAATACATTTGTAATCAGCAAGAGATACAAATGTGGAACAAAACATTGTTTAGTATTAAACTTGGCAAGTCAGAAAAGGGAACCTAATAAAACATATTTGTAAGATTTGAATTGTAGCAAGCAAACAAAAAAGGGACTTGTAGTTCTCAGTGGACTATGATTGTGGTAATTAGTGCACTTATAGTCCATTGACACCCTCCAGCTTTCTAACAGAAAGCCCAAACAGAGGCAAGGGCAGAAAGCTGGAGAAAGAGTGTGCAGGAAAAACATTAATAAGTGCACATTTTTTTTTCCAAAGAAGGTCAACTGAGGCCGGGCATACACGGTTCGAATCTCGGCCGGCTTAGCAGGAATCGGCCGAGACACAAACCAATAATGGGCAGCCTGAATGTACCAAGTTGATGGATCGATCAACTTGGGTAACAATCAGCCTGCCGGATTCTCTTTCGATAATATCTAGCAGCTGCTATAGCCACTAGCGATAATCACTGTCTTCTCCCAGCCGGCCGGCTTCTCCCGCCTGCCCCTGCCAGGAGCATACAATTGTTCAGCATGAGTGATTACCCTGTCAGCACTGCCTGTATTGATGGGGGAATCATGCAAAATTTGCACTGTGTATGGCCTGCCTTAGTCTTTAAAATCTAACTCTATGAAATAGTTTCTTTGGGCCAAGCTGGCCAATTAGAGGAAGCTTTGTATTTATTCATAGAATAAAAAGCTCCTTGTGAATAGCTGAGCAGCATTCAGCCAGACTCTATTTTTGTTAAGTCTCAGCTTGCGAACACCCGTCCACTCGGGATCACAACGTGATGACGTCAGCACATTGTAATCCCGAGTGGACGGGTGTTCGCAAGCCAGCCGACTTTTAACCGTGATGTTTTACTTTTCACTTCTCGTAAGTGTCAATTTCTATTTTTAATAAACCTGTGTGATACGATTTACACTATGGTGAGCTCCTTTCTTTTTTGGTAAACTGCCTGGTCTATGTCCATGACTACTGAGTAATTGAGTCTTCCTGGTCGATTAGCAAGTGTTGCTTCCCTATCATATCAAGTACCTGTCTGTGAGCTGCAGTCTCACAGATGGGCCTGTATAAAGGCCCTGGCTGGGTTGATAGCCGCAAGCTTATGATAGCTTGCCTCCTGGTAAGCACGCACTTTATGTGGTGGAGGTTCGCGAGTCTGTAGCGGAGTTGCCTAGTAAAAGTCTGTATATGCAGAAAAGCATGCTTGTTATACTAACTGTGAAACCTAAGGGGATAATCCCCTGCATTGTGTAAAAAGGCTGCTAGATGCTTTCTACTCTTACCTTCCCTTACCTTCCCTTTCTTCCACTGTCTCCAATTTATCTGCTGATAGAACGGAGCCTTGAGGGCAAGCTGCACATGCTCAGTTTGGTGTGTATTGCTAGAGTTTCTTTTTCTTGGGAGAGTGCATGTGATCAGCACAGGGCCAATCAGCGCTGTCCAGACAGAGGGTTAGGGGTCCTGCATGCTCATAGTCTCCTTGACTATCGTGGTTAAATGAATAGTTATGTTCACTGGCTGACAAGTCGCTGATCGTAGCCATTCACTCAAAATTTGACCCCTGTCACTACCGCGGCCACCTACCATTCTGCCCAACATTGATCCAGCCCATTATGTGTCCCCTGCATGGCCCACTGTCTCCACTGGGTCCTCTGATCCCCCTGTTGTTCTTACCCCTTCATGTGGCAGCAACGACATTAGACTGTGCAAGATAGCCGGTACCCAGTGCGGAGGAAGTGATAGGAAATTTCCCTTAAAGCTGAACTCGAGGATAAGCAATTGTTGTCTAAATACAAGAGGCAAGTGCATTCTTCCTTGAATCTTAGTTTGCTTTGTCTATTTCTTTCAGATCCGTGCAGTAATATAGTGTGAAATGTTGCCTCTGTGCAGGAGCTTTCTGTAATACAGACCACTTACTGCTGCTAGCTCTCTATGTGCAGGGTGACTGGTCTTGTATCCGCCCCTTCCTGTAGTTTTTTGCAGGCAATTAGTAGTGGGTGGGGCTGCTGGGCCCCTCCCACAGCTCTGTTCTCTGTAGAGAGAGTTCTGTTGGTGCACACAAAGTGGATTTATATCCTTAGTGGCAACTGAGGAATATATTTTCGTAAGAGTTTTTGTCTCCGAAATTCAGCTTTACCAGAGAGAAATAAATCTTGACAGAGCTTTTAACCCTTCCCTGCTCTATTTATTTTTGGGGTTTTAGTTGGGCTTTAATGCCAGCAATGGATATGTACACACACCTTATCAGTGAAAGAAAAAGACGTTTGGGTGTTCTAGTGACATAATGATAATAAGCTATATCATGGATATGCAATTAGCGGACCTCCAGCTGTTGCAAAACTACAAGTCCCATCATGCCTCTGCCTCTGGGTGTCATGCTTGCTGCTGTCAGAGTCTCGCTATGCCTCATGGGACTTGTAGTTTGGCAACAGCTGGAGGTCCGCTAATTGCATATCCCTGAGCTATATTGAGATTTGGTCCACTGTTATCGAAAACATTAATGCAAACCGTGCCTGACAAGAAGGGAAACTGTATTGCCAAAACAGTCAAACATTGCTTGAGCACAATATGATTGATGCAACATTGGTTTCTATTATTTGTCTGGTTCAAATACAGTTTACTAAATAATCAAGAAGTGGACAACGATGGCTTACATACAGAAGGACATACAAAATGCCACAGTATATATTCAACTAAGAACAGAGTACACGCAGTGACTGCAGCGCTACACAGGTATATATAATTCAGACTTTATTGCAAATTTTACTTTACTTTACTTTATTTTTCTATTGTCCTTTACATATTATTGCCCAGCTGGCACTCAAACACACTGCTAAGCGGAAGCATCTGTTTGTATTATCATCACATAATCAGTCGGTATTGTTGAAAAAACTGCACCCCTGCCATTAATTTTTTTTGGAAAACTACCAAAAATGAAACATCCATTGCCGGAGATGTCTGTAATTTGACTTTAAACTCTATGCAAAATTCTGAAAAACAAATGAACCGATGACATACAGTAATGTTGTGACAGTTTTAGACAGGCATAGTAGCTGCAGGCTGTAATTGAAAAGTAATTTTAATAACATTCTATTACAAAATGATTTTTTTTTAGTGGTAACTAGATATGTTTCATTGACAAGAAAGCACAGGTAATATTGTTCCTTCATTCTTATTCAGAAGCGAGAGACACCTTTATATCTTTAGCTACATGAAGGTGAGAGGAAAAGAACAGCCAAACTCAGCAAATGCCCATGGTCCCAATTTTTTGATGAGACTCAATAGTCAAACCCTCTGTGATTGTATTTGTGTGTGTGTGTTTGGGGGGGGGGGGGGGGGGAGACTCTTCTCTATAGCTAGAAAATGTCAGCATAATAAAGTCTAGTGACACCAGGCCCCCTGACAGTAAACCCCCTGATGATTGTATAGTGAATTAGAGAAAGAAGAAGGTGACAGATACTGATAGTAGCAGGGCCGTCTTTAATGTTGACTGGACCCTGGGCAAAATTTTTCTTGGGGGCTCCCCCATGCAATTTTGCTCTCCACCTGCTCTGAGACATGCAATGAATATCATCTAGATTTAAAATCAGTTTACTGTTTCAGATCAGGCAGTGATTGCGATTGGTTGCTAGAGGTTACAGCATATCATTACCACTTACTGACTGGACGCTACAGGTTACAGCACACATTACGGCTCACTGATTAGTTGCTAGAGGTTACAGCACATGATTTCTTCTTGTTGATTGGTTGCTAGAGATTACTGTACAGTAATGCTGCTCACTGATTGGTTGCTAGAGGTTACAGCACATCATCTCTTCACTGCAGAGGAACATGATATACATATGAATGCCGTCTTTATTTACATATGAATGTCGCCGACCTCAGCTATTTACATATGAATGCAGCTGCTATTTACATATGAATTCTCCCATTATTTACAGGTGAATGATGGTTATTTACATGTAAACACAGGGTCTGCAGGTGAGTCATCTGCACACAACAATAGGGCAGAGCTGGGCAGCATTAGTAGCAGCACTTCACACTGAGATATCAGGACACAGCAAAGGACTAAAACTTCAAGGGACAAGGAAATTTAAACTGGGATAGTTGGCAAGTATAAGGCAGCTGTTTTGGGCCCCACTACAATGACAGGGCCCAGGGCAGCTGCCCCTTTTGCCCTGCCTTAAAGATGGCCCTGGATAGTAGGTACTGTATATTA
Organism: Rana muscosa; assembly: GCA_029206835.1. Lineage (NCBI taxonomy): Eukaryota > Metazoa > Chordata > Amphibia > Anura > Ranidae > Rana > Rana muscosa. The sequence continues at coordinate 203,687,929 of CM055116.1, read as the reverse complement.
ATCCCAAATACTGTAATTTCCACAGGGAGCAGCACCTTCCTGGTACTACCGCAGTCTGCAACACCAACAACAACAACAACAACAAAAATGAGTGAGTATCCTGATGTGCTTTTGAAAGGTGACAATAAATGTAGGAATTTGAACATAACCTGTCCATACACAGGTTAACCACTTGCCGACCGGCTCACAGCGATATACATCGGCAGAATGGCACGGCTGCGCAAAGCAACGTACCTGTACGTCGCCTTAAAATCGCGGCATAGTGGGCGTGCCACGTGCTCCGTGAGCGTGCCCGCTGGTCCCGCGGACTCTATGTCCGCCAGGTGCCCGCAATCATGTCATGGAGCGGCAGAACGGGGAGATTCCTATGTAAACAAGGCATGTCCCTGTTCTGCCTAGCAACATGACAGAGATCTACTGCTCCCTGTCATTGGGAGCAGTGATCTCTGTCATGTTCTAGTGAGACCGCCCCCCACAGTTAGAATCACTCCCTAGGACACACTTACCCCCTTTATCGCCCCCTAGTGTCTAACCCCTTCCCTGCCAGTGTCATTTACACAGTAATCAGTGCATTTTTATAGCACTGATCGTTGTATAAATGACAATGGTCCCAAAATAGTGTCCGCCATAATGTCGCAGTCATGATAAAAATCGCAGATCGCTGCCATTACTAATAAAAAAATAATAATAATAAAAATGCTATAAAACGATCCCCTATTTTGTAGATGCTATAAATTTTGCCCAAACCAATCAATATACGCTTATTGGGATTTTTTTTTTTACCAAATATATGTAGAAGATTACATATCGGCTTAAACTGAGAAAGAAATTAGTTTTTTTTATATATTTTTTGGGGATACTTATTATAGCAAAAAATATCGCTTTTTTTCAAAATTGTCGTTCTTTTTTTGTTTATAGCGCAAAAAATAAAAACCGCAGAGGTGATCAAATACCACCAAAAGAAAGGAAAGCTCTATTTGTGGGAAAAAAAGGACATCAATTTTGTTTGGGTGCAACTGCGCAATCGTCCGTTAAACCGACACAGTGCTGAATCGCAAAAAGTGCTCTGGTCAGGAAGGGGGTAAATTCTTCCGGGGCTGAAGTGGTTAAATCTACATTGAATTCAAAAGAAAATGAAAGTGCAATGAATCAAATGAAAAGTGTAATATTCTAGGTAAAATGGTCCTTGGCAGCATAAAGAAAAGAGACGATCAGCTGAACCTATTTTCCAACTTGTGTAATAATTTCTAAAGATTCACATCGTTAATGGGCAGGCTGAATGTACCAAGTTGATCGATCAACTTAGGCACAACCAGCTTGCTGGATTCTCTTACGATTACCGCTAGCTGCTGCTATAGCTGCTAGCAATAATCACTGCCTCCTCCTGGCAGGGGCGGGGTCCCCCACTCGCCGGGAGCAGACAATAGCTCGGCAGGAGGGATTCCCCTGTTAGCACTGTCTGTGTTGACAGGGGAATCATGCAAATTTCTTTCCTGCAACCCATGGTTGCAGGGAAGAAATTTGCACTGCCTTACAGGTCCAATCAATTGGTGACTGGATCCCACTGAAGATTGGTGTGGAATGTACGCTTGTCCAGAGCATGGATGGGAAGGGAACCCCTGTTCCAAAATGGACATTTATTTACAGAAGAGGGCTGGATTACCCCTACAAATAAGCCAACCTGCAGAGCAAATTCTGAACAGATTCCTCACTCATCTACTATAAAGAAGCTCATATATTTTAATTTTAAAACGTCTGCTGTATGTGTAGTACATGTGTAGCACCCTGGGGTTTAGTCAGGGAGCTCCTCACATATTTACTTGCCAAGAGTAGTTATCTTGACCAATTGATAGAGATCTATTGATTTCTCCTTAAGTTTGGCCTTGTTGCACTTTTCTCTTCTACCACTAGGTGGCAGAGTACTTGGTGGTATTAGATATGAGAAGGGCAACCCACGGTCACGTTATGAGTATATGGGGTTGTAACGGCACCCCAAGTATGAAAGGGGCTAACACCGTTAGGATATTCCCTTTCCAACCACACGACAGCCACCAGACACTCCAACCAGCTGAATAAGACCCCATACGAATGGTTCTCCCCCCAGATACGAGACAACGCTCTGTATTCAAGTTCCAAAAACAGGGAATGCCTTTATTTTCAAAACACATGTTAACACATTTCTCTTCAAAACCCTCCCCTCCCATCCTTTGGGGAACAGGGCGGGTTAAACTGTCCAATGACAATGGTGATACAGGTCAGGTGTGTTCAAACTTCTCCTTTGATAAACAGTCTTAGGCAGGAGGGTTGATCCCCCCCCCCCTCCTCACAGAAGACACTTCCACATCCCATAATATGGAGCCAGACGCTTTACCAAGCTCCAATCCACATCAACACAATGAAAGGGCCTGTAACATAGGTGGGGCTCATTAGCATTACACAAGGAGACAGGAGACACATCAGCCTCTCTTAATTTAACCTGTTGAGTTCATAAAACAGTAGATAGTTTTTTGCAGGTAAATGGGGAATATGGTGGATAAATATTACAGACCCATTTTAAGCAATCCAAGCCATATATATTCTCAATGTCCATTGTTTCCTGGCTAACCCTGTGTCCAAAGTGACCCCCTGTCACAGGGGTATCTCAGCCAACGAGCAGGGGTTTTCTTGAATCCCTTGGCCTTCTGGGACAACTTATATATTCGGGTGAGGTCAGGTGATCTATGTTCTGTGCCACCCGGACGGCTGTCTGGGTGGACGTGTGTCGTACGCCCCGGGCTGCTAGGCCAGAGATCGGGCCTATCCCGGGGGCATCTGGCTGCCAGGCTGTGTGAGGGCCTATCCAGAGGTAAGAGGGCAGCGCAGGCTTGGGACTGCGACTTGCAGTCCAGCCAAAATTGAAGGTTCTGTCGGCTGGAGAACCTGTCAGTGGTCGCAGGTAGAAGGTAAGCTGTCGCCACAAGGGGACCAATCACCTTTACCAGGGACCACAGTGAGTAACTGAATAAAGTACCGGGACCATATTCTCACGGAATGGGCACGGTGGAGAATCTGGAAACTTCAGGCGGTGATCAAGTCCGGGACCCAACCCGCGGAGGAGACGCTTGCAGAGCAGCCTTGTGAGTCAAGCCAGGGACCTCGCCGGTTAGTAGGGGTGAAGCTTGAGAAATATCTGGAGTGCTTGAGGGAGATACCACCACCAACCTTGGAGGAGCTCAAGGGATTCAGAGTCAGTGAATCAGAGGGTCTAGTGAGAGACCGGGTGCTCAGTGTTGAACAACTACAAGAGGCAGTTATAGTGGAGCTGAAAGGATGGTTAGGAACTTTTAAAGGCTGTTACCCTAGGCGGAGACAGCATTCCTGCATGTGCAGAAGTGTCGCCTTGCTGGGGCCTTTCCCTGCACGGCTTTCCTCCTATTAAAGTCTCTGAGTCTGTCAATTGAATCTATAACTACTTAAGGGTGTCCTGGCCCTAACCCTCTTTCCCCCAAAAATACAAAAAGGACTGTCAAAAGAAATCAAACCTCTTTTACATCCAAGAAGTGTCTGGCGCCCAATGACTTTCACCATCTTTGCACACACTATGCCTCACAACTCACTACATTTTGAAGGATGTGAGCTATCTTTGGCTTTGGAGGTCCTCATTAGACTGGACAAGGCCGGAGACCTTGCCACACATGCATATTTTGATAAATGATAAACTAGAAATTCCCCTTCCCAATTCATTCACTTTCTCTAGTTTGTATCACTATGAACTTCGAGCATAAAAGCACTTAAAAAAATTATTTTTAGAAAGCTTGCAAAAATGTGTATTTTTTGTATGATTAAGTACCGCAATCATGCTTTTGCTTTTGTGCATATAATGTTTAAAATATTGTAGCATGTAAAATATGAGATTCCACTGTTACATCAAAGACAGAGAATTCTTACAACTCTTAATATTTTTCAGAGAGGAAAAAAAGAAAAAGAAAAAAGAAAAAAAGAGGTATGTATAAACATATTTGGATGTCTCCAAGTTGTCATCAGAAAGAATAGTTTTGGCATACAAATGTATAAGAAAAGTATATATGTATACATGTATACATGTGTATAACCAAACAATTTGAACCAGTAAAAATGTGAACATTTGAAGTGCTTTACCAACCTTTGTACATTTTCTGCATGTCTGTTCAGCCAGTCTTATGTTTTGCTACCTGCCACTACTAGCTATATAGCCGGGATGGGGGGGGGGGGGGGGGTGTAACATTGATACTCTGTGCTCATTTCACCTTCTCAAGCCTTCTCCACCATGGTGAATCCTCCTGTGATCTCCACTCCTATAATCATGCCTTATGAAAACACTGCTCAATGCATTAGACTAGAGCCTGATTGTCAAGCAATACATACTTCTCACTCAATTCTTGTATTCATGGGATTACAAAAAAATTGGATTTTTATAACAGCTTACCTGTAAAATACTTTTCTTGGAGTACATCATGGGACACAGAGCACCATAGTAATTACTATGTGGGTTATACGCCACCTATAGGTGAATGGACACTGGTACACTCAAAAGACAGGAAGTCCCCCTCTATATAACCCCTCCCATACTGGGAGTACCTCAGTTTTTGTAGCAAAGCAATATATATATGTAGCGGCCTCACCCTCTCTCTTCTTCTTTAGCGGTTACTCTGGCTCTGGTCTAGGGGTACCTTGAAGTGGAGAGCGAGGTGCCCATGTCCTCTAGATTACAGCATGTAGAGGTGAAGGCCAGCACCAGATTACCTTCGGGCTGTATATACGCTCAGAGCCAAGTCTGTTCTGCTGATGACCCCCTTTGCTCCCAGTAATTGGAGTACCACACACTGAAAAGGTCCAACACTTATTTATTCCATAACGGCAAACAAATAGTCCTTTGCGAGCAGACAGTTTGAGACCCATAGAACAGTTCAGTATTGGTGGGGAGTAGGTCAAGGCACAATCCTCAAAGAAACTAAACCGTTGAGGTTTCACCAACGGTTGCTAAGCACAGTGGCTGTATGGCTCTTTACACGAAAAACAGCCAATTCTGACACTCTTCTTGTGGAGGTTGTTGCAACTAAGAACACCAATTTCCTTGTCAAAAGAAGCAAAGGAATATTGCGTATCGGCTCAAAGGGTTGTCTTTGCAAAACCGAAAAAAATAGATTCAAATCCCATGGGCACAAGGGTGACCTAACTGGCAGAGTTATCCGAGTTACCCCTTGTATAAAGACCCGGACCAAAGAATGCAAATTCTACCTATGACGTACTTTTGAGGGTGCCAACCCTTGGTTTGACACCAGGAGACATGGGCCCTCCAGACCCTATAATAAATGGTCCTAGAGGCCGGCTTTCTAGCAATAATCAGGGTGGTAACTACTAAACCTGAATGCCCCCGACTCTTTAGGATGTGGGTCTCAATAGCCAAACCGTTAAATTTAGCGATTGTAAGGCAGGATGGAATAACGGTCCTTGCGACAGCAGGTCTGGACGAGATGGAAGAGTCCATGAATCTACTACTGCCATCCTCATGATTCCTGCATACCAGGATCTCCTGGGCCACCCTGGGGCTACTAGGATTACCAGCTTCCTTTCCTCCTTGAACCTGCGAAGAAGCCGCAGTAGCAGCTGAACTGGGGGGAATGCATAAATCAGTGAAAACTAATCCCACAGGTTCACTAATGCATCTGTCCCGAGCGCGAGTGGATCCCTTGCTCTTGACACAAAGCTATCCAAATTCTTGTTCAACCTGGATGCCAACAGATCTATCTCCGGGGTACCCCATCTTTGGCATATGGCCAGAAAGACGTCGGGATGTAGAGACCATTCTCCCGGGAACAACTGTTGGTGGCTCAAGAAATCCGCCTGCCAATTCTCCAGTCTTGGAATGAAGACTGCAGATAGGCAAGGAACATGTTCCTCTGCCCAAATCAGAAAATGGCTCACCTCCCTCTGGGCAGCGTGACTTCTGGTGCCCCCTTGGTGATTGATATAGGCCACTGCTGTGGCATTCTCAGACTGTATCCTGACGGGACAAACCCGCAACCTGAACATCCAGGCCATTTGAGCCAGATGTACTGCCCGAATCTCTAGGATGATGATAGGCAGGGTCTTCTCGGACTCTGACCACTTACCTTGAACAGTGGTCTCTTCTAGGACTGCTCCCCAGCTCCACAGGCTGGCATCCATTGTTACTACCTTCCAGGTAACCGGTATGAAGGATTTTCCTTTCTGTAAATTCTTGGTTATCAACCACCAACTGAGACTCTGGCGCACCTTTGGGACCAGATTCATTGGATAATTCAAGGCTTTGGTCTTCTTGTTCCAAGCAGACAGAATACTGTTTTGTAACATTCTTGAATAAAACTGGGCATAGGGAACTGCTTCAAACAAAAGCCACCATCTTCCCTATCAACCTCATGCAAAGGCGAATGGAAGGACCCTTCCTTGCCCTGACCACCTTGACCAGCTCTCTTATAGTGTTGACTTTTTCCTGAGGCAAAAATACAGTTTCTGGGCTGTGTCTATGACCAGACTTAAATACTCCAGTCTCTTTACTGGTCCTAAGGATGATTTTTCTAGGTTAAGAATCCAACCCAGGTGTTCCAGATACCTGACCGTACTGGACACCCCCTGGTTTAACCGTGCCACTGACTGATCTACCAGCAGCAGGTCGTCTAGGTATGCCTTTACTGCTATACCCTGGCCCCTTAGTCTTGCTAGCACTGGGGCCAGAACTTTTGTGAATACCCAGGGAGCGGTGGCTAACACGAAGGGCAAGGCCACAAACTGAGAAAGGCGCCGTTCTACTGCAAAACGCAGAAACTTCTGGTGAGAGGGAAAAATTGGCACATGTAGATACGCATCTTTAATGTCTATTGATGCTAGAACTTCTCCTCCCCGTAGGGTGGATACAACTGACCGGATGGACTCCATGTGAAAAGGGCGGATGTTTAGGAAGCAATTCAGATCCTTGAGATCTAGAATGGGTCTGACATCTCCTTTTGGTTTTGGTATCGTGAAGAGATTTGAATAAAACTACATGCCCTGCTCTTCTGAGGGGGCCTCTATTATCACCCCTTGAGACATCAATCGGTCTAGTGCCAGAAATAAGGACTTTCTCTTTACTGGGTCTTCGGGAACGTTTGATCTTAGAAAACGAAACAGTGGAAACTCTTGAAATTCTAGCTTGTAGCCTAGGGCTACCACAGAGATGACCCACTTGTCTTGGATCTCCTCTTGCTAAGTTTCTGAAAACCACCGAAGTCTTCCCCCCACTCGATCGAGCGGGGGCGCCCCTTCATACGGAAGCCTTGGGATTCTGCTTTGTGGGCTTCTGACCACAGGATTTCTTCTGGCCCTGTTCTTGGCCATGAGGCTTACTCTTTGACCCTGACCGCGGAGGCCGACGTGACTACCTGGAGGCTGTTGCCCCTGGCACTGGAGAGGAAGCATGTTTAAATGAAAGACGCCTACTCCTTCTCTTAACCGGCAGAAGGGTACTCTTACCACTAGAAATTATTTGAATGTATTTATCCAAATCTTCCCCAAACTACCTTTCCCCGTGAAAGGGAAAACCAGCCAAGAGCTTTTTGCATGGCAACTCGGCTGACCAATTCTTTAGCCACAGAATCCTACGCATATGTACTAACATGAGCGCAAGGCGTGACGCCTGATGGATAGAATCCTTGATAGCGTCAACCGCAAAGCATAAGGCCCTAGGTAGCTCAGCTCAATCTTGGGCTTACTCTCCTTGAGCAGGTACCTTCTTGATAACCTGCTTAACTTGGTCCCTGAGGGATTGACAAATGCCTATTGCTGCTACTGCAGGTTGTGCTACCGCACCGGCTACAGCAAATGAGGCTTTAAGCAAAGATTCCAGCTTTTTATCGGCTGGATCTCTAAACACCTGGACATTGTCCACTGGACAAGTCAAACACCTGTTTACAGAAGAGATAGCAGCATCTACTGCTGGCAAACCCCACTTTTTTGTAAACGTTTCCTCCATAGGAAAAAGAAGAGAAAACCTCTTAGGAGAAAGGAAAATGCTTATCTGGGTGATTCCAGTCAGCATAAATCAGTTGCTCCAGCAATGGGTGTACAGGGAAAGCATGTGAACCCTGTGGGGGTTTTAGCCGACCCAAAGAGGAAAAGGAAACATCATCCACCTCTGCTGGGGGCAACTTGTATCCAGAACAGACCAACTCCGTAAGGGATTGAATCAGCAATCTTTGGGATTGCGAGGCTGAGAAAAGTTCTTCCAACGTTAAACCCTCAGAAGAGGAGTCATCCGTATGCCTTTTTGCCTGATCCCCCCCCCCCCAAAAGTATTTCAATAGCTCCTGCCCATTCCAGTTCTAATACTGGGAGGTCAAGGGGCAGAGAAGGGGATCTGCCGCGTTTTCTCCCATCTTGGGAGGAAGATACGAGCATCTCAGCTATCTTCCCTTCCAAACCAGCTAGTGCTGAAGCTAAATCGTCCTTAGTGATGTATGCAGAGGCTGAAATGTTAGAAGCAGCTACAACACCTGAGAGCCTAGGTGGCTCAGACTGACCAGTTGCTCCAGGTCCTTCAGGGGAGGATTGTACTTTGGACGTGCCTCAGACCCTGGCCGCAGTGACCTTGTGCTCCCCCTGCTGTATTCGCCCTTTTATTACGGGAAGACATAGTCATAAGCACAAAAAGCACAGGTACTAACACAGCGCATCTACTGCCAAGCTTTAGTCCAGCAAATTATTATTATGCCGCTTTAATTGCTCAGCCTAATGCTGAGTAGACGTGCCTTAATAATGCCTGTATCCAACACCCATATAGCTTACATGCCCTTGTATGCTCTGTGTCCCTCTGTCAGCCAACCAGACACTACCAGAGTGAAAAGCTTTTAAGCCAGTAAGCCTTGCGTCTGCGGCGTGTGTCACGTGCATTTTTTTTTTTTTAAAGAGAGCTCTTCCCGCACGCGCACCCTCGCATGGACAGACCGGTCCCATGGCGGGGACGGCTCGGGGTACTCACCAGGGGGATCCTGACCGCTGTGCTGAAGGCTGATGGTCCCCCCAAAACCCATACTGGTGGCCTGACAGAGCGGAGAAGGAGCAATGCTGTCCGCAAGAAGCTTTGCTGACACTGAGCATAAACACAGGGGAGGCATGGAATGTTATATGCCAGGTATGTTACATTTTTACACCCTCTAGTGGCAAAACACAGGCAAGACACAGTCCACTCAAAAAAAAAGTCTATAAGTGAACCATTATGCATTCCTTAGGATCTTTCTGACTTACCACTCCCGCCGAGGGATACTGCTAGAAATCACAGACAGACCCAATCTTCACCCATCACGGCAGTCCATGTCATGACAGACCTTCAAGGACCGGGTCCCCCTTGTATATGGGGCCCACTCCCTTGGACCTATACAGCACCCTGCCAGAGCAACCCTTTGGTATAGTAAATACGTGACCAAGGTGCCGGATCCCATGGTCCAGCTCTCAAAAGAGAAGCATTACAGGCCAAAACCTCGCTCTTCTTCCTCGAGGCTTGGGTACCATCCATTTTGGCTCTTTCAGGCACTTTGAATGGTGCCGATTGCATAGCCCCTTGATCCCATCAGGGATTTCTTAGCAGAGCTCTTCTTAGCACTTCATTAACCGTAACCAACGCCTTAGACACTGGCGAAAAAACTGAGGTACTCCCAGTATGGGAGGGGTTATATAGAGGGGGACTTCCTGTCTTTTGAGTGTACCAGTGTCCATTCACCTATAGGTGGCGTATAACCCACATAGTAATTACTATGGTGCTCTGTGTCCCGTGATGTACGATAAAGAAAAGAATAAAAAGACAGATGTTGGGTAATTAATCATCAGAGAAACTTTTACTTTATTAGAACAATTCGTTATATTTTGTGTTTCTTTAAGGCTGGCCATACATTATACAATTTTCTTATTCAATTTCTGTTAGATTTACCTTCAACTATGTAGTGGGAGGGTCTGTCTGATTTCATACAAATTGAAAGGGTTTAGGTTTGACCTCATATTATATGGTTTTGGTAATCTAAAGGAAAGTTGAACAAGAACATTGTATAGTGTATGTCCAGCCTCACAGCGTAGAAATAAACACAATAAAGACAACAACATATATAAAGGAGAGCACACAGTGTGGTTTAATTAAAGAAGAACAAATTTGCTTACAGTTTGAGAGTAAAATAAAATGCTATCATAAAATAAAGCAAAAAAGAGGGAAGTAGCAGGTCATTTTTTCCATATGCCCTATTTATACATTCGTTAGCAGCAACGCATAGCTCCCAACGGTCCCTGATTTTGAGGGACTGTCCCTGATTTGGAGCAATGTTCCTCTGTCCCTCATTCCTCCTCATTTGTCCCTCATTTTGGTCTGATCTACATAGTTGTATATAAAATGCACTTTTTATCTTTCAAAAAGTGTTTCCCAGTGCTAAACCTTTTATCCAAATTCTTTTTTTTTTTAAATCTCTCTTTTCTTTATTTAGAAAATTATTCTCACAATACATACACTTATTACATTTTATCCAGTGAAACATTACATTTTTATGTCAGTCATCGTGTACATACAACTATATCCTGTTGCTATGTTTTATTTTTTCCCCTTTTCCTCCCCCATCCCACCTCCCCCCCATCCCCAGAACTACATCCATCACCTTTACTTCCTTTTATCTGATCACCACAATTCATTTCTTCCTCCACCAATGTTCTCTCCTCCCTATTTATACAACCTTTACTTAATCATACCGTTTTTTCCCTCTCTTCTCCGCCCTCCCCTCCTACCACCCCCCAGGATCTTTACATCTGGAGTCTTTCCATTACCAGTTGAGGTGGCGCAAGATCAACATCCCCCAGCCCTGGTTTCCTTATGATATCAAATTTACCCCTTTCTCCCCTTCGGCTGTACATCAGTCGCTCTCTGAGAAGCAGGGAATTTACATATGAAATCCACTGCTTCCCCGTAGGTACCGCTGGTGCCATCCAATATTTTGCAATGAGTTTTCTGGCCAGATACGTCAGTCTAGTCAGCATACTGTACATTCCTCTTGGGAACATTTCTGTGTCGATGGCTCCAAGCAAGTACACTAGAGGGTTTAGGGGGACAGATACCTGAGCTAGTCTCGTAGGACACTGGGAGACTTCCTCCCAATACCTATGAAGTTTTGGACATTTCCATATTAAATGTATAAAGTCCCCCCTATGTACTTTGCATTTTGGACACAGGGGGGAATCTCTTCCTCACCACCTATATTACTGCTCTGGTGTTCTATATGCTCTATGCAGAATAAATAGCTGTGATAGTCTATGGGATGCAGATACCGATACCACGGAAATAGAATTAAGTGCCATTTCCCACTGGTTTCCATCTATATCCCCTATATCTTCCACCCATTTGCTTCGGCATCTCAAAGAAGCATGGTCCTGGACCGAGGACAGCAATTCCATGTACATTTTTGATATTAGTCCCTTCCGGGTGTCCGCCCCAAGTACTTCCCTCAGCATAGGTGATGATGACACTGTCATAGAGTGTGTTCTTTGTTGTACCTGCAGAGCGTGACGAAGCTGGAGATATGGATAAAAGCCCTTGGGACTAAACTGGAATTCCTGACATAACTGTTCATATGTCTTCAACACCTTCCCTTCATATAGTTGTGCGAAGAACCAGATCCCCCTCTCTTTCCAGGGGGTAAAGCCCTGTAGTTCCTGTACCTCTGGGTATCTCTGATTATGCCATATTGGGGTAAAGGGCAACAAACCCTCTATCCTTAAAGCTTTCCGGATCTCCCCCCATACTCTTTTGAGAAGAACGCACGTAGGTGCCGAGCTTGGTATGCTTGGCAGATCCATTTCCATGTGGGATGCCGCCTCTAGCGCGGGAGCGGAAATGGTCACCATTTTACCTATCGGGTCCTCCCTCCCTTCCCGCCCCCACCCTGCCAACTGCTGAAACTGTGAAGCCAAAAAGTAAATTTTGGGGTGGGGTATTGCCAATCCTCCTCTATCTTTTCCATACTGCAGGGTAACTAGGCTAATCCAGCTGACTTTTTTTTCCATATTAATTCCCTCATTAGTGTGTCAATCTGTTTAAACCACTTATTGGGGATCCACATGGGGAAGTTATGGAAAACATATAGTAACTGCGGGGCCCATACCATTTTTATTAAGTTTTCCCGTCCTACTACTGACAATGGAAGCTTGCACCAGCTGTTGCATTTCGCTTTCTGTCTAACCAGCAATGGACCCAGATTCAGCTGAAGATACTCAGCCGGGTCCGGGGATACTACCACTCCCAGGTATTTAAAGCTTTTCGCTATAACAATTTGTTCTGCCCCCTCTGGTAACTGTCCCATCAGCTGGTCTATGGGCATTAAGATTGACTTTGACCAGTTAATGGTGAAACCCGAAAAACCTCCAAAGTCCCCAATTATCCCCATCACTGCCCGCAGCGATGTAGCTGAATCGCCCAGATATATAAGCGCGTCGTCCGCATATAGGCATATTTTTTCTTCCCTCTGGCCCCTGCGAAACCCTACCCCATCAAAATTGCCAGAGGCTCCACCGCCAGGGCGAACAGCAGTAGGGACAGTGGGCACCCCTGGCGGGTACCTCTGTATAGCTCAAATGGAAGGGAAACTTTATTATTAATACGTAGTCTGGCTCTGGGTTTAGAATAGAGCACCTTTACCCAGTTTACAAATTTGTCCTCCAATCCAAACCTTTCCAGAATCTCCACGAGGTAGGGCCACTCCACACTATCAAACGCTTTTGCGGCGTCCAGTGACAGAATGGCCCTATCCCCCGGATTATCCACCGGTACCTGTAAATTCATATATAATCGCCTAATGTTGTCAGCCGTAGAATGTGTAGGTATGAAGCCAGACTGATCATGATGGACCAGCCTGTCAATTACCTGGGATAGCCTCTTAGCCAAAACGCTGGCCAGAAGCTTAACATCCACATTCAATATGGAGATCGGACGATAGGAGTCCAACAGAAGCTTATCCTTCCCCGGTTTTGGGAGTACTATTATTATTGCCTCCTGCATACTGTCTGGTAGGCTACCTATTTCCGCTGCCTCAGTTAGAGCCTGCAATAGGGGCGGTAGGAGGTCCTCCCCGTAACGGGAGTACACCTCTGCCGGTAACCCATCCGGGCCTGGGGATTTGTGATGTGGTGCCCCCTCCAATGCCTCCGTCAGTTCTCTGAGTGTAACTGGGGAATTTAACATTTCCCTATCAACCTCAGAGAGCTGCGGGAAAGGGCATGCTTGTAAAAACAGAGCCAGGTCAGTTGGAGTGTAACTAGTTTTAGAGGAGTATAAATCCTTATTGAACCGCTGAAAATTATCCAAAATATCAGAGCTAAGAGTATAATTCTCCCCAGATTCTGCCCCTATAGCAGAGATGTTAGTGGATTCCCGCTGCCCTCTAGCTATGAGGGCAAGGAGGCGACCAGTATTTTCACCCCCTCAAAATAACTCTGCTGCTGGAAATATCTCCTCTTTGCTGCGGTCAGTAAAACCGAATTGTACATGGATTGCGCCTCCGTCCAGGAATCATGGTTAGACTGAGAGGGGTCAGCTACCAGGGCCTGTTCTCTCGCTTTCATTTCATCCCTTACCCTATTTTCCCATTCCCTTAAACGAGTTTTAATTCCCGTTATCTCTCTGATAAGGCATCCCCTTAACCACTTCTCTACTGTGCACGAAAACCCCCTTCCTGCCCAAGCCATTTTTCAGCTTTCAGCGCTGTCACACTTTGAATGACAATTGCGTGGTCGTGCGACGTGGCTCCCAAACGAAATTTGTGTCCTTTTTTTCCCACAAATAGAGCTTTCTTTTGGTGGTATTTGATCACCTCTGCGGTTTTTATTTTTTGCGCTATAAACAAAAGAAGAGCGTCCAGTTTGGAAAAAAAACACTATTTTTTACTTTTTGCTATAATAAATACCTATTTTTTTTTTTAAATAAAATTTTCCTCAGTTTAGGCCGATACGTATTCTTCTACATATTTTTGGTAAAAAAAAAAATCGCAATAAGCGAGTATTGATTGGTTTGCGCAAAAGTTATTGCGTGTACAAAATAGGGGATAGATTTATAGCATTTTTATTTTTTATTTTTTTTATTAGTAATGGCGGCGATCTGCGATTTTTTTATTGTGACTGCGATATTGCGGCGGACACATCGGACACTTTTGACACATTTTTGGGACCATTCACGTTTATACAGCGATCCCTGCTATAAAAATGCATTGATTACTGTATAAATGTGATTGGCAGGGAAGGGGTTAACCACTAGGGGGCGGGAAGGGGTTAAATATGTTCCCTCTATGTGTTCTTACTGTGGGGGGAGGGGACTGACTGGGGGAGGTGACCGATGGTTGTCCCTATGTACAAGGGACACACCATCGGTCCCCTTTCCCTCACAGGACGTGGATCTCTGTGTTTACACACAGAGATCCACTTTCCTGCTCGTTTCCCGGGCAATCGCGGGTGCCCGGCGGCAATCGCGGCCGCCGGGCACGCGCACCGGGGCCTTGTGAACGCGGCGCGCTTGCGCCTGCTGGCGGCGAGCGCGCGCCTCCTAGCTCGTTTTAAAGGGAGGACGTCATATGACGTCCTCCCAGAACGAGAGTATCCTCCGCCCGCCGTCAATTGACAGTGGGCGGGGGACAAGTGGTTAAAAATGCCTTAAGTATATCCCATACTACCACTGCACTAGCGGATCCCCTGTTAAAGTGCAAAAATTCCCGTATTGCCCCTTTGTTCTATCCGGAGACGGGAACAGGGTTAACCAAAAAGGGTTCACTTTCCACAGTGGGCGGCCCGATGCGACAGTAGCATCCAGCCGTACCCAAAATGGGGAGTGATCAGATAACAGGCGCGGCTCATAGGCCGAGTCCCTTACCCGCTGCATAAGTGCCTCATTCCCCAGACCCAGGTCAATACGGGAGAGTCCATCATGTGTGGAGGAGTGGCATGAATAGCTTCTGTCCTCTGCATGTCTCTCTCGCCAGACATCATGGAGTCCTAGTTTCCGAAAGTAGGGAGGCAAAGGCCGTCTTACCAGTTATCTGCCTTGCCACTCTTGGTGTCAAAGACATTCTATCCAGATATGTGTCCAGGATATTATTAAAGTCTCCCAATGCTAATGTTTGATTAAAAAAGAACAAATTTGCTTACAGTTTGAGAGTAAAATAAAATGCTATCATAAAATAAAGCAAAAAAGAGGGAAGTAGCAGGTAATTTTTTCCATATACCCTATTTATACATTTGTTAGCAGCAATGCATAGCTCCCAACGGTCCCTGATTTTGAGGGACTGTCCCTGATTTGGAGCAATGTTCCTTTGTCCCTCATTTTGGTCTGATCTATATAGTTGTATATAAAATGCACTTTTTATCTTTCAAAAAGTGTTTCCCAGGGCTAAACCTTTTATCCAAATTCTAAATTACTGCATTTGTACATTTTAAAAGACAATATAAAGGAATAGTAAGGGTAAAAAAAAAGCACTTGTGGATTTAATTAACCTTTTCCTTTGGTTAATTCTCCTTTTAAGTGGGTGTGGCAGGAGGCGTGTCATATGCCTACATGCGTTTGATAGTAGGTGTCCCTCATTCCTATCTCAAAATGTTGGGAGGCATGGCAATGTACTGTAAGTTGTTAATGCCGAATAGCAAATGGGCAAACTGCCTATGTGCATGAGTCCAAAGTGTGTATATTCTAGATGTTAATTCTGTGACAGGAACAAAATAAAAATAAGCAATAAACACCTTTCTATAAACACATCTAGTGTGGGTGTCATACAGCCATTGTGCAATTCTGTAAAGTGCCGTCTCCAAGCAATACTTCCAATATCAGTGATGGGGTGCTAGCATGGGATCTCTCAGCCACTCATTCCAAATGTTTTCAAATGTCAAATTTGTGTGCTCTGCCTCCTCACTGGTAGTCAGCCTTTTTAGATATAGTATCAATTTCACCTTGTCCATCCAGTAAGGCAGTGTAGTGGGCTGGGGACAACCAAAGATGTTCAATAGTTTTTCCAGCCAGATACAGAGATTGTGTTTCCTAAAATGCCCAGTAATGGGCTTGGGGAAAATTGTATCCCAATGGCCCAGTTACAGTTAATAGCATCAAACATTTCCTGTCAATATCTTACTAATTTTGGATGCTTCCAGAACATGTGTAATAAATCTTCCTGTCCAGTGGTAGAACGGGGACAAAGTGGGAATTTGATGTTTCCAATATACTCTTTGTATTAACTTGCAAAACAGCAAGGCAGTCGCAGTGTTTTTTGCAAGTAGCATAGCATATATGTAAGAATTTAGGCCTCTCCTACTGTAGGCCTATACTACTGTACGTTTGTGCTATCATGTTTAGATTCACATGTTTTCCTTCGCAACTGAGAGTGTGACAAAGCTGTAGGTATCCAAAGAACATATGTTTTGGTAAGGAATATTCAGTTTTACAATATTCAGAATTGTTGGAAGGGATTTGCAGTCAATAGTATAAAGCTGGTGCAGGTGGGTAACTCCTGCCTTTTTCTATAGGTAAGATCCTTCCAAAGAAATCAAACCTGGTAATTTAGGTATTATTCCATAACAGGATGGGCTTGTTAAAGCTATGATATGTGTTTCGTAGCTTGCCATGTTATTACGCTATTTCCTGTGCTGTTCAAATGGTTCTCATTAACGTATAACGAAAGGCAAAAAAAAATATTTCGTTTTGGATACAGTACAGAGGGATTAGAACACTTATCAGTGCCCCCATTAAAAAGAGTCACCCTCTCTATTTGTCCATTGAAGGTGAAAGTAAATAGAAAATCCCAAATTGTTGTTTGTTCACAGAAAAGTAATAGAGAGGAAATCTTCCAATGGGGTCACTAGTTCTGGTGACCCAAGGAATTCCCTTAATCTGCAGGGAATTCTTCTCCCTTCCTGTTTGGCTATGGGACAGGAAGTTACGGATGGCAAAAATAAATAAAAAATCTGACAGGTTATAACCCTCCCATGCTCTATCCAAAAAAAGTTTTGCCTATAGTTCTACTTTAATTTAAACCAGGAAATACTGTACCTGGCGACTAAATAATAAATAAATATCTCAGAATATTTGAACAGCACAGGAAATCGCATAATAACTAATAATATTTTTTTTTGCCCTTATTCAGACAAAACGATTGTACATGCAACTTCACTGAATGTACAGTGAAACATCGGATTGTGAGTGACGCGGTTAACGAGCGTTTCGCAATACGAGCACTGTATTTTTAAAAATCCTGACTCGGTTTGCGAGTGTTGTCTCGCAAAATGAGCAGGATTCAAGCCACTGTGTTGTGCAGTACCGCGTTTGGCCTGAGGTAGAGGGCGCCGGAGCCGATCGGAGCCGCTCGGAAATGCTTGGAAAATCTTGGAAATACACCGTTCCCAAGCCTTTCCGAGTTCAGCTGAGCCGTCCTCGGGCCTTTCCGAAGCTCTCCGGTGCCCCCGCACCTCTGGCCACATGCGGTATTGCATGCCATTGAAGTCAATGCGGAACAAATTATTTTTGTTTCTATTGACTTCTATGGGGAAACTCACTTTGATATGCAAGTGCTTTAGAATACGAGCATTCTCCTGGAACGGATTATGCTCGTAATCCAAGGTTCCACTGTATTTCTTTATTTACCACAGAAATTTTTAAAAAACAACACCATCATAGGAACACTTATGCCGCATACACACGATCGAACATTCCGACAACAAAACCGTGGATGTTTTTCCGACAGATGTTGGCTCAAACTTGTCTTGCATACACACGGTCACACAAATGTTGTAGAAAAACGTCAAGAACGCGGTGACGTACAAGACGTACGACGAGCCGAGAAAATAAAGTTCAATAGCCAGTGCGGCTCTTCTGCTTTATTCTGAGCATGCGTGGAATTTTGTGCATCGAAATTGTGTACACACGGTCGGAATTTCCGACAACAAGTTTTTTGTTGCAAAATTTGAGACCCAGCTCTCAAATTTTTTGTTGTCGGAAATTCCGACAGCAAATGTCCAATGGAGCCTAAACACGGTCGGAATTTCTGACAACAAGCTCCCATCGGACATTTGTTGTCGGAAATTCCGAGCGTGTGTACGATTAGCCATATTGATTGTCCTGTGAATAAATCTGCATTACTCCAGTTGGAAAGATAAAGGCCGACATTCTACTTTCTTTCCTTTTAATTCCTGTAACAGTAAATCTGAGCCCAAAAAGGAAAAGAAAAAGGACAAAGAAAAGAAGAAAGATAAAGAAAAAGGTGCAAAAGACAAAAAGGAAAAAGAAAATAAAGATAATGGAAAAGAAAAGGATAAAAAAGCACCTGAGAAAGAGAAAGAAAAGACTGATAAAGACAAAGATAAGGATAAAGACAAAGATAAGGACAAAGACCTAGACAAAAAAGACCAGTAAGTTCTTAGTCACTTGGAAAATGCTCACATATATTACCTCCCCATCTTCATAATAAAGACTTTAAAGACAATCTATGAAAATCAACTATTTCCCTTTCAAAAATTTCCTTTTGGGATTAATAAATTATTCTGAATCTTAATGATCTTTTTTATATTGCAGTTCTGTCCCCTACAGAACAAAGCACGTACAGGCAGTCCCCGAGTTACAAACACAATAAGGACTGTAGGTTTGTTCGTAAGTCGAAGTTGTTCGTAAGTCGCAACACTGCATTTGTAAGTGTAACTTCTGGGCGGAACACTGCATTCGTAAGTGTAACTTCCACCTGTGCATGGATGTGGGACGTTCCGGGCGCTTTTATGTTATCTGGGGCTCTTCTGGCCATGTAGTACTGCAGTGTGGGATGTGTCCAGAGGTGTTTGGACGTATCTAGGACCAGCGTGGAGCACAAGTGGCTGGCATTTGAGGCCACTCGTAAGTAGGAGTCGTTCGTAACCCGGGTGTTCGTAACTCGGGGACTGCCTGTATAGCAATTTTTTCCGTGGTGTTTTCCAACAATAGTCATGAGGTCTGACCTGCTCTCCCTCCCATTATACCATGGATGATCTGACAACAGCTTTGAAGGAGATGGCTGATTCATAACCGCAACTTGTCCTGGCTGTCAGCAATTTCCCAAGACAAGAAACAGCAAAAGCAATGCAGGGGCTGACACATCCCCTTTCCTTTACATTGAGGTTGCTTATCTTGGATATGTGCTCACAGCCAAGACAAGCTGCATCTATGAATCAGCTGTCTCCTTCAAAGCTGTTGTGGGATCAGCCGGGGTAAAAGGAGTGGGGGATATAAAATCTATACAGTATATATAAAAAAAAAAAAAAAATGAGTGCAGCCTCAATGGACAGCAGGATCTTGTTTTGCCAGCAGCACTGCGGTGGGGGGGGGGGGGGGTCACAACACAGGGGGGAAGCCCGGGCAGTAGGGGGAATAGGCACAACACAGAGTGATTAGGGTGTGCCCAGCCACATCTGGCACACCCCCTGCGCATGCCTATGGGCCTATGGGCCTAGGGCGCACTGCTGCCTAGGGGCGCCCGGACACTGGTGTACCTACTCTCTTCTCTCTGCAATAAGCAACTAAGTCTCAGCATCAGCAGGCAGCCGACGCTCCATTCGCACATAATGTCAGAGGCGCAGTGGCGGCGGAGGAATGTTTGTGTCCCAATTCCCGAAGGAATGGAAGCAAGCAAACATTCATTGATGGACACTAGTAGGCTGCATTGATGGGCACTAGTGAGGCTGTATTGATGGGCGCTGGTGAGGCTGCATTCGATGGGCGCTTCTTCATTAAAAAGGTGGGGTATACATGGACAGGACAAAGGGGGAGGAGTCAGGAGTGAAGCAGGGGGGGGGTGCGGCAAAATGAGGTTTTGCCTAGGGTGTCAAAAATCCTTGCACCAACCCTGAACCTAGGAATGTTCACTCCTCCAAACTGACACCCATGAATTAAGGCTTTCTGATATTTGCAAAAAACCTATGAAAAGCCAGCCCACTATTTGCACAGATAGTATGTATCTAAACCTAAACTAAGATATGTAATAAAAATGCAAAGGTTTTATTTAACCATTTTAGCATGTTGATAAGAGAGGAGGGAGCAACCAGAGAAGGTTTAATATAAGCAGATTAAATGTCAGTTTTAAAGTTAATTGAATTGTTTGTTTTAACTAAGGCCCCATGCACACGAGACGCTGTTAAACGCGCGTTCAGAGGCAGCTGGACACTTTTTTCAACTGCCCCTGAACCCATTAAATATTATCCTATGTGACCATGCACACTGTGTCATTTATTGCCGTTTATATGCGTTTAACCTCGTTCTTCCAGAAGCAAAAAAATGGGTTCAGACGCAAAAGTTTTCCACGTTTCAGACGCTACACGCGGGTACCGGCGTTTTGCCGCGTTTTCATTTATAAGCGTTTTTAAAGGTAACCCCTTTTTTTACATTAGAAATCTCAAAAATGATGGCAAATGATGAAAAACTATTAAAAACTATAAAAAAAAAATGTAATTGCTTACATTGCATTGTGGACAATCCACAACTTGTGGCAGATGACGTGGCAAGTGGACAATCCACAACTTGTGGCAGGTAACGTGGCAAGTGGACAATCCACAACTTGTGGCAGGTGACGTTGCCAGGTGACGTTGCCAGGTGATGTGGGCAGTGGACAATCCACAACTTGTGGCAGGTGACGTGGCCAGGTGACGTGGCAAGTGGACAATCCACAACTTGTGGCAGGTGACGTGGCAGGTGATGTGGCCAGGTGACGTGGCCAGTGGACAATCCACAACTTGTGGCAGGTGACATGGCAGGTGACGTGGCCAGGTGACATGGCACGTGACGTGGCCAGGTGATGTGGCAAGTGGACAATCCACAACTTGTGGCAAGTGACGTGGCCAGGTGATGTGGCAGGTGACGTGGCCAGGTGATGTGGCAGGTGACGTGGCAAGTGGACAATTCACAACTTGTGGCAGGTGACGTGGCCAGGTGACGTGTCCGGTGACGTGGCAAGTGGACAATCCACAGCTTGTGGCAGGTGATGTGGCAAGTGATACGCTAAATACAAGTACACTGCTGCTCTCTCAGCTGCTGCTACTCACTCTGGTCTCACAAAATGGCTGAAATGGTTAAATAATACTGTTTTTTGAGCTTAGGGAGGGTCTTATGATGTTTCCTAACTAAACGCTTATAGACGCAAACGCTGTAAAACGCTGCTAAACGCAGCTGCAATCGCGGCAAAATGGGCATTTTTTAAGCGCCGGTTTCAGCCTTTAAAAACGTGTGTTCAGCAGAGTTTGCACCGGCGTCTCGTGTGCATGGGGCCTAAATGTGCCACTTTCCTGTTTGCTCACCTAAGATCAGAAGATGTTTGGACGTTTAATAGATGTACCAATTCTCTTTTTTCTCTCCAGGCCAAAGAAAGAAGTCTATGTTATTGACCCAGCAGGGAATGCTTATTACAATTGGCTATTTTGCATTACAATGCCAGTAATGTACAACTGGACCATGATTATTGCAAGGTGACCTTCTATTTTGCTATTCAATCTTTTCTACTCACTGCTGAGAAAATAGTTTCAATGCCTGTTATCGGAAACCCTACGTTTATCTACAAAGCACATTTCCTAGCAAAATCATTTTTTTAAATGTCTTTGTATCAGTCAGCCTTTGCAAATAATCTGTACACTCTGCTATGTGCCCTTAAAACAATGGGCAGATACATAAAGAATAGTATGTCTTTAAGTTCACTCTGCAGATTGGGACCCCTCACTACACACTTACCCATGGGGCAGAAAATATGAGCGTATACCAAACATGATTACCTTTGGTTGTATCCTCAGATAAAAGCCCTATTGCTGGACTACAAAGTAGGTTCTTAAACCATAAGGCACAATTGTTGTCCTGGCCCTTGACACTCATCTAAACAACTGAGCTACGTTTGAATGAAAGATGGCCATAAAAAGCTTCTCTTAGCCTTTATTAATATTACATTTAAATTATTTTTTTTCTGTAGTCACTAGCACGCAATAATGGGATGTCATCTGTCCAAATCAAATACTACAATGTAAACATATGAGTAAACAGACATGGTAAACCTTCCTACCTCCACCTTGTGTTTTTCACCTGCATAGGATGTGCATTGATCATGCAGGTTCATGGGGTCATTTGTTGCCCTGTTTGCACAGCCTATAGTAGAGTAAATCTTCCCATTGCTGTGTCAGCAGTTTCTGTTTGTATTGAAACATGAGGCATGCGGCATGGCGCTGCACAGGTTAATGCATGACCTCTGTTTGTAGTGTGAGAACTGATACTTACTGTAAAGAAACCATATATCCCACAATACCTGGGTCTCTCAGTCTAGTGCTCCTGCAGGTGAGAGCTAGCTACCAGTATTTAGATCTGACACAGACACAAACAGACAGAGAATTCGCAGACACAGAGAGCTCACTCATGCAGCTAGATAGAAGGGACAGTTTCCCCAGTGGGGCTTTGGACAGCTAGATCACATGTGTCAAACACAAGGTCCGGGGGGCCATGTGGCCCTCGCACCTCTCCTGCAGCTGCAGCACCCCCCATCTCCACCCCACCTTCTCTTAGCATTTGGCAGCAGAGCAGAGGACAAAACTCCTCCACCAGACTCTGCGATTCTCAGTGCAGTCGCATGGTAGGGGGCTTTTCACATCTGATGTAAGGGGGTTGGAGTGCTCTGGACAGCTAGTCTTACAGATACAACCAGCCCTATAAGGGACACCTTAATGCCCTTTGAAGGCCCACAATGAAATTGAGTTTGACACCCCTGAGCTAGATGATGTGTTCTATTAAATTAGCACTCCCACATTTGTGATGCAAAACAGAGGGGATGGCAAGGCATGCATTGGACGCTGTGTGACCCGGAATAGAAAGTTGTGTTGTTCCCTTGGTGCATAGGGACCAGCTACCTGAAGCATTGCATGGACATAAGGGAAGCCATGACACTACAAACTGCAGCCACATGTGAGCCCATCATTACAAGGTAAGGCAAAGCAACAGCACAGGGAATATACACTGCTACCTAGTTATCACAATGAAAACATTTAAAATTGTACAATTCCAAGGCAAACCTGAACTTCTATGCATCACAGGTTTGTTTACCATGTTGTATGCATGTATAAAACCCGCACCTTGAAACTCATGACTGGAAAAAAACTAAAAATAGCTGCCTTTTTACCCACTGTAATCGGCTTCTCACATTCCTGTTTTTAAGGCATTCTCTGCCTGGCTATTTAAGGGGGTACCCCAACACAACTCTATGTAGCATCACCGAGTGCAGCTGCAGTGATCCCCACCTTGGCCTGTAGGTTTCATTGAATGCTACAACGAGCTGTTTTGAGTGTTCTTTTAGGCTGCTTTTTCTAAATGCTGTCCAAAGGATCTCAAGAACACAAGATCCTTCTGAAATGTTTTTCACTGGGCTCAGCGAAAGAGCCAAGGGTGTGCTCACAGTGGCACTGCTGCATGTGGCTTGCACTGAACCTTATATGCATGTTGTCTTCCATGATTATTTCCTTCTCTCTTCCACTTGGCTCCTCTCCTCTTTACGCCTCCTCCTTCTTCTTCTTCTTTGAGTCCACGGGATTTGCGATTGGGGACCTTATCTTGTCTTTTTTCTCCCCACCATGACGCTGAATTGGCTATCCCTGAATGTCCAGGGTATGAACTCCCCCTCAAAAGAGAGTGAAGGTCTTCAAATATCTCAAGAACCAGCAGATAGATATAGCCTGTCTGCAAAAGACCCATTTCTCATCCTCCTCCTGACCCAAATATTTTGATGCCCAGTATCTTCAGGTTTTTTTTGGGCTAATGACCCACTAAACAAAGTGAAGTGCTCATATTATTTCGCAAATCTGTTCCCTTCAGTTGCAATAAACAGCCAATCAAAGTGTCAGGTATCTCCTGCTCCAAGGCACCATTCAGGACACAGAGGTTACCATCATGACTTATTATGCACCTAATATAAGTCCAGGGCCCTTCCTGACCCATATTTGCTCTTTGTTGACTTCTCACCAACGGGGTGCCCTTCTTTTAGCGGGGGACTCGAATGTGGCATTAAACCCTGCCTTGGACAAACATCCCTCGGAACGCACTGCTCCATCACTTGATGCCAAAAAGTTTTCTCATTCTCTACATTCTCATGATCTGGTCGATCTCTGGAGAGAGCTACAACCCCTGGGTAAAGATTTCACATATTATTCTCATCCCTATCATTCTCACGCTAGAATTGATCATATGTTTATGTTTCAGAAACATCTTCCCCTAGTTGTATCTACATCTATCCTAGTTGCCCCATGGTCAGATCATGATCCTGTTCTGGTAGTTTGTCATTCTATCCTTTGCAAACCTCTACACTCCCCGTGTTATGAACGTTTTGCTTTTGTCTCCTAAGGAGATCCAGGCAGACATTATGAAATGTTCTGTCTCAACTAGGGCCGAAACAACTAATCGATTAATCGACAACTAATCGATTATGAAATTAATCGATTACAATTTTCATAATTGATTAATCGGCCAGTAACATAATGAGGTTAAAAAAATAAACTAAAATTAATTAACCCTTTATAGTACAAAAAGAGCAAATTGCTACTGTAAATATTACTTTCACTGTCCCACAGTAAAAAATTAACCCCTTACAGTAGCGATTATTTGCTCTTTTTGTACTAATTTTAGTTTTTTTAACCCCATGTTACTTAACATCTCAGGCCTGAGTCACACCTCCGTGTTTTTTGGTGCTTTTTGCAGAAACACACTACAGTTCATTTACATGGTTTCTATGGGACACGTTCACATCCATGATTTTTTCAGCTGCTGCGTATTTGGAAAGGGCAAGGACTTTTTTTAACGCAAAACGGTGCTGTTTTAGTTTTTGGGTTTAATATACTTCAATGGAGAAGCTGAAGAAAAGCATGTAATGTGTTTTTGCTGCAATTTGTGTTTTGTAATCTGCCCAACAACAAATTGGCCAAAAAAAAAAAATTTTTAAATGCAAATCGCAGCAAAATTAACTTTTTTTTTTTACGGTAATTAACCGATTAGTCGATTAATCGAAACAATAATCGGCCAACTAATCGATTATGAAAATAATCGTTAGTTGCAGCCCTAGTCCCAACAAAGGATCGGTCTCCTTTCCTGACCCCATGGGAGTCATATAAAGCAGTTCTTAGGGGCCACATTATTCAGCTTGCAGTGAAACGTAAACAGAGCACCAACTGACACAATGTAACTTAGAGGCCCACCTAGAGTCGCTTTCCACAACATTTAAACAGTCCCCTACTCCTGCTAATCGCAAGCTTTTGGATCAGGTCCGTACGGATCTGGACTTATGTCTCACAGATGGAGTGGGACGCACTCTGCGCTGGTCTCACCAGAAATGGTATGCCAAGGCGCATAAGCCGAATGCAATGTCGGCCAACAGGTTACGCACTTTTACTCCTAAATTTACTCCCATCACCTTACATACTCACCATAATGTTCTTACTAATAATCCAGTGCGGACGAATGGCAGTGAATTTTGTCACCGTTTTACTATCTTATACTCGGCCCCTAATCAGACAAATAGCCAGGATATTAATACTTTCTTGAATCGTTTATCACTTCCTACGCTATAGCTCAGACGTCTCTTATAGAAAGAGATATACTGTACAAGTATCCAAAGTTCTTCAATGTATTAAGGATTTAAAAATGGTCAGACAACCGGGCCCGGATGGCTTTACGGCACTTTATTATAGGAAGTTCTCAGACGTTTTAGCTCCTTATTTGACAGCTATGTACTTCAAACCTTTTGACCGCTAACATAGTGATGCTCCCGAAACCCGACCGTGATCATTCATCCTGGGCCAACTTTAGGCCCATTTCTCTTATTAATATAGATATGAAAATCCTGACCAAAATCTTAGCTGATCGCTTAAATTCCTTTCTACCTCCATTGATCCAAAAAGATGAAGTTGGTTTTGTTCTGCAATGACAGGCAGGAGACGCCATCAGACGAATTATACAGCTGCAACATATAACTCATAGTCGTTCTCTAGCAACCATGCTTTTATCTCTCGATGTGAACAAGACATTTAACACTTTGTCATGGCCTTACCTTATGACCATACTCTTCCATTATGGTTTCGGTGTTTCATTCCTGAGATAGATAACGGCGTTATATGATTTCCCTCAGGCTAAAATTAAATACTACAGGTTTGATTAATCTCTTTGCCCCATCAGGAGGAGTACCTGTCAAGGCTGCCCACTCTCTCTGCTCTTATTTATCTTGGCTCTGGAACCCCTGGTGGAGGCGATTCGCTCTCATTTAGATATAAAAGGCATTGAGGTCGCTGGTTCATCCATAAGATATCACTATTTGCTGATGATAGCTTGATGACTTTAACTTCCCCTGGGGTCTCCCTGCCTAATTTGCTATCCCTTCTAGACACTTTGGTGTCCCTCTCAGGACTTCATGTCAACCCTACTAAATCTAAAGCAATGTCAATTAACATCTCTCCCTCTGAACTGACAGCTTTGAAAACTGTTTTCCCATTTCATTGGCTTTCCTCTTTGGGAATTCGTCTTACTCCAACGTATGAAGGATTATATCAGGTACATTTTCCACCTTTGTTCAGAAAATTAACTGACATGCTGTGCTCCTGGACCCATTTCCCATCGTCCTGGCTTGGTAGGATAGCTGCAGTCCGTATGTCTTACCTCTCAAAATTGCTTTATTTTTTTTAGTTCTACCAGTATCAGTCCCCTTACATATTTTACATATACATCAACGTAAGCTTTTGAAGTTTATCTAGGGACCCACTCGACCTCGAATCAGTAAGCAGATTTTGTATGCCCGTAGGATATATGGTGGCTTTTCAGTCCCCAACTTACAAGCTTTTTATACAGCAGAGAGTATAGCCCCATTATCCCACCTCCACCAAACGTATCAAATGCCACTTTGGGCCACTATTGATCTTGTAGATTCTTATCCTATACCTATCTCTTCTCTACCCTGGCTCCCCACTATTCATCGCCTGACCACATTAGGACCATGCCTAATTGATTCCCTTCACCTGTGGGACTTGATTAAATTTTCCATGGGCTTGGACTCACCCCATCTCCCTCTTCTTCACTGTCCGTTATTCCCACCGGGTTGCGAAAACCCTAAACAGTTTTCCTGGTGGACCAACAATGAATTTCTCGATATTCACTCCCTGTTTACCCCTACCAGTTTAATAACATTTGATGCCTTCTCATGATATTCCCCTGCGAGAACACTATAGCTACCTACAATTTAGGGATTTTCTTCAGCAGCTTCTAAAGTTCTGACCTACCCCATACACTTTGATCCCTTTTGAGAGCCTCTGTAGAGCCCGACCTCACTCCCTGGGCCAGATGTCATTGATCTACTCATCGGTAATCTCCTCTAAAAATCTCAGTTCACTCTTCAATGGGAGAGTGAACTGGGAGGGCAGTTGGATCTGGAGGATTGGCAAATAGCACTTTCTAAGTGTTCAAAACATGTTCTTATATTAGAGAATGCTTACAAAATATTATATAGGTGGTACTACACACTGGCTAGGCTGGCCCATTTTATTCTAACCTATTCTCCTCTCTGCTTCCAAGGATGTTCACAGGAAGGCACTATGGCACACATTTGATGGTCTTGTCCAAAGGTATGCAGGTTATGGGTCAGTCTACACTCTTCTCCACAACTTATTTCATATCATTCTCAAAGGGGCCCTTTACAAAGCTCTTTGTAAATCGATTACAGAATTGCATCGTCCAGAGCGTCAACTAGTTCTGCATCTTTTTACTGCTCCCTGCTATTGCTGGCTTGCATCTGGAATTTGTGAACATAAGTGGAATTTTGAACTAAAGTGGAGAGTTAATAACCAGGAGTTGAAAATAGGTGTTGAGACAGGAGTCTTCTAACCTGTTAGTAACATCTTAAACTTCCTATAAGTAATTTATATTGTAACTGGGAAATGAGTGCTAGCAGGGTTGAAGGTTTTTCTCAGTGCACAGTGTGCCACATGTATGCAAAATTGGTGCAACAGCTCTAGAATGGATACCGCTGTGACAGATGTGAGCGGGTTCCCCTTCTGGAAGCTCGCGTTAGAGATCTGGAGGAGCATGTTGCAACACTGGGCAGAAAGGACAATCTTGAAAGGGGTCCTCTGCTCGCTGAGCAGGTTGTCGGTAGGGTTAATGTTGAGGGTTGAGGGGCAAGTCAGGATTATCAGGTAGGAAGATGGGTTAATGTAGTTAGAGGGAGTGGAAGTGGCTCACAAAGGAAGGCCAGTCCTGTATTTGTGAATCAAAACAAATTTGCCAAGTTGGGTGAAGATGTGGAGGTGGCAAACACAGAGGTGGCAGACCTAGATGTCACTGCTACCCCTAACAGCTGGGAGAGCAGCCCATCTAGTAGAGGCGGTGAGGGGAGTGCAGGTAGGCCTAGACAGTTGGTGATAATAGGGGATTCTATAATCAGAAGGACTGATAGAATAATTTGTCGCCAGGATTGCCTCAACCGAATGTTTTGCTGTCTCCCTTGTGCTGGGGTTCGGCATGTGGTGGACCGGGTTGATAAATTACTGGGAGGGGCTGGGCATGACCCAGATGTCTTGGTCCACGTTGGAACCAATCACAGAATACATGGAAGGTGGAGGCTCCTTAAGAATCAATTTAAAGAACTAGGTCTACCAGGGAAAATTTATAAAACATATGGAAAGGTGCTACTACCCGACCTTTTTTCAGTTTTCAACCATGCCTTCGAAGTGGGGTCCTTGCCCCCCTCGATAAACGAAGCAGTGATCATCTCTATTTTGAAACCAGGTAAAGATCCAACTAAGCCTGATGCATATCGTCCAATTTCGCATTTGACATCTGATGTCAAACTTTTGGCAAAAATACTGGCAATTAGACTCTCAAAGTACATTGGCAAATTAATACACCAGGATCAGTCGGAATTCCTCCCGAATAGATGAGCAGCTAATAATATTAGACGGTTGTTTCTAAATTTACAACTACCCATAGACAATACAGGGAATAGAGCTATTGTATCTTTAGACGCATCTAAAGCTTTTGACAGTATAGAGTGGGAATTCCTATGGACCTGCCTAAAACAATTTGGAATAGGACCAAGAGTTATAAGGCGGATAAAACTGTTATATAGCGCTCCGAGTGCAAGAGTACAGATTAATGGATCTGTGTCCTTGCCATTTCTGCTGGAAAGAGGGACGAGACAGGGGTGTCTCCTGTCTCCGCTCCTTATTGCAATGGCCGTGGAGCCTTTGGCGGAGGCTATTCGAGACTGCCCGGATATGGTAGGATTTCGGAGATGTGGGGTGGAGGAAAAAATAGCTCTCTTTGCAGATGATGCTTTATTATTTTTAGGAGATACATATACATCTCTGTCTACAGCCATCTCACTTATTGATACCTACGGAACATTCTCAGGGTTTAAAATCAACTGGGATAAATCAGTAATGATGCCTATTGATGTTATCGACCCAATACAAGTAGAGCTCCCACATCAGGACCACCAGATGAAGCATGTTGTATAATTTAAATATCTAGGGGTGACAATAACCCCACAGGTCAATGACTATATAGATACAAATATTCTTCCCCTTGTGGCCAGATTTAGGCAACAAGGTAAAACCTGGTGTGGCTGCCCCAATTGTTATATTTATTACATAATTGTCCAGTCTGGTTGACATTAAAATTATTTAGAACAATTGATGCTACCTTTAGACATCTTATGTGGAAATACGGAAAACCAAGAATTAAATTAGAAACCCTGCAACAAGCAAAGATAGAGGAGGAATAGCGGCCCCTAATTCAAGATTCTACTATCTGGCAGCACAACTTCAACATTGGAGTGGATGGGAGGAGATAGATAAACAAGACCCCATACAGAATATCCTAATGACTCAATTTAAACCATTACCATTGGTACAACAAATAGTATCCCACCAATTTTTTAAGAAGAGAAAAATACCAACTTTTCACTTAATCCATAGGCCAGGGATATGCAATTAGCGGACCTCCAGCTGTTGCAAAACTACAAGTCCCATCATGCCTTTGCCTCTGGGTGTCATGCTTGTGGTTGTCAGAGTCTTGCTATGCCTCATGGGAATTGTAGTTCTGCAACAGCTGGAGGTCCGCTAAGTGCATATCCTTGCCATAGGCTGTGGGAAACAATACGTATTATTACACATCATGGGGGATATACTAGACACATGCCAATATGGGACAACTATTGTTTATCTGAGCTAAATAAATTACCAGAATTGCTAGAATGGAAAAAAGCAGGATTAACATTTTTATACCAATTGTTTGAAGGAGATGTGTTTCTACCTTTTGATACTGTCACGTACCTGATGGTAGTGAGCCTGAATTGCAGGGGACGGCCTCCCTTACGGCCCCCACTCCCGGCCCCCTGGTAAGGTGACAGTTGGCACCGGAGTAAGGAGTGGCACGGTGCCTGGCAGGATCAACTGTGGTGAGGTGGTGATTCAAACACCCGGAAGCTTCCTTGCAGAATACCGGAACTGGAACGGCTAGCAGGCTGGATCGGAAGTAGCACAGCAGACTGGATCGGTCTCAGACTGGATCGGAAGAAGCACAGCAGACAGGATCAGCTAGCAGGCAGGTTCAGCTTAGCAGGCTGGATCTGGGACAGCTCAGCAGACTGGATCGGTCTCGCAGACTGGATCGGAAGAAGCACAGCAGACAGGATCAGCTAGCAGGCAGGTTCAGCTTAGCAGGCTGGATCTGAGACAGCTCAGCAGATTGGATCGGTTAAGCAAACTGGATCAGAACCAGGAACAGGGTAGTAAACAGGCCGGTTCAGATATCAGGCGGGCAGCAGAAGTACAGGGTGCAGGCAAAGGGTAGTCACAACAAGCCGGGGTCGGGTGCAGGCAGATAACAGGTTGGTCAAGGTAAGCCGGGTCTTTTAGCACAGGTATGGTCTCAGATCAGGGCTAAGCACACAACGCTGTAGAGCAGACAGCAGGGACTGTCTGTAATTGACAGGTTTAAATAGTCTCTCTGGCGCAACCCGCTGGACGCACGCGCGAACGGAGACCAGGAAGTCCGGGGCGCCTGTTTCTGGCAGGATCTCCATGACAGATACACTGAAAGATCATTTCCGATTATCAAATACTGTATATATTGGCGTATAACGCTCACTTTTTTACCCTGAAAATAGAGGGTAAACTGTGCCTGCGTGTTATACGCAGGGGACTTGGGAACGTTTTTTTCCTGGAAACTTCCCTCTTAAAGTTAGGGTGCGTGTTATACGCCTGTGCGTGTTATACGCCGATAAATACGGTAATAATTTTTATCAGTACCTTCAAATACGACATGCGTTACAAAGTCAGACTTTAACATTCCACTTACAATATAACCCATCAGAGATACTAATGAAGGCAACTTCATCACGATCCATTAAACGAGGATTAATAGGGGATCTCTACCTGATGCTGCTAAATGCGGAGACGGTAGCTGGAGAGGTAAATGGTTTTGTCCGCTGGCAAAAAGACCTGGTAGACCTTAGTGAAGAGGAATGGAAAGGGGCTATGGAGATTTTACCTGAGGTATCTATTTCACTATCGCAGCAACTGACACAGCTTTTTATAATACATAGAACACATTATACTCTGCAAAAATTATATGCCTGGGGAAAATATACCTCGCCCCTATGTCTGCGATGCTCTGTATCCAATGGATCTCTTATCCATATGCTTTGGCGCTGTTCCAAGCTCCGTAAGTATTGGGAGAAAATATTCCACTATGTCGTTCAGAAATACCATGCGCACCCAAAATAGCAATATTGGGAATAATCCCAGATGGAGCTCTACCTGTAGAGATGAACACGATGTGGACTAGATCCCTTTATTTAGCTCATAAGCTTATCTTACAAAATGGATTGATATAATGCCACCAACCCACAAACAATGGTGTAATAAGTTAAATTTTATATTAAAAAGAGAAAGACTAGCTTATAAACATAGGGGCGCTCCCCATAAATTTAATAAAATATGGTCCTATTGGCCTGATTCTAGTAACTTATTCTACTATGGTTTGTGTAGGGAGATGGGAGAGGAGATGGGGGGGGGGGGGGAATGGGGGTAGGAGATGATTTGTAATAGATCAAGAAGTAGAGATTGAAATTAAAATGGAATTATATACAGAGGTGTATGTTCATTGTTGTATTGTCCTGTTAGATGTTTTTTGTACTATAGAATGTAAATGAAAAGTTTCTTATTATTATAGTTATTATTAAGCTCTTCAAATTAGTGAAAAAATATAAATACAGTGATGTATATATATGTATACATAAACACCAAAACGTGTAAATAACAGGAAATCAACCCCTCCTCAAAATACTGAGACAGTGTTCAAAAAATGAGAATTCTCATTTTTTGAACACTGTCTCAGTATTTTGAGGAGGGGTTGATTTCCCGTTATTTACACATTTTGGTGTTTATGTATACATATATATACATCACTGTATTTATATTTTTTCACTAATTTGAGTAATTTGAGTCATTTTCACCAGTATTCTACTTTTTTCACTTACCTGTGCGCGACATTTTTTAATTTACTACTTTACTGGATATGGTTTCACATATTTTATTTGTCGCAGCCTAGCTGCCAATTAGCACGATATTTTCACTTGTTCACATTAGCGCAGTATTATTTTTATTATTGATTATTAAGCTCTTAAACTTTTGTATGTAATAAGCAATAACAAAAACAAAATAAAAATTACTTGATTTAAAAAAAAAAAACTAGGCTGCAAGTTGAGGGGAAGGACCTCCAAGGTGATATTCTCTGAAATATTGCCTTTGCCATACGCAATACAGGAAAGGCAGGGGGAGATTAGAGAGCTGAATGCATGGCTAAAGACCTGGTGTACGGAGGAGGGATTTGGGTTTCTAAAGCACTGGGCTAACTTTTCATTGGTGTGCAACCTATATGCTAAAGATGGTTTGCACTTGAATGGAAGGGGGTCTGCTGTGCTGGGGGAGAGGTTTATGCGAAGGCTGGAGGAGTATTTAAACTAGGATTGAGGGGGAGGGTGAACTAGAATTACATTGGGCAGACAGGTCAGTTAGACCTTAATGGAGGGTGGAATGGGGATAGAAGGGGGAGGGTTATGGCAGGTGACAAGAAAGTTCCCATGTTGCAAACAGCCATTGGAAATTTATTTGAATTTATTCACTCTTGAGAAGAGGAGATTAAGGGGGATATGATCAACAAGTACAAATATATAAGGGGTCCATATAGTGAACTTGGTGTTGAGTTTTTCACTTTACAGGCAACACAGAGGAAAAGGGGGTACTCTTTTTGTCTAGAGGAAAAGAGATTTCATCTCCAAATACGGAAAGGTTTCTTCACAGTGAAGGCCCGTACACACGATCGGATAACCTATGGATTTTCGTCCGATGGATTTGTCCATCGGAAATCCGATGAAACTGTTTTTCATCAATCTTGGCCACACACCATCAGTCAAAAAACCGACCGTTCCAAACGCGGTGACGTAAAACACTCCGATGAGCCGAGAAAAATGAAGTTTAATGCTTCTGAGCATGCGTCGACTTGATTCTAAGCATGCGTGGGTTTTTTAACCGATGGACTTGCCCATAGACGATCGGAAATTCCCATTGGTTTTTTATCCATCGGAAAATTTTAAAACAAGTTCTATTTTTTACAACCGATGGAAAAAAGACCGATGGGTACCATACACGATCGGTTGGTCTGATGAAAACCATCCATCGGACGGTTTTCATCAGTCAAACCGATCGTGTGTACGGGGCTTAAGAGCTGTGAAAATGGAATAGACTCCCTCCAGAGGTGGTTCTGGACAGCTCAGTAGATTGCTTTAAGAAAGGCCTGGATTCTTTCTTAAATGTACATAATATAACTGAGTACTAACATTTATAGGTAAAGTTGATCCAGGGAAAATCCAATTGCCTCTCGGGGGATCAGGAAGGAATTTTTTCCCCTGCTGTAGCAAATTGGATCATGCTTTGCTGGGGTTTTTTGCCTTCCTCTGGATCAACTGTGGGTATAGAATTTTTGGTATAGGATTGTATGAAAATTTTTATTTTATTTATTTTTATGGTTGAACTAGATGGACTTGTGTCTTTTTTCAACCTGACTAACTATGTAACTATGTAACTAAGTTAACTATTGTGATGGCATGGAAAACTCCTGTACTCAGTTTTGAGGCGGTTAAAAACCATATGAATGATATGGTAAATGAGAAGTTGACAGCTATCCTTTTGGACACGCATGGTAAATTTCTTCGGGTCTGGCAAATAATAGCTCTACATTTTTGTATTGCATTTTACTTTACATGTAAATTTATCGACCATAAGGTTTTATGTTTAGCTGCATTCAGTTCTAGGTTTGGACATTTTAGTTCTTATGCATGATGTAGTGTACCCCTGAGTCCTGATTCCCAAGAAGCCTCAAATAGTGACATTTGGATTTTTGTTGATACGGGATGCTTGTCCTTGGAATTTACAGAACTTTCTTTTTTCTTTTTTTCTGATCTGTTCTTGTTCAATATGCAATGTAACCATCTAACTGTTGAGCCTATGGGGTTGATTTACTAACGGCAAATCCACTTTTCACTACAAGTGCACTTAGAAGTGCAGTCGCTGTAGATCTGAGGGAGACATGCAAGGAAAATAAAAAACAGCATTTTTGCTTGTACATGATTGGATGATAAAATCAGCAGAGCTTCCCCCTCGTTTCAGATCTTCCCCTCAGATCTAAAGCGACTGCACTTTCAAGTGCACTTGCAGTGCAAAGTGGATTTGCCTTTAGTAAATCAACCCCTATGTGTTGGATTGATTATTATTAAAACCCTTTGTAAAAGAAAGGAGGTTTAACCTTGGAGAAGGTCGACAACTTCAAAAAACGTTTAAAGGTCTTTTCCCCCTTATAAACTGTGTAAACTAACCTTTCACATTTACTCATTAAAGGATTGTGAGAAAAAAAATGCATAATTACTGACAGAATTATAAAAGTGACAGCTTTCCGTTTGAGACAGGCCTGGTTAATTGTCTTATCCTTTGAGTACATCCTCTTGAAGCACAGTCCCTTTGTTTAGTATGCGGGTGTTCAGTAGCAATCTGTATGATATCATTACAGCCCCAGTTATGCTGACTTTTAACCTGCACTAGTATGAAATGCTGTAGGATCACATTATAGAGTATCCAAGTATTAAACATAAATTTATTAATTTTCTTGTAGGGCATGTTTTGATGAACTTCAGCAAGACTATTTGGATGTATGGTTTGTGGTAGACTACCTGTCTGATTTTATCTACATAGCAGACATGTTTGTTAGAACAAGAACAGGTATGTTTGTATGTAAATCTATGAAGCACAGTATTTGAAGTTCACAATGTAGCAAATTTTTACACATTTTTAGCAGGAAAAGTGTGTCATATTATTGTGTATGTAAACCCTAAAACTATTTTTCATCTGTCAACATGACTGAGGCTTCCTTTACACTTGCTTCAAAATTTGGAAATTGACATGCTTTTTTGAAGCACTCTGAATGTCAATCAAAGCACCTCTCATTAAATAAAATGGTCACCTTACAGTCCTGTTTACACTGTTGTGTTTGCTTTGCCTTTCTTCAAAATGATACCCCATGTCACTTGGTGCTTCAAAGTGTCTCCAAAGTCTCCATAGAAGTATATTACAATGCTCACTAACATCACCTGCAACATCGAGGCCTCTTTTCACACAGGCGCCTCCATTTGACAGACTCCGCTTGCACAGTGGGGGACCCCTCCTCTGATCCCAGCTGAGCAGGCGGATGACAGGTTCATCTCCACTCACTGTGCAGAGCAAAGACGGACAGAGTCCCGCTCTCCTCTATGGGCAAATCAGATGAAAACGGACAGCCTGTCTGTTTTCATCCTGTAGCGATACCCTCAGCTTAAGAGAGCCGCAAGTTTTGATTTGGGCCCTGAGTGCGGCTTCCCCAACCCCCCGGCTATCTGCTCTCTCACTCTGGCACAGTTGACCCACAGCAATTTCACATAAACAATCACTTATGCTTTAAATGTGGGTGTGTGGATTGATAACTCAGACTCATAGACAATGTTGTAAATAATAACTGACTTTACTGCTAGTGGTAAGATAAAAGGGAATAGCATGCATGTAACATTTGGTTCACAACACATAAGCAGGTCCCTGCAGTTGTAAATCACAATACTGTGTGTGTGTGTACCCGCCTTGGAAAGGGGACGGAACGCCACGTGGGGCAACCGTTACCTAAACACCCTGTGGTGTGATAACTAACTTATAACTATCTAACGGATCAGGCCTGATCCCTAACCATGAAACTCAGTCTTAGAAGAAACACGAATCTTCACCGGCACAGGATCTGTAAAGGTGGTGCACTTGAAGTATTCAAAACCATGTATTTGTAATCCAATAGGGGGGGGGGGGTAATTCTCCCACACCGGAGGTGTTAGGCCTCGGAAGTCTAGTAGGCACAAAGTATAAAAGTAACAGTTTAAAGATGAGCTTTCGCTCGCTCACCACTCCGGAACACTTCCCTCAGTCCGGAACTTCCACCGGCTGTGTCGGTCCTCGTCCACAGCAGCTTCTACGATCGGATCCCCGATCCAGATAACTTTAGAAGAGATGAGTCTGGATGCCACCCAGGCTCGCAAAGGGGGGGTGGAAGGCTCTTTGGTTCGCTCCACAGGCCCCAGGCTTCAGGCCTGGAACAGCACAGATCCGCACAGGTGTATCTCTCTCTGTCGCCCCGTGTCCAAAAGAGAAAGAGCTAGGCCTCGCCCCCTCCTTATATTCCTTCCCCCCGACTCCCCTCTCTCTGGAATTTCCTGTCTCTGATTAAAGGGGAACACCCCGCTACACACTCCCCCCACTAAAACTCTTTGGTCCCCAAAGATAAACATTTTAACAACATTTCTGAACCATTTTAGAGAGTGCGGAGTATGATGTTGGTACAGGGAATTGCCACCAAAACTCAGAGGTGGGATTCCCTGTCCCACAGGTCACACTGGCATGAGTGGCCTGCCTAACTGTGCCAGAGAGTGAGCTGGGGTTGCCCTCCACCAAATGAACAGTGGAAGGATTGGAGCACTCGGTACTTCTTCTAGCGGTGGTAACAGAGTCCTCTGAGCTCTTTCCCAATTGAGGGTAGGTTAACTTCATGGGAGGCCTCACGACTCTGCGAGCTCTCTGCTCCCTTGGGACTTCAGGCTCTGGTGCCACAGGC
The DNA here is from genome assembly GCA_029206835.1 of Rana muscosa. Taxonomy (NCBI): domain Eukaryota; kingdom Metazoa; phylum Chordata; class Amphibia; order Anura; family Ranidae; genus Rana; species Rana muscosa. The sequence goes on along the minus strand of CM055116.1, from coordinate 203,650,650 downwards.
TCTGTTTCAGGAACACTTTTTGACATCGTCACTGGTTCTGGGGCCTCTGTCTCTTCTTCATCTGAGTACAGGCCCAGAATATCTTCCCAGCATTCAGGCACGCCACTGGATGGAATGAACTCTGTAGCTTCTGGGTTCAGGGTCCCATCCTGCATATCCTCAGTGGGTGGAAGGTCTATGGTGGGATTTTCCGGGGTTGGGGAAGGCCATAGCCACTCCAGTTCTCCTCTCCCATCTTCACTTGATTGAGAAGCCTGTCCACCTCTAGATCGAGAGGTCTGAGACCGAGTGTTGGGTCTGGGAGTATCCAAGATGGAAACAGATTCCGGTAGGTTCCTCACTGGAGGTATCCTGACTGCTTCTTTAAGCGGGAGTAAGTGGTTTCTGTGCCAGGTCTTCAAGGGTCCCACTCTCCCCTCTGGCTTTAACTTGTACACCGGTAGTCCAGGGAGTTTCCTACAAATAACGTAAGGCTCAGACCTCCACCTATCAGCAAGTTTGTGCTTCCCTGGGATCCCTAGGTTGCGTAGCAGAACACGGTCTCCAGGCTGCAGGTCTTGCACTCGAACCTTCAAATCATAGTTCCTTTTATTTCGGGCCCCTCTTTGGTCTGAGGCCGCTTGGGCTTGTTCATAGGCCGCTTTCAAATTATACCTAAGTCTGTCTACATATCCTTTGTGGGAGGTAGCAGAGGTATAGTCTAGAGAAATGCCAAAGGCCAGATCCACTGGCAATCTTGCTTCTCTCCCAAACATGAGGCGGTAGGGAGAGTAACCCGTCACATCACTGGTGGTGCAATTGTAGGCATGCACCAAAGTGGATATGTGTTGACTCCAATGCTGCTTCTTCTCTGTCTCCAGAGTCCCAAGCATGTTTAGCAAAGTCCGGTTAAATCTCTCAGGCTGGGCATCTCCTTGTGGATGATAGGGGGTAGTCCTGGTCTTTTCCACTCCCAGGGAGTCCAGTAAGTTCCGGATCAGGCGACTCTCAAAGTCCCTTCCTTGGTCGGAGTGGATTCTCTGTGGTAATCCATAGTGGATGAAGTATTTTTCTACAAGCACCTTAGCTACAGTGGAAGCCTTCTGGTCTCTGGTGGGGAACGCCTGTGCATAACGGGTGAAATGATCGGTTACCACCAGAACATTTCCCAATCCACTCAAATCGGGTTCGAGGCAGAGAAAGTCAATGCATACCAGATCCATTGGGCCTTGACTCTGTAGGTGGCCCATTGGGGCAGCTTGATGGGGTAGAGTCTTCCTCTGGATGCATCGTGCACAGGAGTGGCAATATTCCTCCACTTCAGCCCTCATACAGGGCCAATAGAACCGGCTTCTGACAAGTTGGAAGGTTCTTTCAGCTCCCAGGTGACCATGCTGGTCATGTAAGGCAACCAGCACAGTCTCTCGGTGCTTCTCTGGGAGAAACAACTGCCATTTATCCTCGGAGTCATCAGAGGGGCCCCTTCGGTAGACCACTCCCTGATGGACCTGTAGCTTGTCTAACTCTCTCCTTAGCAGACGAGCCTCCTTGGAGGGGTGATGTCGAAGTTTCTCTGGACTCTCGTTTTCCAATGCTTCAAAGACCAATCTCCCCATGGGGTCTTCCAATTGGTCGCACCTCAGTTCCTTCTTAGACAGCTTCGGTAAGCATTCCTCTTCAAGTTGAGTCACCCTGCAGTAGTGTTTTGGGACTCCCACTGTGGTAACTCCTATCTCCTCGGCTCTGGAGCCCCCTCTGGCTTGAAATTCAGCCCCTTGACAAAGGGCTCGCACTCCGTCCGGCGCTACCTGAGTCCAGTCCCCCCAGTCATCAGCCATGGTATGAGATCTTCGGGACAGGGCATCTGCATCCCTATTTCCAGTCCCTGGTCTGTATTTAAGACTGAAGTTGAACCCAGATAATGCAGCCAGCCACCTGTGTCCTGTGGCATCCAACTTGGCAGTGGTGAATAGGTAAGTCAGAGGGTTGTTATCTGTTTTTACTGTAAACTCTGCCCCATAGAGGTAGTCTCTTAGTTTGTCCACCACTGCCCATTTGAGGGCCAAGAACTCCAACTTATGAGTGGGGTAGTTCTTCTCCGAGGGGGTCAGACTCCGACTCACATAGGCCACTGGTCGCAGTTGCTCTTCATACTCTTGGTAGAGCACTCCACCTAGGCCTTCATGACTAGCATCAACATGTAACTCGTATGGTCTGGTGGGATCAGCATAGGCCAATACTGGGGCTGTGGTGAGGCTCCTCTTCAGGGTTCTGAAGGCCTCTTCACACCTGGGGGTCCACTGATCTTGAACCGACTCCCCGGGTCTTCTGGGTCCCAAGCCATCCTCTTCCCCTTCAGTCTTGAGCAGTTCATTTAGGGGCTTGGCAATACGGGCAAACCCATCCACAAACCTCCTATAGTAGGAGCAGAAGCCCAGGAAAGATCTAAGTTCGGTGACTGTTGTGGGTCTTGGCCAGGAGGTAACTGCCTCCAACTTCTCAGGATCAGTAGCCACCCCCTTTTCAGACACTATGTGTCCCAGGTAGTTCACCGAAGACTGGTAGAACCGACACTTCTCGGGGGAAAGCTTTAGTCCCTCTTCACTAAGCCTTCTCAACACTTTCTCCAATCGGGCCTCATGTTCCTCCAAAGTTCTCCCGAAGACAATGACATCGTCCAGGTACACGAGGACTTCTATGAGGTTCATATGTCCGACAGTCTTCTCCATGAGACGTTGAAAAGTAGCTGGGGCCCCAGATAGGCCCTGAGGCATTCTATTAAACTCAAAGAACCCCACAGGAGTTATGAAAGCGGTCTTTTCTTTATCCTCTGGGTGCATGGGAATTTGATAGTACCCGCTCTTGAGGTCCATCACGCTGAACCACTTAGCTCCAGACAAACTCTGTAAGGCGTCCTCTATCCTTGGCGTGGTGTGCTGATCAGGGGTGGTCCTCCTGTTGAGAGTTCTGTAGTCAATGCAGAGCCTCAGCGACCCATTCTTCTTCCTGACCACCACTATTGGAGAGGCATAAGGGCTTCTGGACTCTCGAATCACCCCAGTCTTTTTCAGTTCTGCAAGCTGTTCCCTCAGATCCTCCAGATCTGCCAGCGGAACCCGCCTGACTCTCTCCCTGAACGGTTTGTCTTCTTGCAGGCGGATGCGGTGGGTAGCACTCCTCGCACACCCCACATCAAACTCATTTTTGGAGAAAATCTTCTCCCATCTAGTCAGCTGGGCCTTGGCTCTCTCTTTCCAGGCTCCAGGTAAATTCGGGTTCTCCATGGAAAGTTTTTCCCAAACATCTCCTTCTTCACCCGTCCCCTTTACTTCTGACCAGCTGACTGGGACAGCAGGACTCACCTGTCCCAACAGCATCCGAGCAGGGATCTCTATGGCCCTTTCTGTAGAGTTCCTCACACTCACCGGGACTCTTCCCCTGGCTTTCTTCAGGGCCTTGATTGGAATCACTTCCGGTATCACTTCCAGGCCTGAGTGATCTTCCCTTGGGTCGGATTCCAGCATGACAAAGGGACCAGGCTGCTTCCAGGTGAGCTTCACAGTGGCCCTGAGACAAGCCACCTGTCCGGGCTGCAGCACCACTCCTTCTCTCCCCAGTCTCCACACCTTCCCTATCCCCTCTCCTGGGGTCTTCTGCTCCAACACTAACCGTTGGTAGGCTGTCTTCAGCATGGGATGGATGTTTGGATCCTGATGGCTCCTCATCTTCACCAGGGGGGTCAGAAGTCTTCTCACTAGATCCGTATTGGTGCCTATGATGAGGGACATCTTGCTGGCCCCGGGTGGTCTAGGACACACAACTGCCAGGGTGTCGAACACTTCTGTCTTCCCAGCCACAGAGGGGTCGAATGTCAGCTTTATGGGCAGATAACCATCATAGGGGAACCTCTGCGTTCCCAGGCCCCATATCTCCAGTTCTTCTATCTTCTGTATAGGCAAATGGCTTAAGTGCCTATCGTAGAAGTCTCTGTACAACAAAGTCACTTGAGCTCCAGTGTCCAGGAGGGCCTTCGTATATACTTCTTCCACCTGGATAGATACAGTGGGGGACGGGCCGACCAATTCTTCTGGGTACGGCCGGGTTGAGGTCACTTTCTTCTGAGGACTTGTCTTCATCCAGTTTGTTTTTGACTTTATTCTCTCTTGAGCCCGGTATGCATTGACCTTCCCCACCCTAATGGGAGTACAAACCCGCTGAGGGATGTTATTGTCTCTTGGTTGTAGACATTCCTTCTTGGGAGTGCTAAATTTCTTCTGAGGGGTCTTGTCCCCTCTCTTTTGCTTCCTTCCATTCAGTTTGGAGCTCACTGAAAGAGATGGGCACCCGGTTGACTCCCTCACCGGGGCCCTCTGGAGTTTCCCGCCGGCTGGCGATTATCCATTTTCTTCTTCTTGGGACTGGAACACCTACTGGCAAAGTGACCACTGCCCCCGCAGTTGTAACATAGCATCTCTTCTCGGTCCTGTATGGAAGCTGGTTCTGAGGTATTCGGGAACAACTCCTTTCTTGGACTTGGTTTCTCTGCTCTTCTTTGATCTTTCTCCATCAAAGAGGTCAGCATCTCCAACACTTGGGACATTTGTGATTTCAAAGTGTCGACTTCTGCATCTCTTTCCGGGCTCTTGACTGAACTGACCAACACTGGTACAGGGGTGACACTCACTCTGGCCACCTGCTGATCTCTCTGCAGCGCCTCTTCGTCCCTAATAATTTTTATTAGATCAGAGTAGGTTAGTGACATTCCTCCTCCTGAGGTTTTCAGGTGCAGCCAGACTGGGTCTGAGCGCCGCGCTCCCCTCATGATCTGCTTCATTCGTGCTTCATCTGCATCTTTGGGCAGCATTCCCTTCTTCAGGACGATCTTGCATAACAGCCTGTTCAACCTTCTAACATACTCTGACAGTTTCTCCTCCGGCTGCTGGAAAGTATGTTCAAATTGGTAGACCATCTCTGTCACCTTCTCCAGCTGTCCAAACTCTTCCTGCAGCATGGCCAGACAATCTTGAGCTGTACAGTTTGCATTTCCAAAACGGAAGCTCTTCACCGCTTCTGCCGCGGCACCTTTCAAACTTTCTAAAACTCGTTGTCTTCTCTGTGCTTCAGGCACCTCCCATGCCTCTACTGCTTGTAATGCCTGTTCCACCCAAGTGTCAAAATCTTCCTCCCCCGCAGGGACGGGGAGCTCCCCCGAGAATGTTTTTAGTCTCCGGTAGCTAGTCTCTACGTGCACTGTGCTTGTCTTCTGACAGTTTGTTAGTAGATCCCCTAACGCCTTTATCAGTTCGGGTGATATGGCCGTGGCAGGTGCAGGCGTCACCGGAGGTGTCGCTCCGTCTTTCCTCTCTGGCGGGGTACGGGCCGCAACTGGCGGTGATCCCGTTGGTGATAGCTCTTTCTTAGTAGCGTACGCCAAACTATAAGATCTGTTATCCGGCATCCGCGCATATTTGCATTTACAAGCCTCTGGCTTCCCATCTGAATATTCCACTAGCGTATACTGGTGTGAGGTGTCTGGGTCTGACTTCATTAACCCTTCCACCGTTTCGGTCGACCATTCCTGACCCGGAATGTTAATGACCACTGACTGGCTTGGATCTGTCTTGGCTACTTCACACCACATTCTGATGTCTTTCGGGTCCATGCCGGTGAGTCTTGGCGGGCTCTCACCGCTGTCTCAGTAATCCCGGATTTACGAGCCCCCACGTGTAGCGATACCCTCAGCTTAAGAGAGCCGCAAGTTTTGATTTGGGCCCTGAGTGCGGCTTCCCCAACCCCCCGGCTATCTGCTCTCTCACTCTGGCACAGTTAACCCACAGCAATTTCACATAAACAATCACTTATGCTTTAAATGTGGGTGTGTGGATTGATAACTCAGACTCATAGACAATGTTGTAAATAATAACTGACTTTACTGCTAGTGGTAAGATAAAAGGGAATAGCATGCATGTAACATTTGGTTCACAACACATAAGCAGGTCCCTGCAGTTGTAAATCACAATACTGTGTGTGTGTGTACCCGCCTTGGAAAGGGGACGGAACGCCACGTGGGGCAACCGTTACCTAAACACCCTGTGGTGTGATAACTAACTTATAACTATCTAACGGATCAGGCCTGATCCCTAACCATGAAACTCAGTCTTAGAAGAAACACGAATCTTCACCGGCACAGGATCTGTAAAGGTGGTGCACTTGAAGTATTCAAAACCATGTATTTGTAATCCAATAGGGGGGGGGGTAATTCTCCCACACCGGAGGTGTTAGGCCTCGGAAGTCTAGTAGGCACAAAGTATAAAAGTAACAGTTTAAAGATGAGCTTTCGCTCGCTCACCACTCCGGAACACTTCCCTCAGTCCGGAACTTCCACCGGCTGTGTCGGTCCTCGTCCACAGCAGCTTCTACGATCGGATCCCCGATCCAGATAACTTTAGAAGAGATGAGTCTGGATGCCACCCAGGCTCGCAAAGGGGGGGTGGAAGGCTCTTTGGTTCGCTCCACAGGCCCCAGGCTTCAGGCCTGGAACAGCACAGATCCGCACAGGTGTATCTCTCTCTGTCGCCCCGTGTCCAAAAGAGAAAGAGCTAGGCCTCGCCCCCTCCTTATATTCCTTCCCCCCGACTCCCCTCTCTCTGGAATTTCCTGTCTCTGATTAAAGGGGAACACCCCGCTACAATCCGATCCCATCCGATCTGCCAGAGGGATGGGAAATAGGACCACCATCTGTCTGGACAGGATCAGATCGGATAGCAGTGGGTGTCAGCGGACATGTCACCGCTGACATCTGCCGCTCTATAGGGGTGAATAGATGATCCGATCAGGTCTGCCTGAAAAACTGACAGGCGGAACTGATCGGACAGCCTGTGTGAAAGGGACCTTAAGGGGCATTTATTCAGAGTTAGCTTTGCTTTGTTTTGAAGGTAAAACAAAAATCATATAGAATATCCACGCGAAAACATATTTATTTTTTTTAGACTTTATTTCTTTATTATGCCCCAAACACACGATCGTTTTTCATGCCGTTAAAAATGCCATGCTCAGAATCAAGTATGAGACGGGAGCGCTCGTTCTGGTAAAACTAGCGTTCGTAATGGAGATAGCACATTCGTCACGCTGTAACGGACTGAAAAGCACAAGGCTGAAAAGCGCGAATCGCCGCTCAACAAAGTTTACTAACATGAAGGGTGGCGCCATTCGAATGGAACTTCCCCTTTATAGTGCCGTCGTACGTGTTGTATGTCACTGCGCTTTGCTCGAGCGTTTTTTTTAATGATCGTGTGTACGCAAGACAGGCTTGAGAGGAAACATGAAAAAAAAACAACGAGAAAAACGTCGGTTTAAAAAATGGCATGAAAAATGATCGTGTGTACGCCGCATTAGGTTTTTCACAGTTTACAAACAGTTTAGGAGCAGTGTACCCCAGACTACCCCGACCCTCCACCTTCCTCCCCTCTACCAATCAAAGGACTATACCTATTAGGGGTATCCCCGGGGGGGACCTGATGAAGGGGGGGTCCCCCGGGGTTTTCTGTACAATCTAGTATTCTTAATGCTAAAATTCATACCCTTTCACACCATTCATTCATCTCTGTCGTTCCTCAACTTCCATTCCCTTATCCAAAAAATTCTATTGGGCCATTACTCTCCGTTTTAAATGTGTTATCTTGCACTTTTTAGGAGTTACATACTGATCCCTCTTGCTTCCCACCAGGGTTTCCAAATCTTATCATATATTGTTGGAGCACCTTGTTTTATATAGACCGATTTGCTCTTTTAGGATTACCCCATTCATGCTATTCTGCCATTCCTCACTGGACGGGGGCAATATTGACTGCCATTTACAGGCAATCAATATCCTGGCTTGGAATAGGCATCTCATAACTGCTATTTGGGAGCTCCGAAATTTGCCCCCTTCCCCAACTAGTCCCAATAGGCATAACTTCGGCCTCAGCTTAATGGAAATCCCAAACACCTTTTCAATGATTTTTGCCACCTCCGTCCAGTACCGAAATAGCTTCGGGCACCTCCAGAACATGTGAAGCAGGTCCCCTTTTGGGTCCCTGCATCTAGGACAACTAGCGTCTGGCCGACGGCCAAAATGAAAAAGTCTATATGGGGTGTAGTAAGTTCTGTACAATAAGAAAAGTTGTGATATCCTCTGAGAGGGGGACAGCGAGACCAGTGGGGCAGCTTCAAGGATCCTATTCCACTGGGTAACAGAGATAGCTCCTACGTCTTTTTCCCATTTAATTTTATATGAGGGTGGTTCTGACCTACTCAGTCTCCCTTTATTAATATCAGGATACACCTTGGAAATTAAGCCCTTCGCGGAGTCGGCATTAATCAATTTTTTCAATACCTGAATTGTGGTCCATTCTAGAGTCTGTCCTTTAAATTGTTCCCCTAATGCATGCCGAACCTGCAAATATTTGAAAAAGGATTTATTCGGCAGGGCATGATGGACCCTCAGCTCCTGAAAGGTTTTCAATGTGCCGTCCTGATATAATTGGGAGATAAATTTTATCCCACATCTCTCCCATTCTTTTATTGTCCCTATCTTCTGGAGCTCCCCTAGTTTCCTGTTATCCCACAATGGAGTGAATTCTGTAAATCCTCTGTAATTCAGTATAGTTTTCACTGTATCCCAGACCTTCACCATTAATTTCAAAGTTGGGCATTTTGGAGAGAAAGATCCTGCCTCCAAAGCTTCAGGTATAGAATCATGTGGAGTATTTTGGAGAAGAATCTTTCTTCCTGCTTCTTGACCAGGGGTGTTACTTCCCCCTAGATACTGAAGTTGTGATGCCAAAAAGTAGCTATAGGGGTGTGGAAGTGCTACTCCTTCCTCCTGTTTAGGGAGCTGCAGAGTACTTAACCGGATTCTTGCCAGGCCACCCTTCCATATCATTTCCCTGAACAGAGTCTCTATCTTTTGAAACCATTTTCTATAGAGCCAAATTGGCGAATTGTGTAGTGCATACAGGAGCTGGGGCATCCAGATCATTTTGATCAAGTTACACCGGCCTGCCACGGATATTGGCAAGCGTTTCCAGACTTTTATTTTACCCCTAAATTTAATCAACAGGGGATCAATATTATCTGCGGTGTATTGTTGGAGATCTTTAGAAATATTTATACCTAGATATTTGAATTTGTTCACAACCTGGATCTGGGCTACCTCGTCGGGTAAAGAACCCATCAGAGGGTCCACTGGTAACAAACTGGACTTTGCCCAGTTTATCTTTAATCCAGAAATTTGGCCAAAGCCATTAATGATGTTCATGGCCTTCCGAAGGGAGTCCTGTGCATCTCCGAGGAAGAGGAGAAGATCGTCTGCATATAATGCGACTTTTTCTTCCAGGTCTCCTCTTTTAAAGCCCCTCACCTGATCAGAAGATCTGAGAGCGATAGCCAGAGGTTCTATTGCAATAGCAAAGAGGAGGGGTGACAGGGGACAACCCTGTCGCGTCCCCCTCCCCAATTCAAACTTATCGGATTGCTCTCCGTTCACCCTTACTCTGGCTTCTGGTGCTCTGTAGAGCATTTTCACCCAGTTGATAAAACCTGGGCCTAGTTGGGCCGCATCCATGGCCTTCCACAGGTACTGCCACTTCAAACTGTCAAAGGCCTTGGCGGCGTCCAAAGACAGGATATCCCTTTCCCCGTCCCCATCAGACGGGACCTGGAGGTTTAGATATAACCGCCTTATATTAACACTAGTTGTTCTTCCAGGAATAAACCCAGACTGGTCAGGGTGGGTAAGTTTCGATATCACCCTGTTTAATCTGGTCGCCAAGACCTTCGCAAGGATCTTCATGTCAGTATTTAACAGGGCAATAGGCCTATAAGAGGCTACATCCAATGGGTCTTTACCATTCTTTGTGTATGATAATTATATTAGAATCCATCATTGAGGAAGGAAGTTCACCCTGTACTAGTGAATTATTCAATACCATCAGCAACTCAGGTAGTAACACCTTCCCGTAGTGCCGGTATATTTTGGCGGGGAGGCCATCTGGACCTGGGGATTTTTGTCTTGCCATCTCATTGGTAATACATGTTATCTCTTCCAGAGTTATGGGGCGGTCCAGCTCAGCTCTGTCCATCTCACTGAGGAAAGGCAGGTTCAGATTCCCAAAGAAAATGTCCATTGCTTCGCTCCCCTCCCCCTGCCGAGATCTATAAAGATCTTCATAGTACATTTTAAACCTATCCACTATCTCTGGAGTGTATGACGTCACACTCCCATCCGCAGCAGTAATCGTGGGCACCACAGAGTTGCTGGAGTTTGCCCTGACCAGTTGTGCCAGCATCCGCCCCATGCTTTCCCCTTCTCCAAAGGCAACTTGTCTCTGGAAGAGATATTTATTCTCTACTCTTCGAAGAGTCATTAGTCGATAATTTTGTTGCTCTTCTATCCAGGTTCTGAGTGTCTCTGATGTCGGGTTATTAATGTATTGTTCTTCGGCGGTTGTTACCCTCTCTCCTATTACTCTCTCCCAATCCTTAGTCTGCTTTTTAATTTTTGAGATCTGTTGTATCATCATCCCGCGCAAATAGGCCTTCAACGTGTCCCATACTATTCCCACCGAGGCTGTGCCCCGGTTCAAATCGATAAAATCCCCCAGGGATAACAGTACATCCCTGGGGTCTCCCATCAGTTCAATCCAGAAGGGGCTCAGTCTCCACTCCCTAAGAGAGTTACGTTTTCCTAGTTCCAATGATACTGATACCGGGGAGTGATCTGACAAGCCCCTTGGTTTGTAACTCACATTTTTTATTAGTGACATCATCTCCTCATTCCCCAAGACCAAATCGATCCTGGAAAGGGTAGAGTAAGTCTTAGAGAAGCAGGAGTACTGCCGAGCCTCCGGATTCCGTACTCTCCAAATATCTCTCAATCCATTTTCCGTCAGAAAGTCAGATAGCCGACTATCTGCTGCTCTGCTTGTATGTATCACAGGGGGAAATCTGTCTACTTTCCGATCCATTACTGTATTAAAACATATTAATTACAAATGAGTAGCCACTTAAGCAATCTGTGAGACTAGATGCAAGAATTGTGATAAATATATGAAGCAGCGCAAAAAAATTTAACTCAATATTGTGAAAACACAAAAAGAAATCAATATGACATCAAACTTAAAAAAAATGTGTATAAAGAAATCACACCAAATATTTAAATAAGTGTCCATAAGAGCCCATTCACAAGGGCTAAAAAGGAAAAATATATGTGAAAGAAGAAAGTCCAAATGAAAAAAATCATCCATGATTCATTTGCTCCACCAGTGTCCCCAGCAATCACAAATTTGTAGTGATTCCACCACTAGGTGGCACCAAGTATTAAAGCCTCTTACTGGATCCTGTAGACCAGGGGTGTCCAACCAGTGGCCCGCGGAGCCCTCTAATGTGGCCCGCGACCTTCTGCTCTGGGATGGAATAGAATAGAATACTGTTATTAAAGGTCAGTTTATTACTAAAATCGCAGTGTATATATGGGCATATCTGTTCTGCAGTGGTTACTGGGCTGCTTTCAAACTAATCTGCAGATGCAGAGCAGCGCACCTGCGGGTTACCTGCACTGAGCCATTGACTTCTATTACCTGCGAGTTTGGTGAGCTTTCTGAAAGTGCACCAAACCTGCAGAATATAATAGAAGTCTATTGCAAAATGTAGAAAAGCCAAAGGTACACTGCGTTGCACCCGCGGTGCGGGTAAACAGCAGCGCATCAGTGTGAAAGCAGCCATGGGCCCCTTTTCAAATGGTCAGTCCAACCCAATTGGACCCTCCATTCACCTCTAAGAAGTGGCAGATGTAAACCGACTTGTGTCCTACCTCCAATCCGATCAGACTGTGTCCGTATCCGCTCTGCATATGCAGAGCGGATACGGACCTACCATCTGCCCGCTCCGCTAATTGTGGCCCATCAGTTACCAAGTCACTTAAGTGGCCCTCGCGCTTCAAAAGGTTGAGCACCCCTGCTGTCGAAAAATATATGTGAAAGAAGAAAGTCCAAATGAAAAAAATCATCCATGATTCATTTGCTCCACCAGTGTCCCCAGCAATCACAAATTTGTAGCGATTCCACCACTAGGTGGCACCAAGTATTAAAGCCTCTTACTGGATCCTGTAGACCAGGGGTGCCCAACCAGTGGCCCGCGGAGCCCTCTAATGTGGCCCGCGACCTTCTGCTCTGGGATGGAATAGAATAGAATACTGTTATTAAAGGTCAGTTTATTACTAAAATCGCAGTGTATATATGGGCATATCTGTTCTGCAGTGGTTACTGGGCTGCTTTCAAACTAATCTGCAGATGCAGAGCAGCGCACCTGCGGGTTACCTGCACTGAGCCATTGACTTCTATTACCTGCGAGTTTGGTGAGCTTTCTGAAAGTGCACCAAACCTGCAGAATATAATAGAAGTCTATTGCAAAATGTAGAAAAGCCAAAGGTACACTGCGTTGCACCCGCGGTGCGGGTAAACCGCAGCGCATCAGTGTGAAAGCAGCCATGGGCCCCTTTTCAAATGGTCAGTCCAACCCAATTGGACCCTCCATTCACCTCTAAGAAGTGGCAGATGTAAACCGACTTGTGTCCTACCTCCAATCCTATCAGACTGTGTCCGTATCCGCTCTGCATATGCAGAGCGGATACGGACCTACCATCTGCCCGCTCCGCTAATTGTGGCCCATCAGTTACCAAGTCACTTAAGTGGCCCTCGCGCTTCAAAAGGTTGAGCACCCCTGCTGTCGACCATCATATAGTATGGTCAAATAAACGTGTTACATCTCCTTATGAAGGGAAACTCCAAAGCTCCAAATGTGATCCAGTCAGGGTTGGTTCATCAGCAGGATGAAAAATAAAAATTGGGAAATGCTTATCATGCATTTTTGGAATTCTATCAGCTCGGAAGTGAGTTTCCTGAAGAAACACAATTTGGGGGCATTGTCTCCATAAATCTGAGAGGCAACTGGACCGCTTCTCGGGGGGTATTCAGACCCTTAACATTTCAGGATAGTAGTTTCATTGTCAACCTGAGAGGGGGATCTGTTGAACAAGGGTACTAATGAGCTGGCGATCTGTTGAGCAGGGGTATTACTGAGCTGAAGATACTACTGAGCTGGGATTCTACTGAGCACCATTAAAACTAATGGATAATCGCAGGCCAGTTGAACTGGCATACTCAGAGCTGTAATCTACCATCCGGGTGAAGGACCTGGAGAAACCCGCGTCTCAGATCTATGGATCCCTGCTGGTTGCTGCTGTCCTCGAGCTGTCTTCCCTCTGCAGGAAATGGGTGGAGGACATACCGGGGCTGGACGCGGACGACTGGAGGGAGGTTTGGGACTTTCCCTTCTCCCCCCTGATCTCAGCGAGGGATAAATTGGTCCAATATAAAATTGTGCACAGAGCTCACTACACACCTCATAGGCTGCACCAGATGTCACCGGAGCATTCTCCGGAGTGCTGGCGCTGCTCCTACCAACCAGGGGGTTTCTTCCACATTTTCTGGGCTTGCCCAGCAATTTTACAGTATTGGAGTGAAGTGCTACGGGTGATCACTAAGACCACTGGGACTTGCGTCCCATATGAGCCCATATACTGTTTGCTAGGACTGGTTGACCAACTGCCAATGATCAGAGCCAGAAAAACACTCATATCCCTGCTACTATACTATGCGCGCAAAGCCATTACGACAGTGTTGCCAACCCCCTGAAGTGAAATTTACTGGCAAGGATGCCAAAATTTCTGAACAGCACCAATTTTTTACTGGCAAAAATCATGGCAATTACTGGCAGGGCCGCATTTTTTACTGGCGCTGCAAAAAAGTACCTAAAATTACTGTTTTTACTGTTAAACGGTGCAAATATCCATATTTGAACTATGAACACACAGCTAATGCTATTATCAATGTGTTTAAGTTAAACAAAAGTAAAAAAACATTTTTCTCAATTCACATGAAGGTTAGGGTACTATAACCCAGCCAGCACAGAGTTCCCTCTTACATCAGAGTCTGCAGGGATCCCCCTTACAGTGCAAGGAAACTCTTATGTAAAGGGGAACGCTGCAGATCATGATGTAAGGGGGAACTCTGATGTGGAGGGGGGCTCTGGTGATAAGAGACCACCTTCCACAGAGTGAATACACTAAGGTAAGGGGGGGGGTTACTAATATAGGGGGGGGGACCTTTTATATCAGTGCCCCCTTACATTATTGTATTTACTCCCCTCCTTAGATCAGTGCCCCCCCCCCTCAGAATGGACTGGCGGCGCTGTCACTGACCTGCTCTCAGGTGCACAGTGCGGGGCTCAGTCAGACGGCTCCAGCTTGGCGGCTCTGACCTCCTCTTCACAGTCCACACGTCCGTTTCTTCCCATAACCCCCATCACGGCGCTCCCACTCTTGACATCTTTCCAGGACTCATTCAGAGACTGCAGACATAAAAGACAGGAGATGGTCAGAGGCTGCGGACACGATACAGGAGGTGGACAGAGGCTGCAGAGTCATGACACAGGAGGGGGACAGAGGCTGCGGACATGACACAGGAGGGGGACAGAGGCTGCGGACATGACACAGGAGGGGTGACAGAGGCTGCGGACATGACACAGGAGGTGGACAGAGGCTGCAGAGTCATGACACAGGAGGGGGACAGAGGCTGCGGACATGACACAGGAGGGGGACAGAGGCTGCGGACATGACACAGGAGGGGGACAGAGGCTGCGGACATGATAGGGTCCTCGTTACCCCCTCAGTGGCCTCCTCCTCTGTCCACCATCATATAACTTCTCCTCCACATCATCAGTATGCTGTGTCCTCCTTCTGTGCCCCTTTCACCTCTCCACAGGTCAGGGCAGCTCTGACATGTGGAGAGGTGAAAAGGGCACAGAAGAAGGACACAGCATACTGATGATGTGGAGGAGAAGTTATATGATGGTGGACAGAGAGAGCACATCAGTCTCTGTTCCTCCCCTGCATGCCATGGCCTTTTCACCCTCCGGCGCTCCCGCTCCCAGCGCAGTCCTCCTCTTACTTTAAATCCCCCCCTTCTCCTCCTCCTCCTCACCCCTGCTCGGCTGAGTCCTCTCCTCCTACGGCGACTGAGTGCACCACTGTAGCCCGCCCCGCGAGCACTCCTGAGTCCCGTCCTGGCTGAAAGTATATTCAAAAATGGCGCCGGGCAGCGCCATTACGTTACTGCGCATGCGCCACTCGGCCGAACGCATACGAGCTTTCCCGAGCCCGGCCGACTTCGGAACGGCGCATGCGCAGTTGCTTGGTCGGCTCGCGGCCATCTTTTTTATGGGCAGCCGATGCCCACAACGGACTTTACGTACACCCAAAAAGAGGGTTAAATTTACGTGCTGTACGTAAATTCACGTACGGTTGGCAACACTGCATTACGATGAACTGGAAACAAACGTCTCCCCCCTCTGTTAAATTCTGGAAAAGCTTAGTTAATGCCAGTTTGCCCCTGTATAAAGCCACGTACTTGTCCAGAGGTTGTCCGCACAAATTTGAAAAGGTGTGGAGTTGTTGGCTAGATGACCGAAGCACGGCAAGTTATACAGTGACCAATGCCTAGACTCCTAATGTATCGTTGGAATATCACTTTATTAACCCAAATACTTTTTTCAGGTTGCCTTCCTCTATTGATATCACTTTGAGCATGACTTATCTTGAATGGACCCTCTCCCCAAGTTTGGGGTTATAGTATAAGTTAAGTTAAGTGTATGTGTTATTTGTTGCCCTGTGGCGGTATGCTGCCGAAACAGAGTAACGGCCCCTACGTGGGCAGATGTTGTGCCTACGTGTGGGCAAAATGTGTGTGTGTTTTATAAAACTTCAATAAAAAGATTTTACAAAAAAAACAAAAACTAATGGATAATCAACACACACAGGACATTTGCTTAGCTTCATTAAAGCTTCAAAAAAGCACCAAAGAAGCATCAAAAACACATTAAATATGCATGTTGAAGCAGTAGGCGCTTTAATGTGTGTTAAAATCAAAGCAAGTGTAAACATGCCCTTACTGTATAAAGGTTTTTTAAGCAAATCGTTTTTTGTGAATCTGTTTAACCACTTGACCTCCGGAAGATTTACCCCCTTCCTGACCAGGCCATTATTTGCGATACTGCACTGCATTACTTTAACTGACAATTTTGTGGTCGTGTGACACTGTACCCAAATAAAATGTATGTCCTTTTTTTTCCCACAAATAGATCTTTCTTTTGGTGGTATTTGACCACCTCTGCGGTTTTTATTTTTTTGCGCTATAAACAAAAAGAGGTTGACAATTTTGAAAAAAACAAACAATATTTTTTATTTTTGCTATAAAACATATCCACTAAAAAATTGAGAAAATCTAATTTCTTCATCAATTTAAATCAATATGTTATCTACTACATATTTCTGTTAAAAAAATCCCAATAAGCGTAAATTGATTTGCCTGTGTAAAAGTTATAGCGTCTACAAACAATGGGATATTTTTATTTATTTTTAACTAGTAAAGGTGGCGATCAGTGGAACTGTGATATTGCGGTGGACATTCTGACACTAATCGACACTTTTTGGGAACCAGTGACACTAATACAGTGATCAGTGCTAAAAATATGAACTGTCACTGTACACTGTACTAATGACACTGGCTGGAAAGGGGTTAAATATTGGGGGTAATCAAAGGGTTAACTGTGTTTTACTAAACTGTGTGAGGTGCTTTTACTAAGGTAAGAGATGGAATTTTTTCCCTGCTTTGCAGGGACTCAAACTCCATCCCTTCCCTCCTGTCACAACGGTGATCTGCATAGGCAGATCGCAGTTCTGTCTCTCTGCCTGCCGATCGGCAGGTGCCGACGGACATCGATTACCCAGCACCTGCTGATCGGCGTCTGCTGTGTAAATTGACAGTGGAAGCAAGCAGCCGTCGGTGCGCATGCGTGCCCCCTACCTGGAAGTGCAGAATCATGTGTATATATATATACACATAATGTAGCTGCTAACTTTTAATATTAGGACACTTACCTGTCCTGGAATCCAGCGATGTCGGCACCCCAGCTGATGTTTCTATCGGGTGTCGGGTGCTGTCGCCGCCATTGCTGATAAGGAAACCCAGCAGTGAAGCCTTGCGGCCTTACAGCAGGGTCCCTACTGCGCATGCGTGAAGCGCGTTGCACTCTCTTACTGGCCGGGCAGCAGGGGAAGTAGGAGGGAGGAGGAGAGGGGCGAACTTCTGACGTACCTCGAGGCGGCGAGGTCGAACGGAAGTAGGGACAGGGTATCTGTCAAAAATGGTACCTGCTCCCCCATGCCCACTGAAAGGTGCAAAATGTGGCACCAGAGGCGGGGAGGAATCAGATAAGCAGAAGTTCCACTTTTGGGTGGAACTTCGCTTTAACATAATTTCCTCTTGCAGGATGACAACCCTAATTCACTGTCTCACAATTAGCAGCAGCCTTGTCAACATGCCGCTCACACTGCTTCAGTTGACTTTTGGGATGCCTATCTTATAGATCTGATAGGCATCTCATTCAGATAGGAAGCCAAACAACCAAACAAAGGAGCGCACATGGCAGGCTGACAATCCTTCTGCTTATTGTGTTTTAGTGTTGCCATCCTGCAACATGAAGTGCTGTTATTGGCAGGATTGCCAAGTTCCATCTAGTACCATCAGTGGTTGAACTAGATGGACTTTACAGTGACCCCTCTGATTCCTAATTTCACCCCCTCCCCCCTGCCTGCTAATCTCTGCATCTTTATCCACCCCCTCAGCATCCTAAATCCCTCTGCTAACAACTGCACCCCAACCCCCCACTTACTTCTACATGCCCACTCTGCTCACATTTGCACCCAAACCCCCCTCACCACTGCACTTGCCCCTTTGCTCATCTCTGCAAGCCAACCCCCCTACTAACCAGTGCACCCCAACCCTTTCTTACCTCTGCACAAACCCTCTTTGATCACTTTCACACCCCAAATATTAATCTCTTCTCTGCTTATCTGTGCACCCCCTCCTATTCTCACCTTTGCATACCAGCCCCCTTGCTCAATTTCCCCCCAAAGGATACCCCCCTCTGTTTACTTTAGCGCCCCTACTTTGCTGACCCTTGCACCCCAACTCTCCTTTTTTTCACCCCAAATGGTAACCCTTTTCCTTCTACTCACTGCTGCTGCACCATTGTAGCACTCTTCAAGTTTAGTGTTAGGTGGCAGGCTCTATGAAAGAAGTTGAAGGCAGGATTTCCAAGTCTGCTGCTGAATGTTTACATCCACCATGTAGGCAGCATTCAGCAGAACTGCTCTGACAGAGACACTGCAGCAGCCGCTCTCAAGCCTCGTACACACGGCCGAGAATCTCGTCAGGAAAAAAATTGTCGTTTTTCTTGACGAGATTCTTGGACAAGAAACTTGTCCCGGCCGAGTGTACACACGCTCGATTCAAAGAACCCGCGGTTCTTTGAATGGAGCGAACGCGGTGACGTCATCGAATACGACGAGCATGCGCTAGTCACATTCAATGCCGTCGCCGCCATCTTGCTACACCCTACCTATGCCTAGGAAGCTACCGCACATGCGTCAAAGTCATTTCGAGCATGCGGGGGTTTCCACGGCGACAGGTAAGTGTACACACACACACTTTTCTCGTCGAGAAACATGCTGACGAGAATCTCGACGAGAAAATAGAGAGCAGGTTCTCTAGTTTTATCGTCGAGATTCTTGTTGGTTTTCTTGACAAGAAACCTGATAACCGCGTACACACGATCGATTTACCCGGCAAGAAAGCTCTGCCAGCAAGTTTCTTGTCGTTTTTTGACGAGAAACTCGGTCGTGTGTACGAGGCTTTAGACACAGGTGAGCTGGAGCTTCTGGGTCTCATAATCGGACTGGACAGGAATAAAAAAAAGGTATTTTCACATTTTTTTTTTCATTTTTTTTCTAATATATATATATGCTATACAGCACAGGTAGGGGGAGGTGGAAGCAGCATTTTTAGAAAAATTTAAATTAGCCTTGTATACTTCTCCACTTTAAGCGCAGTGAGGATGTTTTATAAGAATTGTGTAAAAGAAAGAAGTGGTGATTTTATAAATGTGTTCCAGTGCATACCAAGAATATATTGTACATAAAAATTTCTCACAGTCTACACATATACTTTCATTGATCTCATTTTTTTTTTAAGGTTATTTGGAACAAGGTCTATTGGTAAAAGATGAAGGCAAACTAAGAGACAAATACAAAAAGACGTTACAATTTAAGCTGGATGTTTTGTCCATCATACCCACAGACATACTGTATCTTAAATTTGGATTAAACTACCCAGAACTCAGGCTGAATAAATTATTCAGAGTTGCTCGAATGTTTGAGTTTTTCCAACGAACTGAGACGCGGACCAATTATCCAAACATCTTTAGAATATCCAACCTCATCATGTACATCGTAATCATTATCCACTGGAATGCTTGTGTATTCTACTCAATTTCAAAAGCTATAGGGTTTGGAGCAGATACATGGGTCTACCCTAACACCTCAGACCCAGAATATGGCCGCTTGGCTAGAAAATATGTGTACAGTCTCTATTGGTCAACACTAACCCTAACAACCATCGGTGAAACTCCACCACCTGTGCAAGACTCTGAATTCTGGTTTGTGGTTGCTGACTTTTTAGTGGGAGTATTGATTTTCGCTACTATCGTCGGTAACGTTGGCTCCATGATTTCAAACATGAATGCTGCCAGGGCAGAATTCCAAGGTAGAATTGATGCCATCAAACAGTACATGCATTTCCGTAAAGTCAGTAAAGATTTGGAAAAAAGAGTAATTAAGTGGTTTGACTACTTGTGGACAAACAAAAAAGCTGTTGACGAAAGAGAAGTGTTAAAATACCTACCAGACAAATTAAGGGCAGAGATTGCTATTAATGTCCATCTAGATACATTGAAAAAAGTCCGTATCTTTGCAGATTGTGAGGCTGGACTCTTGGTTGAATTAGTCTTGAAGCTGCAACCTCAAGTATATAGCCCTGGAGATTACATTTGTAGGAAAGGTGATATCGGAAGGGAAATGTATATCATCAAAGAGGGTAAACTTGCTGTTGTAGCAGATGATGGTATTACACAATTTGTGGTTTTAAGTGATGGAAGCTACTTTGGAGAAATTAGTATTCTTAACATTAAAGGCAGTAAAGCTGGTAACAGAAGAACAGCAAACATCAAAAGTATTGGATATTCTGATCTCTTCTGCCTGTCCAAAGATGACCTTATGGAAGCTCTGACAGAATATCCTGATGCAAAAGCCATGCTAGAGGAAAAAGGAAGGCAAATTTTAATGAAGGATGGTCTTCTCGATTTAGATGTTGCTAACTCTGGCATTGATCCCAAAGACATTGAGGAGAAGGTAGCTCACATGGAAGGTTTGGTGGATAACTTGCAAACCAAATTTGCTAGACTGTTGGCAGAGTATGATTCAGCGCAACAGAAACTTAAACAGAGAGTTACCAAAATTGAGCACATGTTAAAGCCTGAGCCTGAAGTTTTGGAGGCTGAGGATCCAGAAGCAGCAAAGCAAGAAACTGAGCCACCGCCAAAAGAATAAAGTAATTTACTAATGTTTTGAAGTTGAGCCAAATGACTCTGCTGGTATCTGATAGTGGATTGTTATCAATCCTTTGTTTATAAGAGGCACGTAAAGACAATACCAACCTGTCACATAAAAATGGAGAACACTGCTTCTGTCTGCAAAATAAATGTATATCCTAGAGTATATTAGGATATATATAAAATGGAGAAGGAAGTTAATCAGCGTCTCAGCTGCGATTGCTTTTTTGGCTATGGAGACTTTACATAGAACTGAACTGAGATATTTGGATGATTATTTGGTGTACAATTGTATAATGTATTTTCTGTTACATTAGCACGATGATCGAAATTAAGATTTTAGCATCACACACTATATTAATCCTTGAGAATATTTAATACAAATGAAAAATGGCCAATAAACAGTGATATTTAAACAAAAAGTTAGAATCTATACATATTCTTTTAATGAAATTTCCAGGAACATCCCAAGTTGGATACCTTCACACAACTTTGAGGGATGGCATGGGCTTACAGAATGTCCATGTGCAAAGAAATATACAGTAATTATTTTTATTTTTAAAGCGGTGTTCCAGACGCAATTTTTTTTTAAAAGTCAGCAGCTACAAACACTGTAGCTGCTGATTTTTAATAAGGACAATTACCTGCCCAGGGAGCCCGCGATGTCTGCCCCCCCAAGGCCGATCCGTCCCTCGGATCGGGTGCCAGCGCCGTCATCCTAACAAAGGGAAATAGGCAGTGGAGCCTTGCGGCTTCACTGCCCGTTTCCTACTGCGCATGCACGAGTCGCGCAGCGCTTTGTGAATGGGTGGCTGTCTTCTGGGACACACACAGGTCCCAGAAGACAGCGCACCCTATTTCCCAGAAGACAGCACGAGGAGGACGAGAAATAAGAGTGCCGCAGATTAGGAAGACTGCATAGCAACAGGTGTTTTGGGTAAGTAAAACTTTTTTTTATTTTTTATAAATCTGTTTATTTGTTTTCAATATATATATATATATATATACATTCACCGACAGTTCATTCATCAGCTCTCGCTAAAGCTACATTACATCAATTATTTCAATAATAACAAAAAAAAAAAAAAATCAATACATACATACCTTTATCCCTTCCTATTCTTTTGATCTATTGGTGTGGTTACCCCCTCTATGTACCCTCTCTGTCCTTAAGCCATTATGGGATTCCCTATCCAACTTGCCCAGACTCTTCCATATCTTTCCTCGTGTCCTTGATTGCAGTATGTCTCTCTATATAATGGTATGTTACTGTTTACAAAATGTTTCCAGTGGGCCAGTGAGGGGGCCTCCGCTTTCTTCCAATTTAGTACATCTTCCTTGCATAAAACAGCAGTAGACCCACCTGTGTTCTTTTTACTATGGAAACAATGTCCTTTCCAATCAGTCCTAATAGACAGATCGTCGCCTTTTGTTCCAATGCAACTGCTGTTGTTATTGCAATTACCCTCAACACCTCCCTCCAGAATATCACTATCTTCAGACACGACAAGATTATGTGTATAAAATTTATGGGGATGCCTGCACATCTCCAGCAGTCCTGGGAATTTGACAGAAATATCCTATGTAGTTTAAACGGTGTATAATAGCTCCTATGCGTTATCTTGAATTAAATCAATCTATCTCGGAGTGAAACCAATATCTGAGATGGAGTTCTCCAGATCTCTTCCCAGTTCTCCTCTACCAATTCTGGCACACCACTTCTCCAACACTCCTTCAGTTTACTCATATCTAATGGTGTAGTTTTTAATAAGTGTGTATACAGAACTGAGATTGCCTTCCTTTCACATTTTTTCCTGACAATTTGTTCTAAATCTGATTCTTTTAATTGTGGAATACCATCTGGAAATTGGGCAGATAAAGCATGTACCAGCTGTCTATAGTGGAATAGATAACTCTCTGGTATGTTCTTACCTTGTTTTATTTCTACAAATGGGGCAATTCTATCCTCATTTATTACCTGAGATAGTTTCTTTATTCCAAATTTTGTCCATGCCCCAGACTCCAAAATGGAGTCCAGATGTGAAAGCTCTGGGTTCCTCCATAGTGGGGTATTGGGGGATAGCCCAGTGCCCAGATGTCCCTCTTTTCCTACCCCCACTTTCCATATCTTTACTGTTGTTCTCATTGATGGGGTAAGTTCATACCTGGATTTTAACCCTCGAAATGGCAATGCTTGTAATGCTTCCACCGAGCCCACTACTGCAGCCTCCAGCATTGTGGCGGGGTTTGATTTATCCAGGTTGAACCATCCCTTTACTACCACTAACTGTGCTGCTAAGTAATATCCATGTAGGTCTGGGAACGCCAGTCCCCCCTGTGTCATCGGCTTCATTAGTGTGGTTAGTTTAATTCTAGCTGTTTTATTCTTCCATATGAACATGTAGAGCATACTTTGCAACTGCTGAAAAAAGCTCTTTGGGAGCCATTGTGGAGAATTTCTAAATAAATATAGAAACTTGGGGCGGATCTTCATCTTTATTAAATTAATACATCCTAACAGGGATATAGGTAGTGACTCCCAAGCACTTAATTTACTCTTACATTCCTGTACTACTAGATCCAAATTTAATGTTCGAAATTCTTCAGCTCGTCGGGATATTATTACACCTAGGTATTTAAATTCTATAACCCATTTTAATGGTGTACTTGCAGCTGTTGTTTCTCGTGCACCTTGATCTATTGGAAATAATATAGATTTACTCCAATTTACTTTCATCCCTGTGAACCCTGAAAAAATATTTAATAATTCCAAAACTCCCTCCAATGAAGGCCCCACATCTCTCAAGAACAACAGCATATCGTCAGCATATAGGGCTACTCTCTCCTCTAGCCCCCTATACGTAACCCTTGAATGTTTGGGGAAGTCCTAAGGGCCTCTGCCACCAGGTCCATCGCTATCGCCAAAAGAGCCGGCGACAGAGGACACCCCTGTCTTGTTCCCCTATTTAACTGAAAGAAAACTGAGAGTCTTCCTCCCACTTTGACTGCTGACATGGGTTTGTTGTATATAGTTTCAATCCATTTGCTAAATATTAATGGGAAACCCATTCGTCTAAGTATTTCCCATAGAAAAGGCCATTCAATGGTATCGAAGGCCTTCTCTATATCTAGGGAAGCCACCGTTCTAGATCCTTCATGTACATGTGTATGTATGTTCGTATATAATCTTCGTATATTAATATCCGTCGTTCTCCGTGGCATAAAACCTGTCTGGTCTGGATCGATAATAGTTTCTAGAAGAGGTTGCAATATCAATGTTACTATTTTAGTCAGTATCTTTAAATCTATATTTAACAATGCTATCGGTCTATAAGATGAACATCATTTTGGATCTTTCATTTCCTTATATATAAGAGTTATATGTGCCTGTCTCATTGACTCATTGAAGTCCCTTTCGTCAACCCCTCTGTATATACTTCTGCAAGCTTGGGAGCTAATAGTCCTCCATATTTTTTGTAGAATTCAACAGGAATTCCATCTGGGCCTGGCGATTTCTCCCCTGGAAACATATACATAATCCTCATAATCTCTTCACTTGTAATCGGCTGGACCAATGCCTCTCTCTCTCTGTCCGTCAGCCACCCAAGGGCTACCCGATCTAACAGATCGTTCATAGCCCCTGGGCAAAAGTCGGAGGGGAGGGCAGAGGCATATAGCAGACTGTAATACTCTCTAAAAAGGCTTCTAAAATTCCTTTGGGTTCTTTCCTACTCTCTCCCCCTATAGTCTCTATTTCTGATATGATTGTAGGTTGATACTCTTGTTGTGCCAATCATGACATACTTCTATCCCCCTGTTCAAATATATTTTGTCTATTTCTATGTAGTTCTAGTCTTGTTATTTCCTTCGTATGCAAATGGCGGTCTCTTTGGGCAGCCATAAAGGAGTTGAAATTTATTATACTTGGGTCCTGTCTGTATTTATTTTTTTGCATTTCTATTTGTATTTGTATTTCTTGTTCCCTACTTTTTTGTTTCTTTTTCACCGCTGCAATATTTGAAATATATTGTCCTCGTAGATATGCCTTGAACGCATCCCAGACAATATCTGTTGAGGATGTACCTGTATTATTGTCCCAGTAGTCCTTTATTATTGATGTAATTTCTCCCACTATTTCTGGATGTTGCACCCACTGTGGAGCCAATCTCCACAGTGATGCTTTCCTTGGAGTGGGTATGCGTATCGAGAGATATAGGGGGCAGCGGTCCGAAAGACCACTTGGTAGATATATGGCTTCTGCAATATCTGTTAACATGGTTGAATCTACAAAGGCTAAATCTATTCTAGATGCTGTTTTGTAGGAAGTAGAGAAACAGGAGTATACCCTTTTTTCTGGATTTCTCCATCTCCAAATTTCCGTAACCTCCATCGCCTGTGCCCAGTTATTTAATTCAACAGAGTGCTGTCTAGTAACTTTTGGTCTATCCAACCCTTTTGATAGGACTGAATTAAAATCCCTGATGAAGCAATAATTTTGCCGGTAAATATTGGATAATTTTTCCCATTATTTCATTCAGGATGTCGACAGAGAAAGGGGGTGGGATATATATTGCCACTGTAACATATCTTACATGTCTAATAGTATATATTAAAATTACATATTTTCCTTGCGTATCTATGAGGGCCTTTTCTATTTCCCCAGGGAAAGATCTATTCACTAAGACTGATACTCCTCTAGCGTACGAGGAGTAAGTCGCATGATATGCATTTTGTATCAAAGCCTCTTTCAGAGTTGCTATCTTCCCGCCCATTAAATGTGTTTCCTGAAGTATAATCAACTGAGGGCTATATTTCCTTATATATTGAAACATTAATGCTCTTTTAAATTTAGAGTTTAGGCCTCTAACATTCCAGGATATTACAGAGTAACTATCGTTTTTATCTCCCATTTCTAAGAGCACATGAGGACATATATCTCCACAGGATCCTGCCCCATCTGGCTTTCCACAGAGATGCCCATAGAGTACTTAAACTACACCATTACTGAGTTTTTAATTCTACACCACTCATACTACCCTCTCCACCCTCCTCCCCTCCTCCCCTCCCTCCCTATCCCCCCTCCACTCCCCTCCATAATCTATAACCCCATCCATTCATGGATGGGAGTGGAAAGGAATTTTCCCTACCTCCCTCTTCACTGACCATGGTATCTTTCCCATACTCAGTATCCCACATCTTCCAACTAAACCCTAAAACACAAAACTCTTCCCCCTACTTCCATTCGTGTGGCGGGTTCCCTACCTATCTCGTGACCACTTTAGTACTCATCTTTGTTACCCCCTCCCATTATCTCCTTACGAATAGGGGAAGAAGAGACACAGAAGAAAAAAAGTGGAGAAAGAAAAAACCCAAATCCCTTCAGTGCTATCGTATATCACTCATATTATTGTTTAAATTGCTCATCTCTTGTTAGCTTGTTAACTTGTTAATTCCCTCCTCAAACAGGTGAATATATGGACATATAAAACAATCAGTTATTACTTCTTCTCCTTTCTTTTCCTCCTCCCTCCCTCAAAAAGAGAAGAGAGGAGAAGAAAAACAGGGAAAGTAGGAAAAAAGAAAAAAGAAAAAGGGGAACAAAACCCTTCAGTGATATCATATATCACTCATATTGTTTATATTGCTCATCTCTTATTAGCTTGTTAATTCCCTCCTCAAGCAGGTGAATATATGGACATACAATACAATCTCAATCTATCATAATATCATAATATTCCTCAGTATCATTACATCAATTACCGTTGTTACTTCTCCTTTTTTTTCCTCCTCCCTCCCCCAAAAAGAGAAAAGGGGAGAAGAAAAACAAAAGATAACACCAAAAGAAAAAGAAAAAAAAAAACCCCTCGGTGCAGTGCTATCATATCTTTCTCTTAATAGTCCCTTACTCAGGCAAGTGGAGTTATAACATATAGCTGATTTCTATTATAGTGTTCCTCAGTGACATTACATCAATTATATTTATCACATGTGTAGCGGCCAAACCCCCCCCCCCCCCCCCATCACCTGGTTTTGGCTCCTCGCAGGCAGAGAGGGCACACCCCGCCACAAGCCCGTACCCTCCCGTATGAGGAGGTTGAGCGGTGTTAATGATGGGTCTCCACAGTTAGAAAGTCAGAGAATGTTTCTCACCACCATAAATGACAGAGATAAGTCCTTGTTCCCCCCCTCAGTAACTTGAATGTCCACACCAACTGCAACTCCAACGCAGAGTTTATTTTCTCTTTGTTAAAATAACAGTCTCTGATAGGAAAAAGGTTGGATTACAGACAGGACAGCATAAGATGTGGGAGAGGTCCAGGCACAAACACAATCACTTCACTGCTCGGCTTCTCAAGCAGACTCAGCCCAAATGGATAGTCTCCCCAGGAAGGGACTAGCACCCAAATGGTACTCCAACCTAAACTCACAAGCCGTGTACACACGATAGGTTTTACCGATGAAAACACTCCGATGGACTTTTTTCATCGAACAAACAGATTGTGTATGGGCCCCATCGGTCTTTTTTCCATCAGTGTTTAAAAATAGAACATGTTTTAAATTTATCCGATGGTTAAAAAACCGATAGCAAATTACTATCGTCTGTGGGGAACTCCATCGGATAAAAAACCCACGCATGCTCAGAATCAAGTCGACGCATGCTCAGAAGCATTGAACTTGATTTTTCTCGGCTCATCGGAGTGTTTTACGTCACCGCGTTTGGAACGGTCGGTTTTTTGACTGATGGTGTGTAGGCAAGACTGATGGAAGTCAGCTTCATCGGTTTTCCGATGGAAAAATCCATCGGTTTAAAAACCATAGGAAATCCGATCGTGTGTACAGGGCTACAGTCTCTGCCACAGACTTGAGTGAACTTGGTGCTTCAAAACTTGGCCTCTATGTAAGGAGAAGACATCCCTCCAGAGAGTTACCGGGACCCTTCCTTCACCGTGACTTCTCACCGGTCCCTCGGAACAGTTCCTCCCCCGGCCTCCTCGTCTAAGATATGGGTCCCCTCGCAAGGTGGCACCCTGGGATTCCTCGATCCTTGATGGGCCCCAGCCGCAGGTGCTGGGCCCTAGGCCTTTGCTGCAGCCCCAGGACTAAAGGTGCCTGGGACTGATACACCGACCAGACCCCTGGGCCAAAGGTGTCCAGGGCGGACAGGAACACACTCCTGGGGTAGGACCCCCGACCACTCCAGAACGGACAGAACCCCGAACAGGCAGCGTCTGCCCCTTTTATATCCTCTCCCAGCATGCACAGCAGGCCCGCCACACCCACGGTACGGCTGCTGAGAGGGGACACACAAGGCACAGCACTGTATCAGTGGTTCAACCCCGGCCTACTATGTCAGCGCCACCTGCAGGCCACAGGGAACTACACACCAATACTCTCCCTGTGGATAAAATGGTTGACAGAATCCTGACAATTAAGGTGTTTGAGCACAACTACCACTCAAACACTTCCCCTAAATTTAGGACCCCGCTACACACTCCCCCCACTAAATAGACACTGGTCCCCAGTGTCTGGAGCAAACCTATGCCTCTCAAGCCTGAGTCAACATAGACCTATTCCAGAAACTATCTACAAAAAACGAATTTGAAAAATAGGTTTGTTTGTGCCGGAACCTAAACATGGGGAAAAGGGAGTTAAATTGAAGAGATGAAGAAAGAGTAGGAGAAACAAAATGTGTACATCCCATTCTCAATGTCACATAAAACACATTTATCATTTACATTTCCCTCCCCAACTGCAATAGCTAAATCCACCCCATTCTCAGTGATTTTCTTGGTGTCCACCTGCAGAGGGAGAGAAGAAAAAAAAAACACACAACCAATAATTTGACATCCTAACTTATGTACAGTAGAAGAGAAAAGATTCTCCCCGAAGGAAAAATCCTTTCCTTCTAACAAGTAAATTACATTTGAAATGCAATGCAAGAGTTACGCAGCACCGCCACCTAGTGGAAGTGCCTCCGTCAAGACACTTGTCCTGAAGAAAACTTTCTTTCCCTCTTGAAGATGAATCCTCTTCTTCTTGAACCTGACTGTGGCCCTGAACTTTTTGTACCCCATAAGTCACTGTCTTTCTGGCGCTGTGAGAGGAGAAAAAAAAACAACAGTTCCTGTTCTTCCAGCAAAGCAGACTACCCCATCAGCAAGGGCAACGTTTCTTGGGCTCCAGGAGAGTATACTCCGGAATACAACAAAGGGCAAACACAAAGAGTCCAGTCTCTTAAAGGTAGTACTGTGGATGCGGCAACACTAGTGGTTTCCAGTTCTTGTCAAGTGTCTATATGGTACTCAACATTGTCCTTATCCTTACGATGGATAACCACGTTGTCGGCGTGGATATGCCTGCAAAGCATCAAGGACTCTCTACATTCCTTGTACCGCTTAGTAGCTGTGGCGGAACAGGAGTAGTACCTACGGGCCTGGGGTACCTTTAGATAAGTCCAGAGAAAGTCCACGTACCACTGATCTCTATAGGCCTCCACTTCAAATAACAACTCCTTTGGCAAGTACGGGTATTCCCACCCATATTCAGCCGCAATTTTCTGGTTGAACAACCGCTGCATCCTGGATAACGGAGGCATGGTTGCGCGATCTCCCATTCCTGGTAGAACTATGGTATCCGGGTGTCGAGGCACTTTCACTGCCTCCGGACCAGACATAGGGGCCCGCAATAACACTCGTCCCATCCCAGGAACAGGTGCAGGTATCTCCAATGGTGAAAGGGCAGACAATGGGACAGATTCCTCCTCATGCTCCTGGGCCTCCTCCCGGGGTGTATCATCCCCAGTGACCATGGGTGGGTCCCTTTTCCTACGGGACGAGGACAGTGGCATCTTATCCCAATCCTTCCGCTCAAACAATTAGTCTATGGCCACATCATCCCCTGGATCGGAGACTGACTCCAGGTCAGAGGTATCACATTCCTCCGCTGGCAAGTAACTTCTCATAGACGAGGAATAACCGCCTCTGACAAGTTCAAGGGCTCTGGGGTCCCTGACCCAATCATCCCCGACACTTCGGACCTTAGCCAAGATCCCTTTCCCCGGCTTACCTCGGCTTGTAGCTGAAGCAGGATGTCCGGAACTTTTTCCTATGGACACGTCCGATCCGGGCAAGCGCTGGGGTGTGACTCTACCACGGCCGCAGGAAGCTTTAACATAGCCGACCCTCCTCTTGGGCGGTGGGAGCGAGGACTCAGTAACTACCGAGGCAACATCCTCTGGTTTCTCCGTCTCCGGTTCCTCAACGACCGGAACATTTTCATCAGTGACTTCCTCCAAAGTCTCAACAGTGCGCGTAGGGGTGACTGCGGAAGCTCTGGTTCCTTCTTCCAAAGTGGTGGCGCCCGTAAGGCAGTTCAAACGGAAGGCCCGAGGTTTTTCAGTAGGCTGCTCCACCTCAAATAAGAATTCCTTGCACCACTCACATCTTCCGAAGGGCCTAAGATGCACCACCAGTCCCTGGCACCAGGGACAAACCACTCCAAGGGCCTCCGCATCTCTGCAGACATAGAGAGCGAAGCGACCCCTAGGCTTTAGTCGGATCCCCGTGTCGGTCACAGAAGCAGCAAACAAGGTCATATTCATGGTTGAAGGGACCGGAATCCATAAAGCATTAGACGCCATGTTACCCGCTTGCCGATTCATTGCGCACTGTCTCTCTGGCGCCAAAGTCACCACGTGCAACTTCTCATATGACAAGGCTCCTCCCATCCTCTGCAATGTTCGCGGGCTTTCTCACTTTAGGCTTGCCCATGAACTACGCAGCTTGGGCTCTGCTCGTGGCGCAGTCACTTTTCCCAAAGATGGCCGACCTCCATGGAACTCCACAGGAGAACAAAGTTCAAACTCTGGGCTTCTTCTGCTGTAGAAATCCCGGACTCGAGCCCCCACGTGTAGCGGCCAAACCTGGTTTTGGCTCCTTCACCTGGTTTTGGCTCCTCGCAGGCAGAGAGAGCACACCCCGCCACAAGCCCGTATCCTCCCGTATGAGGAGGTTGAGCGGTGTTGTTGATGGGTCTCCACAGTCAGAAAGTCAGAGAATGTTTCTCACCTCCATGAATGACAGAGATAAGTTCCCCCCCCCTCAGTAACTTGAATGTCCACACCAGCTGCAACTCCAACGCAGAGTTTATTTTCTCTTTGGTAAAATAACAGTCTCTGATAGGAAAAAGGTTGGATTACAGACAGGACAGCATAAGATGTGGGAGAGGTCCAGGCACAAACACAATCACTTCACTGCTCGGCTTCTCAAGCAGACTCAGCCCAAATGGATAGTCTCCCCAGGAAGGGACTAGCAGCCAAATAGTACTCCAACTTAAACTCACAGTCTCTGCCACAGACTTGGTGAACTTGGTGCTTCAAAACTTGGCCTCTATGGAAGGAGAAGACATCCCTCCAGAGAGTTACCGGGACCCTTCCTTCACCGTGACTTCTCACCGGTCCCTCGGAACAGTTCCTCCCCCGGCCTCCTCGTCTAAGATACGGGTCCCCTCGCAAGGCGGCACCCTGGGATTCCTCGATCCTTGATGGGCCCCAGCCAAAGGTGCTGGGCCCTAGGCCTTTGCTGCAGCCCCAGGACTAAAGGTGCCTGGAACTGATTCACCGCCCCCCGCCCCTGGGCCAAAGGTGCCCAGGGCTGACGGGAACACACTCCTGGGGTAGGACCCCCGACCACTCCAGAACGGACAGAACCCCGAACAGGCAGCGTCTGCCCCTTTTATATCCTCTCCCAGCATGCACATCAGGCCCTCCACACCCACGGTACGGCTGCTGAGAGGGGACACACAAGGCACAGCACTGTATCAGCGGTTCAAACCCGGCCTACTATGGCAGCGCCACCTGCAGGCCACAGGGAACTACACACTAATACTCTCCCTGTGGATAAAATGGTTGACAGAATCCTGACAATTGAGGTGTTTGAGCACAACTACCACTCAAACACATCCCCTAAATTTAGGACCCCGCTACACACTCCCCCCACTAAATAGACACTGGTCCCCAGTGTCTGGAGCAAACCTATGCCTCTCAAGCCTGAGTCAACATAGACCTATTCCAGAAACTATCTACAAAAAACTAATTTGAAAAATATGTTTGTTTCTGCCGGACCCCGCTACACATGAAAGAATTTAACAGAACCCAAAAAAAAAAAAAAAAACCCTCAGTGCAGTGTTATCATATCAATTATATCATTTTACTTCACCCAACTCTTAATAGTCCCTTACTCACACAGGTGAGTTTGTATGTAAAATATAGCTGGTTCTGTTATAAGAATCCTTAGTTTAATTACAACAATTCAATTACTTAAAAATTAAGCAAAACCCTTCAAATTGTTCCATTCTATTATATACTCATTATTTCCATGCAAAAAAAAAAAATGGAAATTATCTAGTGTCCAACCACTCTGCCACCGCAGCTGGTGTTTAAAAAAAACGTGTTTGTGTCTCATCATTCACCCTTAATTTGCTGGGGTATAAAAGACTAAATTTTAACCCCTTATCTCTGAGTCTTTTCCGTACTTCCGTGTAAGCTCTTCTCCGCTCTTGTATTTCCGGGGGGTAATCTGGAAAAAATAGTAATTTCGCATTCTCAAATTGTATGTCCCCTTTTATCCTGGCTACTGTTAGAATTTGATCCCGGTCTCTGTAATATAATAAACGTAGCAAAAAAGGACGGGGATATGCCCCTGGTTTGGGGATGCGGAAGGAGATCCTATGTGCTCTATTACAAATGTTGGAGTTCTTTTTATGAGGCCCAGAATATCTATCAGTAATTCTTCTGCAAAATATCGCCTGCTCGCATTTTGCGAGTGGATTTTGAGGGCTGGGCGAGTGTGGGCTGCCTGAGACCGGGGGGGCGATCGTGGGGGAAGAGAGAGGAGAGCCGATGCCGCCGCCTGCACCGCATTGATCAGCGCGGGGGGAACATAACAGCTTTCATTTCAATAGCTGTGTGTTCCCCGTCGCGTGTCGTCATATATAGCCCCTCCCCCTTGTCCAGGCACTTTGATAGACAGATCACCCGCCCCAGGATTGGACAGGCGATCTGTCTATCAAAGTGCCCGGACAAGGGGGAGGGTCTATATATGACGGCGCACGACGGGGAACACGGGGAACACACAGCTATTGAAATGAAAGCTGTTATGTTCCCCGCGCGCTGATCAACCAGGCGGCGGTGGTGGCGGGGGGGGGCTCTCTCTTTCCCTACACAGGTAGGACACATTGGGGACAGATGGCTGCATTTGAGGACAGATGGCTGCATTTGGGGACAGATGGCTGCATTTGGGGACAGATGGCTGCATTGGGGACAGGTGGCTGCATTTGAGGACGCAAGGCTGCATTGGGGATACAAGGCTGCATTGGGGATACAAGGCTGCATTTGGGGACACTTGGCTGCATTTGGGGACACAAAGCTGCATTGGGGACACATGGCTCCATTGGGGTCACATGGCTGCATTTGGGGACACATGGCTGCATTGGGGACACAAGGCTGCATTGGGGACAGATGGCTGCATTTGGGGACATAAGGCTGCATTGGGGACATAAGGCTGCATTTGGGGACACATGGCTGCATTGGGGACACAAGGCTGCATTTGGGGACACAAGGCTACACAAGGCTGCATTTGGGGACACAAGGCTGCATTGGGGACAGATGGCTGCATTTGGGGGCACATGCTGCATTGGGGACACATGGCTGCATTTGGGAACACATGGCTGCATTGGCGGTCACAGGCTGCATTGGGGACACTGGCTGCACTGGCAGGGGCAGGCTGTATTGGTGGACATGGACAGGCTGCATTGGCGGACACGGGCAGGCTGCAGTTTTGGACATGGATAAAGTTGTTAATATTTATTTTTATAACTTAATTCTACATAAACAATTTAAGTGTCATTTCATGAGATAATATTAAGGGCGTGTTTAGGGGCGGGATAAGGGGCAGGGCATGGTAGGGATTGGGCCCGGCAAATGGTGGCGAGTAACCCTTGAGGTCTGGCTAGTAGCTCAGGATTTGAAATTTTGAGCCCTGATCTACTGGATTGTCTCCTTCTGCTCGCTCCTGTAAGCCTACAATCCGAATGTTATTCCTTCTTAGTTGGCCTTCTGTATCAATTGCTCTATCCTGGAGTGTCATAATTTGTTTTTTCATCATATGCCATTCTCCTTTATCCATTTTTTGTTTTTCTTCCATCTTTGAGACCCGCGTTTCTATTACTGAAATTCTTTGCTGTACTTTATCAAATTCATGTCTCATTATGCTGACATCTACTGCTAGGGCATCCATTTTAGATGTAAGAGCCTCGCTGCTTATTTTAACCACTTCAATACCGGGCACTTAAACACCTTCCTGCCCAGACCAATTTTCAGCTTTCTGCGCTGTTGCACTTTGAATGACAATTGCGCGATCATGCTACACTGTACCCAAACAAAATTTTTATCATTTTTTCCCCACAAATAGAGCTTTCTTTTGGTGGTATTTGATCACCTCTGGGATTTTTATTTTCTGCTAAAAAAAATAAAAAAAGCCCAAAAATTTTGAAAAAAAATGTATTTTTTTTGTTTCAGTTACAAAACTTTTTAAATAAGTACGTTTTCTCCTTCACTGATGGAGCTGCACTGATGGGCAACGATGAGGTGGCACCAATGAGGTGGCACTGATGAGGTGGCATTGATGATGGGCACTAATATGCGGCACTGATAGGTGGAACGGATAATCGGCATGGATGGGCACGGATAGGCGGCACGTATGGGCGCGGATAGGCGGCACGTATGGGCGCTGATAGGCGGCACGTATGGGCGCTGATAGGCAGCACGTATGGGCACTGATAGGCGGCACGAATGGGCACTGATAGGCGGCACGGATGGGTACTGATAGGCGACACGGATGGGCACTGATAGGCGGCACGGATGGGCACTGATAGGCGGCACGGATGGGCATGGATGGGCACTGATAGGTGGCACGGATGGGCATGGATGGGCACTGATAGGTGGCACGGGTGGGCACTGATAGGTGGCACTGATGTACTGTAATGGATGCCAATCAGTGCCAAACAAAATGCCTGCCAATCAGTGATGCCCATTGTGGGCACTGATTGGCATCCATTGTGGGCACTGATTGGCATCCATTAGGGGGCACTAACTGGCATCCCTGGTGGTCTAGGGTGGCATACCTGGTGCTGGCATCCCTGGTGGTCCAGTGGCATCCCTGGTGGTCCAGTGGGGGCATCCTCGGGGGGGCTGTGCTGATAATCGATCAGCACAAACCCCCCCCTGTCAGAGGAGCAGCCGATCGGCTCTCCTCTACTCGCGTCTGACAGACGCGAGTGAGGAAAAGCCGATGACCGGCTTTTCCTGTTTACACTGTGATCAGCCGTGATTGGACACGGCTGATCACGTGGTAAAGAGTCTCCGTTCGGAGACTCTTTACCTCGATCGGAGTTGCGGGGTGTCAGACTGACACCCCGCAGCAACGATCGCCGCGATGACGTCCTCAGGATTTTGCAACCACTTTGCTGACGTTAATCCGCTATAGGGCGGGCGGCAAGTGGTTAATGGCCTCCATGATATCTTTGGCAAAGGAGGGTTGCTCTGTCTCTTTTTCCATTACAGTCTGGGTTTCCGCTGGTACCCCAGTAGCTTGAGGGGATTTTACAATTGTGGGAGATTTTGCTGCTGATTTCCCAGGTCCTTTTGCTGCCATTGATATAGGGGAGGAGCACGGGGTAACGGTCTGTGTTTTACCCCGAGGGCTATTGGGGGCCATTTAGCATTCACTCAATCTCCGCTTTTTAGCGGGGGGATGAAATCTGCATCTTCTCCCACCTGCTCTCTTTTTACAGTGTTCCACCCTTTTTTTTCCTGGGGCAAATTGCAACTTAATATAACTCAAATAGCATAGATGATGTTAATAATATCTGTCCTTATTCAGTTCTCCTCCAATCTCACCCCTGTCCACTCCCCCGCTCACCCATTGCTTATCCAGAGAGGGAGAAGAGAAGCAGACAGCATATATAATATATATAGAAAAAGAAGACCAGACCTACTGTTTGCTGTCTTCCTTCCTTCCTCACCTTGCTTGCTGTATGCTGTATACACAGTTGGCTGATAGAAAGCAGTCCAGGTGCCAAGGGGAGCCAATGAGAGTCAGGAGGGGGGGAGAACCGCAAATCAGGAACCAGACAATACTGAAGCCTAGGACCAGGGACTAGCCTGAGGGCCGTGCTCCGGGGGACCAAAGACCGAGAAGCGTCAGGAATAGCCGATGAACACCATCCAAGAGCGTCTCCTCCTCCACTAGGGATGAGCCACACACCTCCCGGTTCGGTTCGCATCCAGAACATGCGAACGGACCAATAGTTTGCGCGAACTTTCGAACCCCGTTAAAGTCTATGGGACGCGAACGGGAGAAATCAAAAGTGCAAATTTTAAAGGGTAATATACAAGTTATTGTCCTAAAAAGGGTTTGGGGACCTGGGTCCTTCCCCAGGGTACATATATCAATGCAAAAAACAGTGATTTTAATGATGTTTGAAGTGAAAAAATAAAAGTGAAATATTCCTTTAAATATCGTGCCTGGGGGTGTCTATAATATGCCTGTAAAGTGGCGCACGTTTCCCGTGTTTATAACTGTCCCTGCACAAAATGAAATTTCTAAAGGAATAAAAGTAATTTAAAACTGCTTGCGGCTGTAATGTAATGTCTGGTCCCGGCAATATGGATGAAAATCATTGAGAAAAATTGCATGGGTACCCCCCCCAGCCCATTACCAGCCCCTTTGGGTCTTGTATGGATATTAAGGGGAACCCCACACCCAAATTAAAAAAAGGAAAGGCATGGGGCCCCCAGGCCCTATATACTCTGAACAGCAGTATACAGGCGGTGCAAACAAGACAGGGACTGTAGGTTTGTTCTTAAGTAGAATCTGCTTTTACTTTTGAACTGGTACAAAGTGTAGCTCCAGCCAAAAAATCTATTTTTAAGCTTTTTGTAAAACATAGGGAAGGGTTATCACCCCTGTAACATTTGTTTTGCTGTCTGTGCACCTGTTCAGAAGATTTCACCTCACTTTCTGTCCCAATGACAATTGGAGACACCTTTTTCCCATATTAACTCTTACAGGAGAGAATTTCCCTTCCTAGGGGTAAATTTCCTCTCACTTCCTGTTGTTTCCCTCCGTTTGTAAGTAGGAGTCGTTTGAAAGTCAGATGTTTGAATGTAGGGGCCTGCCCTATGTATTCTGCAGAAATTTGGGCCTTAGGTGTTGGTGTTGCCACAACACTGTAAGCCCTCATAGTTACTCTTGGTGGGCGCTGGAACGCCCTGCTGTGAACTATTATATTAAGAATTGTAATTACATGCCATTGTTGAACAGTGGCAGAAAAATTGGGCCTTTGGTGGTGGTGGTGCTGGTGCCACAACACTGTAAGTCCTCATAGTTACTCTTGGTGGGCGCTGGAACGGGCCCTGCTGTGAAATATTAGATCAAGAATTGTAATTACATGCACCTGTTGAACAGGGGCAGAAAAATTGGGCCTTTGGTGGTGGTGTTGCCATAACACTGTAAGCCCTCACAGTTACTCTTGGTGGTCACAGGAATGGGCCCTGCTGTGAAATATTAGATCAAGAATTGTAATTACGAGCCCCTGTTGAACAGGGGCAGAAAAAATGGGCCTTAGGCACTGGTGCCACAACACTGCAACCCCTCACATATACTCTAGTTGGAGCACAGGAATGAGCCCTGCTGCAAAGTATTAAAGCAAAAATTTTAATTACACGCCGCTGTTAAACGGGGGCAGAAATATTGGGCCTTAGGCACTGGTGCTGGTGCCACAACACTGCAACCCCTCACAGATACTATAGTTGGAGCCCAGGAATGAGCCATGCTGCAAAGTATTACAGCAAAAATTGTAATTGCACGCCCCTGTTAAACAGGGGCAGAAAAATTGGGCCTTAGCCACTGGTGGTGTTGCCCAGAACCAAAAATGTTCTTACAAGCTGTCAACATGAACATTGAGGAGGAAGAGGATAGTCACTCAGCATAACAGTATAGTCACTCAGTGTCACGTACCTGGCGGTAGAGCCTGATTATGCAGAGGACGGCCTCCCTTACACCTCTGACTCGAGGCCCCTGATAGAGTAAACAGGAGGCGCGGGAGTGCAGAGTCGCACGGGTGCCTGGCAGGAACGCTGGTGATGGAGCCGGACTGGGATCCCAGAAGAGACTGCAGAGGAACACCGGTGCAGAGAAGACCAGGAGCCACGGTCAGTGAAAGGCAGGTACTGGCTTCGTACAGGAACTCCACAGGCAGAGGAGCAGATGCGACAGCAGGTGGGATGGGAGCTCAGCAGGGCTCCGAAGGGCTGCAAGGATGGCAGGTGCAGGCTGGCCGGATCACACACTGGCGGACAAGTCCGGGACAGGAGCATAGGCTGGAGGGAAGTCAGGATACAGGCCGGTTACTATCAGGCTGGCAGCAAGGTAGCAGAAGGAGCAGGCAGATGCAAAGTCAACAAGCCGGGTCAGGTGCGGGCAGAAAACAGGAATGTCAAGGACAAGCCGGGTCGGATATCAGGAACAGGTATCAGATACTGGAACGTAGGGTACACAGAACGCTGTAGAGCAGACAGCACTGAGTTTGGGTACTGACCCAGTTTAAATAGCCTGCTTGGCGCCAAGGCCTGTCACTGAATGCGCGCGCGCACTGCGCGCATTCGCGCATGTGCGTGCGCACGTACGCGCATCAGCGTGCGCATCGGCGCGCGCACGCGCGCCATTGGCGTTCTAGCAATAGCTGAGGTTTCTGGCCGTCTTCCACGGCCACCATCTTGAGTGCTGGCATGCCCTTCCTGACATTGCCCCCTCCTAATGGGCAGCCTCCGGATGCCCAATCTGGCCACTTTATCAGGATGAGCGTTCTTGAAGGTTTGGATGAGCTCTTGGGCATGAATATTACCTTCCGGTTCCCACGAGTTGTCCTCCGGTCCGTACCCTCTCCACTTAATTAGGTACTGAACCTGATTCCTCCTCTTCCTGCAATCTAACACCGCTTCCACCTCGAACCCCTCTTCACCGTCTACCACCACGGGTTCAGGTGGGCCGGCATCTCGGCCAGGAAAAGGATCAGGGATAGCGGGTTTTAGCAGGGTAACATGGAACATGGGATGGATCCTAAAAGAGTCAGGTAGTTCCAGCTCGTATGCAACATTGTTGATACGTTTTTTCACCGGAAATGGCCCTACGAACTTAGGTCCAAGTTTCTTCGAGGGGCAAGCAAGTTTTAGATTTGTTGTAGCCAACCAAACTTGGTCACCTGGGTTTAAGATCGATTCCCCCCTTCTCCTCTTGTCAAAGACTTCTTTGTTGTAGGCTTGGGTCTTGGCCATTGTTACCTGCAACAGTTTATTGTTGGTATTAAAGAAGTCCATTGTTTCAAGCACAGCAGGTACAGAGCACTCTGGAATTGCGTTGAAAAGAAATGAAGGGTGAAAACCGTAATTGGCGAAGAAAGGAGATTGTTTGGTGGCTGAGTGGACGGAATTATTGTAAGAGAATTCGGCCAGAGGGAGTAAGGGAACCCAATCGTCTTGAGAAAATGAAGAAAAACAGCGGAGATATTGTTCAAGTGTTTGATTGGTCCTTTCTGTTTGCCCATTGGTTTGCGGGTGATAGGCTGATGAAAATGAAAGTTCAATTCCCAGAGACTCGCACAAAGACCTCCAGAACCTGGAGGTGAACTGGACCCCTCTGTCAGAAACTATGTTTGCCGGAGTTCCATGAAGCCTAATAACCTCTCTGATGAAGATTCGTGCGGTCTCTTGTGCAGAGGGAGTGCCCTTCATGGAGAGGAAATGAGCCATCTTGGATAATCGGTCGAAGATCACGAAAATAGTATTGTAGCCCTCAGATGGGGGCAGCTCCACGATAAAGTCTATCTAAATCATCTGCCAAGGTCTATTTGGGACCGGGAGCGGCTTTAACAGACCCCAAGCCCTGGATTTGCTGTTCTTGTTGCGGATACAAGTGGTGCAGGATTATACATACTCCCTGCAGTCCTTCTCCATCCTAGGCCACCAAAATGTTCGTTGCATTAATTCGAAAGTCTTGTAGACGCCAAAATGCCCTGCAAGCATATGGTCATGGCACAGGCCCAAGGTGGAGACTCGCAGATCCTCCGGTACAAAGACTTTGTCTCCGTACCAAAGTAGCCCATCTCTCGCCAGCAAGGTGGTTCCAGGTGGCGAGGGTCTTCCTACAGAGGCTTGTTTGATCTGGGCCATTAATGCCACGTACACACGATCATTATTGACGGCGGTTAAAAAACCGCCGTGAATAATGTCATTAAAAACGAGGGAACGGCTTGTTCCCCACACACGGTCGTTTTTCACGTTGTTTTTTCTCTTGTCGAGAAAAACGACCGTCTGTGGGCTCCGCGGCAGTGTTTCCCATAGGGAAACACTGCCGCGGAAAACATGTCGAAAAAAACGACGAGAAAAATTAGAACATGTTCTCATTTTTCTCGTCGTTTTTAATGCCGTTTTTCTCGTCTAAAAAAACGACAGAAAGCCCACAGACTATCGTTTTTCTCGTCGAATGGGAAAAATGTAGTTTTTCTCGACGAGAAAAACGGCCATGTGTACGCGGCATTAGTCCCCTTGTAGTAGGAGAAAGTTCCCTGGAGACAGAATGGTATCTGGAGTGGATGTTTCCTGTGATTTGCTGAACATGCGTGATAAAGCAACAGGTTTTGTATTTTTAGATCCAGGCCTGTATGTTAAATGGAAAGTAAATCTAGAAAAGAAAAGTGCCCACCTGGCCTGCCGGGGTTTCAACCTCTTCGCTGTTCTCAGATATTCTAGATTTT
Source organism: Rana muscosa (assembly GCA_029206835.1). Classification (NCBI taxonomy): domain Eukaryota; kingdom Metazoa; phylum Chordata; class Amphibia; order Anura; family Ranidae; genus Rana; species Rana muscosa. The sequence continues at coordinate 203,610,195 of CM055116.1, read as the reverse complement.
TGTGGTCTGTATAGATCAGGATCGGGTGTGCAGCCCCTTCTAGTAAGTATCTCCACTCTTCCAGTGCAGCTTTGATTGCTAGGAGTTCACGATCCCCGACGTCATAATTATTTTCCGCATCAGATAGCTTGCGGGAAAAGAAGGCCACTGGGTGCAATAGAGCCTTGGATCCCTGCCTCTGAGAAAGAATAGCTCCAACAGCTGTTTCAGATGCGTCCACCTCTAAGACGTATGGCAGGGACAAGTTGGGATGCTTCAGGACAGATGCGGAGGTAAACCGCTTTTTCAGCATCTCAAAGGCAGCCTGGGCCTCTGGGGACCAACGGAATCTGACACCCTGTTTAGTAAGTTGGGTGATGGGGGAGATGATTGCTGAGAATCCCCTAATAAACTTTTGATAAAAGTTTGCGAATCCTATAAAACGTTGGATGCCTTTCTTATCGCTGGGGATTGGCCAGTCCAAGATGGCTGTAACTTTTTGAGGATCCATCTTGACGCCCTCTGTGGATATGATCAGGCCCAGGAATTGGATGCTTTGGCGCTCAAATTCGCACTTCTCGGGTTTGGCGTAGAGTCCATGTTGTCGAAGGCGGCTCAAAACACTCCTGACATGTCCGCGGTGATTGTCTAGAGAGGAAGAAAAGATTAGTATATCGTCATGGTATACTACAACGAATAAGTCCAGAAAGTCTCGGAAGACATCGTTAATAAAGTGCTGGAAGGTAGCGGGGGCGTTGCATACCCCGAAGGGCATTACAAGGTACTCATAGTGCCCGAACCGTGTGCGGAAAGCCGTCTTCCATTCATCCCCTTCCCGTATACGGACCAAGTTATAGGCACCTCGGAGGTCCAGCTTTGTGAATATGGTGGCAGCGCCAAGTCTCTGGAAAAGTTTGGGTACCAGCGGAAGGGGATAGCGGTTCTTAACCGTGACTTTATTCAGCTCACGATAGTCCACACACGGACGTAATGAATGGTCTTTTTTTTCTACAAAGAAGATTCCCGCCCCGGCCGGGGATGTGGAAGGGCGGATGAATCCCTTCTTCAGGTTATCATCAATATAGTCTTTGAGGGCAACAAGTTCCCATTCGGATAAGGGAAAGATTCTCCCAAACGGAACTTCGACTCCAGGAAGGAGTTCAATGGGACAGTCGTATGACCGATGAGGAGGGAGAGTCTCTGCACCTTTCTTGCTGAACACATCCAGGAAACTGTGGTAAGCTGTGGGTACAGACCGACAGGCTTCAGAGTCTGTGTCAAGGCATAGCAAGGAAGGCTGGTCACAGGAGGTTCGTAAGCAGTGCTGGGTGCAATAGGGAGAAAGAAACTTAATTTCCTCTGTGGCCCAGTTGATGCAGGGATTATGAGCCTTCAGCCAAGGCATGCCGAGAATGACCGGGAACAAAGGAGAGGCGATGGCATCCAAGCGTAGCAGTTCTTGGTGGTTCTTGGTAATAGTGGCAAGTAGAGGCATTGTTTCATGGGTAACTGCTCCAGACTTAATGGTGGTCCCATCGGCCAGATGAACGGAAAGTCTCTGCGCTTTGGGTTGAAGCGGGATATGATGTTGTGCAGCAAAGGACAAGTCCACAAAGCAGCTGCAGGCCCCGGAATCGATTATAGCGGGAGTCTGGATAGTCCCCCCAGGCAGCTGGAGTGAGATGGAGAGGGCAAGTGAGCAGAATTGCTGGGCAAGTTCGGAGTTGCAGAAGGGGAGATAGCTGAGACGTATTTACGGGACTTAACTGGGCAACACATTACATAATGTCCTGAACCCCCACAATACAGACAAAGGTTCTGCTGGTAACGACATTGAGGTTCTTCAGGGGAGAGTGAAGGACGGAGTAGGCCGAGCCGCCGTGGTTTTGGTGCACCAGGAATGGGCCTGGCAGGGGCCGGTGGAACAGCACTGAAGGAGCTGAGCTTCCGTGGTAGCATCTGTACCGGGCGTGGTTGGCCCGCCGCTCTTTCCGACCTTCGTTCTCTCAAATGACGGTCAATTTGGATGGACAAGTCAATTAGGGCTTCCAGGGTAGAGGGAACTCCTACTCTGGCAAGTTCGTCCTTGAGAGGCTCAGAGAGGCCCATACGGAACCGGTGGCGTAATGCAGCGTCGTTCCAGCTAGTGTCAAAGCCCCATCGTCTGAATTCAGAGACATAATCTTCCACAGCCCTGTGTCCTTGTTGAAGAAAACGGAGGGCTGCTTCAGCGGAAGCAGCTTGCTGGGGATCTTCATACAATTGGGCCATGGGGGCCAGGAATGAGGTTAAGTCTGATAGACACTCGGCCTTCTGTTCAAGGAGACGATGAGCCCAGGACTGAGGCTCGCCCTGCAGTAAGGAGATCACAAAGCCGACCTTTGTGGCTTCAAGAGAGAAGGTGCGTGGCTGAAGTGCGAAATATAGTTCACATGCGCTCCGAAAGTCTCTGAACTTGCTACGTTCACCAAGGAATTTTTTCAGGGTTGGAACTCTGGGTTCAGGCGGGAGCATGATGATTGCAGGAGCAGTAGAGGTCCCTTGTGGAGTGGAGGAAGCTTGCTCAGGTCCCTGAACGGTTGTAGAGGAAGTCATGGTCTGTAAATGTCCTTCCAGCTGGGTATAGCCTCCCTGTAAGTCTATAACAGCCCATGTCAGGCCTGCCAGGTGTTGACAAAGTTCCTCCATGGGGGAGGGTCCTCGCACAGGCTCAGACATGGCTGTCTGCTACTGTCACGTACCTGGCGGTAGAGCCTGATTATGCAGAGGACGGCCTCCCTTACACCTCTGACTCGAGGCCCCTGATAGAGTAAACAGGAGGCGCGGGAGTGCAGAGTCGCACGGGTGCCTGGCAGGATCGCTGGTGATGGAGCCGGACTGGGATCCCAGAAGAGACTGCAGAGGAACACCAGTGCAGAGAAGACCAGGAGCCACAGTCAGTGGAAGGCAGGTACTGGCTTCGTACAGGAACTCCACAGGCAGAGGAGCAGATGAGACAGCAGGTGGGATGGGAGCTCAGCAGGGCTCCGAAGGGCTGCAAGGATGGCAGGTGCAGGCTGGCCGGATCACACACTGGCGGACAAGTCCGGGACAGGAGCATAGGCTGGAGGGAAGTCAGGATACAGGCCGGTTACTATCAGGCTGGCAGCAAGGTAGCAGAAGGAGCAGGCAGATGCAAAGTCAACAAGCCGGGTCAGGTGCGGGCAGAAAACAGGAACGTCAAGGACAAGCCGGGTCGAATATCAGGAACAGGTATCAGATACTGGAACGTAGGGTACACAGCACGCTGTAGAGCAGACAGCACTGAGTTTGGGTACTGACCCAGTTTAAATAGCCTGCTTGGCGCCAAGGCCTGTCACTTAATGCGCGCGCGCACTGCGTGCATTCGCGCATGTGCGTGCGCACGTACGCGCATCAGCGTGCGCACGCGCGCCATTGGCGTTCTAGCAATAGCTGAGGTTCCTGCCCGTCTTCCACGGCCACCATCTTGAGTGCTGGCATGCCCTTCTTGACACTCAGCATCAGCATAGGCAGTCTTGAAGGGATCTCACATTCAAAAGAAAATTATTTGGTTACATCAGCATCAGGTGCTTGGTAGCTGGTGATCCAAGACTGATTAATTTTTATGAAGGTCAGCCGATCGACCGAGTCGGTGGACAGGCACACCCTGTGATCGGTTATAAAGCCTCCAGCAGCACTGAATGTGTGTTCCGAAAGAACGCTGAATGCAAGACAGACAAGTAGCTCAATTGCATACTGTGCAAGCTCTGGCCAGTGATCCATCCTCAAGACCCAGTAACCCAGAGGATTTTCGGTGGGAAAGGTGTCCAAGTCTGATCTTGCCCCTAGGTATTCCTGCACCATGTGAATCAGACGCTGGCAATGGTTGCTGGAACCAATCATACCTTGGGGCTGCGGACTAAAAAATTGTCTGGAGGGAGGTGGGGGTGTGGTCTGAGAATGGCGGTGTGAGGAGCTGCTCTCCCTGAACGCCGAGATCTCCCCACTGGATGTTTTGAGATAGTTGCCCGACAGCAAGGTATGAGCCCGGCCAAGCAAAAGAAAACTCAGGCTCCCGCTTCTAAACTTGAGAAGACAGGACGGACGGAGATTAAGGACTATCTCACTGGGGTCGGGACTGTGCTGCGATATATCACCGCTTAGCGAGGAGTTTTGCTGGCTGGCGGGGAACGGAGTGGAGCAGGGTTGTCCGTGAGAGAGGTGACCTCCGGTCCCCCCCCCCCCCTTCTTTGTGTAAGCAGTGCAGTGGAACCTGAGCCTGAGTATGCCTGAAGTGACTCCCTGGCCTACATCCCCCAAAATCCTCAGCCTGGAGCAAGGAGCCCATGACACTGATCAGGAAGTGAGTGCAGTGCGAGGAGCGGCGTGCATCAGAGTGGGGGAAGAGAGAGGACGGGACTGTGCTGCGTTGGTGGGGGTGGGGTATGAGAATGGTGTGCTCTCCCTGAACGCTGAGATCTCCCTGCTGGATGTTTTTACATAGTTGACTGACAGCAAGGTATGAGCCCGGCCAAGCAAAAGAAAACCCAGGCTCCCGCTTCTAAATTGGAGAAGACAGGACGGACGGAGATTAAGGACTATTTCACTGGGGTCCAGACCCGAAGCGCCCAAATAGACAACGTTAATCTACGAGGGAGGGAGACCTCACGGCAAGCAGAGAGGATGAGTACGGGGGGACAGACTGAATCCCAGGGTAGTGAGCCTGAGAGCTCCGTAACTCCCTTAGCTCTGACGGCGGGCGGCGCGGTAATTGAGACTCAGAAGGGACGCCCTGCCACTAGACGAGACGATACAGATATTGGTGAGATCAGGGACCTGCTGCGGGCAATGCCGACCAGGGCAGACATAGAAGCACTGCCTACCAGGGAAGATATTGAGGCAATGATCCTCCGGGTGACCGAAACCCACCAGCGGGAGATACAGGAGGTCCGGTCCGACGTTCAACAGTTGAGCGTGCGGATCACAGAGGGGGAGGCTGCAGCTGATGTGGTGGAGGGGAGGCTGGCAAATGTGGAGCAGGAGCTGGTAAAACAGAAGGAATACTCACTGAATCTACAGTTACACATAGAGGAAATGGAGGACCGAAGCAGACGAGGGAACGTACAGTTACGGGGTCTCCCAGAATCTGTGGGTCAGGAAGAACTTAGAGAAACAGTGGTCTCCATATTTAAAAGAGTACTGGAACCTAACCCGCCAGAGGTATTAGAAATAGACCGGGTGCATAGGGCCTAGGGTCCGAAACGGATGGAGGAAGACAGGCCCCGCAATATTATTTGTCGATTACATAGGTATGCATATAAAGAGGACATTGTGTGGAAGGCTTGGAGTGTGGGGGTCATTGACTTTAACGGAGCCAAGGTAAAGATATTACCAGATCTTTCTAAAGCTACTCTACAGCGTCGAGCCATACTAAGACCTTTACTAGATCAGCTGCGGGAGATGGGATTAACATACAGGTGGAGATTTCCATTTGCATTGACTGTATGGAAAGAGGAGATATCTTTTACTTTGAATAGGATGACTGACTCCACTGATCTCTTTGCGTTCCTGGGGATCCCAGCTTTCCCAATACCAAATTGGTTGCGACCAATACAGTCTCCCGGACAACGGGAACCTCGACAGGGCTATCAGCCCCAACAGACAGGGGAACAGCCCCGGACTAGCAGATGGAGGCGAAGAGCACAGGAAAATACAGCTCAGGAGGCCAAGTAGCGATAAGTAGCGATAAAGTTACATAGACAACCATATTATTTTACTTCTCTTTATTATTTCCTTTCTGTACTTTTGAGGCAGCACCCTGGTAAGAAGAGGAGAAATCGGAAAGAGGACACAAATTACCCTCAGGTACTTTCTCCTTTTTTTTTTTTTTTTTTTCAGAGGAGGAACTGATTTGCTTTGTACTGGGATATATAAAGAAGAGATAAGAGAAAAAGAAAGGAAAATAAACTTTACCATATGTTTTATTTTTTTGGGAAGAACTGTCTCCCTGCATGTTATGTGTATACATAAGTATAATTTTTTCTTCTGTGGATGATACCCTGGAATGGACACATACAAGGAGCCGAAATAAGGGGGGGGGGATTGACAACAGGATTGTAATTGTTAATACAATGTAGTGATGGAGAGCCGGTGGATATATTTTGTTATGTTTCTGGAGAGGGGGGGCTCTTTGGGGTAAAAGGGGGGGGAAGGGATAGAAATAGAATTGCACATAAAGGGGGTGTTTTTGAGAATTAGGGGGGTAGGGAGGGGGTGAAATATAAGTTAAATGCACGTCTATCAAAAAAGGGGGGAATAATACCCTCACATATAGGGGCTTAAGAGAGAGGTAAACACTAATTAAATGTACGGTAATTGGGTACGGTACTCGTAATCACTTTTTTTTTTTTTTTTAGGACAAAAGGGAGGGGGAATTAGAAAAGGAAAAGGGGGGGGAATTTGTTTTATTTTTATTTTTTTGGGGCCACATGGAATTCACCATTAAAGGGGTTGGGGGGAGTGGAAAAGGTGTGGAGCTGGGTTAAGGGGGGATTGGGTTGTGTTTTTTGTTTTTTGTTTTTTGTTTTTAGTTTTTTGTGTGATGGGAGGAGGTCTTACCCAAAGGGCCCCCCGGAATTTCCAGCCCCCTAACTAAAGAGGTATATAGTAATGTACTCCCTCCCCCTTTCTTTTTCTATATTAGAATCTCTATACCGGGGTTTAATTAATTACGTAGATGTGTTAGTGTTTTAACCATGGTAAATGTCATGGGAATGTTATGGGAATTCAATTTTTTTATTTATTTTTTATCAAAAATCTCCTCTCTCCTATTCTAGGGGACAGTACTTACAATATGGTTAATATTGGATATAGAAGGGAAATTGTAAAATGTTTAATGGTATTGATATATATATATATATATATATATATATATATATATATTGGAAGAGAAGTTATTGGTAACAGGGCAGATAATAATGTTGTTTAGATTGGCGGGGAGGGAAGGGGGAGGGAGGGGGAGGGATCGCACCCACATATTCTTGACTGTACCCCCACGTAGGTAAGTACTCACTTAAGTGGTAAATCGAATGTGAGTACAAAAAAAAAAACTTTCAATTTGAATCTCCCTATTCTTGAAAGGGGAATACGGGGGTGCTCTTACCCACCGTAACACATTAGGGTTGTTAGAACCCTTTTGGCTTTTTTTTTTTTTCTCGGGTCAGCGGGGGAGATGGAGGTGATGAGAGTTATCTCTCTAAACTCTAAGGGGCTCAATACGCCAGAAAAGAGGAGGATGCTCCTTCAAGATCTGAAGCGATCACAGTCGGACGTGGCATTTATTCAAGAAACACATTTTAGAGAGGGCAAAGCACCAATTTTGAAGAATAATCTTTACCCCTTGGTATACCATGCTTTTAATAGGGCAAGCAAATCCAGAGGGGTGTCTATTCTAATAGCAAGACGAGTACAATGGAAATTAATAGATAAAAGAATAGACACTGAGGGCAGATTTTTGTTTCTTAAAGGCATGATGGATGGTATTAAAGTGACCTTGGCGACGATATATGCACCTAATATTAACCAAGATCAATTCATTTGCTCCACCCTCAATAAACTTATGAAATTTACAGAAGGGAAATTACTCCTGGGGGGAGACTTTAATCTTCCCCTAGATCCTAACGTGGATACCTCAGCAGGAAGATCCTCGGTTGCTAAAGGCCTTCGCAGGAGGGTCTTACAGACCTTCCATAATTATCAACTTATTGATGCCTGGAGAGTGTACCATCCAGATGAAAGGGACTATACCTTTTATTCAACTCCACATAAGGGATACTCTCGAATCGATCTATTTATTGTCCCACATAGCATGATAATGGAGATTAAAGAAATAGAGATAGGGAGTATCACATGGTCTGATCATGCCCCGATCACCATGACACTGAGTATGAATAAATATTCGGAGGGAAAGATGAGACAGTGGCGAATGAACGAGAGCCTGCTGGAGGACGAGGTAATGGTTCAAGAGGTAATGAGAGAATTAGAATACTATTTTCAATATAATTCTATACCAGAGACAGATGCAGGGATAATATGGGAGGCGCATAATACTGTAATAAGAGGGATTCTTATTAAGCACGGCTCTAGGATAAAGAAGGACAGGGAAAAGCAATTGAATAAATTACTCACAGATATACAAGTACTGGAGACCAAACATAAACAAGACGCGGGAGGAGCGGGAGAGAGGGAGCTCTTAGCCCTCCGCAGACAAGTGACTGACTTATTGCATTATAGAGCGAAGGCAGCAGTACAGAGATGTCGGAGATACTATTATGAATCAGGAGACAAATGTGGACGTTTATTGGCTAGAGCTTTACAAGAACAGAAAACCCAATCTTATATTCCATATTTGGTGGATTCGAGGGGGAGCAAGATATATCTTCCTACTCAGATTGCTATGACTTTCCGTAAGTTTTATCAGTCTCTGTATAATTTACCTATCACAATGCAATCCCAAAATAATAAAAATAATATAGAGGAATATATTGCCTCGTCGGGTATCCCCCAATTGTCAGAACAGATTAGAAAAGACATGGAAATGGCTATTACATTAGAGGAACTACAAAAGGCCATTAAGTCAGCTAAACCAGGTAAAGCCCCGGGTCCAGATGGATTTACACATAAATACTTTTAGAAATGTTTTCCCCTCCTGGGTAAACAGATGGTACAAATATTCAATGTAATAGGACAGGGGACAAGGTTTACATCAGAAACGTTGAAATCACACATTACTCTTATACCGAAGGAGGATAAGGATCCATCAGCACGTGGTAGTTATCGACCTATTTCTCTACTAAATGTAGACCTAAAAATTTTTACAAAAATATTGGCCACTCGTATTCAACCACATCTAATAGCATTAATACATCCATACCAGGTAGGCTTTATACCAAGCCGAGAGGCCAGAGATAATACCATTAAGACCTTGAATCTTATCCATATAGCCGGCCTCTCCAACATGCCCACTGTCTTTTTAGGAACAGATGCCGAAAAGGCATTCGATCGGGTGAGTTGGCCCTTTTTGTTTTCAGTTTTACGATATGTGGGTATGGGGGAGAGGATGGTTGGATGGATATCGAGTTTATACACAAGACTAGAGGCACAAATTAAAGTAAACGGACACATATCTGATCCCTTTTCTATCTCAAATGGCACCCGTCAAGGGTGCCCCCTATCACCCCTCCTTTTTGCTCTTTCGCTGGAACCCCTACTCTGTAAAGTAAGGCAAAACCCAGATATAACGGGGATAAGAACTGGAGATACGGAATATAAGGTCTCCGCGTATGCGGATGACCTTTTGTTTTCCCTGACAAAGCCAACAATATCAATGCCGAATCTGGTGGGAGAATTGGATCGATATGGTGCCCTATCTAACTTAAAAATTAATGTGACAAAATCAGAAGCAATGGGGGTATGTCACCAACACAAATTAATGCCCTGAAAGCAAATTTTAAATTTAGATGGACTTCGACGGCTATTAAATATTTGGGCACCTTTATGTCACCTAAATTGGACCAAATTTTTACGCTGAATTTTTTACCATTATTAAGTAGAGTAAAAACTCTATTGGCTAAATGGGACAAGGGTACCTTCTCGTGGTTTGGCAGATGCAACATAATAAAACTTTGAATTTTGCCTAAATTATCCTACCTATTCCAAACAGTGCCAATCCATGTCCCTTCAGAATTTTTTAACCGGACGAATGCATTGATAGCTGACTTTGTCTGGGGACATAAGAGGCCAAGATTACAACGTCGAATATTGACCATGCCCAAACAATATGGGGGGGTAGCAGTTCCAGATATTCAGAAATATTATCAAGCGGCCCATATGGTGAGATTAATAGACTGGTGCAGGCATACAAGTCTTAAAATATGGCCAAAGATCGAGCAATCACAGTGTAGAGTTCCATTGCGTCGAGCGGTTTGGTGCTTTAGAGATCTTAGTTCTGACCTCAAAAAGCACCCAACCTTGGGGCCTACCCTGCAGCTTTGCTCTCGAATATGCACCACTACCGGACTATCATCAGCTAACTCCCCCTTGTACCCCATTGTGGGGAACCCACGTTTCCCCCCGGGATTACAGGAGGGCCCATGGAGAAGACTTTTAGATTTACAGATATTTCAGGCCTCGCACTTTGTGCAAGGAACGACGCGTAATTAACCCTCATTGATGGAACTAACTTCATCTAATGATCGTTTTTGTCTGGAGTTTTGGAGTGGAGCACAACTGAGACATTTCTTTAATATTCTTCCACCTTTGGAGGACTTTTTAAGACCACTGACCCCTTTAGAAAAGATGTGTGAGGAAATAGGCCCGTGTTATCATACACTTTCGAAAATATATGGATTATTGATTGCCCCCCCGGAGGACTATGTTCCTCCATATATAAGGAAGTGGGAAATAACACTGGACAGGACATTTACTCAGGTACAACATAGGCAGATTATAAATCTAGCGTTAAAATCCTCTATATGTACTAGGGCCCAAGAAACGAACTTTAAAATCATGACAAGATGGTATCGAACTCCTACATTGCTTAATAAATATTTGCCGGAGATCCCGGATAAATGTTGGAGATGTCAGGAAGAAAGAGGGACATTACTCCATGTTTTCTGGTCATGCTCGAAGCTGTTGCATTTCTGGAGGGAAGTATGCCAGATAGCACAAAAATTTACTGATTATAATCTCCCAGAAGATCCGGCTTTATTTTTGCTGCACGTATCTGAAATACCAGGGAAAATATACAGTAAATCAATTTTACGTCATCTTATTAATGGGGCTAGAGCATGCATTGCTCGGCAGTGGAGAGATACGAATCCGCCAAAATTTTTCTCCTGGTTCAATTGAATCGAAGAAGTAAACAGGATGGAGGATTTGACACTTTCACGTCAAAACCGATATGAAATCTATTCTGAAACTTGGGCACAATGGAACACATTTAAATATTCGGAAGAAGGGAAGTCCTTGTTTTTTTTTGTAATTTGAGAAGAGGGGGGGGAGCTCGGGTTCCCCTATCTCCTTGGCCGACTGGAGATAAAAAAAAATTTGGATGGGGTTTCCTTTTTTTTTTGTTTTGTTTTGTTGTTTCTCTTCTGGGGTAAGGTGAGTTAACTGGAGTTTTTTTTAAAAAAAAGGAAAGAAGGGGGGGGGGGGTCTGTGTATTTAGGAGGGGAAGAACCAAAGGAGAAGGAATATTTCAATATAATTAGATCTATGTTGTATTTAAGTTAACAAGAAGGTTGTATATTGAATAGACCCGTGGGGTATTTATTGGTTTAAACTGAGTCAGTAAACTTGTTATTTGATTATTTCCCTTGTATGCTGGATAAGTAGATAAATAAAGAAATTGAAAAAAATAAATAAAAAATTGTCTGAACACATCGGCCAGACGGCCACATTCTCCACTGCTCCTTCTGTGACTGACCGAAGCCTCAGCAACACATTGTCCAGGACCAGGAATTTAAAACCTCCCAGGCTCTGGAAATGCATTGCACAAACCTTTCTGCAAGGCCTCCCAAAGATGTTTCATCCTCTGCTCCCTCTGCGGCGGCTGGATAAGGTCCGCAACCTTACCCTTGTAACGTGGATCAAGGAGGGTTGCCAGCCAGTAATGATCCCTCTCCTTGATACCACGAATACGAAGATCCTTTCGCAGGCTTTGCAGGATCAGGGAGGCCATGCAGCGTAGGTTTGCTGAGGCATTTGGTCCGGAGTCCTCTGGGTCACTTAGGACGACATGATCCGCAGCCACCTCCTTCCAACCACGTACAAGTCCATGGGTTTCGTGGGACTGTAAATGATCCTTGAAGACTGTTGCTGATGCTGAGTGCTAGGCTCCACCTCCATGCTGGCACAATTCTCCTTCTCTTCCTCCTCATCCTCTTCCTGTGTGATCGGCGAGCCAGCAGGAACACTGTCTGAATAAAGGGGGCCTTGAGAGGTAAGGAAGTCCTCCTCTTCCTTCCTCTGTTCTGCCTCAAGTGTCCTGTCCATTATTCCACGCAGCGTGTGCTCCAACAGGTGGACAAGAGGGACAGTGTCACTGATGCATGCACTGTCACTGCTCATTATCCTCGTGGTTTCCTCAAATGGTGACAGGACAGTGCATGCATCCCTGATCATGACCCACTGGCGTGGCAAAAAAAAAAACAAGCTCCCCTGACCCTGTCCTGGTGCCATAGTCGCACAGGTACTCATTGATGGCCCTCTGCTGCGTGTGCAGCCGCTGCAGCATGGCCAACATTGCGTTCCACCTAGTGGGCATGTCACAGATTAGGCGGTTCTTGGGCAGGTTGTATTCCTTTTGGAGGTCAGCCAGCCGAGCACTGGCATTATATGACCGGCGGAAATGCACACAGACTTTCCTGGCCTGCCTCAGGACATCCTGTAAGCCCAGGTACCTGCCCAAGAACCGCTGCACCACCAAGTAAAGGACATGAGCAAAACAGGGCACATGGGTCAGCTGTCCCTGTCGGAGGGCGGATAGGAGGTTGGTGCCATTGTCGCAAACCACCATTCCTGGCTTAAGCTGGCGTGGCGTGAACCACTTCTGAGCCTGCCTGTCACGTACCTGGTAGGTGAGCCCGACGTGCAGGGAGTGGCCTCTCGTAGACCTCTGGCTCGAGAACCCCTGATAGAGCAGACAGGGGCTCAGGAGGGCAAAGGAGCACCAGTGCCTGGCAGGAACTGAAGCAGGTGGAAGTAGAAGCAGCAGACTGCAGCTGTGGGTAACTGATGGGAGACGTGCAGTGGTCCGCAGCAGGCACTAGAGGATCAGGAAGCAGACTTGGTGAAGACAGGCCGGGTCAGACACAAGCGGGCAGATGAGTACAAGCAGGATCCAAGAATAGTTAAAGTCCAGGCCGGGTCAGTGTATCAGGCGGGCAGCAAACTGGTTAGAGGAGAAGGCAGAAGAGAAGTCGGGACGAGCCGTGGTCAAAGGCGGGCAGCAGACAGGAGAAGCCAAGGGAAGCCAGGTCAGGTACCAGAGCAATTAGATCAGAGGTTCGGGTAACAAGGGTCTTCAGGAAACGCTGTAGACCGGACAGCAAGGATGCAGAGTGACAGCTCTCTTTAAATAGGCAGTCTTTGGCGCCAAACTGCGTCATAGGCGCGCGCTGTCGCGCATCCGCGCGTGCCCGTTCGCCACTATCGCGTGCCCGTGCACGCTCGTTTGCCGCTATCGCGCATGCGCCGAACGGGTTTGCCTGTGCATAGAGATTCTGAGACCCCGATTGCTGGGATGAGTGAGAGAACGTCTTTCCTGACATTGCCCCCCTCCTACGGGCAGCCTCCGGATGCCCAACTGAGCCAGCCTACCTGGGTGAGACCTTTTGAAGGCCGTGATCAATCTTTTGGCATGAATGTTGGTTTCCGGTTCCCAGGAATTTTCCTCGGGGCCATAGCCCTTCCATTTAACCAGATATTGGGTTTGGTTGCGTCTCTTCCTGCAGTCCAGGATAGACTCGATTTCGAACTCCTCCTCACCATTGATGAGCACGGGCTCAGGAGGGCCAATACCTCGATTGGGAAAGGGATCTGGGACTGCAGGTTTGAGTAGCGACACATGGAATATCGGGTGTATCCGAAAAGATTCCGGTAATTTCAGCTCGTATGCCACGTCATTAATTTTCCTTGTTACAGGGAAGGGACCCACAAATTTGGGGCCCAGTTTCTTAGAGGGGCATGTCATTTTTAGATTCACTGTGGACAGCCAGACTAGATCTCCGGGTGTAAGGTTAAGTTCCCCCCTCCTCTTTTTGTCGAACACCTCCTTATTATGCGCCTGAGTCCTTGCCATTGTCTCCTGAAGCAACTTACTGTTGGTACTGAGGAAGTTCAGGGTCTCCTGGGCGGCTGGGACCGCACACTCTGGAATATTATTAGACAGGAACAGAGGGTGGACGCCGTAGTTCACAAAGAACGGTGACTGCTTGGTCGCTGAATGAACGGAATTGTTGTAGGCGAACTCGGCGAGGGGTAATAGTGGTACCCAGTCGTCTTGAGAGAAGGAAGAGAAACAGCGCAAATATTGCTCCAGGGTCTGATTTGTGCGTTCCGTCTGACCATTGGTCTGGGGATGATAAGCTGAAGAGAAGGAAAGGTCAATCTTTAAAGATTCGCAGAGTGCCCTCCAGAATCTGGATGTAAACTGCACCCCCCGGTCAGATACAATGTTCACAGGAATGCCGTGCAGTCTTACGATTTCTTTGATGAATAGTTTTGCGGTCTCGGGGGCAGAAGGTGTACATCTCATGGGCAGAAAGTGGGTCATCTTGGAAAGTCTGTCCACTACCACGAAAATGGTAGTGCAATTTTCTGATGATGGTAGTTCCACAATAAAGTCCATCAAAATCATTCTCCAAGGTCTGTCTGGAATGGGTAAAGGCCTCAACAGACCCCAAGCTCTGGTCTTGCTGCCCTTGTTCTGAATGCATGTAATGCATGATTCCACATAGTCCTTGCAGTCCTTAGACAGTTGAGGCCACCAAAACGTGCGCTGGAGAAGTTCAGATGTTTTGTGCACCCCAAAGTGGCCAGCCAGTTCATGATCGTGACAAGATTTGAGAACGTTAATCCGTAATTGTGGAGGTACGAAGACCTTGTCCTTGAACCACAGCAGGTCGTCTTTCAACTGTAGGGTAACATCCGGTGGGTAGGCCTCATTGGTAGAAGCCTGCTTAATCTGAGAAAGTAGGTCTCCTTGCAGCAGAAGGAAATTTCCGGGAGTCAGGATGGTGTCTGGGGGTGAGAGAGCTTCAGCTCCGCTAAACATCCGTGAAAGCGCATCTGGCTTGGTGTTCTTGGACCCGGGCCTGTAGGTTATATGGAATGAAAATCTGGTGAAAAAAAGTGCCCATCTGGCTTGACGTGGTTTCAGTCTTTTGGCTACTTTCAAGTACTCCAGATTTTTGTGGTCTGTGTAGATCAAAATAGGATGTGCTGCCCCCTCTAGTAAGTAGCGCCACTCTTCCAACGCGGCCTTAATTGCGAGTAGCTCTCTGTCCCCCACATCATAGTTCCTCTCAGCTTCGGACAACTTCCGAGAGAAAAATGCGACTGGATGCAACTGCGACTTGGGACCCTGTCTCTGGGAGAGCACCGCCCCCACTGCGATCTCCGAGGCATCTACTTCCAAAATGTAGGGCAGAGCGGGGTCTGGATGTTTCAGGACTGCGACCGAGACAAACTGCTCCTTTAAGGTGGAGAAGGCAACTTGGGCTTCCGGGGTCCAATGGAATCGTATGCCTTGCTTCGTCAAACTGGTGATGGGCGAGATGATGGTAGAAAATCCCCGGATAAACTTGCGATAAAAATGTGCAAATCCTACAAAGCGTTGGATCCCTTTTTTGTCTGTAGGAATTGGCCAATCCAAGATGGCGGAAACTTTTTGTGGGTCCATTTTGACACCTTCTATGGAGATAATTAGTCCCAAAAACTGAATGCTCTGTTGTTCAAACTCGCATTTCTCGGGTTTCGTGTAAAGGCCATGCTGATGGAGTCGGGTTAACACTTTCCTGACATGCTCTCGGTGAATGGACAAGGACGAGGAGAAAATCAGGATATCGTCCAGGTAAATTATCACAAACAAGTCTAGGTAGTCTCTGAAAATGTCATTCACAAAGTGTTGGAATGTGGCAGGGGCGTTACACAAATTTAAGGGCATCACGAGATATTCAAAATGCCCGAATCGGGTACGGAAGGCAGTCTTCCATTCGTCCCCATTACGAATCCGGACCAGATTGTAGGCCCCACGAAGATCCAATTTAGTGAATATGGCTGCAGCCCCGAGTCTCTGGAATAGTTCTGGCACCAAAGGGAGAGGGTACCGGTTTTTAATTGTAATCTTATTTAGCGCACGGTAGTCCACGCAAGGGCGTAGGGAATGGTCTTTTTTTTCGACGAAAAAGATTACTGCTCCTGCTGGTGAAGTAGAAGGGCGGATGAACCCCTTCTCCAGGTTGTCGTCGATATAGGTCTTGAGGGTCCCGAGCTCTAGTTCGGTTAGAGGGAAGATCCTTCCGAATGGCACCTCTGCTCCGGGGAGGAGCTCAATCGGACAGTCATAGGATCGGTGCGGGGGAAGTGTTTCTGCACCCTTTTTGCTGAATACATCCAAAAAATGATGGTAAACTTCGGGAACGGACTGGCGGGTCTCAGAGTCAGCGTCTAAGCAGAGCAGTGAGGAGGGAGCATCAGCGACTTCTGGCACACAGTGCTGACGACTAGTGATGAGCCGAACACCCCCGGGTTCGGTTCGCACCAGAACCCGCGAACGGACCGGAAGTTCGAACGAACATTAGAACCCTATTAAATACAATGGATGCGAACGTTCGAATTCTAAAGTGCTAATTATAACAACTATTATGCATGTTATTGTCCTAAAAAGGGTTTGGGAACCCGGGTTCTGCACCAGGGGACATGTATCAATGCAAAAAGAAGTTTTAAAAACGGTCGTTTTTCGGGAGCAGTCATTTTAATGATGCATAAAGTGAAAAAAAAAAAGTCAAATATTCCTTTAAATATCGTACCTGGGGGGTGTCTAAAGTATGCCTGTGAAGTGCCACGTGTTTCCCGTGTTTAGAACTGTCCCTGCACAAAATGACACTTCTAAAGGAAAAAAAAGCCATTTAAAACTGCTTGCGGCTTTAATGTAATGTCTGGTCCCGGTAATATGGATGAAATTCTTTAAGAAAAATGGCATAGCTACCCCATGACCCCCCCCCCCCTACCCCAGCCCATTACCAGCCCCTTTGGGTCTTGTATGGATATTAAGGGGAACCCCGCACATAAAATAAAAAAGGCCCTATATACTCTGAACAGCCGTATACAGGCGGTGCATACAAGACAGGGACTGTAGGTTTGTTCTTATGTAGAATCTGTTTGTAATTTTGAACAGGTACATTGTTGAAGTGTAGCTCCAGCCCAAAAATCTATTTTTAAACTTTTTGGAAAACATAGGTAAGGGTTATCACCCCTGTAACATTTGTTTTGCTGTCTGTGCCCCTGTTCAGAACATTTCACCTCACTTTCCGTCCCAATGACAACTGTTTTTGAAATGTGGTGTTTTTCTTGAAACAAGGATTGCTGATAAAGCATCAGTACAGAGGAGACACCTTTCTCCCATATTTATTCTTACAGGAGAGAATTTTCCTTCCTAGTGGTAGATTTCCTCTCACTTCCTGTTGTCTTCTTGCGTTTGCAAGTAGGAGTCGTTTGTAAGTTGGATGTTTGAAAGTAGGGACCTGCCGTATATACTCTGCAGAAATAGGCCCCTTAGTTGTTGGTGTTGGCACAACACTGTAAGCACTCACAGTTACTCTTGGTTGGTGCTGGAACGCCCTGCTGTCAACTATTATATCAGGAATTTTAATTACATATAATTGTTGAACAGTGGTAGTAAAAATTGGGCCTTTGATGGTGGTGCTGGTGCCACAACACTGTAAGCCCTGACAGTTACTCTTGGTGGGTGCAGCAATGGGCCCTGCTGTGAATTATTAGATCAAGAATTGTAATTACATGCCCCTGTTGAACAGGGGCTGAAAAATTGGGCCTTAGGCACTGGTGGCACAACACTGCAACCCCTCACAGATACTGTACTTGGAGCACAGCAATGAGCCCTGTTGCAAAGTATTGCTTCAAAAATTGTAATGACACGCCCCTGTTAAACAGGGGCTGAAAAATTGGGCCTTGGGCACTGGTGGCACAACACTGCAACTCCTCACAGATACTGTACTTGGAGCACAGCAATGAGCCCTGTTGCAAAGTATTGCTTCAAAAATTGTAATTACACGCCCCTGTTAAACAGGGGCTGAAAAATTGGGCGTTAGGCACTGGTGGCGGCACCCATAAACAAAAATGATCTTCCAAGCTATCATCATCAATCGTATCATTGAGGACTCGGAGGAGGAGGATAGCCAGTCAACATAACAGCACAGGCACTCAGCATCAGCATCAGTCTTGAAGGGATGTGACATTTTAAAATCAATTAGTCTGTTATATCAGCATCAGGTGTGTGGTAGCTGGTGGTGATCCAAGACTGGTTCATCTTGATGAAAGTCAGTCGATCAACCGAGTCGGTGGACAGGCGCACCCTGTGATCCGTGACAAATCCTCCAGCAGCACTGAATGTGCGTTCCGAAAGAACGCTGGATGCAGGACAGGCCAGTAGCTCAATTGCATACTGTGCAAGCTCTGGCCAGTGATCCATCCTCAAGACCCAGTAAGCCAGAGGATTTTCGGTGGGGAAGGTGTCCAAGTCTGACCTTGCCCCTAGATATTCCTGCACCATGTTTATCAGACGCTGGCGATGGTTGCTGGAACCAATCATACTTTGGGGCTGCGGACTAAAGAATTGTCTGAACGCATCGGTCAGACGGCCACCTTCCCCACCGCTCCTTCTTTGACTGGCCGAAGCCTCAGCAACTCGTTGTCCAGGACCAGGAGTTTGCAACCTCCCAGTCTCTGGGAACGCGTTGCACAGACCTTTCTGCAAGGCCTCCCGGAGTTGTCTCATCCTCTGCTCCCTCTGCGACGGTAACATAAGGTCCGCAACCTTACCCTTGTACCGTGGATCAAGGAGAGTGGCCAGCCAGTAATGGTCCCTCTCCTTGATCCGAAGAATACGAGGATCCTTCCGCAGACTTTGCAGGATCAGGGAGGCCATGCAGCGTAGGTTTGCTGAGGCATTCGCTCCGGAGTCCTCTGGGTCACTAAGGACGACATGATCCGCAGCCACCTCCTCCCAGCCACGTACAAGTCCACTGGTTTCTTGGGACTGTAAATCATCCCTAAAAGACTGCTGCTGATGATGCTGAGTGCCAGCCTCCACCTCCATGCTGACACAATCCTCCTCCTCCTCCTCCTCCTCCTCCTCTTCCTGTGCGATGGGTGGGACAGAAGGAACACTGTCTGGGTAAAGGGGGCCTTGAGAGGCAAGGAAGTCCTCCTCTTCCTGCCTCTGTTCTGCCTCAAGTGCCCTGTCCATTATTCCACGCAGCGTGTGCTCCAACAGGTGGACAAGAGGTACAGTGTCACTGATGCATGCACTGTCACTGCTCACCATCCTCGTGGCCTCCTCAAATGGTGCCAGGACAGTGCATGCATCCCTGATCATGCCCCACTGGCGTGGAGAAAAAAAACCAAGCTCCCCTGACCCTGTCCTGGTGCCGTAGTCGCACAGGTACTCATTGATGGCCCTCTGCTGCGTGTGCAGCCGCTGCAGCATGGCCAACGTTGAGTTCCACCTGGTGGGCATGTCACATATAAGGCGGTTCTTGGGCAGGTTCAACTCCTTTTGCAGCTCAGCCAGGCGAGCACTGGCATTATAAGATCTGCGGAAATGCACACAGACTTTCCTGGCCTGCCTCAGGACATCCTGTAAGCCCGGGTACCTGCCCAAGAACCGCTGCACCACCAGGTTAAGGACGTGAGCCACACAGGGCACATGGGTCAGTTGTCCCTGTCGGAGGGCGGAGAGGAGGTTGGTGCCATTGTCGCAAACCACCATTCCTGGCTTAAGCTGGCGTGGCGTCAACCACCTCTCGGCCTGGCCCTGCAGAGCAGACAGGACCTCTGCCCCAGTGTGGCTTCTGTCCCCCAAACACACCAGCGCAAGCACGGCATGGCATCTTTTTGCCTGCGTACTTGCGTAGCCCCGTGAACGGCTACGGAGCACCGCTGGTTCATAGGACAAACCACAGGAAGAGGCCATGGAGGAAGAAGAAGAGGAGGGGGTGGAGGAGAGAGGTGTGTCACAACCAGTAGTAGCATTTTGGAGGCGTGGCGGTGGGACAACCTCCAACACTACTGCACCTTGTCCTGAATCCTTCCCAGCTGCCAAAAGAGTGACCCAATGGGCCGTGAAAGAAAGGTAACGTCCCTGTCCATGCCTGCTGGACCATGAGTCAGCGGTAATATGCACCTTACCGCTGACCGCCCTGTCCAGCGAGGCCAAGACATTGCCTTCCACATGCCGGTAGAGAGCCGGAATAGCCTTCCGTGAGAAAAAGTGGCGTTTGGGAACCTGCCACTGAGGAACCGCACATTGCACAAACTCACGGAAGGGGGCCGAGTCTACCAACTGAAAAGGCAGCAGTTGAAGCGCTAGCAATTTAGCCAAGCTAGCATTCAACCGCTGGGCATGTGGATGGCTGGGAGTGAACTTCTTTCGACGGTCCAGCAGCTGGGGCAGGGAAATTTGCCTGCTAGAATCGGACGTCGGTGTACTGCTAGCAGAGTGGGCGCAAGTACTTGGCTGTGACACACCTAATTCTACACCTTCATTCCTCTCAGTGCATGTTTCAGAGAGGACTGAAGTTATAGTGGGGTTGGAGATCCCAGCTGATGCGGTGCAAGGAGAGGTCCGCTTTGTTCTTTGGTGTGGGTCTTTGAGGTAGGCTTGCCAACGAGCTGCATGGCAGGTCAACATATGTCTGGTCAGGCATGTGGTACCCAAGCGGCTGATGTTTTGGCCACGCGATATACGCTTGAGACATATGTTGCAAACAGCAGCTGTGCGATCTGATGCACTAGCCTCAAAAAAGGCCCACACCAAAGAACTTTTTGAATGACGGGCAGAGGCAGCGCCCTGCACAGGCGGAGCTCTGCGGTGTGATTCCGTCGGTGTACTGCCCTTACGCTGGCCACCAAAGGGCATCCTGCCTCGTTGGAGATGTGCCTCCTCCTCATCCTCCTCCTCCTCCTCTCTCCTATTAGGCACCCACGTGGAGTCATTGACCTCATCATCCCCTCCCTCCTCATCACTGGAGCCAATCTGGCAGTATGCTGCAGCTGCTGGAACATGACTGCCAGATTGGTGTCCTTCTTGAGCATCCCCTCTGTCTGCTCTCACGCTACTGCCTTCCTCTAGCTGGGTTTCATCATCAGACCCTTCGAAACGCTGGGCATCCTCCTGGAGCATGTACCCAACACTGTGCTGAAACAGTTCGGGGGACTCCTCAGGAGGAGGACATGGTGGGTCTAGGGAAGGAGTGACTGATGATTTGTCTGACATTGATACCAGGGAAGACGACGCTTTGGCAGCTGCTTTTCCAGTACCCTGAGCCTGGGTGAGAGAGGATGAGGAGGAGGAGGAGGGCTTGGTCATCCACTCTACCAAGTCTTCGGCATGATGTGGCTCAACATGTCCAGCTGCCGAAAAGAAGGACAAGCGTGTCCCATGGCCATGTGCTGATGACAATGCACCGCGTCCACGACCAGCACTGTTGCCCCCAGACACAGAGCCTGCTTGCCCTCTTTTATTGCCTCCTGACTGTCTGCCTCTCCTTGTTTGCCTTCCAGACATTCTAATAGATGGCCTGCAGGGAGATGGGAAAAAAGCAATAAGGGCTACCTTCAGGTGTCCTTCTCTGTCCCTGGAAACAAGGACTTGCAGAGTGAAAGAAAAAAAACACTCTCCCTACCTACAGTTTTCTGTCCCTAGAAAAAAT
Source organism: Rana muscosa (assembly GCA_029206835.1). Classification (NCBI taxonomy): domain Eukaryota; kingdom Metazoa; phylum Chordata; class Amphibia; order Anura; family Ranidae; genus Rana; species Rana muscosa. The sequence continues at coordinate 203,588,704 of CM055116.1, read as the reverse complement.
GTTTTTTTTAATCACAATATAGCACAAGGAAAATTAACTCACTGTCCTTACAGGTCCCTGGAAACAAGGACTTGCAGAGTGAAAGAAAAAAAACACTCTCCCTACCTACAGTTTTCTGTCCCTAGAAAAAAATGTTTTTTTTAATCACAATATAGCAAAAGGACAATTCACTCACTGTCCTTCCAGGTCCCTGGAAACAAGGACTTGCAGAGTGAAAGAAACTGACACTGTCCCTACCTAGAGTTTTCTGTCCCTAGAATAAATGTTTTTTTTAATCACAATATAGCAAAAGGACAATTCACTCACTGTCCTTCCAGGTCCCTGGAAACAAGGACTTGCAGAGTGAAAGAAACTGACACTGTCCCTACCTAGAGTTTTCTGTCCCTAGAATAAATGTTTTTTTTAATCACAATATAGCAAAAGGACAATTCACTCACTGTCCTTCCAGGTCCCTGGAAACAAGGACTTGCAGAGTGAAAGAAACTGACACTGTCCCTACCTAGAGTTTTCTGTCCCTAGAATAAATGTTTTTTTTAATCACAATATAGCAAAAGGACAATTCACTCACTGTCCTTCCAGGTCCCTGGAAACAAGGACTTGCAGAGTGAAAGAAACTGACACTGTCCCTACCTAGAGTTTTCTGTCCCTAGAATAAATGTTTTTTTTAATCACAATATAGCAAAAGGACAATTCACTCACTGTCCTTCCAGGTCCCTGGAAACAAGGACTTGCAGAGTGAAAGAAACTGACACTGTCCCTACCTAGAGTTTTCTGTCCCTAGAATAAATGTTTTTTTTAATCACAATATAGCACAAGGAAAATTAACTCACTGTCCTTACAGGTCCCTGGAAACAAGGACTTGCAGAGTGAAAGAAAAAAAACACTCTCCCTACCTACAGTTTTCTGTCCCTAGAAAAAAATGTTTTTTTTAATCACAATATAGCAAAAGGACAATTCACTCACTGTCCTTCCAGGTCCCTGGAAACAAGGACTTGCAGAGTGAAAGAAACTGACACTGTCCCTACCTAGAGTTTTCTGTCCCTAGAATAAATGTTTTTTTTAATCACAATATAGCACAAGGAAAATTAACTCACTGTCCTTACAGGTCCCTGGAAACAAGGACTTGCAGAGTGAAAGAAAAAAAACACTCTCCCTACCTACAGTTTTCTGTCCCTAGAAAAAAATGTTTTTTTTAATCACAATATAGCAAAAGGACAATTCACTCACTGTCCTTCCAGGTCCCTGGAAACAAGGACTTGCAGAGTGAAAGAAACTGACACTGTCCCTACCTAGAGTTTTCTGTCCCTAGAATAAATGTTTTTTTTAATCACAATATAGCACAAGGAAAATTAACTCACTGTCCTTACAGGTCCCTGGAAACAAGGACTTGCAGAGTGAAAGAAAAAAAACACTCTCCCTACCTACAGTTTTCTGTCCCTAGAAAAAAATGTTTTTTTTTATCACAATATAGCAAAAGGACAATTCACTCACTGTCCTTCCAGGTCCCTGGAAACAAGGACTTGCAGAGTGAAAGAAACTGACACTGTCCCTACCTAGAGTTTTCTGTCCCTGGAATAAATGTTTTTTTCAGCACAATATAGCACAAGGACAATTAACTCACTGTCCTTACAGGTCCCTGGAAACAAGGACTTGCAGAGTGAAAGAAAAAAAATACTCTCCCTACCTACAGTTTTCTGTCCCTAGAAAAAAATGTTTTTTTTAATCACAATATAGCAAAAGGACAATTCACTCACTGTCCTTCCAGGTCCCTGGAAACAAGGACTTGCAGAGTGAAAGAAACTGACACTGTCCCTACCTAGAGTTTTCTGTCCCTAGAATAAATGTTTTTTTTTAATCACAATATAGCAAAAGGACAATTCACTCACTGTCCTTCCAGGTCCCTGGAAACAAGGACTTGCAGAGTGAAAGAAACTGACACTGTCCCTACCTAGAGTTTTCTGTCCCTAGAATAAATGTTTTTTTTAATCACAATATAGCACAAGGAAAATTAACTCACTGTCCTTACAGGTCCCTGGAAACAAGGACTTGCAGAGTGAAAGAAAAAAAACACTCTCCCTACCTACAGTTTTCTGTCCCTAGAAAAAAATGTTTTTTTTAATCACAATATAGCAAAAGGACAATTCACTCACTGTCCTTCCAGGTCCCTGGAAACAAGGACTTGCAGAGTGAAAGAAACTGACACTGTCCCTACCTAGAGTTTTCTGTCCCTAGAATAAATGTTTTTTTTAATCACAATATAGCACAAGGAAAATTAACTCACTGTCCTTACAGGTCCCTGGAAACAAGGACTTGCAGAGTGAAAGAAAAAAAACACTCTCCCTACCTACAGTTTTCTGTCCCTAGAAAAAAATGTTTTTTTTTATCACAATATAGCAAAAGGACAATTCACTCACTGTCCTTCCAGGTCCCTGGAAACAAGGACTTGCAGAGTGAAAGAAACTGACACTCTCCCTACCTAGAGTTTTCTGTCCCTAGAATAAATGTTTTTTTTAATCACAATATAGCACAAGGAAAATTAACTCACTGTCCTTACAGGTCCCTGGAAACAAGGACTTGCAGAGTGAAAGAAAAAAAACACTCTCCCTACCTACAGTTTTCTGTCCCTAGAAAAAAATGTTTTTTTTTATCACAATATAGCAAAAGGACAATTCACTCACTGTCCTTCCAGGTCCCTGGAAACAAGGACTTGCAGAGTGAAAGAAACTGACACTGTCCCTACCTAGAGTTTTCTGTCCCTGGAATAAATGTTTTTTTCAGCACAATATAGCACAAGGACAATTAACTCACTGTCCTTACAGGTCCCTGGAAACAAGGACTTGCAGAGTGAAAGAAAAAAAATACTCTCCCTACCTACAGTTTTCTGTCCCTAGAAAAAAATGTTTTTTTTAATCACAATATAGCAAAAGGACAATTCACTCACTGTCCTTCCAGGTCCCTGGAAACAAGGACTTGCAGAGTGAAAGAAACTGACACTGTCCCTACCTAGAGTTTTCTGTCCCTAGAATAAATGTTTTTTTTAATCACAATATAGCACAAGGAAAATTAACTCACTGTCCTTACAGGTCCCTGGAAACAAGGACTTGCAGAGTGAAAGAAAAAAAATACTCTCCCTACCTACAGTTTTCTGTCCCTAGAAAAAAATGTTTTTTTTAATCACAATATAGCAAAAGGACAATTCACTCACTGTCCTTCCAGGTCCCTGGAAACAAGGACTTGCAGAGTGAAAGAAACTGACACTGTCCCTACCTAGAGTTTTCTGTCCCTGGAATAAATGTTTTTTTCAGCACAATATAGCACAAGGACAATTAACTCACTGTCCTTACAGGTCCCTGGAAACAAGGACTTGCAGAGTGAAAGAAAAAAAATACTCTCCCTACCTACAGTTTTCTGTCCCTAGAAAAAAATGTTTTTTTTAATCACAATATAGCAAAAGGACAATTCACTCACTGTCCTTCCAGGTCCCTGGAAACAAGGACTTGCAGAGTGAAAGAAACTGACACTGTCCCTACCTAGAGTTTTCTGTCCCTAGAATAAATGTTTTTTTTAATCACAATATAGCAAAAGGACAATTCACTCACTGTCCTTCCAGGTCCCTGGAAACAAGGACTTGCAGAGTGAAAGAAACTGACACTGTCCCTACCTAGAGTTTTCTGTCCCTAGAATAAATGTTTTTTTTAATCACAATATAGCAAAAGGACAATTCACTCACTGTCCTTCCAGGTCCCTGGAAACAAGGACTTGCAGAGTGAAAGAAACTGACACTGTCCCTACCTAGAGTTTTCTGTCCCTAGAATAAATGTTTTTTTTAATCACAATATAGCACAAGGAAAATTAACTCACTGTCCTTACAGGTCCCTGGAAACAAGGACTTGCAGAGTGAAAGAAAAAAAACACTCTCCCTACCTACAGTTTTCTGTCCCTAGAAAAAAATGTTTTTTTTAATCACAATATAGCAAAAGGACAATTCACTCACTGTCCTTCCAGGTCCCTGGAAACAAGGACTTGCAGAGTGAAAGAAACTGACACTGTCCCTACCTAGAGTTTTCTGTCCCTAGAATAAATGTTTTTTTTAATCACAATATAGCACAAGGAAAATTAACTCACTGTCCTTACAGGTCCCTGGAAACAAGGACTTGCAGAGTGAAAGAAAAAAAACACTCTCCCTACCTACAGTTTTCTGTCCCTAGAAAAAAATGTTTTTTTTTATCACAATATAGCAAAAGGACAATTCACTCACTGTCCTTCCAGGTCCCTGGAAACAAGGACTTGCAGAGTGAAAGAAACTGACACTGTCCCTACCTAGAGTTTTCTGTCCCTGGAATAAATGTTTTTTTCAGCACAATATAGCACAAGGACAATTAACTCACTGTCCTTACAGGTCCCTGGAAACAAGGACTTGCAGAGTGAAAGAAAAAAAATACTCTCCCTACCTACAGTTTTCTGTCCCTAGAAAAAAATGTTTTTTTTAATCACAATATAGCAAAAGGACAATTCACTCACTGTCCTTCCAGGTCCCTGGAAACAAGGACTTGCAGAGTGAAAGAAACTGACACTGTCCCTACCTAGAGTTTTCTGTCCCTAGAATAAATGTTTTTTTTAATCACAATATAGCACAAGGAAAATTAACTCACTGTCCTTACAGGTCCCTGGAAACAAGGACTTGCAGAGTGAAAGAAAAAAAATACTCTCCCTACCTACAGTTTTCTGTCCCTAGAAAAAAATGTTTTTTTTAATCACAATATAGCAAAAGGACAATTCACTCACTGTCCTTCCAGGTCCCTGGAAACAAGGACTTGCAGAGTGAAAGAAACTGACACTGTCCCTACCTAGAGTTTTCTGTCCCTGGAATAAATGTTTTTTTCAGCACAATATAGCACAAGGACAATTAACTCACTGTCCTTACAGGTCCCTGGAAACAAGGACTTGCAGAGTGAAAGAAAAAAAATACTCTCCCTACCTACAGTTTTCTGTCCCTAGAAAAAAATGTTTTTTTTAATCACAATATAGCAAAAGGACAATTCACTCACTGTCCTTCCAGGTCCCTGGAAACAAGGACTTGCAGAGTGAAAGAAACTGACACTGTCCCTACCTAGAGTTTTCTGTCCCTAGAATAAATGTTTTTTTTAATCACAATATAGCAAAAGGACAATTCACTCACTGTCCTTCCAGGTCCCTGGAAACAAGGACTTGCAGAGTGAAAGAAACTGACACTGTCCCTACCTAGAGTTTTCTGTCCCTAGAATAAATGTTTTTTTTAATCACAATATAGCACAAGGAAAATTAACTCACTGTCCTTACAGGTCCCTGGAAACAAGGACTTGCAGAGTGAAAGAAAAAAAACACTCTCCCTACCTACAGTTTTCTGTCCCTAGAAAAAAATGTTTTTTTTAATCACAATATAGCAAAAGGACAATTCACTCACTGTCCTTCCAGGTCCCTGGAAACAAGGACTTGCAGAGTGAAAGAAACTGACACTGTCCCTACCTAGAGTTTTCTGTCCCTGGAATAAATGTTTTTTTCAGCACAATATAGCACAAGGACAATTAACTCACTGTCCTTACAGGTCCCTGGAAACAAGGACTTGCAGAGTGAAAGAAAAAAAATACTCTCCCTACCTACAGTTTTCTGTCCCTAGAAAAAAATGTTTTTTTTAATCACAATATAGCAAAAGGACAATTCACTCACTGTCCTTCCAGGTCCCTGGAAACAAGGACTTGCAGAGTGAAAGAAACTGACACTGTCCCTACCTAGAGTTTTCTGTCCCTGGAATAAATGTTTTTTTCAGCACAATATAGCAAAAGGACAATTCACTCACTGTCCTTCCAGGTCCCTGGAAACAAGGACTTGCAGAGTGAAAGAAACTGACACTGTCCCTACCTAGAGTTTTCTGTCCCTAGAATAAATGTTTTTTTTAATCACAATATAGCAAAAGGACAATTCACTCACTGTCCTTCCAGGTCCCTGGAAACAAGGACTTGCAGAGTGAAAGAAACTGACACTGTCCCTACCTAGAGTTTTCTGTCCCTAGAATAAATGTTTTTTTTAATCACAATATAGCAAAAGGACAATTCACTCACTGTCCTTCCAGGTCCCTGGAAACAAGGACTTGCAGAGTGAAAGAAACTGACACTGTCCCTACCTAGAGTTTTCTGTCCCTAGAATAAATGTTTTTTTTAATCACAATATAGCAAAAGGACAATTCACTCACTGTCCTTCCAGGTCCCTGGAAACAAGGACTTGCAGAGTGAAAGAAACTGACACTGTCCCTACCTAGAGTTTTCTGTCCCTAGAATAAATGTTTTTTTTTAAGCACACTATAGCAGAAGCACAAAACACACTGACACTCTCCCTACCTATCCTTCTCTTTCCCTAAACTAAAGGAATCCAGGTTAAGCAAGAAAGAAATAACAGTCACTGTCCCTGCCTATGCTACTCTATCCCTGCTCCGGAACACACTACACTAGGCCGCCGTGCTGGCGGCCTTTTATAGTGTGGGGCGTGTACTAAACACCCTCAGCAATAATTGGCCACAGGCATCCTGCCTGTGGCCAATCATTGCTCTCCTCGCTGCCGGCGCTGTGATTGGCCAAGCATGCGGGGTCACAGTGCATGCTTGGCCAATCACAGCGCCTGGATGACACTGCGATGGCGTAGTGCATTGTGGGCCGTTCGCGTCACTCGAATTTGGCGCGAACGGCCCAAATCGTTCGATCTTCGTCGAACGATCGAACAGCCAATGTTCGAGTCGAACGTATGTTCGACTCGAACACGAAGCTCATCCCTACTGACGACAGTATGGAGAAGGGAAGCTGATCTTACTCGTGGTCCAGTCAATTTGTGGGTTGTGTGCCCTCAGCCAGGGCATACCCAGTATGATGGGAAATAGGGGGGATTCAATGATGTCCAGGCGAAGAAACTCACGGTGATTACCGGAGATGGTTGCACTTAAAGGGACGGTTTCCAGTATGACTGGCCCTGACTTAATAGCTGATCCATCGGCCAGGTGTACAGAAAGTCCCTTAGCTCGGGGTTGCAAGGGGACCTGGAATCTGTTGGCAAAGGAAGCGTCCATAAAACCGCTGCATGCTCCGGAATCAATTATTGCGGTAGTTAGTATATTCCTTCCTGGAAGCTGTAAGGAGACAGAGACAGCCAGATGAGTTGAGTTGTCAAACGAAGTAGGTGAGTAGGTAGAAAAGATAGAGGAACACTTACGGGTCTTAGCAGGACAGGTCCTCACAAAATGAACTGGTTCCCCACAGTAGAGGCAGAGATTGTTGAATCGCCGCCGTTGGCGCTCTTCGGGGGTGAGCGAGGGGCGAAGCAGGCCAAGTTGCATGGGTTCCGAAGTATCAGCAGACGGGTGAGCGGGAGCCAGAGGAGTGGAGTGAGCAGGGTTGAACACACGAGGTAGCATCCATACAGGACGAGAGGGACCAGCGGTACGTTCAGCTCTTCGTTCCCTTAACTGCCTGCCAATTAAGGTAGACTGAAGAATTAGAGCGTCCAGTGTTGCTGGGATGCCAACTCGAGCCAGTTCATCCTTAAGGGGCTCGGAGAGGCCCATACGGAACTGGTGGCGCAGGGCAGCATCGTTCCAATTTGTGTCCGAACTCCAACGTCTGAATTCGGACACATAGTCCTCCACGGGCCTGCGACCCTGCTGCAGGGAACATAATGCTGCTTCCGCGGTGGCTGCTTGTTGGGGATCCTCGTAGAGAAGATCCATGGCTTCAAAGAACGTGCGCAGGAGGTTGAGGCAGGTGTCTTTATGCTCCAGAAGGTGGTGGGCCCAAGACTGAGGTTCGCCTGATAGTAGGGCGATGACGAAGCCCACCTTGGTGGTTTCGAGGGAAAAGGTCCTGGGTTGAAGAGCGAAAAAGAGCTCACAGGCGTTACGAAAAGCTCTGTATTTACTACGATCTCCAGAAAACCTCTCGGGAGGAGGAACCCGGGGTTCAGGTGGTAACATGACGACCGAGGGTGCGGGAGAAGCTCCAGATGCGGCAGGTGCCGTGTTAGACAGGGTCTGGACACGCTCCTCCAGGCGGGTATAGCCTTCCTGTAAGTTCCTGACTGCCGTAGTAAGTCCATCCAGGTGACGGCAGAGTTCCTCCATGGGAGAGGCTCCCTGCGTGGGCTCAGACATGGCTGTCCGGTACTGTCACGTACCTGGTAGGTGAGCCCGACGTGCAGGGAGTGGCCTCTCGTAGACCTCTGGCTCGAGAACCCCTGATAGAGCAGACAGGGGCTCAGGAGGGCAAAGGAGCACAAGTGCCTGGCAGGAACTGAAGCAGGTGGAAGTAGAAGCAGCAGACTGCAGCTGTGGGTAACTGATGGGAGACGTGCAGTGGTCCGCAGCAGGCACTAGAGGATCAGGAAGCAGACTTGGTGAAGACAGGCCGGGTCAGACACAAGCGGGCAGATGAGTACAAGCAGGATCCAAGAATAGTTAAAGTCCAGGCCGGGTCAGTGTATCAGGCGGGCAGCAAACTGGTTAGAGGAGAAGGCAGAAGAGAGGTCGGGACGAGCCGTGGTCAAAGGCGGGCAGCAGACAGGAGAAGCCAAGGGAAGCCGGGTCAGGTACCAGAGCAATTAGATCAGAGGTTCGGGTAACAAGGGTCTTCAGGAAACACTGTAGACCGGACAGCAAGGATGCAGAGTGACAGCTCTCTTTAAATAGGCAGTCTTTGGCGCCAAACTGCGTCATAGGCGCGCGCTATCGCGCATCCGCGCGCACCCGTTCGCCACTATCGCGTGCCCGCGCACGCTCGTTTGCCGCTATCGCGCATGCGCCGAACGGGTCTGCCTGTGCATAGAGATTCTGAGACCCCGATTGCTGGGATGAGTGAGAGAACGTCTTTCCTGACACTGCCCCTGCAGAGATGACAGAATCTCTGCCCCAGTGTGGCTCCTGTACCCCAAGCACACCAGCTCAAGCACCGCATGGCATCTTTTTGCCTGCGTACTTGCGTAGCCCCTTGAACGCCTATGGAGCACCGCTGGTTCCGAGGACAAATCAGCACTGGAAGAGGCCCTGGAGAAAGAAGAAGAGGAGTTGGTGGAGGAGAGAGGTGTGTCAGAATCACCACTAGTAGCATTTTGGAGGCGTGGTGGCGGGACAACCTCCAACACTACTGCACCCTGTCCTGCATCCTTCCCAGCTGCCAGCAGAGTCACCCAGTGGGCCGTGAAAGATAGGTAACGTCCCTGTCCATGCCTGCTGGACCATGAGTCAGCGGTAATATGCACCTTACCACTGACCGCCCAGTCTAACGAGGCCAAGACATTGCTTTCCACATGCCGATAGAGAGCCAGAATCGTCTCCCATGAAAAAAATTGGCGTTTTGGAACCTGCCACTGAGGTACCGCACATTCCACAAATTCACGGAAGGGGGCAGAGTCTACCAACTGAAAAGGCAGCAGTTGAAGTGCTAGCAATTTAGCCAAGCTAGCATTCAACCGCTGGGCATGTGGATGACTGGGAGCGAATTTTCTTCGGCGGTGCAGCAGCTGGGGCAGGGAAATTTGCCTGGTACAATCGGACGTTGGTGTACCGATAGCAGTTTGCCTGCAAGTACTTGGCAGTGACACACCTAATTCTACACCTTCATTCCTCTCAGTGCAGGTTTCTGAGAGGACTGAAGGTGAAGTGGGGTTGGAGATCCCAGCTGATGAGGAGCAAGGAGAGGTCCGCTTTGTTCTTTGGTGTGGGTCTTTTATGTACGCTTGCCAACGGACTGCAATGCAGGTCGACATATGTATGGTCAAGCATGTGGTGCCCAAGTGGCTGATGTTTTGGCCACGCGAGATACGCTTCAGACATATGTGGCAAATAGTAACGGTGTGATCTGCTGCACACGTCTCAAAAAAGGCCCACACCAAAGAACTTTTGGAATAACGCGCAGAGACAGCAGCGCCCTGCACATGCTGAGCTCTGCAGTGTGATGCAGTCGGTTGGCTGCCCTTAAGCTGGCCCCTGGAGGGCATTATGCCTCGTTGGAGATGTGCCTCCTCCTTCTCCTCTCTCCTATCAGGCACCCACGTAGATTCAGTGACCTCATCATCCCCTCCCTCCTCGTCACTGGAGCAAACCTGGCAGTATGCTGCAGCTGGGGGAACATGACTGCCAGTTGGCTGTCCTTCTTGGGCATCCCCTCTCTCTGGGCTCACGTTACTGCCTTCCTCAAGCTGGGTACCATCATCGAAGCCTAGAAAACACTGCGCATCCTCCTGCAGAATGTACCCAACACTGTGGTCAAACAGTTCGGGGGACTCCTCAGAACATGGTGGGGCTAGGGAAGGAGTGACTGATGCCATTGATCCGATGGAAGAGGCCGCTTTGGCAGATGCTTTGGCAGACAAAGTACCCTGAGCCTGGGTCAGAGAGGATGAGGAGGATGAGGACGGCTTGGTCATCCACTCTACCAACTCTTTGGCATGTTGCGGCTCAACATGGCCAGCTGCCGAAAAAAAGGACAAGCGTGCCCCACGGCCACGTGCTGATGAGGATGCATCGTGTTCACGACCAGCACTGTTGCCTCTAGACACAGAGCCTGCTTGCCCTCTTTTATTGGCCTGTGTGTCTGCCTCTCCTTGTTGGCCTTCCAGACATACTGTATTTGATGTATTGGAATAGGTACACAAGGAATTGTCTGCAGTCAGCTTTAGCTGCACACTGTGCCCAGTATACAGTGCACTGACTTAATATACTGCAGGTTAGCTCAATCAACTGCCTGTATTATTAGGAATAGAACAGGAATAGTCTGCAGTCAGCTTTACCTGCACACTGTGCCCAGTATACAGTACACTGACTTAATATACTGCAGGTTAGCTCAATCAACTGCCTGCCTAAATTTTTAGGAAGAGAACAGGGATGGTCTGCAGTCAGCTTTACCTGCACACTGTGCTTTCCCAGTATACAGTACACTGACTTAATATACTGCAGCTTAGCTCAATCAACTGCCTGTCTATATTATTAGGAATAGAACAGGGATGGTCTTCAGTCAGCTTTACCTGCACACTGAGCCCAGTATACAGTACACTGACTTAATATACTCCAGCTTAGCTCAATCAACTGCCTTCCTATATTATTAGGAAGAGAACAGGGATGGTGTAAGAGAACCATTCGTTTTCGTCCAATGCGCATGCGCGCGCACAGGCGGACCAATGCGCATGTACGCTTGCAACAGACTGCGTACACGCGCAGGAGCGCGTCCCTAGCGCCAATTGGCGCCAAACAGCCTATTTAAGGAAGTGCCCTGACCCCAGACCCTTGCTGACCTGGTCTTCAGCTGTTACCCGATATCCTGAACCCTGTTGTGATCCTGCTTGATACCTGTTGCTGAACCTGGCTTGCCCCTGCTTCTGGACTCTGCTCTGTTCTGATGACTGGCTCCTGATCCTGGCTACCCATTTGACCCTGCTTCTGCCTGCTGCCTTGTACTTTGCTGCCCGCCTGTTATCTGACCCGGCTACCCTTATGACCTTGCATCTGCTTCCTGTGTCGCTCCTCTTCAACCTCCGAGTGTCTGCGACTTCAGTCCTGCGACTCTCTGCAACTTCCTGCTGCAAGTCTTCCAGGGACTTAACATCATCTGATGTCCCAGTGCCACTGTTCCAGCGGAGTGCCTTTTTAACCACCGGCTGATCATTGTTGCACAGCTACCCTCCGTAATCCGATGATCCTCCTGCTCGTCCAGGGTCACACCCACTGCTACTGGTTTCCAGGTCTACATCTGCAGGCACTCATGTTCCTCCTGTCCCTCGGTTCCTTCTGTTCCACCTCCAGCGGGACCAGGGCTGGAGATACAAGAGAGGCCGACCTCGTCACTTTAATCTCCTTTCAGGTATGTGACAGATGGTCTGTAGTCAGCTTTACCTGCACACTGGGCCCAGTATACAGTACACTGACTTAATATACTGCAGCTTAGCTCAATCAACTGCCTGTCTGTATTATTAGGAAGAGAACAGGGATGGTCTGCAGTCAGCTTTACCTGCACACTGAGCCCAGTATACAGTACACTGACTTAATATACTGCAGCTTAGCTCAATCAACTGCCTGTCTGTATTATTAGGAAGAGAACAGGGATAGTCTGCAGTCAGCTTTACCTGCACACTGTGCCTGCCCAGTATACAGTACACTGACTTAATATACTGCAGCTTGGCTCAATCAACTGCCTGCCTATATTATTAGGAAGAGAACAGGGATGGTCTGCAGTCAGCTTTACCTGCACACTGAGCCCAGTATACAGTACACTGACTTAATATACTGCAGCTTAGCTCAATAAACTGCCTTCCTATATTATTAGGAAGAGAACAGGGATGGTCTGCAGTCAGCTTTGCCTGCACACTGTGCCTGCCCAGTATACAGTACACTGACTTAATATACTGCAGCTTAGCTCAATCAACTGCCTGCCTATATTATTAGGAAGAGAACAGGGATGGTCTGCAGTCAGCTTTACCTGCACACTGAGCCCAGTATACAGTACACTGACTTAATATACTGCAGCGAGAATAACAGGAACACTCTGAAGTGAGATCTAGCTAAACTGAATACAGTGTACATATATACAACTCCTGGAATGCATATATATACTAAATACACTGACTGCAGCTACCTGAATCGCCTGCCTGCTCTATCTATCTAACTGAAATGAAATGACATTCTGACTCTCTCTCTATCTCTCTCAGACTCTCAGAACACCGCAACACACTACACAAGGCCGACAGGCAGGCAGCCCTATATAGTGTGGGGCGTGTACCTACTCCCCTGAGCCATGATTGGCCAAAGGCACCCTTCCTTTGGCCAATTATTGCTCTCTGTGCTGACGGCACTGTGATTGGCCAAAGCATGCAGGTCATAGTGCATGCTTGGCCAATAATCAGCCAGCAATGCACTGCGATGACGCAGTGAATTATGGGCCGTGACGCGCCACTCGAATTTGGCGGGAACGACCCATAATGTTCGAAATTCGGCAAACAAGCTCATCCCTATCCTCCATCACCACGGGTCCCGTCAAACGTCAGCGGCAGGGTGAGTAGGCGTTGGCGGTTGCCGGGGTTTCCCTTCACCTCCTCCTATCAATCCTCCGCTCACCCAAGGGCCAGCGGTCCGCTCTCCCTTTCTTAGCGGTAGTTCCTTGGGGTTTTCACGGAGGAAGGGGATCCTTCAGCGGTTCGATAATTCAGTCAGGGCTCGCGTCTCATGCCTCTGGAAGCTTCGCAAGCGGGGCCCGGCCACCACACGTCACACGTCATGCACTCACACGCTCATCCTCCGTAGAAGTGACTGAACTAAAAAAAAAAAATTCAACCTTATCTCCTTATAATAACACAGCACAGAAAAAATTAAACAAAAAATACACCTATATATTTATATAAGCTTTTACAATATATCATTCTTTATAGTCATATATTCCGAACTTGTATTTTCAGATTCCTCCCTCCTCTCTCCATTCCTATTTCTCCCATTTCCCTGCTGCTTTATTTGCATCTACATACAAGTCTATTCCCATGAAGAGTCCGGGCTCCCCCCCCCCCCCCCCCACGACATAAGTTGTCCCACCTTTGTGCCCCCCTTATCTTCCTCACCAAAACAGACAAAAATGAGGAAGATTGGGTATTCCTCTTATTTTATTGTATCTATATACAAATCTGTTCCCGATGGGAGTCCAACCTCCCCCCTTTGCCCCCCCCCTACAAAAATAGAAATCCCAACCTGTGCCCATCCCATCCCATTACATTCCTTCAAACAAAAAAAAAAAACAAAAAAAAAACCCCTGTCTTAGTTAACCTAGTGTCAAAAAAAAAAAAAAAAACACACCACTGATGGCGTTATATCCAACTTTTCTCTCTCCTTCCTTGGAGGCACTTCAACAGGAGTACCTACCCCCTTATCACCCCCATCCCTTCCCACCCCCCTTATTCCTTCTAACCCGGTGTTATACCCCAGTGACAAAAAAGAAAAAAAAAGTTTTCATGTTGTTCATACTATGAACCATTCTCCTCTTCACCCTTTCCCCTGTCCCCTTTATCCTTTGTGTACAGGCAACTATCGTAGCAATGAATCTGTGTTTAAATTCCCTTCTTCCTTTTTACCCCCAAAAAAAAGAGACCCACATTACTACCTATCTCCTCCATGATTTTACATCTCCATTCTATGACCTCCTCCCCCCCCTACTCCCCCTTACTTTACCCCTTACTTCCCCTCTCCACCCATTACCCCCCCTCCTACCTTACCCTGTTGCTGTACCTCATCCCTTATCATTCCTTATCTGAATTGTATCTGAATTATACCAAATCGCAGTTATTACAATTATCTTCATGTAAAACTTAATATCTATTTCCACACCCAAAAAAAAAAAAACCCGCCCATCACCAAAAAAAACCCTACCACAATCCCATTACCTGCCCTCATGGTCCAGGGGGAGTAGGGGGGAGAGGGGGAAGCCCATCCTGTCTCCCCCGGGGAAAAAAAAAACACAAAAAAGCAAAAATGCTAAAATTGTCCCTAAGTTGTCGGGTACATGTAGCTGTTATAGGTTTACGAGAAACCTTTTATCATTTATCATTGTCAGAAATGCTGAAAAAGAAAAAAAAAGGGGGGGGACAAAAGGAGGGGCATATGGAGAACAGATATTCTCCTTTTTAAAAAAATTATTCTATTTATTTATTAACCACTTGCTTGCTGGGCACATATACCCCTTTCCTGCCCAGGCGAAATTATAGCTTTCGGCACTGTCACGCTTTGAATGAAAATTACGCGGTCGTGTGACGTGGCTCCCAAACAAAATTAACGTCCTTTTTTTCCCACAAATAGAGCTTTCTTTTGGTGGTATTTGATCATCTCTGTGGTTTTTATCTTTTGCGCTATAAACAAAAAAGGGCGACAATTTAAAAAAAAAACAATATTTTTTGATTTTTGCTATAATAAATATCCCAATTTTTTTTTTTTATATTTTTTTTCCTCAGTTTAGTCCGATACGTATTCTTCTACATATTTTTGGTAAAAAAAAATCGCAATCGGCGTTTATTGATTGGTTTGCGCAAAAGTTATAGCGTTTACAAAATAGGGGGTAGTTTTATGGCATTTTTATAATTTTTTTTTTTTTACTAGTAATGGCGGCGATCAGTGATTTTTTTCGTTACTGCGACATTATGGCAGACACATCAGATAATTTTGAGACTATTTTGGGACCATTCACATTTATACAGCGAACAGTGCTATAAAAATGCACTGATTACTGTATAAATGTGACTGTCAGGGAAGGGGTTAACACTAGGGGGCGAGGAAGGGGTTAAATGTGTGCCCTATTAGTGATTACTACTGTGGGGGGAGGGGACTGACTGGGGGAGGTGACCGATCT
This sequence comes from Rana muscosa, assembly GCA_029206835.1. Lineage (NCBI taxonomy): Eukaryota > Metazoa > Chordata > Amphibia > Anura > Ranidae > Rana > Rana muscosa. The sequence goes on along the minus strand of CM055116.1, from coordinate 203,573,315 downwards.
GTGTCCCTATGTACAAGGGACACAGCATCGGTCTCCTCTCCCTGACAGGACATGGATCTCTGTGTTTACACACAGAGATCCACGTCCTTGGCTGTGTAGCGGCCGATCGCGGGTACCTGGCGGACATCGCAGCCACCAGGCACGCGCATCGGCATGTCAGTGACACGCCGGGCACGCGCCGCCGGCGGCGCTTGTGTACCCCCCAGTGGCCGGAGGAGCAGAGGCCGTAAAAAGACGGCCTCCCGGATTTCTAGAGCCACCTTGTGGCCATCTTTTGTACATGGCCAGGGTCAGAAGTAGTTAATCAAACTTGTGAAGTAATTCAGTGGTCTGCTGTACTCAGGCGGTGTTGTCCCTTTATTCTGATATGTCTGAGATTTCCTCTGCAGGGCTGCTCCTCTCTCTATGTCTGTTGGTAAGTCTATCCAGTTAGGTACTTCGAAGGCCTCTGAGCCCAGGAACTGAAATAGTTCTGGCAACTGCTCTGGGTCATGTAACTTAAATGTGTCACCATCTTTTTTAATTGTCAAAGAAATTGGGTACTCCCATCTATACAGTGTTGCCAACCCCCTGAAGTGAAATTTACTGGCAAGGATGCCAAAATTTCTGTACGGCACCAATTTCTTACTGGCAAAAATAATGAAGATTACTGGCAGAGCCGGATTTTTTACTGATGCTGCAAAACAGTACCTAAAATTACGGTTTTTAGTACTAAACAGTGCAAATATCAATATTTCAACTATAAACACACAGCTAATGCTAATATCAATGTGTTTAAGTTAGACAAAAGTAAAAAAACATATTTCTCAATTCACATGAAGGTTAGGATACTATAACCCAGCCAGCACAGAGTTCCCTCTTACATCAGAGTCTGCAGGATGCCCCCTTACAGTGCAAGGGAAATCTTATGTAAAGGGGAACGCTACAGATCATGATGTAAGGGGGAACTCTGATGTGGAGGGGGGCTCTGGCGAATAGAGGCCACCTTCCACAGAGTGAATACACTAAGGTAAGGGGGGGTACTAATATAAGGGGGAAACCTTTATATCAGTGCCCCCTTACATTATTGTATTCATTCACCTCCTTACATCAGTGACCCCCCCCCCCCCTCAGAATGGCCTGGCGGCACTGTCGCTTACCTCCTCTCGGGTGCACAGTGTGGGGCTCAGTCAGACAGCTCCAGCTTGGTGGCTCTGATCTCCTCTTCCCAGTCCACACGTCTGTTTCTTCCTGGGCCGTAACCCCCATCCCGGCGGCACTCCCACTCTTGACTCCTTTCTAGGATCCCCTCAGAGACTGTAGACATGACAAGAGATGGTCAGAGGCTGCGGACACATGATACAGGAGGGGGACAGAGACTGCAGACACACTACAGGAGGGGGACAGGGGCTGCGGACATACTACAGGAGAGGGACAGAGGCTGCGGACATACTACAGGAGGTGGACAGAGGCTGCAGACATACTACAGGAGGGGGACAGAGGCTGCGGACATACTACAGGAGGGGGACAGAGGCTGCGGACATACTACAGGAGGGGGACAGAGGCTGCGGACATACTACAGGAGGGGGACAGAGGCTGCGGACATACTACAGGAGGGGGACAGAGGCTGCGGACATACTACAGGAGGGGGACAGAGGCTGCGGACATACTACAGGAGGGGGACAGAGGCTGCGGACATACTACAGGAGAGGGACAGAGGCTGCGGACATACTACAGGAGAGGGACAGAGGCTGCGGACATACTACAGGAGAGGGACAGAGGCTGCGGACATACTACAGGTGAGGGACAGAGGCTGCGGACATACTACAGGAGAGGGACAGAGGCTGCGGACATACTACAGGAGAGGGACAGAGGCTGCGGACATACTACAGGAGGGGGACAGAGGCTGCGAACATGATGGTGCCCTCCTCACCCCCTTACAGTAGCCTCCTCCTCTGTCCACCACCATATTACTTCTGCACATCATCAGTGTGCTGTGTCCTCCTCCTGTACCCCTTTCACCACTCCACAGGTCAGGGCAGCACTGTGCTGCCCTGACCTGTGAAGAGGTGAAAGGGACACAGGAACCAGAGGAGGATACAGCACACTGATGACGCTGTCCCCTTGTATCCCCCCTGTTTCACTGACCTTGAGTCTGTCCTCCTCACCCCTGGCTGGGCCCTGTCAGTGCTCCGCTCCGAGTCCTCCACCGACCACCTATGATGAGTGCATGGCATACACTCACTGCAGGACGGTGTCCCGCCACTGCCGCCACTGCAGCCACTGTGGCCTTTTCAAAAATGGCGCCAGCGGCGCCATCACGTTCCTGCGTGTGCGCCGCCGCCGCCCGGCCGAGTTCCGAATGCGCTCGGCCGGCGCATTCGGAACGGCGCATGCGCAGTTGTATGGCCGGCTCGCGGCCATCTTTTTTATGGGCGCTGGTGCCCATAAACGGACTTTTACGTACAGTCCGAAAAAGGGGTTAAATCGCGGGCTGCACGTAAATCTACGTACGGTTGGCAACACTGCATCTATATAATGCCCCCTTTAGGCGTGTATGGTCCAATAAGGGTTTCAGCCTCCGTCGTCTCTCCCTCGTTTGACGACATAAATCAGGGAACACCTGAATCTCCTCTTTGTTTAATTCTGTTGATCCTTTCTGCCATGCTGCTCTCATTATCTCCTCCTTTATCCTAAAGAAATGTACTCTGCATAAAATATCTCTTGGATTTGATTGAGAGAGATTGCGGGCTGTAGGGATATTATGTACCCTGTCCAGTTCAATACAATTGTCGGGGGGGGGGCTCCCCAATATTTCATTAAAGATGGCTACCACTTTTCCTTATAGCTCTGCAGTTGTAACTACTTCTGAGACACCTTTTGATCCGTATATTATTTCTTCTACTTCTCATTTTCTTCTGCTTGTAGTTGTAGTGCCTGCAGTCTCTGGTGTTGTATTTTAATTTTCTCCTCCATCAAATCTATACGCTTATCAGTTAGACCTTGCAATGTTGTACAGCTATGCATCTTTTTGTCTAATACCTCTGTACTCTGCCGTATCTCATCAATTTCCTCTCTTAGTGGGCCCAGCCACTTGCCCATCATCACTTGAATGTCCTCCTTAGTGGGGAGAGCACGTATTAATTTCCTGATATCCTGCTTCCCTCCCAGGTCTCTTGTCACTGTGGCCTGTCCTTTTGAGTGATTATCCAATGAGCCATCATCAGGCCTATCTGTCATGTCAGCCATACTTTCCAGCGTTGCCTCTGTACCCTGTACCTTTAGGCTACTAGCCAGTGGGTCATTGTCAGCCATACCTGTCATATCAGCCATGTTTTCCTGCACTATGTTTGCGTCGCTCACCTCTATTCGCCTCTCACCTGACATGCAGTGTTGTACCGCCAATGGCTCTTTCACCCGCTCCTTCACTCGCTCCTTTACTTGTCGCGTCTGACGGGTCTGCTTCGGCTGTCTCCCCACTGATCGTTGATGGCGTGTGTCTATCCCAGCTTCCTTGTTAATAGCCGCGCCGCTCAACGGGCTCACACCACCTCCAGATTGAAACTGCAGGCGTGTGGGGTATGGATGGGATGGATAGGAGGGAGTGCTCAACCCTCCTACCTGTTTCTCATGCCCCGGCATGGACCGCCTGATTCTCCTGTCCAGTCTATCTCAGCACTTCCACTAGTGCTTCTCAGGAGAGCGCTGTCAGGACACCCAGCACTGCACGTCTCACTCTCACTCTGCCATGATCAGCCACACCCCCCAGTAGGCGGAAGTCGCTTATGTGAGAGTCAGTGTCTGACACCACATGCTGATTGTTTAATATATACGCAAGAGGGGAGAGACAGGGGCTATGGGGGACAGAAAGAGAATAGAAACTGTATATGATGAGATAAAGATACAAGTTAAATATGTGGATTACCAAAAAGTCTATGGAAGTACAAAGCGAGAGCACTGTCTAGGGACCCCAGGCACAAACTCTGGCCTGACCTACAACACCATCCACAATAAACGCCTCTCCTCTGAGTGGAGGATAAGTCGGAGGCGTTGCAGGGGTTATTTTTTTGTTTTGTTTTTGTTTTGTTTTTGTTTGTTTTTTGGAGTGACTTAGTCCAGGTGTTGCACCAGGTCACCATACATGTGGGGTGTTTGATCTCCCAGGGGAAAGTAAAAGAAGAAGGGGGTGTTTTTTTTTTTTTATTCCTCTCTCTCCCTCTCTTGCTCCCTCTCACCCGTCCGTGCCTCCTCTCTCTTGCTTTGCCTTCTCTTCACCTCCCCTATTGGACAGCCCCAATCAGGACAGAAATTACTAAAATAACTTTTACCTCATATAACGTTAAGGGACTTATAATCCCAGAGAAACGAGTTAGGCTGCTTTCAGAATTAGGTAGACTTAAATCACAGATTCTTTTTTTTTACAAGAGACACATTTTAAAGGGGACAAAACCCTGAACCACAGATTCCCGACAATATACCATAGTACATCACAGAGTTCAAAATCCTCTCTAATGCCCCATACACACGATCATTTTTCATGCCGTTAAAAATGCCATTAAAAAAAATGGCCATTAAAAATGATCATGTGTATGCTCCAGAGCATTTTTAACGACGTGAAAAACGGGCATTAAAAATTTCGAACATGCTCTCTTTTTTCACGTCGTTTTTCATGTCGTTTTTTTTAATGACGTGAAAAACTATAGTGTGTATGCTTTAACGACGTGAAAAAAAATGCGCATGCTCAGAATCAAGTATGAGACGGGAGCGCTCGTTCTGGTAAAACTAGCGTTCGTAATGGAGATAGCACATTCGTCATGCTGTAACGGACTGAAAAGCACTAGACTGAAAAGAGCGAATCGTCTCTCAACAAACTTTACTAACATGAAGGGTGGCGCCATTCGAACGGAACTTCCCCTTTATAGTGCCGTCGTACGTGGTGTACGTCACTGCGCTTTTCTTGAACATTTTTTAAAATGATGGTGTGTACGCAAGACAGGCTTGAGAGGAAACAAGAAAAAAAATGACGAGAAAAACGTCAGTTTTAAAAATGACATTAAAAATGATCGTGTGTATGGGGCATTAGTCTCTATTTTGATGTCCAAGCAGATAGCATGGAAGTAATCAGGGGTAGTGAGGGATGAGGGAGGACGTCTCTTAATAGTGAGGGGAACTCTGAGTCAACAAAAATTCACACTAGTGAATATATACCTACCGAATGTAGACCAGATAAATTGTTTGGAAACATACCTGCAATTGGTCCAGCAACACAGGGAAGGAATTCTGGTGATTGGTGGCGATCTTAACATGGCTTTAGACCCTATAAAGGACACCTCGAAAGGTATCTCCCATCTGTTCTACACTAAATTAAGAAAAGTGAAGAAACTCTCAGGCCTCGTACACACGACCGATTTTCTCGTCGTAAACAGTCAAGAAAAGTGCCGCGAGAGTTTTTTTGTCTAGAAAAACGTTCGTGTGTATGGTTTTACGACGAGAAACTTGACGAGAATCTCGACGAGAAAATAGAGAACCTGCTCTCTATTTTCTCGTCAGGAGTCCAGATTTCCTCGTCGTGTTTCTCGTCGGCCTGTTTTGTGACGAGAAAATGGTTCGTGTGTATGCTTTTACGACTCTTCCAAAAGTGCGCATGCTCACAAGCAACTATGAGACGGGAGCGCATCTTCTGGTAAAACAAGCCTTCATAATGGAGAGAGCACATTCGTCACGCTCATAAATATTTCATCGTTTAAATGTTCTGCATTGAATTCTTCGTTAGAATGTTACATTAATCAAAACGAGTGACCTTCTTTTGCTGCTGATATTCACACAGAGTTATGCCTTATTTTTAACCTTTTTCATGCTGCTCTTTATAAGATTTATGTGTATTATATCGTGCAAGTTTTTAGGAATAATTTAAATGGTTAGATTTTTCAAAATGATGTTAATTATAATTTCTCAATGTTTTGATAGCGATCTCCCATTTAATTTTCTAATCTATATTTTTAAAATTTCACACCATGTTTTTGAGCTAATCAGATTTAGTTATTCTTTTGGGGGGGTGATATCTGTGCCTTTTATTGTCAGTCAAATGTATCTGCTTACTCCAAAGCTTGTTTTTTTTTAATTTAAAAATACACATAGTCAAGTATGAACTTAAACAAAAAACACATTTATTCATGTTTATAAATTAAATAAAGAGAAGGCAGCGCTGGAGAAGCTGCTGCCATTTGTGCATCCCAGGGACCCCAGAGCACACAGCAACCCTGTGTGGACACTAAAATTGGGAGCTTGAGAAGGCCCACATTTCAGAACACAATCTGATGCTGGCCTCCCAGAGGTCAGGAACAGCAGCAGGTGAGATATATGTCCCAAGTGTGTGGTACTACAACAGGCTGCCTTCTGTCCGACCAGTGCGACCACAATGAAGCAAGGCCATCACTTCCTCTTCTTCCTGGCAACCTTCCCTGCAGCCTTTACTGAAGCCTTCCTTCTTCGTTTAGCTGGAGGCTGGCCCACTGGAGGGGTACTCCTGTCAGGAGGAGGAGGTGGAGGTGTAGCAGAAGGGGGTGGGGCAGAAGAAGAAGGTGGAGGTGTAGCAGAAGGGGGTGGGGCAGAAGGTGGAGGTGTAGCAGAAGGGGGTGGGGCAGAAGGTGGAGGTGTAGCAGAAGGGGGTGGGGCAGAAGAAGAAGGTGGAGGTGTAGCAGAAGGGGGTGGGGCAGAAGGTGGAGGGGTAGCAGAAGGGGGTGGGGCAGAAGAGGAAGGTGGAGGTGGAGGTTGAGGTTGGGTCAGTTGGGCCACCTCACATATGGCGGTATTGGGGGTAATTTGCTCCATCACCCCCTTGTTGAGCAAGGTGATGAGCAGGGGTTCGCATAGGAGGCGTTGCTCCATGCTCATCACCTTGAACTTAGCCTCCACTAGGCCGGCAATGGCCTCTTCAGGGGATGTGGGCTCCTTGAGGGTGGCATGGGCCTCTTTAATAAGGGCCATTGCTGCCTCACTGGTGGTCCTGTCCCTCCTGCCTCTTTTGTGAAGCCTGATGGGAGGCACCTGGGATCTGGTGCTTCTCCTTTGCCCTGCCACCTCCTGTCTGCCACTGGGCCCTGCCACCTCCTGTCTGCCACTGGGCCCTGCCACCTCCTGGCTGCCACTGGGCCCTGCCACCTCCTGTCTGCCACTGGGCCCTGCCACCTCCTGGCTGCCACTGGGCCCTGCCACCTCCTGGCTGCCACTGGGCCCTGCCACCTCCTGGCTGCCACTGGGCCCTTCCTCCTCCTGCCTGACAGTTTCCAGACCCTCCTCCTGGCTGATTTCATCCTGTGTATGAAAAAGAAACATAGTTTAATATGTTGGTTTAATCTTTGCATCAAACTTTGTAATCCTGATGGAAGCAATTAGAATGTAAATGCATAAATCCTTGCTTTAAATTTACCACTACATCAGCTTGACTATTTACCACACAATTAAGTGCAGAATAATGTCTACAGATCATGATTTCACTTGTTGAATACAAAATAATGTATGTTTCTCATCCTGACATATTTGGGAAACATTAATTTTATCCCACTACATTTTCAGTTAATACTATACCTAGCTCCAGATGGCCAAATCAGGATCATCCAGGATGGCTGCCTCCTCTTGCTCCAGAGAAGGCTCAGGTTGGCTGCAGGGAAGTCTGGGGGGAAGAGTGGAGAGTGATGGCCTTGGCTCAATGTGGTCATCCAGGAAGGACATCCTGCTGTAGTACCACAAAACCGGGACATAAACATCATCTGCTGCTGCTCCTGACCTCTGAGAAGCCAGCACCTTAGAGCGTTCAGTCCTGTAGGTACCTCTCAAGCTCCCAATTTTAGTGTCCACTTGTTTTGCTGTGGCTGTGGGCACCTTGGTATGCACAAATGGGAGCAGCTTCTCCAGCGCTGCTTTTCTCACCCCTTTTTTTTTATGGATGGGGTTTTTGGTCTCCCACAGAGCCGGCAGCTCCCTTACCCGGTCAATAAATTCCGCCAGGAACTCTTTGTCGCTAATAAATACATTCATATTGTATCTGCAAGTAAAATAAATTATATTTAAATAATGTGAGGCAAACAGTCTAACCTCCTTCACATCCTAGTCACCATATATATCCTCCAACAATCTCAAGACAGTATAGGCCAACAATTTTAACAAGTCTCACAAAATCACATACCTTCGTTCGCACGTCCGTCACTTGAACTCCTCTCTCCGCACACCGAACGTACTATAGTCACATGTGTGTTTGCTATATACACACCACGCATGCGTCCAAATTCGAACACGTCGCTCCGCACACGTCGCCCGCCCATGACGTTCTAACTAACATCTTTTCCCCGCCCCTTCTCTTTCGGCGCGCAGACAGATATGGCGGAGTTACAGCAGGTGTCTGATAATTCCGCAACTAGCGAGGAGACAAGCCCGGAGACCGAGGACACGTCACGATCAAGGAGGAGATTCAAGGCATCGAATATGTCTTTGGCGGAGATGGCGGAGATGGTGGACATCTTGGTCAAGGCTGATTATGATGCCAAGCATGGGCCGTATAGCAAACCAAATAGAAGGAAGGCCAAAATCCTCACTAAAGTTGTGAAGAGTCTGAGGGCGAAGTTCGGGGTGAAACGCTCAAATGAGCAGCTCAGAAAGAGGTGGTCAGACCTCAAACTGAGGGAGCCAGACCAGTTGAGGAGCATAAAGAGGATGCTCGCTAAAAGTAAGTAAAATGACGACCTTTCTGCTATTAATCTTTTTAGAAACTGACTTTTTTTTTTTTTAAAGCATATTGGACTCCCTTCCAAAATGTATTATTTTGAACTAGGTTGGGCACAGTAATCGTTCGTTACGTTACCGACACTTCGTTCGGCCACTATCCGTGGTTTTGGCTTATTTAAGACCCCCAAAAGTAATTAGACATCTGCCATTTTTGATCAAGTATTGTGGATAATTTTTAAGTCTAGATGATGTGTTTGTAAGGAGAATGAAATGCAAACTTTAATCAGTGTAAAGGAGAGGACACTCAGCAGCTGCTTCCACATCTGTACTTTGGAGCACTATAGTGTGGGCCACCAGACCCGCCTTTTTTGGGTGTCCCACACAGGTGCATCAGAGTTTATTTGTGGTGCCTCCATGTCCAAAAAATTACATCCAAATGTGAATACTAAACATATTTGGGGTCATAAAGAATGCATTTTTCTTTAAATTCCGCACAAACACACACTTGTACCCCACTTCCAAACAATTTAGCCTGTTTTAAGTTTAAAAATGAGATTTTTACAGTGTGATAAATAGACCTTTGGTTTTATTCTCATAGGGGAGAGAAGACTGGGAGGAGGACACTCCAGGGAGCACATGCACCCCACAACTTCCAAGCAACCCCAAACTCCCAAAGATCCACAACCGAAAGATGTGCAGGAAGTTGAGGTGGAGGAAGGAGAAGTGCAGGAAGGAGAGGTGGATGACGTTGTGGATCTGGTCACCACAACAGGTCAGTATCTGACACCACAGCTTAAGGTAAGCGAGGTAGGCCTGCAGAGTTTTATTATTTTTTTTTAATGGTTTTTAGGGGATGGAAATGTTGTGAAGGATAGCACACCGTTCTCTGCTGACAGTGCCCTCCGCCTCATCCAGCAAGTGATGGAATGTAGCACGGAACTGGACCTAATTAAACAAAGAATCCATGTGATGGAACAAACATTTAAAGACATTCTCTATGTTTTGGGGAGAATTCAATAAGCCATCCAAACACATTTGTTTTTACATGTTTGTTTTTATATTTTTACTAATTTTTTGAGTAACAAAGCAGCCAAAAATTGAATATGCACACAGTGTGTGAACATGTGCTATCTGCCATCAGGGGATATCCATGTACGTCTTTTGTGGGTGCAACCCCTTCCTCGTATCAAAAGTCGGTGAACTGAGGAAGGGGATGCACCCCCAAAACACATCCATTGATCACCCCTGATGGCAGATAGCACATGTTGACAATAGGGATCAGGATTGTAAACTTCCTATTTGCAAAAAAGTAAAAATGTGTGCATATTGAATTTTTGGCTGGGCAAGGGGTGGCAGGACCCCATATTAGGACGGGCACATAGAGACATAGTTTGTGTAACTGAATGTCTCAGATTGCTCAGAGGTATCCAATGTTGTCATTTTAGAAATGCAAGTGGTATTTTTGTATTTTCATAAGCCAAAATTTGACGGGTTGTGGTCAGGCCAACCCCAAAGTAAAACAAAAAAAAATGTGCAGAGAGTAAAATATTTGACCACAAACAACGTGTAGCTTCTTTTTATAATACACTCTAAGCTTATTTGGTTCTTTTGTAAGGTAACATAGTGAAATTGGTTGTTATTTACTAAAGTAAAATACACTTGCCACTACAAATGCACAAAGACAAACTAGGAGACAGGAAAGAACAAATAATTAAAGGTTTAAACAAGATTTTTATTGGGATACTTAGACATAGGCTGGCATAGGAATTGCCCCCCTACCCGTGAAATACTCCATGTATTTGTCCCGAACCACACGGGCATTTTGGGGGGGCAAGCCAAGACGGGCAGATTCCAGGCCCGGAAGGGGATTTGCAGGGGAAAGTCCAGCCTCTGGCAAAACTGAGGCCATATATGAATTCGCTTTGCGGCAAAGAAAATTGTGTAGCACACAGCAGCATAACACTACATAGTTTATTTTGTAGTCCGCCAAGTGGATGGAAGTCATAAAAAGGCGGAACCGGCTGGCCATTATGCCGAAGGCATTTTCAACGACTCTTCGGGCCCTGGCCAGCCGGTAATTGAACACACTCTTCTCTGGGGTCAGGGTCCTCTGTGGAAATGGCCTCATAAGATGCCGTCCGAGTCCGAAGGCTTCATCAGCCAAGAAAACAAAGGGGAGTCCTTCAATATTCCCTGCATCCGGTGGCAATGCAAGGTCGTCACTCTGGAGACGGAGGGCAAACTCCGTCTGGATGAAGGATCCCCCATCGGACATCCGGCCATTCTTCCCTACATCAACATAGAGGAATTCATACCGTGCTGACACCACCGCCATCAGCACAATGCTATGAAACCCCTTGTAGTTGTAGTAGTAGGATCCAGAACGGGGTGGCGGCACGATGCGGACGTGCTTCCCGTCTATGGCACCACCGCAGTTGGGGAAGTCCCACCGCGTGGCAAACTCCGATGCCACAGTCTGCCATTCCTGTGGCGTTGAAGGAAGCTGTGGAGTGAAACAAGATGAAATAATATTAGAAAAACAAAGGCATACATTACAAGCAAATTCAAGACCAAAAAATTAGAGACCAACATCAATCTAATTATACGTTTATTAAGGTGTGTAAAAAAAGTATAATGGAAGGCTCATTTATCATATTCATCACCCCCTCTGATGGGCCATTACTAAATTATTTTGGGGGGGGGAGATGTGTTTGGCCACAGGATAGCATTGCAGTGGCGGTGCGTCCAGAGTGGGCGCTGGAGCACTGTCCCCTCTCTCCTGTGCCCATCACTCAGAACAATACATAGGTTCATGCGTTGCATGAACCTATGTATTGTCTATGCCGCACACTATTCAGGTGGATGGCCTCTTGTAAAGCGACCGACATATGATTAATTGCGTCATTTAGGGGGTTAAAATTGCAGAGCAGAAACAGGTATTAAAAAAGTCTTGCAAATTACAACCTGAGGGATGTAATTGGCTTCCTCAAAGAAAAATCGGGGACGCAAGGAGGGGGCATTCCTTGTGTAAACACTGACAGGCAGCTCTGGCAATCATGTTCACCAAGTCTGTTTAATGGTAACATGATTGGCTGATGCAACATGAAGGGAAGGAGAAGACATCAAGGACAGAAGAAGGATGGCGCTGACCACAAGAAGGTAAGTGCAGGGCTGGGGGGAAACTGGCTGCAATAGAGGGGACTAAATGGCTGCATTGGAGGGGACAACTGGGGGCGTTTATTAGGCAACAGAGCAAAAAAGGAGGAAGTTTATTTCCGAAATTGGGGTTGTAACCCCCCAACATTTGGAGCAACAGGCGCCCCTGCTGGAAAAGTTAGTGAGGGGAAATATTTAGGGAGGATAAAAAAGGGGCATTTAAAAACTTCCAGCATGCATGGGGACAAAGGGGACATTCTCAGCATATTACAATCATGGTAATTAGGAAAGGATGAAAGAAATACAATACATTAGCATACATGTAATACATAAAATGTGATGTGAAGGGAGAAAACTTACCCTAATATAGTCCTCCTGCAGGACTTGTATAATAGCAGAACAGGTGTCTGGGATTATGAGGCCCAGAGCCTGGGGGGAGATGCCTGTGGTGAACTTCAAGTCCTGAAGACTTCTCCCTGTCGCCAGGTAACGCAACGTGGCGATGAGCCTCTGCTCAGCACTGATGGCTTCCCGCATAACGGTGTCCTTCCTGGTAATATAGGGGGACACCAAAGCCAACAGTTCCTGAAAAACGGGGTCAGACATCCTCAGAAAATTCCTGTAGTCCTCAGGATTATTCTCGACGATCTCCCGCAGCAGAGGCATGTGGCAGAATTGGTCCCGCTGGAGCAACCAATTCTTGGTCCATGAACTCCTCCTCACACCATTCATGGACTGGTCTTGGTCCAAAACAAGCAGACCAACACCAAGCGCACGCACAGCACGAACTCGACGACGAGAACGTCCAGGCGACATGGCTAGGAAACGGTCGTCTAATCAGAACGTACAGAACAGAACGCACTTTAGAACAGCAAGGCCTATGAATAACGAACTGAAATTCAGAAACGAACAGGCAAGAACGCACTGTAAAACAGATACGACCTGCCTAGACGCCCTGAAAGTCAAGATACGAACCCACAAGCACAAACTGAACGGCAGAAAACGATCTGAAAAGTACGAAGACTGAAAAGCGCGAATCGTCTCTTCCCAAACTTTTACTTCACACGCGGTAACACGAGATCAGCAAAAGCAGCCCAAGGGGTGGCGCCAAGAAAAAAGATCTTCCCCTTTATAGTGCCGTCGTACGTGCTGGACGTGAGCGCAGAGAACCACGAGGAAATTGGGAAATGACAGTGTGTACGCATAGAAAGCTTGACGAGAAAATCGACAAGCTTAACAAGAATCTCGTCGAAAAAAACGACGTGTTTTTTACGACGAGAAAATCGGTCGTGTGTACGAGGCCTCACAAGACTTACAATTGATAGATAGTTGGAGGACTGTCCACACACAGGATAGGGACTACACGTTTTTTGCGGCGAGATATAAAACATATACTAAAATCGATTATGTTTTAATCTCCCAGAGCCTAGCTGCATCTCTTGTAGATGCTTCTATTGGATCTATCACCCTTTCAGACCATGCTCCAACAAGCTGCACAATAAATTTAGGGGAGGCTGATATGAAGGGATGGCACTGGAAGATAAATGAGACTCTATTAAAAGACAGTGCATATGAGGGGAAACTGAGGGAGGAATTACAGTTGTTTTTTGCACTGAACGATACAAGAGAAACAACTCCCTTTTGTTTGTGGGAAACACATAAATGTGTAATGAGAGGTAATTTTATCTCGATGGGGGCACATACTGTAGGAAACGGAAATTAAATGAACAGATGTTTAAACATATTGGAGAGCTAGAAACGGTACATAAAAAATCCCAGGCACAATCAATAGAACAAGAACTAGACGACATGCGGGAAAAGCTGAATCTATTACTAATCGATAAAGCAAAAGCCAAATTAACCAGAGGGAGGCGAACATTCTATGAGTTTGGGAACAAACCAGGTAGAATGTTAGCAAATGCCCTGAGAGAAGCCAATACACGTAACCATATCACACAAGTTAAGACACAAAATGATGAAATGATTAATGCCCCACAGAAAATCGCACAATCTTTTAAGGAGTATTACGAGAAATTATACCAGTTAGAAGGAAAACTCATGCCAGAAAATGCTCAAAAGAAACTGGAAACAGCTAGGGGGTATATCAGAGAAACACAGATGCCAAAATTAACAGAGGAAATAACTGGAAAATTGGATGAACCAATCACAATAGAGGAGTTCATGGAAGCAGTAAAAGTATAAAAATAGGGTAAGGCACCAGGTACGGATGGGTACACCCTATCATACTACAGAATGTTCGCTGAGAAACTGGCTCCCAGTTTTATATCAGCTTATAACACACTGCGGGAGGGAAAAAAAATACAGAATGAGGCGCTGTTGGCACATATAACAGTCATCCCAAAGGAAGGTAAAGATCCATCACAATGTGCTAGCTACCGTCCTATATCACTGCTGAATGTGGACCTGAAAGTGTTCACTAAGATTCTTGCCACAAGATTAATAGAGTACATCCCGGATTTAATACACCCAGATCAAGTGAGATTTACCCCTGGGCGAGAGGGAAGAGAAAACACACAACGGGTGGCGAGTGCGATTTATCTAGCACAAAAACAGAGGATGCAAATGATATTAGTATCTGCTGACGCAGAAAAAGCTTTTGATAGAGTGGAATGGATGTTTCTAAAAGTAACGCTACAGCATATAGGACTGAGAGAAGGGATGATGAGCTGGTTCGATAATCTATACTCAGAACCGAGCGCAAGGGTTAAAATAGATGATAAAATCTCGGAGCCATTTCTTATTCGAAATGGGACAAGACAGGGTTGCCCACTGTCGCCTATTGTTTTTATTTTGACAATAGAACCCTTTTTAAGGAAGATACAGGCAAATCCGAACATTAAGGGGATAATAACAAGAGGGGAGGAACAGAAACTGGCGGCATATGCCGATGACTTAATTTTTTTTATAACGTCCCCGGTTATAGCCCTGCCTTCCCTGCTGGCAGAACTAAGAGAATATGGAAAATTGGCCAATTTTAAGGTGAACTATGGGAAATCGGAGGCAATGGGAATGGAAATAAAATCCTCACTACTACATCAGATAACTACGCAATTTGATTTTAGATGGACAGATTCCCATATAAGCTACTTAGGGACTAAGATATCGAGAAATTTAAACAAATTATTCGAACATAACTATGTAGCATTGGGTAGACGAATAAAACTAGACTTACTGAGATGGGATAAAGAAATCTTTACTTGGTTCGGGTGGACAAATATAATAAAGATGAACGTGTTACCGAGACTTCTGTATCTAATACAGACTTTACCAATTAAGATCCCCCAAAGTTTTTTGAGGGATCTTAGGTCAAAGTTCCTGAAATGTATTTGGTCGGGGAAACCGACGAGGATACATAGAACTATTTTGTCATTGCCCAAATGGGAAGGAGGGATTGGGCTCCCGGAAGTATCAGGAAGCATCTCATTTAGTTAGAGTAGTAGAGTGGTGTGGGCTTAATAAGAAACCCTGGATAAAAATGGAACAGGCAACAGTGGATATACCCCTGGAAGGCCTAGTGTGGATCCCAGAAGCTGAAATGCCAGCAGAAATAAAGAAACACCCGACGATAGGGGCCACTATACGAACAATTAAAAAGGTTTTTGAAAAAACAAATATGTCTAAATACCCGAGTCCAATGACTCCGATCCTGGGCACCAGGGCATCTCAGCCAGGTTTGATAGATCAAAGATTCAATGCTCTACAACAAATAGGTATTAGTAGAATTACTCACTTTTCAAAAGACAACCGACTAATGACAAAGAGAGAGATTGAAAGAGAGGTAGCACCAGAATTCGTTTTTTTTCGGATGCTGCAATTAGAAGCATTTTTATGGACAAAGGCAAAGATATATATAGAAGTCAGAACATTGTCAAAATGTGAGCAGATATGCCTGAAGGAGAGCCCTCTGAGACACTCACTGTCTTATTTCTATGCAATACTAATTAATTTAGACATACCACAAGAACTTACGTTCCTTCAGGCTTGGGAGAGGGACTAAGGCCCCTTTCACACTGGGGCGTTTTTCATGCGGTTTAGCGCTAATAATAGCGCTGTTATACCGCATGAAAAAATCCTGCCCTGTGCCTTCAATGTGAAAGCCCGAAGGCTTTCACACTGAAGCGGTGCGCTAGCAGGACCGCTCCAAAAGTCCTGCTAGCTGCTTCTTTACAGCGGTAAAGGAGCGGTGTGTTCAATCAATCAATGGGACAGCGCGGTAATACCGCCCGCAAACCGCGGCAATAGCCGTGGTTTGCGGGCGGTATTAACCCTTTTTCGGCCACTAGCGGGGGTTAAATGAACCCCCCTAGCGACCGCATACCGCGGTAAGAACGACAGTATAGCAGCGCTGAAAATCGCGCTGCTATACCGCCACCGCTCCTGCCCGCCCCAGTGTGAAAGGGGTCTTAGGGTTAACATTCTCCCAAGAACAGAGAGACAGGATCTTGTTATTTACACACAAGGCCTCAGTAGCGAGCAGATACCAGGAGGGAGGATACAAAATTGTAACTAGATGGTAAAGAACACCAACAGTACTGCATTGAATATATCCTCAGACATCAGATGTCTGCTGGAGATGTTACATGGCAGAAGGGACTCTATTACATATTTTCTGGGAATGTGTGAAAATACAGAAGTTTTGGAAAATGGTAATAGAAACTATCAAAATAATCACAGGAGTGTCTTTAGAAGACAGCCAGCAGCCATTCTAATACTATATATACCTATATCAGTGGAAAAATACAAAAATTCACTACTAAGACATCTTATTATAGCCGCGAGGGCGTGCGTCCACCGACTAGAGCACAATGGTTCGCTAGAATCACAGAGATTCAACAGATGGAGAACCTCACGATGGCAATGAAAGATCAAGATGGGAGATACCAGACGATATGGGCACCCTACTTGAAATATAGGGAGGAGGGGGTGGGGATCGGGGAGAGGAGGAGAGAGAGGAGGTGGGAGGGTGTAATTTCTCCCGCCCTCTTTTTTTTTTGTGTTTGGTTGGTGGAGGGAGGGGGGGCATCACGGAAAAGAAAGGCAGAGGTTAAAGAGGAAAAGAGAAGTCACATTGAATTAATGAAGCATAAAGGAGGTGGGAGAATACAAGATTGTAGTCTCTTTTTTTTTTGTGTTTGATTTTTGATTGATATAAGCAGATGGTATAAAACGTGAAAACTTGTAATGTGAAATCTATGGAAAAATAAAGAATTTATAAAAAAAAAAACATATTTCTAATGTTTTTTAAAAAAATTTGAAGAGCCTGTTAGTGTAATTTCTTTTTTTTTTAGGCTGGACCTCCGCTTTAAATTAATACCCAAATGGCTAGTTATTTTAATTCAATTTAGATTTAAAAAACATTGATAGGAGACAACTGTTAAGCCCCGTACACACGGGCCGAATGCCAGCCGGCATCAGCCGGTTCAATAAAAAACGGCCAACATTCAGCCCGTGTGTAAGGCACTCGGTACAACAGAAGCCGGCTGTTTTGCTGGAAAACCAGCAGCCGAGCAGCTCCCGATCAGTGCTCTCCGCCAATGGTGGAGAGCGTTGATCGAAATGTTCTGGCAGGGGGCTGTCTCCCTGTCAGAACACAATAGCACAGCAGGGGGAGATCGCTGTACTAACGTCGGATCATTAGTACAGTGGCTCTGACTGGGTTGGACCACTGGGTTGAACGGAAAAAGACTAATAGTGTGTATCAGGCTTTACAGTTGTAGTTATACAACTCCTTGCAGAACATCATGACCTTATTGTTTTATCATCTTCACTGAAAAAAGCGATAAACATTACTTAATTTAGCTATGGAGCAATTTTATTGAATACTACCAATAAATTCAATAAGAAATTGTCTACAGCTGGCCAGGAGTAGAGCATACAGCTTTCATACTTATCACTTTGTTTTGATTTTCCAGTTCTTGTAAAACAATTCTGAAAATGAATTTTAAAGGATATTCTTACTACTTGTGATAGTGATCACTAGGGATGAGCTCGGTGTTCGAGTCGAACATACGTTCGACTCGAACATCGGCTGTTCGATCGTTCGACGAAGATCGAACGATTTGGGCCATTCGCGCCTAATTCGAGTGACGCGAACGGCCCACAATGCACTACGCCATCGCAGTGTCATCCAGGCGCTGTGATTGGCCAAGCATGCACTGTGACCCCGCATGCTTGGCCAATCACAGCGCCGGCAGCGAGGAGAGCAATGATTGGCCACAGGCAGGATGCCTGTGGCCAATTATTGCTGAGGGGGTTTAGTACACGCCCCACACTATAAAAGGCCGCCAGCACGGCGGCCTAGTGTAGTGTGTTCCGGAGCAGGGAAAGAGAAGCATAGGCAGGGACAGTGACATTAATTTTTTCTTGCTTAACCTGGATTCCTTTAGTTTAGGGAAAGAGAAGGATAGGTAGGGAGAGTGTCAGTGTGTTTTACTGTACGAATCCTTGTTTCTAGGGACAGGGAAGGACAGTGAGGGAAATTCTCCTTGTGCTATAGTGTGCTTTAAAAAAAACTTTTTTCTAGGGACAGAAAACTATAGGTAGGGAGAGTGTCAGTGTGTTTTACTGTATGAATCCTTGTTTCTAGGGACAGGGAAGGACAGTGAGGGAAATTCTCCTTGTGCTATAGTGTGCTTTAAAAAAACCTTTTTTCTAGGGACAGAAAACTATAGGTAGGGAGAGTGTCAGTGTGTTTTACTGTACGAATCCTTGTTTCTAGGGACAGGGAAGGACAGTGAGGGAAATTCTCCTTGTGCTATAGTGTGCTTTAAAAAAAACCTTTTTTCTAGGGACAGAAAACTATAGGTAGGGAGAGTGTCAGTGTGTTTTACTGTACGAATCCTTGTTTCTAGGGACAGGGAAGGACAGTGAGGGAAATTCTCCTTGTGCTATAGTGTGCTTTAAAAAAACCTTTTTTCTAGGGACAGAAAACTATAGGTAGGGAGAGTGTCAGTGTGTTTTACTGTACGAATCCTTGTTTCTAGGGACAGGGAAGGACAGTGAGGGAAATTCTCCTTGTGCTATAGTGTGCTTTAAAAAAAACTTTTTTCTAGGGACAGAAAACTATAGGTAGGGAGAGTGTCAGTGTGTTTTACTGTATGAATCCTTGTTTCTAGGGACAGGGAAGGACAGTGAGGGAAATTCTCCTTGTGCTATAGTGTGCTTTAAAAAAACCTTTTTTCTAGGGACAGAAAACTATAGGTAGGGAGAGTGTCAGTGTGTTTTACTGTACGAATCCTTGTTTCTAGGGACAGGGAAGGACAGTGAGGGAAATTCTCCTTGTGCTATAGTGTGCTTTAAAAAAACCTTTTTTCTAGGGACAGAAAACTATAGGTAGGGAGAGTGTCAGTGTGTTTTACTGTACGAATCCTTGTTTCTAGGGACAGGGAAGGACAGTGAGGGAAATTCTCCTTGTGCTATAGTGTGCTTTAAAAAAACCTTTTTTCTAGGGACAGAAAACTATAGGTAGGGAGAGTGTCAGTGTGTTTTACTGTACGAATCCTTGTTTCTAGGGACAGGGAAGGACAGTGAGGGAAATTCTCCTTGTGCTATAGTGTGCTTTAAAAAAACCTTTTTTCTAGGGACAGAAAACTATAGGTGGGGAGAGTGTCAGTGTGTTTTACTGTACGAATCCTTGTTTCTAGGGACAGGGAAGGACAGTGAGGGAAATTCTCCTTGTGCTATAGTATGCTTTAAAAAAACCTTTTTTCTAGGGACAGAAAACTATAGGTAGGGAGAGTGTCAGTGTGTTTTACTGTACGAATCCTTGTTTCTAGGGACAGGGAAGGACAGTGAGGGAAATTCTCCTTGTGCTATAGTGTGCTTTAAAAAAACCTTTTTTCTAGGGACAGAAAACTATAGGTAGGGAGAGTGTCAGTGTGTTTTACTGTATGAATCCTTGTTTCTAGGGACAGGGAAGGACAGTGAGGGAAATTCTCCTTGTGCTATAGTGTGCTTTAAAAAAACCTTTTTTCTAGGGACAGAAAACTATAGGTAGGGAGAGTGTCAGTGTGTTTTACTGTACGAATCCTTGTTTCTAGGGACAGGGAAGGACAGTGAGGGAAATTCTCCTTGTGCTATAGTGTGCTTTAAAAAAACCTTTTTTCTAGGGACAGAAAACTATAGGTAGGGAGAGTGTCAGTGTGTTTTACTGTATGAATCCTTGTTTCTAGGGACAGGGAAGGACAGTGAGGGAAATTCTCCTTGTGCTATAGTGTGCTTTAAAAAAACCTTTTTTCTAGGGACAGAAAACTATAGGTAGGGAGAGTGTCAGTGTGTTTTACTGTACGAATCCTTGTTTCTAGGGACAGGGAAGGACAGTGAGGGAAATTCTCCTTGTGCTATAGTGTGCTTTAAAAAAACCTTTTTTCTAGGGACAGAAAACTATAGGTAGGGAGAGTGTCAGTGTGTTTTACTGTACGAATCCTTGTTTCTAGGGACAGGGAAGGACAGTGAGGGAAATTCTCCTTGTGCTATAGTGTGCTTTAAAAAAACCTTTTTTCTAGGGACAGAAAACTATAGGTAGGGAGAGTGTCAGTGTGTTTTACTGTACGAATCCTTGTTTCTAGGGACAGGGAAGGACAGTGAGGGAAATTCTCCTTGTGCTATAGTGTGCTTTAAAAAAACCTTTTTTCTAGGGACAGAAAACTATAGGTAGGGAGAGTGTCAGTGTGTTTTACTGTACGAATCCTTGTTTCTAGGGACAGGGAAGGACAGTGAGGGAAATTCTCCTTGTGCTATAGTGTGCTTTAAAAAAACCTTTTTTCTAGGGACAGAAAACTATAGGTAGGGAGAGTGTCAGTGTGTTTTACTGTACGAATCCTTGTTTCTAGGGACAGGGAAGGACAGTGAGGGAAATTCTCCTTGTGCTATAGTGTGCTTTAAAAAAACCTTTTTTCTAGGGACAGAAAACTATAGGTAGGGAGAGTGTCAGTGTGTTTTACTGTACGAATCCTTGTTTCTAGGGACAGGGAAGGACAGTGAGGGAAATTCTCCTTGTGCTATAGTGTGCTTTAAAAAAACCTTTTTTCTAGGGACAGAAAACTATAGGTAGGGAGAGTGTCAGTGTGTTTTACTGTACGAATCCTTGTTTCTAGGGACAGGGAAGGACAGTGAGGGAAATTCTCCTTGTGCTATAGTGTGCTTTAAAAAAACCTTTTTTCTAGGGACAGAAAACTATAGGTAGGGAGAGTGTCAGTGTGTTTTACTGTACGAATCCTTGTTTCTAGGGACAGGGAAGGACAGTGAGGGAAATTCTCCTTGTGCTATAGTGTGCTTTAAAAAAACCTTTTTTCTAGGGACAGAAAACTATAGGTAGGGAGAGTGTCAGTGTGTTTTACTGTACGAATCCTTGTTTCTAGGGACAGGGAAGGACAGTGAGGGAAATTCTCCTTGTGCTATAGTGTGCTTTAAAAAAACCTTTTTTCTAGGGACAGAAAACTATAGGTAGGGAGAGTGTCAGTGTGTTTTACTGTATGAATCCTTGTTTCTAGGGACAGGGAAGGACAGTGAGGGAAATTCTCCTTGTGCTATAGTGTGCTTTAAAAAAACCTTTTTTCTAGGGACAGAAAACTATAGGTAGGGAGAGTGTCAGTGTGTTTTACTGTACGAATCCTTGTTTCTAGGGACAGGGAAGGACAGTGAGGGAAATTCTCCTTGTGCTATAGTGTGCTTTAAAAAAACCTTTTTTCTAGGGACATAAAACTATAGGTAGGGAGAGTGTCAGTGTGTTTTACTGTACGAATCCTTGTTTCTAGGGACAGGGAAGGACAGTGAGGGAAATTCTCCTTGTGCTATAGTGTGCTTTAAAAAAACCTTTTTTCTAGGGACAGAAAACTATAGGTAGGGAGAGTGTCAGTGTGTTTTACTGTACGAATCCTTGTTTCTAGGGACAGGGAAGGACAGTGAGGGAAATTCTCCTTGTGCTATAGTGTGCTTTAAAAAAAACTTTTTTCTAGGGACAGAAAACTATAGGTAGGGAGAGTGTCAGTGTGTTTTACTGTACGAATCCTTGTTTCTAGGGACAGGGAAGGACAGTGAGGGAAATTCTCCTTGTGCTATAGTGTGCTTTAAAAAAACCTTTTTTCTAGGGACAGAAAACTATAGGTAGGGAGAGTGTCAGTGTGTTTTACTGTACGAATCCTTGTTTCTAGGGACAGGGAAGGACAGTGAGGGAAATTCTCCTTGTGCTATAGTGTGCTTTAAAAAAAACTTTTTTCTAGGGACAGAAAACTATAGGTAGGGAGAGTGTCAGTGTGTTTTACTGTACGAATCCTTGTTTCTAGGGACAGGGAAGGACAGTGAGGGAAATTCTCCTTGTGCTATAGTGTGCTTTAAAAAAACCTTTTTTCTAGGGACAGAAAACTATAGGTAGGGAGAGTGTCAGTGTGTTTTACTGTACGAATCCTTGTTTCTAGGGACAGGGAAGGACAGTGAGGGAAATTCTCCTTGTGCTATAGTGTGCTTTAAAAAAACCTTTTTTCTAGGGACAGAAAACTATAGGTAGGGAGAGTGTCAGTGTGTTTTACTGTACGAATCCTTGTTTCTAGGGACAGGGAAGGACAGTGAGGGAAATTCTCCTTGTGCTATAGTGTGCTTTAAAAAAACCTTTTTTCTAGGGACAGAAAACTATAGGTAGGGAGAGTGTCAGTGTGTTTTACTGTACGAATCCTTGTTTCTAGGGACAGGGAAGGACAGTGAGGGAAATTCTCCTTGTGCTATAGTGTGCTTTAAAAAAACCTTTTTTCTAGGGACAGAAAACTATAGGTAGGGAGAGTGTCAGTGTGTTTTACTGTACGAATCCTTGTTTCTAGGGACAGGGAAGGACAGTGAGGGAAATTCTCCTTGTGCTATAGTGTGCTTTAAAAAAACCTTTTTTCTAGGGACAGAAAACTATAGGTAGGGAGAGTGTCAGTGTGTTTTACTGTACGAATCCTTGTTTCTAGGGACAGGGAAGGACAGTGAGGGAAATTCTCCTTGTGCTATAGTGTGCTTTAAAAAAACCTTTTTTCTAGGGACAGAAAACTATAGGTAGGGAGAGTGTCAGTGTGTTTTACTGTACGAATCCTTGTTTCTAGGGACAGGGAAGGACAGTGAGGGAAATTCTCCTTGTGCTATAGTGTGCTTTAAAAAAACCTTTTTTCTAGGGACAGAAAACTATAGGTAGGGAGAGTGTCAGTGTGTTTTACTGTACGAATCCTTGTTTCTAGGGACAGGGAAGGACAGTGAGGGAAATTCTCCTTGTGCTATAGTGTGCTTTAAAAAAACCTTTTTTCTAGGGACAGAAAACTATAGGTAGGGAGAGTGTCAGTGTGTTTTACTGTACGAATCCTTGTTTCTAGGGACAGGGAAGGACAGTGAGGGAAATTCTCCTTGTGCTATAGTGTGCTTTAAAAAAACCTTTTTTCTAGGGACAGAAAACTATAGGTAGGGAGAGTGTCAGTGTGTTTTACTGTACGAATCCTTGTTTCTAGGGACAGGGAAGGACAGTGAGGGAAATTCTCCTTGTGCTATAGTGTGCTTTAAAAAAAACTTTTTTCTAGGGACAGAAAACTATAGGTAGGGAGAGTGTCAGTGTGTTTTACTGTACGAATCCTTGTTTCTAGGGACAGGGAAGGACAGTGAGGGAAATTCTCCTTGTGCTATAGTGTGCTTTAAAAAAACCTTTTTTCTAGGGACAGAAAACTATAGGTAGGGAGAGTGTCAGTGTGTTTTACTGTACGAATCCTTGTTTCTAGGGACAGGGAAGGACAGTGAGGGAAATTCTCCTTGTGCTATAGTGTGCTTTAAAAAAACCTTTTTTCTAGGGACAGAAAACTATAGGTAGGGAGAGTGTCAGTGTGTTTTACTGTACGAATCCTTGTTTCTAGGGACAGGGAAGGACAGTGAGGGAAATTCTCCTTGTGCTATAGTGTGCTTTAAAAAAACCTTTTTTCTAGGGACAGAAAACTATAGGTAGGGAGAGTGTCAGTGTGTTTTACTGTACGAATCCTTGTTTCTAGGGACAGGGAAGGACAGTGAGGGAAATTCTCCTTGTGCTATAGTGTGCTTTAAAAAAACCTTTTTTCTAGGGACAGAAAACTATAGGTAGGGAGAGTGTCAGTGTGTTTTACTGTACGAATCCTTGTTTCTAGGGACAGGGAAGGACAGTGAGGGAAATTCTCCTTGTGCTATAGTGTGCTTTAAAAAAACCTTTTTTCTAGGGACAGAAAACTATAGGTAGGGAGAGTGTCAGTGTGTTTTACTGTACGAATCCTTGTTTCTAGGGACAGGGAAGGACAGTGAGGGAAATTCTCCTTGTGCTATAGTGTGCTTTAAAAAAAACTTTTTTCTAGGGACAGAAAACTATAGGTAGGGAGAGTGTCAGTGTGTTTTACTGTACGAATCCTTGTTTCTAGGGACAGGGAAGGACAGTGAGGGAAATTCTCCTTGTGCTATAGTGTGCTTTAAAAAAACCTTTTTTCTAGGGACAGAAAACTATAGGTAGGGAGAGTGTCAGTGTGTTTTACTGTACGAATCCTTGTTTCTAGGGACAGGGAAGGACAGTGAGGGAAATTCTCCTTGTGCTATAGTGTGCTTTAAAAAAACATTTTTCTAGGGACAGAAAACTATAGGTAGGGAGAGTGTCAGTGTGTTTTACTGTACGAATCCTTGTTTCTAGGGACAGGGAAGGACAGTGAGGGAAATTCTCCTTGTGCTATAGTGTGCTTTAAAAAAACCTTTTTTCTAGGGACAGAAAACTATAGGTAGGGAGAGTGTCAGTGTGTTTTACTGTACGAATCCTTGTTTCTAGGGACAGGGAAGGACAGTGAGGGAAATTCTCCTTGTGCTATAGTGTGCTTTAAAAAAAACTTTTTTCTAGGGACAGAAAACTATAGGTAGGGAGAGTGTCAGTGTGTTTTACTGTATGAATCCTTGTTTCTAGGGACAGGGAAGGACAGTGAGGGAAATTCTCCTTGTGCTATAGTGTGCTTTAAAAAAACCTTTTTTCTAGGGACAGAAAACTATAGGTAGGGAGAGTGTCAGTGTGTTTTACTGTACGAATCCTTGTTTCTAGGGACAGGGAAGGACAGTGAGGGAAATTCTCCTTGTGCTATAGTGTGCTTTAAAAAAACCTTTTTTCTAGGGACAGAAAACTATAGGTAGGGAGAGTGTCAGTGTGTTTTACTGTACGAATCCTTGTTTCTAGGGACAGGGAAGGACAGTGAGGGAAATTCTCCTTGTGCTATAGTGTGCTTTAAAAAAACCTTTTTTCTAGGGACAGAAAACTATAGGTAGGGAGAGTGTCAGTGTGTTTTACTGTACGAATCCTTGTTTCTAGGGACAGGGAAGGACAGTGAGGGAAATTCTCCTTGTGCTATAGTGTGCTTTAAAAAAACCTTTTTTCTAGGGACAGAAAACTATAGGTAGGGAGAGTGTCAGTGTGTTTTACTGTACGAATCCTTGTTTCTAGGGACAGGGAAGGACAGTGAGGGAAATTCTCCTTGTGCTATAGTGTGCTTTAAAAAAACCTTTTTTCTAGGGACAGAAAACTATAGGTAGGGAGAGTGTCAGTGTGTTTTACTGTATGAATCCTTGTTTCTAGGGACAGGGAAGGACAGTGAGGGAAATTCTCCTTGTGCTATAGTGTGCTTTAAAAAAACCTTTTTTCTAGGGACAGAAAACTATAGGTAGGGAGAGTGTCAGTGTGTTTTACTGTACGAATCCTTGTTTCTAGGGACAGGGAAGGACAGTGAGGGAAATTCTCCTTGTGCTATAGTGTGCTTTAAAAAAACCTTTTTTCTAGGGACAGAAAACTATAGGTAGGGAGAGTGTCAGTGTGTTTTACTGTACGAATCCTTGTTTCTAGGGACAGGGAAGGACAGTGAGGGAAATTCTCCTTGTGCTATAGTGTGCTTTAAAAAAACCTTTTTTCTAGGGACAGAAAACTATAGGTAGGGAGAGTGTCAGTGTGTTTTACTGTACGAATCCTTGTTTCTAGGGACAGGGAAGGACAGTGAGGGAAATTCTCCTTGTGCTATAGTGTGCTTTAAAAAAACCTTTTTTCTAGGGACAGAAAACTATAGGTAGGGAGAGTGTCAGTGTGTTTTACTGTACGAATCCTTGTTTCTAAGGACAGGGAAGGACAGTGAGGGAAATTCTCCTTGTGCTATAGTGTGCTTTAAAAAAAACTTTTTTCTAGGGACAGAAAACTATAGGTAGGGAGAGTGTCAGTGTGTTTTACTGTACGAATCCTTGTTTCTAGGGACAGGGAAGGACAGTGAGGGAAATTCTCCTTGTGCTATAGTGTGCTTTAAAAAAACCTTTTTTCTAGGGACAGAAAACTATAGGTAGGGAGAGTGTCAGTGTGTTTTACTGTACGAATCCTTGTTTCTAGGGACAGGGAAGGACAGTGAGGGAAATTCTCCTTGTGCTATAGTGTGCTTTAAAAAAACCTTTTTTCTAGGGACAGAAAACTATAGGTAGGGAGAGTGTCAGTGTGTTTTACTGTACGAATCCTTGTTTCTAGGGACAGGGAAGGACAGTGAGGGAAATTCTCCTTGTGCTATAGTGTGCTTTAAAAAAAACTTTTTTCTAGGGACAGAAAACTATAGGTAGGGAGAGTGTCAGTGTGTTTTACTGTACGAATCCTTGTTTCTAGGGACAGGGAAGGACAGTGAGGGAAATTCTCCTTGTGCTATAGTGTGCTTTAAAAAAAACTTTTTTCTAGGGACAGAAAACTATAGGTAGGGAGAGTGTCAGTGTGTTTTACTGTACGAATCCTTGTTTCTAGGGACAGGGAAGGACAGTGAGGGAAATTCTCCTTGTGCTATAGTGTGCTTTAAAAAAACCTTTTTTCTAGGGACAGAAAACTATAGGTAGGGAGAGTGTCAGTGTGTTTTACTGTACGAATCCTTGTTTCTAGGGACAGGGAAGGACAGTGAGGGAAATTCTCCTTGTGCTATAGTGTGCTTTAAAAAAACCTTTTTTCTAGGGACAGAAAACTATAGGTAGGGAGAGTGTCAGTGTGTTTTACTGTACGAATCCTTGTTTCTAGGGACAGGGAAGGACAGTGAGGGAAATTCTCCTTGTGCTATAGTGTGCTTTAAAAAAACCTTTTTTCTAGGGACAGAAAACTATAGGTAGGGAGAGTGTCAGTGTGTTTTACTGTACGAATCCTTGTTTCTAGGGACAGGGAAGGACAGTGAGGGAAATTCTCCTTGTGCTATAGTGTGCTTTAAAAAAAACTTTTTTCTAGGGACAGAAAACTATAGGTAGGGAGAGTGTCAGTGTGTTTTACTGTACGAATCCTTGTTTCTAGGGACAGGGAAGGACAGTGAGGGAAATTCTCCTTGTGCTATAGTGTGCTTTAAAAAAAACTTTTTTCTAGGGACAGAAAACTATAGGTAGGGAGAGTGTCAGTGTGTTTTACTGTACGAATCCTTGTTTCTAGGGACAGGGAAGGACAGTGAGGGAAATTCTCCTTGTGCTATAGTGTGCTTTAAAAAAACCTTTTTTCTAGGGACAGAAAACTATAGGTAGGGAGAGTGTCAGTGTGTTTTACTGTACGAATCCTTGTTTCTAGGGACAGGGAAGGACAGTGAGGGAAATTCTCCTTGTGCTATAGTGTGCTTTAAAAAAACCTTTTTTCTAGGGACAGAAAACTATAGGTAGGGAGAGTGTCAGTGTGTTTTACTGTACGAATCCTTGTTTCTAGGGACAGGGAAGGACAGTGAGGGAAATTCTCCTTGTGCTATAGTGTGCTTTAAAAAAACCTTTTTTCTAGGGACAGAAAACTATAGGTAGGGAGAGTGTCAGTGTGTTTTACTGTACGAATCCTTGTTTCTAGGGACAGGGAAGGACAGTGAGGGAAATTCTCCTTGTGCTATAGTGTGCTTTAAAAAAACCTTTTTTCTAGGGACAGAAAACTATAGGTAGGGAGAGTGTCAGTGTGTTTTACTGTACGAATCCTTGTTTCTAGGGACAGGGAAGGACAGTGAGGGAAATTCTCCTTGTGCTATAGTGTGCTAAAGCATTCCTCATCAACCATCTTTGAAATCCTTGTTTTTTGGACAGTCAGGGAAATTGTCGTTGTGCTATTCTGTGCAAAAGCAATCATCCTCAACCATATTTAGAAATCCTTAAGTAAAGGGACAGAGAAGGACACCTGAAGGTAGCCCTTATTGCTTTTTTCCCATCTCCCTGCAGGCCATCTATTAGAATGTCTGGAAGGCAAACAAGGAGAGGCAGACAGTCAGGAGGCAATAAAAGAGGGCAAGCAGGCTCTGTGTCTGGGGACAACAGTGCTGGTCGTGGACGCGGTGCATTGTCATCAGCACATGGCCATGGGACACGCTTGTCCTTCTTTTCGGCAGCTGGACATGTTGAGCCACATCATGCCGAAGACTTGGTAGAGTGGATGACCAAGCCCTCCTCCTCCTCCTCATCCTCTCTCACCCAGGCTCAGGGTACTGGCAAAGCAGCTGCCAAAGCGTCCTCTTCCCTGGTATCAATGTCAGACTCATCATCAGTCACTCCTTCCCTAGACCCACCATGTCCTCCTCCTGAGGAGTCCCCCGAACTGTTTGAGCACAGTGTTGGGTACATGCTCCAGGAGGATGCCCAGCGTTTCGAAGGGTCTGATGATGAAACCCAGCTACAGGAAGGCAGTAGCGTGAGAGCAGACAGAGGGGATGCTCAAGAAGGACACCAATCTGGCAGTCATGTTCCAGCAGCTGCAGCATACTGCCAGATTGGCTCCAGTGATGAGGAGGGAGGGGATGATGAGGTCACTGACTCCACGTGGGTGCCTAATAGGAGAGAGGAGGAGGAGGAGGATGAGGAGGAGGCACATCTCCAACGAGGCAGGATGCCCTTTGGTGGCCAGCGTAAGGGCAGTACACCGACGGAATCACACCGCAGAGCTCCGCCTGTGCAGGGCGCTGCCTCTGCCCGTCATTCAAAAAGTTCTTTGGTGTGGGCCTTTTTTGAGGCTAGTGCATCAGATCGCACAGCTGCTGTTTGCAACATATGTCTCAAGCGTATATCGCGTGGCCAAAACATCAGCCGCTTGGGTACCACATGCCTGACCAGACATATGTTGACCTGCCATGCAGCTCGTTGGCAAGCCTACCTCAAAGACCCACACCAAAGAACAAAGCGGACCTCTCCTTGCACCGCATCAGCTGGGATCTCCAACCCCACTATAACTTCAGTCCTCTCTGAAACATGCACTGAGAGGAATGAAGGTGTGGAATTAGGTGTGTCACAGCCAAGTACTTGCGGCCACTCTGCTAGCAGTACACCGACGTCCGATTCTAGCAGGCAAATTTCCCTGCCCCAGCTGCTGGACCGTCGAAAGAAGTTCACTCCCAGCCATCCACATGCCCAGCGGTTGAATGCTAGCTTGGCTAAATTGCTAGCGCTTCAACTGCTGCCTTTTCAGTTGGTAGACTCGGCCCCCTTCCGTGAGTTTGTGCAATGTGCGGTTCCTCAGTGGCAGGTTCCCAAACGCCACTTTTTCTCACGGAAGGCTATTCCGGCTCTCTACCGGCATGTGGAAGGCAATGTCTTGGCCTCGCTGGACAGGGCGGTCAGCGGTAAGGTGCATATTACCGCTGACTCATGGTCCAGCAGGCATGGACAGGGACGTTACCTTTCTTTCACGGCCCATTGGGTCACTCTTTTGGCAGCTGGGAAGGATGCAGGACAAGGTGCAGTAGTGTTGGAGGTTGTTCCACCGCCACGCCTCCAAAATGCTACTACTGGTTGTGACACACCTCTCTCCTCCACCCCCTCCTCTTCTTCTTCCTCCATGGCCTCTTCCTGTGGTTTGTCCTCTGAACCAGCGGTGCTCCGTAGCCGTTCAAGGGGCTACGCAAGTACGCAGGCAAAAAGATGCCATGCCGTGCTTGCGCTGGTGTGTTTGGGGGACAGAAGCCACACTGGGGCAGAGGTCCTGTCTGCTCTGCAGGGCCAGGCCGAGAGGTGGTTGACGCCACGCCAGCTTAAGCCAGGAATGGTGGTTTGCGACAATGGCACCAACCTCCTCTCCGCCCTCCGACAGGGACAACTGACCCATGTGCCCTGTGTGGCTCACGTCCTTAACCTGGTGGTGCAGCGGTTCTTGGGCAGGTACCCGGGCTTACAGGATGTCCTGAGGCAGGCCAGGAAAGTCTGTGTGCATTTCCGCAGATCTTATAATGCCAGTGCTCGCCTGGCTGAGCTGCAAAAGGAGTTGAACCTGCCCAAGAACCGCCTTATATGTGACATGCCCACCAGGTGGAACTCAACGTTGGCCATGCTGCAGCGGCTGCACACGCAGCAGAGGGCCATCAATGAGTACCTGTGCGACTACGGCACCAGGACAGGGTCAGGGGAGCTTGGTTTTTTTTCTCCACGCCAGTGGGGCATGATCAGGGATGCATGCACTGTCCTGGCACCATTTGAGGAGGCCACGAGGATGGTGAGCAGTGACAGTGCATGCATCAGTGACACTGTACCTCTTGTCCACCTGTTGGAGCACACGCTGCGTGGAATAATGGACAGGGCACTTGAGGCAGAACAGAGGCAGGAAGAGGAGGACTTCCTTGCCTCTCAAGGCCCCCTTTACCCAGACAGTGTTCCTTCTGTCCCACCCATCGCACAGGAAGAGGAGGAGGAGGAGGAGGAGGATTGTGTCAGCATGGAGGTGGAGGCTGGCACTCAGCATCATCAGCAGCAGTCTTTTAGGGATGATTTACAGTCCCAAGAAACCAGTGGACTTGTACGTGGCTGGGAGGAGGTGGCTGCGGATCATGTCGTCCTTAGTGACCCAGAGGACTCCGGAGTGAATGCCTCAGCAAACCTACGCTGCATGGCCTCCCTGATCCTGCAAAGTCTGCGGAAGGATCCTCGTAGTCTTCGGATCAAGGAGAGGGACCATTACTGGCTGGCCACTCTCCTTGATCCACGGTACAAGGGTAAGGTTGCGGACCTTATGTTACCGTCGCAGAGGGAGCAGAGGATGAGACAACTCCGGGAGGCCTTGCAGAAAGGTCTGTGCAACGCGTTCCCAGAGACTGGGAGGTTACAAACTCCTGGTCCTGGACAACGAGTTGCTGAGGCTTCGGCCAGTCAAAGAAGGAGCGGTGGGGAAGGTGGCCGTCTGACCGATGCGTTCAGACAATTCTTTAGTCCGCAGCCCCAAAGTATGATCGGTTCCAGCAACCATCGCCAGCGTCTGATAAACATGGTGCAGGAATATCTAGGGGCAAGGTCAGACTTGGACACCTTCCCCACCGAAAATCCTCTGGCTTACTGGGTCTTGAGGATGGATCACTGGCCAGAGCTTGCACAGTATGCAATTGAGCTACTGGCCTGTCCTGCATCCAGCGTTCTTTCGGAACGCACATTCAGTGCTGCTGGAGGATTTGTCACGGATCACAGGGTGCGCCTGTCCACCGACTCGGTTGATCGACTGACTTTCATCAAGATGAACCAGTCTTGGATCACCACCAGCTACCACACACCTGATGCTGATATAACAGACTAATTGATTTTAACATGTCACATCCCTTCAAGACTGATGCTGATGCTGAGTGCCTGTGCTGTTATGTTGACTGGCTATCCTCCTCCTCCGAGTCCTCAATGATACGATTGATGATGATAGCTTGGAAGATCATTTTTGTTTATGGGTGCCGCCACCAGTGGCTAAGGCCCAATTTTTCAGCCCCTGTTTTACAGAGGCGTGTAATTACAATTTTTTGAGCAATAATTTGCCATAGGGCTCATTGCTGTGCTCCAAGTACAGTATCTGTGAGGGGTTGGAGTGTTGTGGCACCAGTGCCTAAGGCCCAATTTTTCAGCCCCTGTTCAACAGGGGCATGTAATTACAATTCTTGATCTAATAATTCACAGCAGGGCCCATTCCTGCACCCACCAAGAGTAACTCTGAGGGCTTACAGTGTTGTGGCAACGCCACCACCACCACCACCACGAAAGGCCCAATTTTTCAGCCCCTGTTCAAAAGGGGCATGTAATTACAATTCTTGATCTAATAATTCACAGCAGGGCCCATTCCTGCACCCACCAAGAGTAACTCTGAGGGCTTACAGTGTTGTGGCAACGCCACCACCACCACGAAAGGCCCAATTTTTCAGCCCCTGTTCAAAAGGGGCATGTAATTACAATTCTTGATCTAATAATTCACAGCAGGGCCCATTCCTGCACCCACCAAGAGTAACTCTGAGGGCTTACAGTGTTGTGGCAACGCCACCACCACCACCACCACGAAAGGCCCAATTTTTCAGCCCCTGTTCAACAGGGGCATGCAATTACAATTCTTGATCTAATAATTCACAGCAGGGCCCATTGCTGCACCCACCAAGAGTAACTGTCAGGGCTTACAGTGT
Organism: Rana muscosa; assembly: GCA_029206835.1. Taxonomy (NCBI): domain Eukaryota; kingdom Metazoa; phylum Chordata; class Amphibia; order Anura; family Ranidae; genus Rana; species Rana muscosa. The sequence goes on along the minus strand of CM055116.1, from coordinate 203,541,069 downwards.
TGTGGCACCAGCACCACCATCAAAGGCCCAATTTTTACTACCACTGTTCAACAATTATATGTAATTACAATTTCTGATATAATAGTTGACAGCAGGACGTTCCAGCACCAACCAAGAGTAACTGTGAGTGCTTACAGTGTTGTGCCAACACCAACAACTAAGGGGCCTATTTCTGCAGAGTATATACGGCAGGTCCCTACTTTCAAACATCCAACTTACAAACGACTCCTACTTGCAAACGCAAGAAGACAACAGGAAGTGAGAGGAAATCTACCCCTTGGAAGGAAAATTCTCTCCTGTAAGAATTAATATGGGAGAAAGGTGTCTCCTCTGTACTGATGCTTTATCAGCAATCCTTGTTTCAAGAAAAACACCACATTTCAAAAACAGTTGTCATTGGGACGGAAAGTGAGGTGAAATGTTCTGAACAGGGGCACAGACAGCAAAACAAATGTTACAGGGGTGATAACCCTTACCTATGTTTTCCAAAAAGTTTAAAAATAGATTTTTGGGCTGGAGCTACACTTAAACAATGTACCTGTTCAAAATTACAAACAGATTCTACATAAGAACAAACCTACAGTCCCTGTCTTGTATGCACCGCCTGTATACGGCTGTTCAGAGTATATAGGGCCTTTTTTATTTTATGTGCGGGGTTCCCCTTAATATCCATACAAGACCCAAAGGGGCTGGTAATGGGCTGGGGTAGGGGGGGGGGGTCATGGGGTAGCTATGCCATTTTTCTTAAAGATTTTCATCCATATTACCGGGACCAGACATTACATTAAAGCCGCAAGCAGTTTTAAATGGCTTTTTTTTCCTTTAGAAGTGTCATTTTGTGCAGGGACAGTTCTAAACACGGGAAACATGTGGCACTTCACAGGCATACTTTAGACACCCCCCAGGTACGATATTTAAAGGAATATTTGACTTTTTTTTTTTCACTTTATGCATCATTAAAATGACTGCTCCCGAAAAACGACCGTTTTTAAAACTTCTTTTTGCATTGATACATGTCCCCTGGTGCACAACCCGGGTTCCCAAACCCTTTTTAGGACAATAACATGCATAATAGTTGTTATAATTAGCACTTTAGAATTCGAACGTTCGCATCCATTGTATTTAATAGGGTTCTAATGTTCGTACGAACTTTCGGTCCGTTCGCGGGTTCTGGTGCGAACCGAACCCGGGGGTGTTCGGCTCATCACTAGTGATCACCCAAGCTAGCATGTATGTGTAGCGCCCTCCTCTCTCCCCTCTTCGTCTTCAGCTCGTCTTTTCTCTTGTCTAGGGGTACCTTAGAGGGGAAGGGAGCGGGGACACTACGCCTGGCCTTCATCACAGGTGTCAGTGTGGTATAAGCAAAGTTCTTTTACCTTCGGGTCAGTGCTGTGCACCTGGAGCCTCCACCGAGAGTTACCTTGAACAATGTCTGTCAGGAAATGAGCCCCACACCATTAAAGTCCAACACTCCTTTATTCTTCTCGAATGAACACAATCAGTTGAACTCCCTTGTAGAAACAGAACAGGAAAGGAGGTGTGGATGCGAGTAGGCCCAGACACAATGTGTTCTCCACTTTCCTCCCTGAAAGTGGGTTGCGGTCTCCGAGCGAGGTGGGAATTTCCTTCCAGGCGGTCTCCGATGAGAGGCTGACCCGTCACTGGCAATATGCTGCACCAGGTCTTCAAGTGAGGAGCTCCCCCCGGTCCATTACGCCTTCCGGATTCGGGTTCCAACCCCTGGGTTCCCTAGGATCTCCTTCCCTCGCGGAACTCAGTGTTGGGCACTGAGCTCCGGACCTCCATCTGAGTACCTCACCCCAGGCTAAAGTTGCCTGGGATGGAACACGACCTCCGGCTGTCCTCTAGGCCTAGGCCGCCTAGAGGACCGACACGAACCACCGCCCACAGGCTGAAGGTGCCTGGGACTCGACCCCGTGACAAAGATGGCCGGCCCCTTTATACCCTCTCCCGGCAAGCATGGCGGGTTCCCCGCCCCACCATCCCGCTGCAGAGGGAGGACAAAAAAGAGGCACGGCACACAGCAATGATTCAACCCCAGCCCAGGGCGACAGCGCCACCCGCTGGGCCGCAGGGAATTGCACATCACTGATGTCTCTGCCAAGTTCAAATTACACCCGGGAAAGTACATACCCGCTACATATGCCATTTTAAACAATTACATTTTAAAGTCCTTCTTAAAGCGAAGTTCCGCCGTTTTTTTTTTTTTTTTTTAAAGTCAGCAGCTAAAAATACAGCAGCTGCTGACTTTTAAAATAAGGACACTTACCTGCCCGCGATGTCGGCACCCGAAGCCGATCTGTCCCTCGGCTCACGGGTGCTGCCACTGCCATCTTCGGTAAGGGAATCAGGAAGTGAAGCCTTGCGGCTTCACTTGCTGGTTCCCTACTGCGCATGTGTGAATCCCACTGGTCCCTGCTGTCTTCTGGGACCTGTGTGTCTCCCAGAAAACAGCGGGGGGGGGGGGGGAGAGAGGTGCCGGACATGGCGTAGATAGGTGGTTTGGCTATCTATGCCAGGAAGTGGGAGCAAATACCTTTTATTAGACAGGTATCTGCTCCCCCCTCCCCCCTGAAAGGTGCCAAATGCGACACCGGAAGGGGGGGAGGATTCCGAAAAGCGGAAGTTCAATTTTTGGGTGGAACTCCGCTTTAAGGCTTGGTGCACAATACTGCAACATGCGTGTTATGTGGAGGGCAGCCCATTAATTTCAAGTCCTCGACCCTTGTTTAAAATTCCTGCCGCAACGAAATTTATGGTGCTGTAGCACCATGTGGTTTGGTGTGCGCTAAAAATGCACATGCTTGCCAATGTGTAGGATTGCCAATAAGAATTAATGGCACCCCTGCAGGTCTGCTATAGAGCAGCGTATTTCACTGCGTGTTGAGAATGCATGTGATTTTGCACACGTTCCTGACATGCAATAATATAACCCTAGCTTAAGAGCACCTATAGATGCCTGCTTTTACGTTTATCAGCAAGAACCCCTCCTCTGTACATCTTCCCGATTTACTTTTACTCTGTTACTAGTGGCTTGACTACTCTGACTTGTGTGTTCCTCTGTCCAATGAGAATACTTTAGTGGCCAATAAGTGTACTCTTGCTCAGAAAGGAAATGCTCAGGAAGGTGGGAGGGAGCTACTTGCTTAAGGATTTCCTTTTTGAAGCAAAAAAATAATACACTTATAAAAAACACTGATAAACTGAACTGAGTTCCAAAATGTCAAGAACTTTGAAAACATCAAAAGACATATATGCAAGATAAAGAATATACCTAATAGATATCTATCTGCAAGAGCTAACCATTTCCTGCCAAGCATGCCTAACTTTGGTTAATATCCTATGGTCATAGCCTCAGGCTGGGTTCACACTGGTCCGACAAATGCTTCGACATTGGGAGCTCATGTCGCATGACGTGTGAAAATCAAAGTTTTCCTATGAGAGCCGTCTTAACTGGTCCGACACAAGTCGGTCCGACTTTGAAAATGCTCCCTGTACTACTTTGGTCCGACTTTGATCCGACTTCAGCCCATTGAATATCATTGAAGTCGGATCAAAGTAGGATCCTTGTCCTAACCATCCGACATTTGACATCCGACATGGTGATTACAGCAGCATTAAAAGGAATTTATCTCACCCTGGGATTGTTTTGATTGGTCAAAGGACAAGTCAGACTATCACAAAGTCGGATCAAAGTAGTATCCTGTTCATGAAAGTCGGATGGATGTCGGACCAATGTAGGATCAATGTAGGACTTATGTCGCAGAGCAAAGTAGGATGAAAGTTGTATGACTGTCGTGTCGTACCAGTGTGAACCCAGCCTCAGGCTGGGTTCACACTGATACGACACGACATTCATCCGACTTTCATCCTACTTTGCTCTGCGACATCAGTCCTACATTGATCCTACATTGGTCCGACATCCATCCAACTTTCATGTGCTAGTCTGACTTGTCCTTTGACCAATCAAAACAATCCCAGGGTGAGATAAATTCCTTTTACTGCTGCTGTAATCACCATGTCGGATGTCAAATGTCGGATGGTTAGGACAAGGATCCTACTTTGATCCGACTTCAATGATATTCAATGGGCTGAAGTAGGATCAAAGTCGGACCAAAGTAGTACAGGGAGCATTTTCAAAGTCAGACCGACACGTGTCGGACCAGTTAAGACGGCTCTCATAGGGAAACATTGATTTTCACACGTCATGCGACATGAGCTCCCAATGTCAGAGCGTTTGTCGCCCCAGTGTGAACCAGGCCTTATAGTCATACAGAAATCTTAAAGCAAGCTTCTAGTATGGGTAATAATTCCTGATAAATACTTTTTTTTGTATGGAAAATATCTTGTAAAATGGTCATGTCCTTTATTTTGAATAGATAAATAACAAAAGGTTTATAAAATAAATAAAAAAACTGTTAAAAAAGGACTTAATCGTGGAAGCTTACAGATTTATCTTGTGCTGCTCTTAGCAAACTTAGTTTGTTCTACTCTTTTTTCCATTTCTATGTTGAAATTAGTTTAACCCCATGCATTGCCTGATTATTGCAAAGATATATATTTTTTTTTTTTACAAGAGATATGTTTAACCCCTTAAGCCCCGGACCATTTGTTGCTAAAGGACCAGGCCACTTTTTGCGATTCGGCACTGCGTCGCTTTAACTGACAATTGCGCGATCGCGCGGCGTGTCTCCCAAACAAAATTGACGCCCTTTTTTTTCCCACAAATAGAGCTTTGTTTTGGTGGTATTTGATCACCTCTGCGGTTTTTATTTTTCGCGTTAAAAACAAAAATAGAGCTTAATAAATATCCCCAAAAAATATATAAAATTTTTTTTTTTTCCCCTCAGTTTAGGCCGATACATATTCTTCTACATATTTTTGGTAAGAAAAAATCTCAATAAGCATTTATTGATTGGTTTGCGCAAAAGTTATAGCGTCCACTAAATAGGGGATAGTTTTATGGCATTTTTATTAATATTTTTTTTTTTTACTAGTAATGGCGGCGATCAGCAATTTTTATGCGACATTATGGCAGACACATCGGACACTTTTGACACCATTATGGGACCATTGTAATTTTTACAGCGAACAGTGCTATAAAAATGCACTGATTACTGTAAAAATGACAATGGCAGTGAAGGGGTTAACCTGTAGGGGGCGCTGAAGGGGTTAAGTGTGACCTAAAGAGTGATTCTTACTGTTAGGGGGCGTGGCTTGGCATGACACGTCACTGATCGTTGTTCCCTATGACAGGGAACAGACGATCACTGACAGTGTCACTAGGAAGAACGGGGAAAGGTTTGTTTAAACTTACCTCTCCCCATTCTTCAGCTCTGTGACCTGATTGCGGGTCCCGCGGGCGCGGTCACGGAGTTCCCGACAGGGTCGCGAGCGCACCGCCATGGCTCTCACATTAAAGGGGACATACCTGTACGCCAATGTGCGCAGCCGTGCCATTCTGTCAACGTACATCGTCGTGCGGCGGTCGGGAACCGGTTAAATTGCAGATATACAATGAAAACTAATCCTAAATACACTTTTGGGTATATTTAAAATAAGTAAATGTGTTCTTTATTGTGTTTCTGTGTGAAAAAAAAAGCAGGAGGAGGGAGATCAAGGTACCATTTTCTACCCAGCAAGTAAGCAGCACAGTAGTGGCCTCACCAAAAGTCATTCTGAATCTCGTAAGACTAGCAGTCAGAAGACGTAGTGCCTTGGATCAGTGTTTCTCAACCTTTTTTCAGTTAAGGCACCCTTTAAAAATGATTGACAGTCTCCAAGCGCCCCATTCTAAAATGTAAAATCTATTCTTATGCCCTGTACACACGATCGGTTTTTCCGATGAAAAACGATTGTGTGTGGGCCCCATCTGACTTTTTGCCAAAATAGAACATGTTTTAAATTTTTCCGATGGAAAAAAAAAACGATAGAAAAATCCGATCGTCTGTGTGGAACTCCATCGGAGAAAAATCCACGCATGCTCAGACTAAATTAGAAGACGGGAGCGCTCGTTCTGGTAAAACTAGCGTTCGTAATGGAGATAGCACATTCGTCATGCTGTAACGGACTGAAAAGCGCGAATCGGCTAACACCAAACTTTTACTAACACGCGGTAACACGAAATCAGCAAAAGGGTGGGGCCATTTGATTTGAACTTCCCATTTATAGTGCCGTCGTACGTGTTGTACGTCACAGCGACGGTCTGAATTTTGTCTGATGGTGTGTAGGCAAAACTGATGAAAGTCTGCTTCATCGGAATTCCGACGGAAAATTCCATCATTTTTTATTCCATCGGAAATCCGATCGTGTGTACAGGGCATAATAGTTTTACATATCACAGCAACATCCACACACGTAGGACACCCAACGTTAGAGGTGATTTATTCTTCTAAAGCAAATACACTTTTTCACACTGGTACTGACTAGTATTCCAATGTTTCTCCTCTCTCTCAGTTTTTCTCCATCGCTCAGCTAATGTGGCCCCAACACTGATGGAAAAAGGCATAGGAGGGTCAAACAAGGATGCTATGCAGGCGACTGACATCCTCCTTATCAACCGATTATACCATTGGTCGTTAGGACTCAAGCAGCTAGAAGGTTGTAATGGTGCAAAATGAAAACCTGTGGCTTTGTGTAACTAAAAGGCAGGCTTCATCCACACGCCGACATGTATACAATTTTTGAGAATTTTTTTGGCATTTTGCCAAGGTACGCCTAAAGAAACCTCAACACCCTTGTTGAAAAAGGTTGCCTTAGATAATCTCACACTGCGGATATACTGTAAAGCTTTTGGGCCACAGAACTTGAATGCCTAGAAATGCATTGTTATTTTTAAGGAGGAATTCAAGACATGAGATATATTTTTAGGGTACTGCTTAGGCACAATTGGCAATCCTAGATGTTTTCTATATGACAGCTATTATTCACATTTTGGAGATCCAAAAAAATATAATGCACTGTTTGTATATAGTTAGTGATTTATCTTACTTAGGTTCCCATAGGCTACTTTGAGTGCAGCTTTGACCCAACTTTACACTCTCTGGATCAAAGTCGCATCAAAAGTCACATCAAAGTAGTGCAGGCACCCTTTCAAAGTCGCTAAATTTTCTAAGTCGCATAGATGGGAACGGGTGGCATTGAAATCAATGGGCTGTGACTTGACATGCGACTTTGTGTCCAAAGTCGCATGACAAGTCGCACTAGTGGAAACGGAGCCTTAAAGTGGTTGCACCCCTGCAAAAAAAAAAATGTATCCTGATCCTTTACAGCATGATAGACAGGACAGTGCTTGTGCTGTGTCATTTATCCCTCTCTGTATTCTAAAAACCTGGTTGATCCTGCCAGTTCCTGTGTCCCCCTGTCTGTGCCGATCACGGTAATCATGGCAGCTGAGCCCTGATTACCATGGTCAGTTTACATGCCTCCATCATCCCATTGCTCTCCTCTCTGCCCCTCCCTTCCTACCTGTCAGCTCGGGAGTCTGTGGCATTAACATTAAGAAATCCTGTAATCCGCGGTGTTACAGAATTATATAAAGTGCAATGTGTGTCTTTGTGTAAAATTATTGCGGAAAATACCTTATTTACAGCGCTGCTGGGTGCTCACGTGACCTCCTGTCGCTCTGCTCCCGGCTGACATCAGTGAGGGATCTCGGCCCCTCCCTCTGCAGTGCTCAAAGTGGGGAAGCAGAGCTCTGGAGGGGTCACGGGAGCGCCCAGCGGCGCTGTAAATAGGGTATTTTCCGCAATAATTTTACACAAAGACACACACAGCACGTTAATTCATTTTGTAACACAGCGGATTACAGGACTTCTAAAAATTACTTTACAATCACTTTAAGTCCCGTTTACATGGGCTGAATGTCGGGAGACTTCGGCCGGTTCACTAAAAACTGGTTCGACGTTCGGCCTGTGTGTATGGCACCCATTTGGCCGGCTTCTATCGTATAAGCATGCTGGAAAACCAGCAGCCGACCAATGCTCTCAGCCAATGGTGGAGAGCGCTGATCAGAGTATTCTGGTGGGGGGCTGTCCCCCTGTCAGAAGACAAAAGCTCAGTGGAGGAGATCGCTGTACTAACTTCGGATAGTTAGTACAGGGGCTCCGCCTGCCACTGGGTTGAATGAAAAAAAAAACTCATAGTGTGTACCAGGCTTTAGACATTAGGTTTATAGGGAAGTATGCAACAGTTTCAAACAGGAGTCCATAGGAAACAAAAAAATTGAACAGCTTACAAAACTTCACTGTTGCCATAAACAGCAGTGCTTGTGGGTTTGGAACATCCCCACTGAGCAGAAAAACTGGCCCCGGTTGTTGCGAGAAGGTTGGATCTCACCTGAAGAAAATAATGCAGAGAACAGAGAGGGTCTTAGATGCAGAGTTGAACCCTCTGAAATATAATAAGAATTGATAAAACTACCAGAGGTGGAAAATATCAAAGCTTCTCCAGCAGAAAAAAGGTACGCAGCATTTAGAAGAACATAAAAAGAAGACTGGAGTACCCCCAATTTAAATGAACATAATGGGGTAATGCACATAGAAATATGGAACAAAATGGCAATTTCAAGGATCAGATTTCTTGGTCAGCACACCTTGGCCTTCATACCAGCTTTCATTTGATCTATCTTTTACAGCTGCCCCTCTGGTGTCCATGGAGTTCTTCCGATCGCCCATTGCTTGCCTCTTGCTGGTTAGCAATAGTTTGTTGCTGGGCCAGCGCTCTCTGCTGTTGGGCCATTATAGCCGCCTAGAGGACCGACACGAACCACCGCCCACAGGCTGAAGGTGCCTGGGACTCGACCCCGTGACAAAGATGGCCGGCCCCCTTATACCCTCTCCCGGCAAGCATGGCGGGTTCCCCGCCCCACCATCCCGCTGCAGAGGGAGGACAAAAAAGAGGCACGGCACACAGCAATGATTCAACCCCAGCCCAGGGCGACAGCGCCACCCGCTGGGCCGCAGGGAATTGCACATCACTGATGTCTCTGCCAAGTTCAAATTACACCCGGGAAAGTACATACCCGCTACATATGCCATTTTAAACAATTACATTTTAAAGTCCTTCTTAAAGCGAAGTTCCGCCGTTTTTTTTTTTTTTTTAAAGTCAGCAGCTAAAAATACAGCAGCTGCTGACTTTTAAAATAAGGACACTTACCTGCCCGCGATGTCGGCACCCGAAGCCGATCTGTCCCTCGGCTCACGGGTGCTGCCACTGCCATCTTCGGTAAGGGAATCAGGAAGTGAAGCCTTGCGGCTTCACTTGCTGGTTCCCTACTGCGCATGTGTGAATCCCACTGGTCCCTGCTGTCTTCTGGGACCTGTGTGTCTCCCAGAAAACAGCGGGGGGGGGGAGAGAGGTGCCGGACATGGCGTAGATAGGTGGTTTGGCTATCTATGCCAGGAAGTGGGAGCAAATACCTTTTATTAGACAGGTATCTGCTCCCCCCTCCCCCCTGAAAGGTGCCAAATGCGACACCGGAAGGGGGGGAGGATTCCGAAAAGCGGAAGTTCAATTTTTGGGTGGAACTCCGCTTTAAGGCTTGGTGCACAATACTGCAACATGCGTGTTATGTGGAGGGCAGCCCATTAATTTCAAGTCCTCGACCCTTGTTTAAAATTCCTGCCGCAACGAAATTTATGGTGCTGTAGCACCATGTGGTTTGGTGTGCGCTAAAAATGCACATGCTTGCCAATGTTTAGGATTGCCAATAAGAATTAATGGCACCCCTGCAGGTCTGCTATAGAGCAGCGTATTTCACTGCGTGTTGGGAATGCATGTGATTTTGCACACGTTCCTGACATGCAATAATATGACCCTAGCTTAAGAGCACCTATAGATGCCTGCTTTTACGTTTATCAGCAAGAACCCCTCCTCTGTACATCTTCCCGATTTACTTTTACTCTGTTACTAGTGGCTTGACTACTCTGACTTGTGTGTTCCTCTGTCCAATGAGAATACTTTAGTGGCCAATAAGTGTACTCTTGCTCAGAAAGGAAATGCTCAGGAAGGTGGGAGGGAGCTACTTGCTTAAGGATTTCCTTTTTGAAGCAAAAAAATAATACACTTATAAAAAACACTGATAAACTGAACTGAGTTCCAAAATGTCAAGAACTTTGAAAACATCAAAAGACATATATGCAAGATAAAGAATATACCTAATAGATATCTATCTGCAAGAGCTAACCATTTCCTGCCAAGCATGCCTAACTTTGGTTAATATCCTATGGTCATAGCCTCAGGCTGGGTTCACACTGGTCCGATAAATGCTTCGACATTGGGAGCTCATGTCGCATGACGTGTGAAAATCAAAGTTTTCCTATGAGAGCCGTCTTAACTGGTCCGACACAAGTCGGTCCGACTTTGAAAATGCTCCCTGTACTACTTTGGTCCGACTTTGATCCGACTTCAGCCCATTGAATATCATTGAAGTCGGATCAAAGTAGGAGCCTTGTCCTAACCATCTGACATTTGACATCCGACATGGTGATTACAGCAGCATTAAAAGGAATTTATCTCACCCTGGGATTGTTTTGATTGGTCAAAGGACAAGTCAGACTATCACAAAGTCGGATCAAAGTAGTATCCTGTTCATGAAAGTCGGATGGATGTCGGACCAATGTAGGATCAATGTAGGACTTATGTCGCAGAGCAAAGTAGGATGAAAGTTGTATGACTGTCGTGTCGTACCAGTGTGAACCCAGCCTCAGGCTGGGTTCACACTGATACGACACGACATTCATCCGACTTTCATCCTACTTTGCTCTGCGACATCAGTCCTACATTGATCCTACATTGGTCCGACATCCATCCAACTTTCATGTGCTAGTCTGACTTGTCCTTTGACCAATCAAAACAATCCCAGGGTGAGATAAATTCCTTTTACTGCTGCTGTAATCACCATGTCGGATGTCAAATGTCGGATGGTTAGGACAAGGATCCTACTTTGATCCGACTTCAATGATATTCAATGGGCTGAAGTAGGATCAAAGTCGGACCAAAGTAGTACAGGGAGCATTTTCAAAGTCAGACCGACACGTGTCGGACCAGTTAAGACGGCTCTCATAGGGAAACATTGATTTTCACACGTCATGCGACATGAGCTCCCAATGTCAGAGCGTTTGTCGCCCCAGTGTGAACCAGGCCTTATAGTCATACAGAAATCTTAAAGCAAGCTTCTAGTATGGGTAATAATTCCTGATAAATACTTTTTTTTGTATGGAAAATATCTTGTAAAATGGTCATGTCCTTTATTTTGAATAGATAAATAACAAAAGGTTTATAAAATAAATAAAAAAACTGTTAAAAAAGGACTTAATCGTGGAAGCTTACAGATTTATCTTGTGCTGCTCTTAGCAAACTTAGTTTGTTCTACTCTTTTTTCCATTTCTATGTTGAAATTAGTTTAACCCCATGCATTGCCTGATTATTGCAAAGATATATATATTTTTTTTTTACAAGAGATATGTTTAACCCCTTAAGCCCCGGACCATTTGTTGCTAAAGGACCAGGCCACTTTTTGCGATTCGGCACTGCGTCGCTTTAACTGACAATTGCGCGATCGCGCGGCGTGTCTCCCAAACAAAATTGACGCCCTTTTTTTTCCCACAAATAGAGCTTTGTTTTAGTGGTATTTGATCACCTCTGCGGTTTTTATTTTTCGCGTTAAAAACAAAAATAGAGCTTAATAAATATCCCCAAAAAATATATAAAATTTTTTTTTTTTTCCCTCAGTTTAGGCCGATACATATTCTTCTACATATTTTTGGTAAGAAAAAATCTCAATAAGCATTTATTGATTGGTTTGCGCAAAAGTTATAGCGTCCACTAAATAGGGGATAGTTTTATGGCATTTTTATTAATATTTTTTTTTTTTACTAGTAATGGCGGCGATCAGCAATTTTTATGCGACATTATGGCAGACACATCGGACACTTTTGACACCATTTTGGGACCATTGTAATTTTTACAGCGAACAGTGCTATAAAAATGCACTGATTACTGTAAAAATGACAATGGCAGTGAAGGGGTTAACCTGTAGGGGGCGCTGAAGGGGTTAAGTGTGACCTAAAGAGTGATTCTTACTGTTAGGGGGCGTGGCTTGGCATGACACGTCACTGATCGTTGTTCCCTATGACAGGGAACAGACGATCACTGACAGTGTCACTAGGAAGAACGGGGAAAGGTTTGTTTAAACTTACCTCTCCCCGTTCTTCAGCTCTGTGACCTGATTGCGGGTCCCGCGGGCGCGGTCACAGAGTTCCCGACAGGGTCGCGAGCGCACCGCCATGGCTCTCACATTAAAGGGGACATACCTGTACGCCAATGTGCGCAGCCGTGCCATTCTGTCAACGTACATCGTCGTGCGGCGGTCGGGAACCGGTTAAATTGCAGATATACAATGAAAACTAATCCTAAATACACTTTTGGGTATATTTAAAATAAGTAAATGTGTTCTTTATTGTGTTTCTGTGTGAAAAAAAAAGCAGGAGGAGGGAGATCAAGGTACCATTTTCTACCCAGCAAGTAAGCAGCACAGTAGTGGCCTCACCAAAAGTCATTCTGAATCTCGTAAGACTAGCAGTCAGAAGACGTAGTGCCTTGGATCAGTGTTTCTCAACCTTTTTTCAGTTAAGGCACCCTTTAAAAATGATTGACAGTCTCGAGGCGCCCCATTCTAAAATGTAAAATCTATTCTTATGCCCTGTACACACGATCGGTTTTTCCGATGAAAAACGATTGTGTGTGGGCCCCATCTGACTTTTTGCCAAAATAGAACATGTTTTAAATTTTTCCGATGGAAAAAAAAAACGATAGAAAAATCCGATCGTCTGTGTGGAACTCCATCGGAGAAAAATCCACGCATGCTCAGACTAAATTAGAAGACGGGAGCGCTCGTTCTGGTAAAACTAGCGTTCGTAATGGAGATAGCACATTCGTCATGCTGTAACGGACTGAAAAGCGCGAATCGGCTAACACCAAACTTTTACTAACACGCGGTAACACGAAATCAGCAAAAGGGTGGGGCCATTTGATTTGAACTTCCCATTTATAGTGCCGTCGTACGTGTTGTACGTCACAGCGACGGTCTGAATTTTGTCTGATGGTGTGTAGGCAAAACTGATGAAAGTCTGCTTCATCGGAATTCCGACGGAAAATTCCATCATTTTTTATTCCATCGGAAATCCGATCGTGTGTACAGGGCATAATAGTTTTACATATCACAGCAACATCCACACACGTAGGACACCCAACGTTAGAGGTGATTTATTCTTCTAAAGCAAATACACTTTTTCACACTGGTACTGACTAGTATTCCAATGTTTCTCCTCTCTCTCAGTTTTTCTCCATCGCTCAGCTAATGTGGCCCCAACACTGATGGAAAAAGGCATAGGAGGGTCAAACAAGGATGCTATGCAGGCGACTGACATCCTCCTTATCAACCGATTATACCATTGGTCGTTAGGACTCAAGCAGCTAGAAGGTTGTAATGGTGCAAAATGAAAACCTGTGGCTTTGTGTAACTAAAAGGCAGGCTTCATCCACACGCCGACATGTATACAATTTTTGAGAATTTTTTTGGCATTTTGCCAAGGTACGCCTAAAGAAACCTCAACACCCTTGTTGAAAAAGGTTGCCTTAGATAATCTCACACTGCGGATATACTGTAAAGCTTTTGGGCCACAGAACTTGAATGCCTAGAAATGCATTGTTATTTTTAAGGAGGAATTCAAGACATGAGATATATATTTAGGGTACTGCTTAGGCACAATTGGCAATCCTAGATGTTTTCTATATGACAGCTATTATTCACATTTTGGAGATCCAAAAAAATATAATGCACTGTTTGTATATAGTTAGTGATTTATCTTACTTAGGTTCCCATAGGCTACTTTGAGTGCAGCTTTGACCCAACTTTACACTCTCTGGATCAAAGTCGCATCAAAAGTCACATCAAAGTAGTGCAGGCACCCTTTCAAAGTCGCTAAATTTTCTAAGTCGCATAGATGGGAACGGGTGGCATTGAAATCAATGGGCTGTGACTTGACATGCGACTTTGTGTCCAAAGTCGCATGACAAGTCGCACTAGTGGAAACGGAGCCTTAAAGTGGTTGCACCCCTGCAAAAAAAAAAATGTATCCTGATCCTTTACAGCATGATAGACAGGACAGTGCTTGTGCTGTGTCATTTATCCCTCTCTGTATTCTAAAAACCTGGTTGATCCTGCCAGTTCCTGTGTCCCCCTGTCTGTGCCGATCACGGTAATCATGGCAGCTGAGCCCTGATTACCATGGTCAGTTTACATGCCTCCATCATCCCATTGCTCTCCTCTCTGCCCCTCCCTTCCTACCTGTCAGCTCGGGAGTCTGTGGCATTAACATTAAGAAATCCTGTAATCCGCGGTGTTACAGAATTATATAAAGTGCAATGTGTGTCTTTGTGTAAAATTATTGCGGAAAATACCTTATTTACAGCGCTGCTGGGTGCTCACGTGACCTCCTGTCGCTCTGCTCCCGGCTGACATCAGTGAGGGATCTCGGCCCCTCCCTCTGCAGTGCTCAAAGTGGGGAAGCTCCAGAGGGGTCACGGGAGCGCCCAGCGGTGCTGTAAATAGGGTATTTTCCGCAATAATTTTACACAAAGACACACACAGCACGTTAATTCATTTTGTAACACAGCGGATTACAGGACTTCTAAAAATTACTTTACAATCACTTTAAGTCCCGTTTACATGGGCTGAATGTCGGGAGACTTCGGCCGGTTCACTAAAAACTGGTTCGACGTTCGGCCTGTGTGTATGGCACCCATTTGGCCGGCTTCTATCGTATAAGCATGCTGGAAAACCAGCAGCCGACCAATGCTCTCAGCCAATGGTGGAGAGCGCTGATCAGAGTATTCTGGTGGGGGGCTGTCCCCCTGTCAGAAGACAAAAGCTCAGTGGAGGAGATCGCTGTACTAACTTCGGATAGTTAGTACAGGGGCTCCGCCTGCCACTGGGTTGAATGAAAAAAAAAACTCATAGTGTGTACCAGGCTTTAGACATTAGGTTTATAGGGAAGTATGCAACAGTTTCAAACAGGAGTCCATAGGAAACAAAAAAATTGAACAGCTTACAAAACTTCACTGTTGCCATAAACAGCAGTGCTTGTGGGTTTGGAACATCCCCACTGAGCAGAAAAACTGGCCCCGGTTGTTGCGAGAAGGTTGGATCTCACCTGAAGAAAATAATGCAGAGAACAGAGAGGGTCTTAGATGCAGAGTTGAACCCTCTGAAATATAATAAGAATTGATAAAACTACCAGAGGTGGAAAATATCAAAGCTTCTCCAGCAGAAAAAAGGTACGCAGCATTTAGAAGAACATAAAAAGAAGACTGGAGTACCCCCAATTTAAATGAACATAATGGGGTAATGCACATAGAAATATGGAACAAAATGGCAATTTCAAGGATCAGATTTCTTGGTCAGCACACCTTGGCCTTCATACCAGCTTTCATTTGATCTATCTTTTACAGCTGCCCCTCTGGTGTCCATGGAGTTCTTCCGATCGCCCATTGCTTGCCTCTTGCTGGTTAGCAATAGTTTGTTGCTGGGCCAGCGCTCTCTGCTGTTGGGCCATTATAGCCTGTTAACACCTTTCTAGCTGGTCTCTTGCCATAAAGCACTGTCATCCTGCTGTATGCTTAAAGGGGTTGTAAAGGTTTGTTTTTTATTTTCTAAATAGGTTCCTTTAAGCTAGTGCATTGTTGGTTCACTTACCTTTTCCTTCGATTTCCCTTCTAAATGTTATTTTTTTTGTCTGAATTTCTCACTTCCTGTTTCTCCTCAGTAAACTTCACACCATCATCCGAGCGGTGTTTAGTCAGCCAGAACAGCTTACTGAGGAGGAACAGGAAGTGAGAAATTCAGACAAAGAAAACAAAGAAAAAAAAACATTTAGAAGGGAAATCTAAGGAAAAGGTAAGTGAACCAACAATGCACTAGCTTAAAGGAACCTATTTAGAAAATAAAAAACAAACCTTTACAACCCCTTTAAAGCTGAAGCTTAATCTGTTTATATTTTGCCTTCCTAGTTTTTCGAAACCCCCCCTCATCAATATTCTTATAAAATGTTTTTAAAAAACCTTCTGTTTTGTTACATAGCCTATTTTAGACCCATTACCATCATTACTAGGTTTCTTTGCTTCTCTATGCAATGCAGGTAGATCATAGCTGATGGGAGGGATTGTAACATCTCTCCTCTAGGCAGAAAAGACAGAGATAAAAAAAAACGATCTCGTCCTTTTCAGCCGAGTACTCGGCAGTGTTTACATCTGCCGGGTCGGATGTGAAGTCATAACGTCGCACCCGGGCCTCCAAAGGTCATAGAGACTGCAGGGGACGATCTGGTCTGTGGTTTTCTCTATGGTTAACTTCTGGCGCTCTATTGTGATATCAATTGATTATGAACTTAGGAACCTTTGTGAATGTATATTATTTGTATTTATTTGTTTCTTTTACAGCAACTCTACTACATTCATTCTCCTCCAAAGGAAAATCCCTGAAGAAGCCGACAAGGTGAAACGCGTTGGGTTGTGCATCTCCTCATATATGTGAAATATTGTTTGCCATGGTCATCCATGACTGCATACACAATTGTCTATAGAGGAATTACTGTACTTTGGAGAGGGGGAAGCCTGTTTTAATTCATTCGAGTTATGCTGTATAACTTTTGTTTTTTTCAATATGTCTATTATGCGTATTTTAGTCACTACCGAAATAAATAAAAATGTACCCGTATTTCCCGGTGTATAAGGCGACTGGGTGTATAAGACTACCCCCTAATTTTACAGGTTTTTACGATTTTTTGCCTGTACTCACCATATAAGACGACCCCCCCTTCCGAGACTTCCGACGCTTCATATCGTTCTTTTTTCTTGCTGGAGCTGGAGCCAATCACGGCGAGTGATGTATTCTATTAATGAATACAAAGCCTGCTTGGATTGGCAGAGGCTGTAACATCATCAGCCCGCGCCTCTCTGACTTTCAAAGCCAATCCGAGCAGGCTACTGTATGTAGCCTGCTCGGATTGGCAGAGGTTGTTACTCCAATCCGACCAGGCTCTGTATTCATTTGAATACATCGCTCACCGGGATTGTCTCAGCGGTATATGCTGTATGTAGCTGAAGCTACATACAGTATTACCGCACATC
This sequence comes from Rana muscosa, assembly GCA_029206835.1. Lineage (NCBI taxonomy): Eukaryota > Metazoa > Chordata > Amphibia > Anura > Ranidae > Rana > Rana muscosa. The sequence continues at coordinate 203,523,858 of CM055116.1, read as the reverse complement.
CAGCAGGCATCCGAGTAGCTGACCCAGCGTATAAGATGACCCCTGCTTTTTGGCCAGTTTTTTTAAGTGTAAAAGGTCGTCATATACGCCGGAAAATACAGTATGTAGTGTACCTTCATCCTATCAGTTCAAACAAGCGAAAAATTGGAAGCAACTTTGGATTTCATGGTACTGTATAGACTCACAATGCTCAAAAAATATATAAAAAGTACAAATTTATTAGAAAAATATCATTAAAAAATTCCCCTTAAGGGCAGACATATAACATATTGAAACAATGAAATTGCTCTGATAAAAACTGGAAGAAAATAGATGTATCGACCTACGATGGTGAATTGGATATTTGTCTCTTCCCAGTTCAAAACTCTACATGTTTTGTGATGAAACTGCTTCTTCAGGAGTATAGTTCAGAGCAGGGTTGCCAACCGCCAGTAAATTTACTGACAGTTTGTTATAATCTGTGTTTTTTTTACAACTGGCAGTAAATATTAGGGGCTAATAATTTCATGCTGTGTTGTTCTTTTTAAGGGTAAATCAAGCATAATACTTGATACGTGTTTCCAGATCATGTCTATACTGTTCAAATATTCACTGTTAGTTTTCACTAGGAGTTCTGTAATTTCTCAGGTTGTCCGTAAAAAAATGTGCTCCGCCAGAAAATTTTCCATGTTTTGTCAGCAAAAAATGCTGCGGGAGGTTGGCAACCCTGAAAAAAACAAATACATAAGCAATCTTAAAATAACAAAACATGATAATGTATTGAAATTGCAGAAAAATAAGCAGACCACTAAATCACTGCCATAACAGTGGGACAGCCTATAACTACGATGAAGCATGTTACATCTAATGAGTGCAGGGGCGGATCCAGGGGGGCGGGGCAACAGGGCAATTGCCCCCCCCCCGAGACCATCTGTCACACTCGCTTGCTCTGTTTTGTTTTTTTTGCGCCTGATCTCCCGGACTTTGGGGACCCGGTACCGGCCGGTCGTAGGCCCCCTGGACCCCAAACTTGGCACACATGTAGCCACATGTCTCCTCTACAAGTGTGCAAAGTTTGGTGTCTGGGGGACCTACGGCCGGGGAGCATTTTTTAAAGCCGGGCACCCCTTCCATAGACTCCAATGTTAAACGGTCATTTCTCCGGTGACTTTGCGGACCCGGTACCGGCCGATCGTTGGTGTCTGGGAGACCTACGGCCGGGGAGAACCAATTTTTTCAAACCTGGGCACTCCTTCCATAGACTCCCATGTTAAACATCAATCTAGTCATGGGCACAGTGAGGCATGGGCACAATGAAGCATGGGCACAGTGAGGCACAGTGAGGCATGCAGATGGACACCCTAGGCTTATACTCGAGTCAATACGTTTTCCCAGTTTTTTGGGGTAAAATTAGGTGCCTCGGCTTATATTCGGGTCGGCTTATACTCGAGTATATACAGTACTTGTTCTGCGGCTGCCGCTGCCTTACTGAGTCTCTCTCTCAGTTTCTCACATCAGCCGATCAGCGGCGCCGAGAGAGAGACTCGTCTAATGTAGTTACGCGGCGCACTGACACGATACCAGGAGCGGAGCAGGAAGTGGGTGGAGCCTCTTCCCTGCACTCGCTGCTAACGCCTGGGCCGCTTGGTGTCTAGCAACGAGTGACGTCAGTGAGTCACGTCGGGCCGCTCTGCGGGCAGGTGCGATAGCGTGCGGCTCCACAGACGGGTAAGAAAGCAGGCGGCTCCGCTTGCGGCGTGGCGCGGTTCGTCGGCAGACCGTGCTGCTCAGTGTGTTGGCAGCGCAGGTGAGAGTGAGAGAGCAGGCTCAGTGTGGCAGCTGGCCAATCAGCTAGCCGGGAGCAGGGGAGCAGAGAGATGAGATCATCTCTCACCGCCCGTGCCTGCCCTGCATTCCTGCAGTGTCTTCCGCCCTCACTGTGCAGGCAGCAGAGAGATTACATTATCTCTCTGCTGCCTGACTCTGGGAGTCTGGGACACAGCAAGAGACAACCAAAACTAGTGACAATCCGCAAATTGTGTCAGGTGAAGTGGCAAATGACAATCTGCATCTGGTGGCAGGCAAGTGACAATCAGCAAGGTGTGGCAGGTGACATGGCAGGTGACAACCCACAAGGTGTGGCTAGTGACAATCCGAAAGGTGTGGCAGGTGATGTGGCAAGTGACCATCCACAAGATGTGGCAGGTGACGTGGCAAGTGACAATCCGCAACGTGTGGCAAGTGAGCTCAGGGCTCCCACTAATTGCAGGCGGCGGTGGCAAGTGACACACTCGGGGCTCCCACTGATTCTGCATTGAACTATTTAATTTTATATTACAATTTAATAATAGAAATAATGCGCTTCAATCATCCTGACACCACAACAACCATGGTGCCGGGATGATTGACGCGCCGACACCAACCATTTCCCCGATAAATTTCCCACAAAAAAAAACCATATTTTTTGGCAGTGCCCCTCCCGAGAAAAGACTCTGGATTTGCCCCTGAATGAGTGCATAGATAAGTCCATTGTAGTTATGGGCTGTCTCACTATTATGGCAATGATTTAGTGGTCCGCTTCATATTCTGCAATTTCAATATATTATCATTTTATATTAAGATTGTTTATGTATTGAGCGGTTTCACCACGAAACATGAAGAGTTTTGAAATGGGAAGATGTGAATATCCAATTCACCATCGTGGATTGATACATTTATTTCCTTCCGGTTCTTATCAGAGCAATTTAATTGTTTCAATATGTTATATGTCTGCCCTTGTGGGTACTTTTTTAATGATATTTTTCTAATAAATTTGTACTGTTTATAATTTTTTTGAGCATTGTGACTTGTGAGTCTATACCGTACCATGAAAGTCCAAGGTCGCTTTTATGTCAATTATATGGTATAGACACAATTTTAATAGTTGTTCACTTCCTGGGTCATGGAGGTCAATATGCTCATATATTTGCGATGTTTGTGGGACAAGGTCCATACCCCAGATGATGACTATTTAGTCCAGGGGTCGACAAACCCCGGGCGCCAGGTCGCCATTGCGACTAGAATTAGCGACCTGGCGCCTGGGGCAGCACAGCTGGGGTATCCTGTGTCTCCGTGCCCCTCCCCTCCGCGCCGCGGGATCGCGTCGGGCCGCGCCGGCCGGTAATTGAGGCCGCGGCTTTGCGGCCTTCTGCAGGCCTATGCTTCCTTCTGTGAACTAGCGCCATCTTGTGGTGGCAGTTGGTATGACAACCAGCAATGCTAATGGAGTTTCCCTGTCTGTTTTTCCTGCCATCTCCTTCCCTCTAATTAGAACCCCCAAACATTATATATATTTTTTATTCTAACACCCTAGAGAATAAAATGGCGGTCATTGCAATACTTTCTGTCACACTGTATTTGCGCAGCGGTCTTAAAAGCGCACTTTTTTTGGGAAAAAATACACTTTTTTTTTTATAAAAAAATAAGACAACAGTAAAGTTAGCCCAATTTTTTTTTATATTGTGAAAGATAATGTTACGCTGAGTAAATTGATACCCAACATGTCACGCTTCAAAATTGCGTCCGCTCGTGGAATGGCGACTAACTTTTACCCTTTAAAATCTCCATAGGCGACGTTTAAAAAATTCTACAGGTTGCATGTTTTGAGTTGCAGAGGAGGTCTAGGGCTAGAATTATTGCTCTCGCTCTACCGATCGTGGCAATACCTCACGTGTGGTTTAAACACCACTTTCATATGCGGGCTCTACTCACGTATGCGTTCGCTTCTGCGCACGAGCTCGGCGGGACAGGGCGCGTTCCTGGCTCCTAACTTTTTTAGCTGGCTCCTAGATTCCAAGCAAATTTGTCAAGCCCTGATTTAGTCGAAACTAGTCGGGTGGATTTGTCCATATACATCGCTCTCGTACCTGCATCCATGCTTTTAAGACCATCTTAAATGTGAGTGTTACATTGTATGCTTTTATTAAATCCTTTCCAAACGGAATTATGCTATGTGAGTTTTTCTATCTCTACACATATGCATTTTGGATACCGAGTCCCTACATGAATTGGTGTTTTGTGCGATTGGATGTCCTGTTTGATTGAAGTGGTTAAATCCCTTTGACTCCAGACTACCCCTCAACTCAAGACCATCCGTATTGGGTTCCATTAACCCTTAAAGCAATCTCAGATTTGGGTGGCGTATGCCTCTCCAAATCCGAAACTTCTGGTAAGCCTCCTCAACTTATCCCTGGTGGCGGTTTTCACATCACATCTGTATATAATCATTTTTGGGTTTTACACACTTAAGCCTTGTCTGATTTGGGTGGCGTATGCCTCTCCAAATCTAAGACCTCTGGTAAGCCTTCCTCAACTCACCTTGGTGGTGGTCTTCACTCCACTTTCACATATAGAAGATATTGGATTGCAAGTTCACGCTTTGATTCAACACGTTTTCTTTGGATTGAACTTCATCACTTTTATATTCTCTTTATGGACTTTATTTGATTGGACATTCATTTTGTGTTAATCATTTTAATTAAAATAATATTGTTTGAGTACTCTAATATTGGAGCCACTTAGCACGTTATTTTTGGGTGAAACACGTGTTTATCACTATATTATTATATTTAAACTTTGTGTATTTACTCATATTTTACACCTATTTCATTTAGATAGCGCTACACTTTTATTTCCATTTACCACCAGCTTTTTTCTACTAGCAGTGTCGGCGGCTTTTTTTCATACTTTTTTTCCAGCGCAGTATTACCCACAATTTTCATCAGTATGTTTGCCCACTGACAAGAAAATGATCAGTCTACAATTTTAAGTGTAGGTTTATTTTAACAGTGAGAGACAGAATAACAACATAAATATCCAGAAAAACACATTTCAAATAAGTTATAAATTGATTTGCGTTTTAATGAGTGAAAAAAAATATTTGATCCCCTATCAATCAGCAAGATTTCTGGCTCCCAAGTGTCTTCTATACAGGTAACAAGCTGAGATTAGGAGCACTCTCTTAAAAGGGAGTGCTCCTAATCTCAGCCTGTTACCTGTATAAAAGACACCTGTCCCCAGAAGCAATCAATCAATCAATCAGATTCCAATCTCTCCATCATGTCCAAGACCAAAGAGCTGTCCAAAGATGTCAGGGACAAGATTGTAGACCTACACAGGGCTGGAATGGGCTACAAGACCATCGCCAAGCAGCTTGGTGAGAGGGTGACAACAGTTGGTGCGATTATTGGCAAATAGAAGAAACATAAAATACCTGCAAATCTCCCTCGGTCTGGGGCTCCATGCAAGATCTCACCTCATGGAGTTTCAATGATCATGAGAACAGCGAGGAATCAGCCCAGAACTACACGGGAGAATCTTGTCAATGATCACAAGGCAGCTGTGACCATAGTCGACAAGAAAACAATTGGTAACACACTACGCAGTGAAGGACTGAAATCCTGCAAGGTCCCCCTGCTCAAGAGATCACATGTACAGGCCCGTCTGAAGTTTGCTAATGAACATCTGAATGATTCAGAGGAGAACTGGTGAAAGTGTTGTGGTCAGATGAGACCAAAATCGAGCTCTTTGGCATCAACTCCACTCGCCGTGTTTGGAGGAGGAGGAATGCTGCCTATGACCCCAAGAACTCCATCCCCACCATCAAATATGGAGGTGGAAACATTATGCTTTGGGGGTGTTTTTCTGCTAAGGGGACAGGACAACTTCATCGTCGCATCCAAGGGATGATGGACGAGGCCATGTACTGTCAAATTTTGGATGAGAACCTCCTTCCCTCAGCCAAGACATTGAAAATGGATCGTGGATGGGTATTCCAGCATGACAATGACCCAAAACACACGGCCAAGGCAACAAAGGAGTGGCTCAGGAAACACCACATTAAGGTCCTGGAGTGGCCTAGCCAGTCTCCAGACCTTAATCCCATAGAAAATATGTGGAGGGAGCTTGTCATGAACAGGGGTGACTAGAACCGTGTGGACTGCGACAGAGGAAACCAAACGTGTGTAAAGTGAATAATTAAGTTTATTAAGATAAGTGATATAAATACACAAACACCTTCAATTCTGAACAGTGAACAACAAAACCAGACAGTGACCCACTAATAACAAATAAGTATATACAATAGAAGGAGAGTACTGGAATCATAATCGTAGCCAGGCCAGGGTCATACACAGGAGATCAGCAGATGGGGGCAAGAAACAGGACAGGACAGGGAGAAGGTGGACGGGATCAGGCTGCAGGGCAGGGATGCAGGACAACAGGGTAACAGAAGGGATGGGATCAGAATCAGGTTCACAGGTACACAGGATAAGCAGGATAACAGGATCAGTATCACAGGATTGCAGGTACAGGTCAGGGCGCAGGGAAGATACCAAGGCAAGTGTGTGAATGCATTAATACACACACCAGCAACAGTGTTGCCAACCCCCTGAAGTGAAATTTACTGGCAAGGATGCCAAAATTTCTGTACGGCACCAATTTCTTACTGGCAAAAATAATGAAGATTACTGGCAGAGCCGCATTTTTTACTGACGCTGAAAAAAGTACCTAAAATTACGGTTTTTAGTACTAAACAGTGCAAATATCAATATTTGAACTAAAAACACATAGCTGATGCTAATATCAATGTGTTTAAGTTAAACAAAAGTAAAAAAACATATTTCTCAATTCACATGAAGGTCAGGATACTATAACCCAGCCAGCACAGAGTTCCCTCTTACATCAGAGTCTGCAGGATGCCCCCTTACAGTGCAAGGGAACTCTTATGTAAAGGGGAACGCTGCAGATCATGATGTAAGGGGGAACTCTGATGTGGGGGGAGGGGCTCTGGTGAATAGAGACCACCTTCCACAGAGTGAATACACTAAGGTAAAGGGGGGGTACTAATATAAGGGGGAAACCTTTATATCAGTGCCCCCTTACATTATTGTATTCATTCACCTCCTTACATCAGACAGTGACCCCCCCCTCAGACTGGCCTGGCGGCACTGTCACTTACCTCCTCTCGGGTGCACAGTGTGGGGCTCAGTCAGACGGCTCCAGCTTGGTGGCTCTGATCTCCTCTTCCCAGTCCACACGTCTGTTTCTTCCTGGGCCGTAACCCCCATCCCGGCGGCACACCCACTCTTGACTCCTTTCTAGGATCCCCTCAGAGACTGTAGACATGACAAGAGATTGTCAGAGGCTGCGGACACACGATACAGGAGGGGGATAGAGGCTGCGGACATACTACAGGAGGGGGACAGAGACTGCGGACACACTACAGGAGGTGGACAGAGGCTGCGGACATACTACAGGAGGTGGACAGAGGCTGCGGACATACTACAGGAGGGGGACAGAGGCTGCGGACATACTACAGGAGGGGGACAGAGGCTGCGGACATACTACAGGAGGTGGACAGAGGCTGCGGACATACTACAGGAGGGGGACAGAGGCTGCGGACATACTACAGGAGGTGGACAGAGGCTGCGGACATACTACAGGAGGTGGACAGAGGCTGCGGACATACTACAGGAGGTGGACAGAGGCTGCGGACATACTACAGGAGGTGGACAGAGGCTGCGGACATACTACAGGAGGTGGACAGAGGCTGCGGACATACTACAGGAGGGGGACAGAGGCTGCGGACATACTACAGGAGGTGGACAGAGGCTGCGGACATACTACAGGAGGTGGACAGAGGCTGCGGACATACTACAGGAGGTGGACAGAGGCTGCGGACACACTACAGGGGGGGGACAGAGGCTGCGGACATACTACAGGAGGGGGACAGAGGCTGCGGACATACTACAGGAGGTGGACAGAGGCTGCGGACATACTACAGGAGGGGGACAGAGGCTGCGGACACACTACAGGAGGGGGACAGAGGCTGCGGACACACTACAGGAGGGGGACAGAGGCTGCGGACACACTACAGGAGGGGGACAGAGGCTGCGGACACCACCATATTACTTCTGCACATCATCAGTGTGCTGTGTCCTCCTCCTGTGCCCCTTTCACCACTCCACAGGTCAGGGCAGCACTGTGCTGCCCTGACCTGTGAAGAGGTGAAAGGGACACAGAAACCAGAGGAGGATACAGCACACTGATGACGCTGTCCCCTTGTATCCCCCCCTGTTTCACTGACCTTGAGTCCGTCCTCCTCACTCCTGGCTGGGCCCTGTCAGTGCTCCGAGTCCTCCACAGACCACCTATGATGAGTGCATGGCATGCACTCACTGCAGGTGTCCCGCCACTGCCGCCAGCCACTGTGGCCTTTTCAAAAATGGCGCCAGCGGCGCCATCACGTTACTGCGTGTGCGCCGCCGCCGCTCGGCCGAGTTCCGAATGCGCTCGGCCGGCGCATTCGGAACGGCGCATGCGCAGTTGTATGGCCGGCTCGCGGCCATCTTTTTTATGGGCGCCGGTGCCCATAAACGGACTTTTACGTACAGCCCGAAAAAGGGGTTAAATCGCGGGCTGTACGTAAATCTACGTACGGTTGGCAACACTGACCAGCAATCAGCCTCAGGTGATGCCTGATCGCAGGAGGTAATGGCTGCACCATACTGCCAGGAGACACCCACTGGTGGACATCGGTACTGCGGCCCCAGGATCTAACAGTGCCACCAGCAGGTGAAACCTTTGACAGCTCCAGACTGTTAGGAGACACATGCTGGTTGACACCAGTACTGCGATCCCAAGAACTGACAGCGCTACCAGCAGGTGAAGCCTTTCCTGACGAGGCTAAAGGTTTGAGTCACCAAACGTCAGCCTCAAAACCATAATGACTTGGAGAGGATCTGCAAAGAGGAGTGGGCCAAAATCCCTTCTGAGATGTGTGCAAACCTGGTGGCCAACTACAAGAAATGTCTGACCTCTGTGATTGCCAACAAGGGTTTTGCCACCAAGTACTAAGTCATGTTTTGCGAAGGGGTCAAATACTTATTTCAATCATTAAAATGCAAATCAATTTATAACTTTTTTGAAATGCGTTTTTCTGGATAATTTTGTTGTTATTCTGTTTCTCACTGTTAAAATAAACCTACCATTAAAATTATAGACTGATCATTTCTGTCAGTGGGCAAACGTACAATCGCAGGGGATCAAATACGCGACCATATTGGAATTTTTTTTTTTTTCAGCAAAATTTTGCATTAACTGATCACTTTTCATGTCACCATAGCACAGCTTGCAAATTTTATTGTTTTGGAAAGCATTCTTTTCTATTCTTTTATTTTATTTTCGATTCCTTCTACTCTATTATTTTCTATTATATTCTAATCTATTCTATTGTAATTCAAATTCATTCTCTATAAAATTTGATTTTCAAAAAACGGTTATATTCTATTTTATTCTATTCTATTGTTTTTTATATTCTATTCTGATTCTATTCTTTTCAATTGTATTCCTTTAATTTCTATTCTATTCTTTTATTTTCTATTCACAATTCGAATTTCTGGAGATGGTTATATTCGATTTTATTCTATTCTACTGAATTCTATTCTATTTTTTTCTATTCTTTTCTTTTCTAATCTATGATTTTCTACTCTAATCTATTCTATTTGAATTTATTCTATTAGAAATTCAAAAGATGGTTATATTCTTTCTAATTTATTCTATCCTATTCTTTGGCTCCCACCTCTTCCATTGGTGGTCAGTGGATCAGCCTGCACCCATGCTTTTGTAGGTACTTGAATCAGCTCCCACGCTGCTGCGGTTAGAAAGTGGATTGGCTGCCACCTCTACTGCGAGGGACAACTGGATGTGGATCAGCCTGCACCCTGCTGCGGTGGACACGTGGATGAGGCCCCTCCTCTTCTGTGGTTGGATAATGAATAAGCCCTCACTGCTCAGGTGTACATTTATTACAGAGTTGGTAAGGTTGAATAAATACAACAGTCCATCCAGTTCAACCTGTGTAGGTGTGTGTAGAAAAATAATTTCCCATATCCCGTATATTCTTTTCGATAAGATGCATGCCCAAGAGTCTTTTAAAACTATCCATACTTCCTGGCAACACCACTGGTTGTGGAAGAGAGTTCTCGCCCTGACAGTGAAAAACCCCCTGTGCAGCTTTAAGTTATTGTAAAAGCTTGTTTTGTTTTTTTTAAATAAAAAACATGTTATACTTACCTACAGTTGGTTTTGCACAGAGCAGCCCAGATCCTCCTCTTCTTGCGTCTTTCTTTGCTGCTCATATCCCCTCCCTCCTTTGAGTGCCCCTCAGCCAGCAGCTTGCTACAGGGGGGCACCCAAGCCGAGTCAGAGCTCGGTGTATCAATTCAGACACGGAGCCCGACCTGGCCCTGCCCTCTCTCAAACCTGATTGGCTGACTGACTTTGATTGACAGCCGCGGGAGCCAATGGCACCGCTGCTCTGTCTCAGCCAATCAGGAGGAGTGTAGTGGATGGCTGAGGGGATCGTGGACATCGCTGGAGAGAGAAGGAGCTCAGGTAGGCAATTGGGGGGTGCTGGGGAGGCTGCTACACACATAAGGTGTTTTATCTTAATGCATAGAATACATTAGGATAAAAAATCTTCTGCCTTAACAACTCCTTTAAGGTTAAACCCGTTTTCTTTCAGTCTCATCCTGTGGCCCCATGTCCCACTTCCTGGGACTAAAAAGTTCCATACTTACTGGGATCACTGTTGAGATTTTTGTATATCGCAATCATATCTCCTCTCACGCGTCTCTTCTCCAAGGAGAATAAATGTTGTGCTTATAGTAGTTCCTCATAATTGAGGTCCTCCAGTCCCCATATTAAACTGTGATGTTTTCTACATTTACACATCCCTTCACAAACGTATCACACCAGTACCGTTCTTTAGAGCGGGCGGTCAGCTTTATTGTAATAACAACCGATGTGGCTCAGCAGCCACCAGCCCTAGAGCGGATGGGAAAGGCCCGAGCAACCAGCCGGCACGTCCACCTGCTGGCCGAAGACCCGAACAAAGCCATTGCTTCGTTCGGGTCTCGGATCTAGTAAGCCGGAAGCGATGTCATGAAATCACTTCCCGGATTACTGGCATACTAAAGTGTCCAGTTTAAAAAAATAGAAAGTATTCAAAAACACTGATCCTAACATTTTGAATACTTTCAAGTGCAGTTCCTGTCACTGACTATTACTGTCAGGTGCAATGTATATAAATTCCAAGTAGAGTAAGGCACCTCAAGAGGCAGGCCATGGCAGTAAATATCAGCAGGACTGTGCTGGCATCAAAAACATCAGGCAAAATTAATTTAACGCACAGATCCTGGGATCAGCGATGGGGAGGTGTCAAGCTAGGCAAATGCTTCCCGTGGGGAGGTGAAGAAACGGACTGTCTCCCCATCCTCTGCCCGCAAACGAGCAGGCAACATCACGCTGTAGCAGATATTGCGGGCCCGCAGAGCCGCCTTGACCTGGTCGAATGCCTTTCTGAGCTTCTGGGTCTCCACAGAATAGTCAGGAAAAATTAGCAATTTGCTATTTTGATAGCACAGATTTCCCTGGGTGCGAGAGGCTTGGAGTATTTCATCCCTATCCCAAAAATTAAGTAGCTTCAGGATAAAGGTCCGAGGGGAAGAACCAGGGGGCCCTGGTTTAGGTGGGATTCGGTGTGCCCTTTCCACTGTGTAATAGGGTGAAAGATGAGCAACAGACAGCAGATTGCGCAATATGTCTTCTATGAAGACCATAGGATTAGACCCTTCCGCTCCCTCCGCCAGCCCCAAAATACGAAGGTTCTTTGCGTCTTTTTCTGTTCTCTGTATCTTCCGCTTTGTACTCCAGGGCACGGATTTTCATCTGGAGCGAACGGAGGGCCGTAGTATGTTCTGGGGTAGTGTCTTCCACCTGGCCCACCTGCTGCTCAGCCTCTGACACCCGGGACCAGAGCTTAGCCATGTCCTGCCGCAGTAGGCCCACATCCTGCTGCACAGCTTAAATTTTAGTAATGTGTATGGCCTGACATGTGCTGAGCATGGTCTGGCAGCCATAGCCGCCATGACATCAGCGAGGCTAGGCTGCGGGGAGGCTGCCTGCTCCATAGGATCAGTCTGTGAGGCCATGTTCAGGTGGAACACTTAAGCTTCTTACCCTTGCCCGAGTTCAAAGACACTCAGGAGCGAGGATAGGCCAGCTTTCCAGCAGAGCTCCAGCAAACACGGCCGTTCAGAACGCCATCTTGGACACGCCCCCCTTTTTATTTAAGGCATAGAGATAAAAAACCTTCTGACTTTACAACCACTTTTTTTTTTTTTAATCAGATCCTTTTTTTATTTTTATATGCAAACAACATTGTGACAATATAGACAAATTATACAAACAGAATCACATTAAACAAAACACAACCCAAAAAAAGGGACCCCAAACCACCCCACCTGAACAAACCCCCCCCCATCCCCCAACCCCCACTCTGCTCTTGGAGTATGTATGGGGAGAGAAAAAAAAAAAGGACAGAAAAAAACCAGCATCCAATATTACAAAGTACATAGTACCTATTGGTTTATATGATACCTAGGTCATGAATTAAAGCCATCTTGACCAGGTAGCATCAAACTTACTCATGGAATTCCTTAGGGAGTATGTATGTTTTTCAAAAAGAATAATCCTATTGAAATCTAAAAAAACACTCAGATACAGTCGGCGGGTAGGGAGAGGTCCACTTAAGAGCAATCTGTCTACGGGCAACAAAAAGTGCACGTCTTATAGTGTTACCAATAGAGGAGGTATAAATAGACGTATCGCAGTATCCCAATAGACATATGAGTGGTTCAACCGGAATATTAGTATCCAATAGCCCGTTTAGGGTACCTATCACCTCCGCCCAGTATCTTTTAAGGTTCGGACACCACTACAAAAGATGCATTATCGTACCTGTATTGCCACATCTAGCACAGACTGGCTCAGATTTCAATCCGATTGCATACAGAAATTGGGGAGTTCTATAGACTCTATGGAGATTGGAGAATAAAGATCTGTGTCAGTCTGTGTGATGAGAAAGAGACACCCAGGGCAGTGGCGTAGCGTGGGTTGTCAGCGCCCGGGGCAAGGCAAGAAATTTGCGCCCCCTAACTTGCGGACTTTTTGCACTCCCTGAGTCCCTTCCTACAGTAGTACTGACCAGCCTGATTCCTAAACTGACCACTACACTAACCTCTACACGGACCTACATGATTCCTAAACTGACCATTACACTTTCCTACTTGTCCACTGCACTGACCTACCCGATTCCTACACTGGCCACTACACTGACCACCAGGGCTGGTGCAAGGATTTTTGCTGCCCTCCCCCCGGCTGCGCCCTGACTCCACTTTACCCTGCAACACATGTGACCTTAGAAAAAAAGAAGCCCTAAGGCCAACGCTGCGCTAATTTAAGATGATAACAAAAAAAATTATGATAAAGTGTATAAGAAAGCAGCTTGCACTTAAGTTCAGTACAAAAAACTTAGGATAGAGAGCAAAAAATGGAAAGAGTGGAGCTCTATGTGGTTAAAACCATGCGTGAAATTAATGTTAAACCTTGAAATGTAAACAAATGATATGTGAAAAATGTATTAAAAAGAAAACTAATGCAGAGTCCAAAAAGAACACAACATAGTCCGTGAAGAGTTCATTCCAAAAGCAAATCCGTGAAGGGTTAATTCCCCCCAAAAAAAGACAAATTGCTTGCCAAGAAAGTGAAGTTCGGTGAATAATAAGTCCCAAAATAAATATCTTGCTTACCAGATTGTGCATCAGTCACGGCTATCTGGTAAGCAAGATATTAATCACTTGGGTGTCACACCTGAAAAATCACGCTGCTCTTGGGAAGATTTCTATCACTCACTACTTCTCTGGCAATACCCTGATTTATTTTGGGACTTATTATTCACCGAACTTCATTTTCTTGGCAAGCAATTTGTCTTTTTGGGGGGAATTAACCCTTCACGGATTTGCTTTTGGAATGAACTCTTCACAAACTATGTTGTGTTCTTTTTTGACTCTACATTAGTTTTCTTTTTAATTCATTCTTCATATATTTATTTTTCACATATCATTTGTTTACATTTCAAGGTTTAACATTAATTTCACACATGGTTTTAACCACATAGAGCTGCACTCTTTCCATTTTATGAACACATGTGACCTATCTGACCCCTACACTGACCCCCTGACACATACACTGACCCCCTGACACACTTACCTGACACATACACTGACCCCCTGACACATACACTGACCCCCTGACACACTTACCTGACACATACACTGACCCCCTGACACATACACTGACCCCCTGACACACTTACCTGACACATACACTGACCCCCTGACACATACACTGACCCCCTGACACACTTACCTGACACATACACTGACCCCCTGACACATACACTGACCCCCTGACACACTTACCTGACACATACACTGACCCCCTGACACATACACTGACCCCCTGACACACTTACCTGACACATACACTGACCCCCTGACACATACACTGACCCCCTGACACACTTACCTGACACATACACTGACCCCCTGACACATACACTGACCCCCTGACACACTTACCTGACACATACACTGACCCCCTGACACATACACTGACCCCCTGACACATACACTGACCCCCTGACACACTTACCTGACACATACACTGACCCCCTGACACATACACTGACCCCCTGACACACTTACCTGACACATACACTGACCCCCTGACACATACACTGACCCCCTGACACACTTACCTGACACATACACTGACCCCCTGACACATACACTGACCCCCTGACACACTTACCTGACACATACACTGACCCCCTGACACATACACTGACCCCCTGACACACTTACCTGACACATACACTGACCCCCTGACACATACACTGACCCCCTGACACACTTACCTGACACATACACTGACCCCCTGACACATACACTGACCCCCTGACACACTTACCTGACACATACACTGACCCCCTGACACATACACTGACCCCCTGACACACTTACCTGACACATACACTGACCCCCTGACACATACACTGACCCCCTGACACACTTACCTGACACATACACTGACCCCCTGACACATACACTGACCCCCTGACACATACACTGACCCCCTGACACACTTACCTGACACATACACTGACCCCCTGACACATACACTGACCCCCTGACACACTTACCTGACACATACACTGACCCCCTGACACATACACTGACCCCCTGACACACTTACCTGACACATACACTGACCCCCTGACACATACACTGACCCCCTGACACACTTACCTGACACATACACTGACCCCCTGACACATACACTGACCCCCTGACACACTTACCTGACACATACACTGACCCCCTGACACATACACTGACCCCCTGACACACTTACCTGACACATACACTGACCCCCTGACACATACACTGACCCCCTGACACACTTACCTGACACATACACTGACCCCCTGACACATACACTGACCCCCTGACACACTTACCTGACACATACACTGACCCCCTGACACATACACTGACCCCCTGACACACTTACCTGACACATACACTGACCCCCTGACACATACACTGACCCCCTGACACACTTACCTGACACATACACTGACCCCCTGACACATACACTGACCCCCTGACACACTTACCTGACACATACACTGACCCCCTGACACATACACTGACCCCCTGACACACTTACCTGACACATACACTGACCCCCTGACACATACACTGACCCCCTGACACACTTACCTGACACATACACTGACCCCCTGACACATACACTGACCCCCTGACACACTTACCTGACACATACACTGACCCCCTGACACATACACTGACCCCCTGACACACTTACCTGACACATACACTGACCCCCTGACACATACACTGACCCCCTGACACACTTACCTGACACATACACTGACCCCCTGACACATACACTGACCCCCTGACACACTTACCTGACACATACACTGACCCCCTGACACATACACTGACCCCCTGACACACTTACCTGACACATACACTGACCCCCTGACACATACACTGACCCCCTGACACACTTACCTGACACATACACTGACCCCCTGACACATACACTGACCCCCTGACACATACACTGACCCCCTGACACATACACTGACCCCCTGACACACTTACCTGACACATACACTGACCCCCTGACACATACACTGACCCCCTGACACACTTACCTGACACATACACTGACCCCCTGACACATACACTGACACACTGACCCACCTACCTGACACATACACTGACCCCCTGACCTTACACCTACACTGACCCCCTGACCTTACACCTACACTGACCCCCTGACCTTACACCTACACTGACCCCCTGACCTTACACCTACAGTAGGAGTCCTACTTCCTGCACTACTCACACCCCCCTCCCCCCTCCACACAGCAAATACATCCTCCTTACCTCTCTGCTCTTCGCCAGGACTCTCCTCATGACCTCAGCACTGGATCTGGATGGATGTGCAGAATTGCATCGGAGTCCCGGACTCCCCGCCAGCGCCATCCACCCGCACCTCCGCTCCATGTCAGACGCCGGCTGCACCTCCAGGTGTAGTGGAGGCCCCGCTCCTTGTCAGTGTAGTGGAGGCTCCGCTCCTCCTTGTCAGACGTCGGCTGCACCTCCGCTCCATGTTCCCATCTCCACCGTGCTCACCCTCCGCACGACACACAGCGCCGTACCAGAGCAGAGGGACAGGCGGAGGGGAAGATAGTGGCCCCGGCAGCTCACACAGTGCACATCTCCCGCTGCCATGTTCAGTGTTTCCCGGCGCACTGTGATTGGGCGTATGGCGGTCATGTGGCGGAGGCGGGACTTCTAGAGCGATCACAGACAGGCCAGCCACACGCCGCACATGACCCCCCATACGCCCAATCACAGGACGCCGGACACTAAACATGGCAGCCAGAGATCGGGGACACCCGGACACAGAAAATTAAAATTAGGAGGACTCGGAGGCACGGAATGGCGCCCCCCTAAATGTTGCGCCCAGGGCCACGGCCCCCCCTGCCCCCCCACGCTACGCCTCTGACCCAGGGTGAGGACAGAAGAATATCATCCCAGACCTCCTCAGGGATAGAACCAATATCTTTTTCCCAACCAGCCCTAGAGCGGATGGGAAAGTACCCTATATGTAGCATAGGTGAGACCTATTGTTGACCCTGCCTGTACTATCTTATCAAGAACAAGGATAGGGGGAAAAAATATCCTAGCAGAAGAGAATTGGGCATGTAAATCATTTCTTAGTTGAAGGAATTGATAGAACCAATTGTAGAGAGAACTCTCCCCTTATATCTTCAAAGGATTTAAGTATACCGTTTTCGTATAACTGAGCTAGAGTTGTTATTCCTAATTTCCCCCATCTCTGAAAGCCTCTAATGCCCTGTACACACGATCGGATCAGAAAAAACGATTGTGTGTGGGCCCCATCTGACTTTTTTCCATTGGTGTAAAAAAATAGAACATGTTTTAAATTTTTCCGATGGAAAAAAAGATAGGAAATTCCAATCGTCTGTGTGGAACTCCAACGGAGAAAAAACCCAAGCATGCTCAGAATCAAGTCGACGCATGCTCAGAAGCATTGAACTTCATTTTTCTCGGCTCGTCGGAATGTTTTACGTCATCGCGTTTTGGACGGTCGGAATTTTGTCTGATGGTGTGATGCAAGACTGATGGAAGTCAGCTTCATCGGAATTCCGACGGAAAATTCCATCGGAAATCCGATCGTGTGTACAGGGCATAAGGGCCAAAATTTGAGGAAGTCTATCATTTTCCCATATGGGAGTGTATCTAGAAGGATAAGAGACACCCAGTATTTTTTTAACTGCATCCCATATTTTACATATTACCATGCATGTAGGCATATCAGCAAGCAGGACCCCCCCGTCTTACACCATGTCTTGCATGTCCCTCTGTCCCTCTTTCCTCCTCATTTGTCCCTCATTTTAGTCTGATCTATATAGTTGTATATAAAATGCACTTTTTATCTATCAAAAAGTGTTTTCCAGCGCTAAACCTTTCATCAAATTTCTAAATTGCTGCATTTGTAAATTCCAAAAGCCAATATAAAGGAAAAGTAGTGGTTAAAAAAAGCACTTGTGGGTTTAAACAATCTTGTTTTTTTGGACAATTCTCCTTTAAGGGTGCGTAGCAAGGGGTGTGTCCTATGTCTACATAATTTTGCTGATAGGTGCCCCTCATTTCCATCTCAAAAAGTTGGGAGGTATGCAGTTCCTGAAAAGAAAGTAGAACATTGTTGTGTTACACTATGTGATTATTCTTGCTCTGTGTCTTTAAGATCTGTCCCCTTCTTTCTAGCTGAACTCTCTCTCTCACCGTAGTTCTTTATATTTCTCCTCCACTTCCTGATTCTGGTCATTACTCCTGTATATCTTCCATGCTAAACATCTTACATGTGGCTTACAACTGCAACGTTTTTCTACCTATGAATATCCATCATTAAACGGAACATTCGAAAGGATTCATCGTCTGTCGTCCTAACTGTGAGTTTATTCATTGAGTTAAACTGCCTGTATCGATGCAAGGGATGAATTTCAAACCAGCTTGAGTAAGGCCTACTTAAACCTGGAGATGAACTTTATCGCTTTGTAGTTGAGACAGAACAGTAGAAAAACTGAGTTTCACAGCCTAATTACAAGATTTCTGCATGTCAGTACTGATACAGACAAGATTTACTGCCCTCATAGCAAGACAGAAGGGACAGAGCAGCACATGGCAGCCTTATAGCCTGAGACAATCTGCACAGTGTCATATTTCAGCACACAGATCCTGCCTGCTTTCACAGTCAGTCTGCTATCATGAGTGACCAAGCTTCTGCATGTGAACTCACATCTACCTCCTCACAAGTTCCTGAAGAAACTGAGTTACCCAAACGCTCAGTTAAACCCACTTGGAAAGTAATGGAGAATTATGAAGCTTCAAGGACTGAATTGTCAAATAGCTTGGAATTAGTCTGGGAGAAAATCCTTGCTGAAGCCAATACAGTGTCTGTTGAACGTGAACTACTGACACTAGAGGGTGCCATTAAACAACTTTCTGCCTCATATGAGCTTTATCAGCTTACCAGCATCAAATTCACTAATGTCTTACAAAACATGAAGTCAGAAAATGCGATGATGCAATTAAAGCGCGTCAATGCTCTCAATATTGAAAGAGACAGTTTTATCCAGCAAACCAGATTAAAGGCAGAAGCAAAAATAAAGCTGTTACAGGACACTGCATCTCACAGATCTGTTTCCACCAGACGTTCTAAAAACTCGTCAAGATCCCATAGTTCAAGATACTCAACACTCAGAGAGCGACTTATTAATGCCCGCGCTGAAGTGGAAGCCAGCAAAGTGCAGGTGGCATATGCAGAAAAAAGAGCAGAGTTGGAAGCGCAGTTAGCACGTCAAAGAGCAGAGTCAGAAGCGCAGTCAGCACGTCAAAGGGCAGAGTTGGAAGCGCAGTCAGCACGTCAAAGGGCAGAGTTGGAAGCGCAGTCAGCACGACAAAGAGCAACAATGGAAACCTTAAATGAACAGTGTAAACATGACGCAGCTATGGCAAAGCTAAGGGTCCTACAGCAATCTATCAGTGCAGACGAAGGTGCAAGTGAGAAAGACAGCATTAACATAAACATAGCAGATATGGAAGACCCCCTCAAACGCACTAATGACTATGTCCTAAGCCACTGCAGTGTACACTCCATTGTCTCCAATGCTCCCGACTACATAGAGACTCCTTCACAGCTTCAAGTTAAAGAGGTTCCAGCAACTTCCTGCACTCAAAATCACTCCACTGCATTTCCTACCTGCCTACCTTGCCTGCCTTCATACGTCACAGAGCATCAGCGCAAGCTTCAAGCAAGTCATCAATCTCCAGTCATTGGTACAGCCTTGAATCAACGTACCATTGGAACAACTGACTTCAAGCAAGCAACTCACCTGGATGCATCTGCTGCACCATATTTCCCTGTGTCCTTTAACAACAATGTCAAAGATAACGCAATCAGCACCATACAGCCAACAGCATCTCACATAAAGGCGGAGACAACTGAGACAGAAGAGTTTGTGAGGTACATGCTTCGCAGAGAGCTCACAAAGACTGGTCTTACAAGTTTTGATGACCAACCTGAGAACTACAGTAGTTGGAAATGTGCCTTCAGAACTACAATCAGCAATATTGGCATTACAGCTGATCAAGAATTGAATCTGCTGATCAAATGGCTTGGTCCTCTATCTGCTGCACGTGTTAAGCCATTAAGATCGGTTTTCATGGACAATCCTACTGCAGGCCTCACAGCTGCATGGGAGCGACTAGAGCAAAGTTATGGCAGTCCAGAAGCTATAGAAAATGCTTTGTTCATGCGTCTGGAAACTTTCCCAAAGATATCCGGTAAGGACAACAAGGAGTTCCAGAGACTGAGTGACCTTCTCCTTGAGCTTCAGTTAGCCAAGACAGACCCAAAACTACCTGGACTCAGTTACCTTGATACTCCAAGAGGGGTAAACCCAATTGTCTCCAAGCTCCCGTATGGTTTGCAAGAGAAATGGACTGCACTAGGGTCATCATACAAAAGAGAGAACAAGGTTTCCTTCCCTCCATTCTCTTTCTTCTGTGAATTCATCAGGAAAATTGCAGAGACCAAGAACGATCCAAGTTTTTCCTACGGTGAGTACAGCCACTTCTCACCCTTTCCTAAGAGTACCAGTCTTCAGGGCAACTATAGAAACCATAGAGGCCCAGTGTCCGTGAAAAAGACTGACATCCTTCCCACTCCTACCACAGTTCTGGCCAGGAACAAACAGAGTAGGAAGATTGAAAACCCTAACAGAGAATGTCCCATACACAAGAAGCCACACCCCCTCAATAAATGTATCGGCTTTAGGAAAAAGCCTCTGGAAGAGCGCAAGGAGCTTTTAAAGACATTTAGGGTATGTTTCAGGTGCTGTGCTTCTACAGAACATTTTGCAAGGGACTGTAATGTGTCCATCAAGTGCATAGAGTGTGGCTCTGAAGAACATGTGCAAGCCCTCCATCCTCTTGAGCCCAGCTCTGCACAACCTGCCAACACTCCTCCCAGGTTAACGCATGGCGGGGGGAATACAGACCAAGTGTCTAATTCTACCATCATTTCTTCATCCTGCACTGAAGTTTGTGGAGAAGACCGCTGTGGTAAGTCCTGTGCTAAGATATGCTTGGTGAACATATACCACAAGGATCAACCAGAAAAGTCTCTAAAGGCATATGCTATCTTAGACGATCAGAGCAATCGATCACTTGCAAAATCTGAATTGTTCAATCTATTTGAAATAAAAGGCGAAGCTCATCCTTACACCTTGGGTACCTGTAGTGGAACTATAGAGGTTTCTGGAAGAAGGGCTCATGGACTCATGGTATCTTCTCTCAAAGGTAACTTGCAATTACCCTTACCTACACTTGTTGAGTGCAATCAGATACCTGCTAACAGGGAAGAAATCCCTACTCCAGCTGCTGCTTTCCATCACCCTCACCTCAAGGTAATAGCAAATGAGATACCGCCGCTTGACAAAGATGCTCAGATCCTTCTTCTGTTAGGAAGAGACATTCTAAGAGTTCACAAGGTACACAGACAAGTCAGTGGACCCCCAGATGCCCCATTTGCCCAGCGCACGGATCTAGGGTGGGTCATCATAGGCAATGTCTGCATAGGCAAAATGAAAAGACCTACCAACATTTCGTCATTCAAGACAAATGTTCTGCCAAATGGCCGAAACACTTACTTTGAGCCATGCCCACATCACTACTGGGTGAAAGAGAAGATAGCCAGCCACGAATGGCAACATGGTATCTCAGGTGACACAAGCCCTTTCTCCTGTCATGATGGCGACTTCGGCTCTACAGTGTTTAATGCAACCAGTGAAGATGACATACTGGCTCCTTCAATGGAAGACAAGGAATTCATCAAGGTAATGGACAATGAGTTCTTTCAAGATGACTCCAATAACTGGGTAGCACCCCTACCCTTTCGTCTCCCAAGAGAGAGATTGCCCAACAACTTACAGCAGGCCATCAGTAGATTCTCCTCCTTAAAGCGAAACTTAAGCAGGAAACCAGAGATGCAAAAGCACTTTGTGGACTTTATGCAAAATGTATTTGACAGAGATCATGCAGAGCCTGCTCCCCCACTAAAGGAGGGAGAAGAATGCTGGTACCTTCCATCCTTTGGCGTGTATCACCCACGCAAACCAGACCAAATTTAGAGTTGTCTTTGATTCCAGTGCTCAGCACGAAGGTGTTTCTCTTAACAACATGCTCCTTACGGGACCCAACTTGAACAACAGTCTAATAGGAGTCTTGATTTGTTTCAGACAAGAGCCTGTAGCAGTAATGGCCGACATTCAACAGATGTTTCACTGCTTCATCGTCAGAGAAGACAACAGAAACTACCTCAGGTTTCTATCGCACAAGGACAATGACCTCAACAATAGGGATGAGCTTCGTGTTCGAGTCGAACATACGTTCGACTCGAACATCGGCTGTTCGATCGTTCGACGAAGATCGAACGATTTGGGCCGTTCGCGCCAAATTCGAGTGACGCGAACGGCCCACAATGCACTACGCCATCGCAGTGTCATCCAGGCGCTGTGATTGGCCAAGCATGCACTGTGACCCCGCATGCTTGGCCAATCACAGCGCCGGCAGCGAGGAGAGCAATGATTGGCCACAGGCAGGATGCCTGTGGCCAATTATTGCTGAGGGTGTTTAGTACACGCCCCACACTATAAAAGGCCGCCAGCACGGCGGCCTAGTGTAGTGTGTTTCGGAGCAGGGAAAGACAAGCATAGGCAGGGACAGTGACATTTATTTCTTTCTTGCTTAACCTGGATTCCTTTAGTTTAGGGAAAGAGAAGGATAGGTAGGGAGAGTGTCAGTGTGTTTTACTGTGCGAGTCCTTGTTTCTAGGGACAAAGAAGGAAAGTGAGGGGAATTCTCCTTGTGCTATAGTGTGCTTTAAAAAAACATTTTTTCTAGGGACAGAAAACTCTAGGTAGGGAGAGTGTCAGTTTCTTTCACTGTGCGAGTCCTTGTTTCTAGGGACAAAGAAGGAAAGTGAGGGGAATTCTCCTTGTGCTATAGTGTGCTTTAAAAAAACATTTTTTCTAGGGACACAAAACTCTAGGTAGGGAGAGTGTCAGTTTCTTTCACTGTGCGAGTCCTTGTTTCTAGGGACAAAGAAGGAAAGTGAGGGGAATTCTCCTTGTGCTATAGTGTGCTTTAAAAAAACATTTTTTCTAGGGACAGAAAACTCTAGGTAGGGAGAGTGTCAGTTTCTTTCACTGTGCGAGTCCTTGTTTCTAGGGACAAAGAAGGAAAGTGAGGGGAATTCTCCTTGTGCTATAGTGTGCTTTAAAAAAACATTTTTTCTAGGGACAGAAAACTCTAGGTAGGGAGAGTGTCAGTTTCTTTCACTGTGCGAGTCCTTGTTTCTAGGGACAAAGAAGGAAAGTAGGAAAGTGAGGGGAATTCTCCTTGTGCTATAGTGTGCTTTAAAAAAACATTTTTTCTAGGGACAGAAAACTCTAGGTAGGGAGAGTGTCAGTTTCTTTCACTGTGCGAGTCCTTGTTTCTAGGGACAAAGAAGGAAAGTGAGGGGAATTCTCCTTGTGCTATAGTGTGCTTTAAAAAAAACATTTTTTCTAGGGACAGAAAACTCTAGGTAGGGAGAGTGTCAGTTTCTTTCACTGTGCGAGTCCTTGTTTCTAGGGACAAAGAAGGAAAGTGAGGGGAATTCTCCTTGTGCTATAGTGTGCTTTAAAAAAACATTTTTTCTAGGGACAGAAAACTCTAGGTAGGGAGAGTGTCAGTTTCTTTCACTGTGCGAGTCCTTGTTTCTAGGGACAAAGAAGGAAAGTGAGGGGAATTCTCCTTGTGCTATAGTGTGCTTTAAAAAAACATTTTTTCTAGGGACAGAAAACTCTAGGTAGGGAGAGTGTCAGTTTCTTTCACTGTGCGAGTCCTTGTTTCTAGGGACAAAGAAGGAAAGTGAGGGGAATTCTCCTTGTGCTATAGTGTGCTTTAAAAAAACATTTTTTCTAGGGACAGAAAACTCTAGGTAGGGAGAGTGTCAGTTTCTTTCACTGTGCGAGTCCTTGTTTCTAGGGACAAAGAAGGAAAGTGAGGGGAATTCTCCTTGTGCTATAGTGTGCTTTAAAAAAACATTTTTTCTAGGGACAGAAAACTCTAGGTAGGGAGAGTGTCAGTTTCTTTCACTGTGCGAGTCCTTGTTTCTAGGGACAAAGAAGGAAAGTGAGGGGAATTCTCCTTGTGCTATAGTGTGCTTTAAAAAAACATTTTTTCTAGGGACAGAAAACTCTAGGTAGGGAGAGTGTCAGTTTCTTTCACTGTGCGAGTCCTTGTTTCTAGGGACAAAGAAGGAAAGTGAGGGGAATTCTCCTTGTGCTATAGTGTGCTTTAAAAAAACATTTTTTCTAGGGACAGAAAACTCTAGGTAGGGAGAGTGTCAGTTTCTTTCACTGTGCGAGTCCTTGTTTCTAGGGACAAAGAAGGAAAGTGAGGGGAATTCTCCTTGTGCTATAGTGTGCTTTAAAAAAACATTTTTTCTAGGGACAGAAAACTCTAGGTAGGGAGAGTGTCAGTTTCTTTCACTGTGCGAGTCCTTGTTTCTAGGGACAAAGAAGGAAAGTGAGGGGAATTCTC
Source organism: Rana muscosa (assembly GCA_029206835.1). NCBI lineage: Eukaryota > Metazoa > Chordata > Amphibia > Anura > Ranidae > Rana > Rana muscosa. Next base: position 203,499,157 of record CM055116.1, on the reverse strand, counting down.
CTTGTGCTATAGTGTGCTTTAAAAAAACATTTTTTCTAGGGACAGAAAACTCTAGGTAGGGAGAGTGTCAGTTTCTTTCACTGTGCGAGTCCTTGTTTCTAGGGACAAAGAAGGAAAGTGAGGGGAATTCTCCTTGTGCTATAGTGTGCTTTAAAAAAACATTTTTTCTAGGGACAGAAAACTCTAGGTAGGGAGAGTGTCAGTTTCTTTCACTGTGCGAGTCCTTGTTTCTAGGGACAAAGAAGGAAAGTGAGGGGAATTCTCCTTGTGCTATAGTGTGCTTTAAAAAAAAAAATTTTCTAGGGACACAAAACTCTAGGTAGGGAGAGTGTCAGTTTCTTTCACTGTGCGAGTCCTTGTTTCTAGGGACAAAGAAGGAAAGTGAGGGGAATTCTCCTTGTGCTATAGTGTGCTTTAAAAAAACATTTTTTCTAGGGACAGAAAACTCTAGGTAGGGAGAGTGTCAGTTTCTTTCACTGTGCGAGTCCTTGTTTCTAGGGACAAAGAAGGAAAGTGAGGGGAATTCTCCTTGTGCTATAGTGTGCTTTAAAAAAACATTTTTTCTAGGGACAGAAAACTCTAGGTAGGGAGAGTGTCAGTTTCTTTCACTGTGCGAGTCCTTGTTTCTAGGGACAAAGAAGGAAAGTGAGGGGAATTCTCCTTGTGCTATAGTGTGCTTTAAAAAAACATTTTTTCTAGGGACAGAAAACTCTAGGTAGGGAGAGTGTCAGTTTCTTTCACTGTGCGAGTCCTTGTTTCTAGGGACAAAGAAGGAAAGTGAGGGGAATTCTCCTTGTGCTATAGTGTGCTTTAAAAAAACATTTTTTCTAGGGACAGAAAACTCTAGGTAGGGAGAGTGTCAGTTTCTTTCACTGTGCGAGTCCTTGTTTCTAGGGACAAAGAAGGAAAGTGAGGGGAATTCTCCTTGTGCTATAGTGTGCTTTAAAAAAACATTTTTTCTAGGGACAGAAAACTCTAGGTAGGGAGAGTGTCAGTTTCTTTCACTGTGCGAGTCCTTGTTTCTAGGGACAAAGAAGGAAAGTGAGGGGAATTCTCCTTGTGCTATAGTGTGCTTTAAAAAAACATTTTTTCTAGGGACAGAAAACTCTAGGTAGGGAGAGTGTCAGTTTCTTTCACTGTGCGAGTCCTTGTTTCTAGGGACAAAGAAGGAAAGTGAGGGGAATTCTCCTTGTGCTATAGTGTGCTTTAAAAAAACATTTTTTCTAGGGACAGAAAACTCTAGGTAGGGAGAGTGTCAGTTTCTTTCACTGTGCGAGTCCTTGTTTCTAGGGACAAAGAAGGAAAGTGAGGGGAATTCTCCTTGTGCTATAGTGTGCTTTAAAAAAACATTTTTTCTAGGGACAGAAAACTCTAGGTAGGGAGAGTGTCAGTTTCTTTCACTGTGCGAGTCCTTGTTTCTAGGGACAAAGAAGGAAAGTGAGGGGAATTCTCCTTGTGCTATAGTGTGCTTTAAAAAAACATTTTTTCTAGGGACAGAAAACTCTAGGTAGGGAGAGTGTCAGTTTCTTTCACTGTGCGAGTCCTTGTTTCTAGGGACAAAGAAGGAAAGTGAGGGGAATTCTCCTTGTGCTATAGTGTGCTTTAAAAAAACATTTTTTCTAGGGACAGAAAACTCTAGGTAGGGAGAGTGTCAGTTTCTTTCACTGTGCGAGTCCTTGTTTCTAGGGACAAAGAAGGAAAGTGAGGGGAATTCTCCTTGTGCTATAGTGTGCTTTAAAAAAACATTTTTTCTAGGGACAGAAAACTCTAGGTAGGGAGAGTGTCAGTTTCTTTCACTGTGCGAGTCCTTGTTTCTAGGGACAAAGAAGGAAAGTGAGGGGAATTCTCCTTGTGCTATAGTGTGCTTTAAAAAAACATTTTTTCTAGGGACAGAAAACTCTAGGTAGGGAGAGTGTCAGTTTCTTTCACTGTGCGAGTCCTTGTTTCTAGGGACAAAGAAGGAAAGTGAGGGGAATTCTCCTTGTGCTATAGTGTGCTTTAAAAAAACATTTTTTCTAGGGACAGAAAACTCTAGGTAGGGAGAGTGTCAGTTTCTTTCACTGTGCGAGTCCTTGTTTCTAGGGACAAAGAAGGAAAGTGAGGGGAATTCTCCTTGTGCTATAGTGTGCTTTAAAAAAACATTTTTTCTAGGGACAGAAAACTCTAGGTAGGGAGAGTGTCAGTTTCTTTCACTGTGCGAGTCCTTGTTTCTAGGGACAAAGAAGGAAAGTGAGGGGAATTCTCCTTGTGCTATAGTGTGCTTTAAAAAAACATTTTTTCTAGGGACAGAAAACTCTAGGTAGGGAGAGTGTCAGTTTCTTTCACTGTGCGAGTCCTTGTTTCTAGGGACAAAGAAGGAAAGTGAGGGGAATTCTCCTTGTGCTATAGTGTGCTTTAAAAAAACATTTTTTCTAGGGACAGAAAACTCTAGGTAGGGAGAGTGTCAGTTTCTTTCACTGTGCGAGTCCTTGTTTCTAGGGACAAAGAAGGAAAGTGAGGGGAATTCTCCTTGTGCTATAGTGTGCTTTAAAAAAACATTTTTTCTAGGGACAGAAAACTCTAGGTAGGGAGAGTGTCAGTTTCTTTCACTGTGCGAGTCCTTGTTTCTAGGGACAAAGAAGGAAAGTGAGGGGAATTCTCCTTGTGCTATAGTGTGCTTTAAAAAAACATTTTTTCTAGGGACAGAAAACTCTAGGTAGGGAGAGTGTCAGTTTCTTTCACTGTGCGAGTCCTTGTTTCTAGGGACAAAGAAGGAAAGTGAGGGGAATTCTCCTTGTGCTATAGTGTGCTTTAAAAAAACATTTTTTCTAGGGACAGAAAACTCTAGGTAGGGAGAGTGTCAGTTTCTTTCACTGTGCGAGTCCTTGTTTCTAGGGACAAAGAAGGAAAGTGAGGGGAATTCTCCTTGTGCTATAGTGTGCTTTAAAAAAACATTTTTTCTAGGGACAGAAAACTCTAGGTAGGGAGAGTGTCAGTTTCTTTCACTGTGCGAGTCCTTGTTTCTAGGGACAAAGAAGGAAAGTGAGGGGAATTCTCCTTGTGCTATAGTGTGCTTTAAAAAAACATTTTTTCTAGGGACAGAAAACTCTAGGTAGGGAGAGTGTCAGTTTCTTTCACTGTGCGAGTCCTTGTTTCTAGGGACAAAGAAGGAAAGTGAGGGGAATTCTCCTTGTGCTATAGTGTGCTTTAAAAAAACATTTTTTCTAGGGACACAAAACTCTAGGTAGGGAGAGTGTCAGTTTCTTTCACTGTGCGAGTCCTTGTTTCTAGGGACAAAGAAGGAAAGTGAGGGGAATTCTCCTTGTGCTATAGTGTGCTTTAAAAAAACATTTTTTCTAGGGACAGAAAACTCTAGGTAGGGAGAGTGTCAGTTTCTTTCACTGTGCGAGTCCTTGTTTCTAGGGACAAAGAAGGAAAGTGAGGGGAATTCTCCTTGTGCTATAGTGTGCTTTAAAAAAACATTTTTTCTAGGGACAGAAAACTCTAGGTAGGGAGAGTGTCAGTTTCTTTCACTGTGCGAGTCCTTGTTTCTAGGGACAAAGAAGGAAAGTGAGGGGAATTCTCCTTGTGCTATAGTGTGCTTTAAAAAAACATTTTTTCTAGGGACAGAAAACTCTAGGTAGGGAGAGTGTCAGTTTCTTTCACTGTGCGAGTCCTTGTTTCTAGGGACAAAGAAGGAAAGTGAGGGGAATTCTCCTTGTGCTATAGTGTGCTTTAAAAAAACATTTTTTCTAGGGACAGAAAACTCTAGGTAGGGAGAGTGTCAGTTTCTTTCACTGTGCGAGTCCTTGTTTCTAGGGACAAAGAAGGAAAGTGAGGGGAATTCTCCTTGTGCTATAGTGTGCTTTAAAAAAACATTTTTTCTAGGGACAGAAAACTCTAGGTAGGGAGAGTGTCAGTTTCTTTCACTGTGCGAGTCCTTGTTTCTAGGGACAAAGAAGGAAAGTGAGGGGAATTCTCCTTGTGCTATAGTGTGCTTTAAAAAAACATTTTTTCTAGGGACAGAAAACTCTAGGTAGGGAGAGTGTCAGTTTCTTTCACTGTGCGAGTCCTTGTTTCTAGGGACAAAGAAGGAAAGTGAGGGGAATTCTCCTTGTGCTATAGTGTGCTTTAAAAAAACATTTTTTCTAGGGACAGAAAACTCTAGGTAGGGAGAGTGTCAGTTTCTTTCACTGTGCGAGTCCTTGTTTCTAGGGACAAAGAAGGAAAGTGAGGGGAATTCTCCTTGTGCTATAGTGTGCTTTAAAAAAACATTTTTTCTAGGGACAGAAAACTCTAGGTAGGGAGAGTGTCAGTTTCTTTCACTGTGCGAGTCCTTGTTTCTAGGGACAAAGAAGGAAAGTGAGGGGAATTCTCCTTGTGCTATAGTGTGCTTTAAAAAAACATTTTTTCTAGGGACAGAAAACTCTAGGTAGGGAGAGTGTCAGTTTCTTTCACTGTGCGAGTCCTTGTTTCTAGGGACAAAGAAGGAAAGTGAGGGGAATTCTCCTTGTGCTATAGTGTGCTTTAAAAAAACATTTTTTCTAGGGACAGAAAACTCTAGGTAGGGAGAGTGTCAGTTTCTTTCACTGTGCGAGTCCTTGTTTCTAGGGACAAAGAAGGAAAGTGAGGGGAATTCTCCTTGTGCTATAGTGTGCTTTAAAAAAACATTTTTTCTAGGGACAGAAAACTCTAGGTAGGGAGAGTGTCAGTTTCTTTCACTGTGCGAGTCCTTGTTTCTAGGGACAAAGAAGGAAAGTGAGGGGAATTCTCCTTGTGCTATAGTGTGCTTTAAAAAAACATTTTTTCTAGGGACAGAAAACTCTAGGTAGGGAGAGTGTCAGTTTCTTTCACTGTGCGAGTCCTTGTTTCTAGGGACAAAGAAGGAAAGTGAGGGGAATTCTCCTTGTGCTATAGTGTGCTTTAAAAAAACATTTTTTCTAGGGACAGAAAACTCTAGGTAGGGAGAGTGTCAGTTTCTTTCACTGTGCGAGTCCTTGTTTCTAGGGACAAAGAAGGAAAGTGAGGGGAATTCTCCTTGTGCTATAGTGTGCTTTAAAAAAACATTTTTTCTAGGGACAGAAAACTCTAGGTAGGGAGAGTGTCAGTTTCTTTCACTGTGCGAGTCCTTGTTTCTAGGGACAAAGAAGGAAAGTGAGGGGAATTCTCCTTGTGCTATAGTGTGCTTTAAAAAAACATTTTTTCTAGGGACAGAAAACTCTAGGTAGGGAGAGTGTCAGTTTCTTTCACTGTGCGAGTCCTTGTTTCTAGGGACAAAGAAGGAAAGTGAGGGGAATTCTCCTTGTGCTATAGTGTGCTTTAAAAAAACATTTTTTCTAGGGACAGAAAACTCTAGGTAGGGAGAGTGTCAGTTTCTTTCACTGTGCGAGTCCTTGTTTCTAGGGACAAAGAAGGAAAGTGAGGGGAATTCTCCTTGTGCTATAGTGTGCTTTAAAAAAAAAATTTTTCTAGGGACAGAAAACTCTAGGTAGGGAGAGTGTCAGTTTCTTTCACTGTGCGAGTCCTTGTTTCTAGGGACAAAGAAGGAAAGTGAGGGGAATTCTCCTTGTGCTATAGTGTGCTTTAAAAAAACATTTTTTCTAGGGACAGAAAACTCTAGGTAGGGAGAGTGTCAGTTTCTTTCACTGTGCGAGTCCTTGTTTCTAGGGACAAAGAAGGAAAGTGAGGGGAATTCTCCTTGTGCTATAGTGTGCTTTAAAAAAACATTTTTTCTAGGGACAGAAAACTCTAGGTAGGGAGAGTGTCAGTTTCTTTCACTGTGCGAGTCCTTGTTTCTAGGGACAAAGAAGGAAAGTGAGGGGAATTCTCCTTGTGCTATAGTGTGCTTTAAAAAAACATTTTTTCTAGGGACAGAAAACTCTAGGTAGGGAGAGTGTCAGTTTCTTTCACTGTGCGAGTCCTTGTTTCTAGGGACAAAGAAGGAAAGTGAGGGGAATTCTCCTTGTGCTATAGTGTGCTTTAAAAAAACATTTTTTCTAGGGACAGAAAACTCTAGGTAGGGAGAGTGTCAGTTTCTTTCACTGTGCGAGTCCTTGTTTCTAGGGACAAAGAAGGAAAGTGAGGGGAATTCTCCTTGTGCTATAGTGTGCTTTAAAAAAACATTTTTTCTAGGGACAGAAAACTCTAGGTAGGGAGAGTGTCAGTTTCTTTCACTGTGCGAGTCCTTGTTTCTAGGGACAAAGAAGGAAAGTGAGGGGAATTCTCCTTGTGCTATAGTGTGCTTTAAAAAAACATTTTTTCTAGGGACAGAAAACTCTAGGTAGGGAGAGTGTCAGTTTGTTTCACTGTGCGAGTCCTTGTTTCTAGGGACAAAGAAGGAAAGTGAGGGGAATTCTCCTTGTGCTATAGTGTGCTTTAAAAAAACATTTTTTCTAGGGACAGAAAACTCTAGGTAGGGAGAGTGTCAGTTTCTTTCACTGTGCGAGTCCTTGTTTCTAGGGACAAAGAAGGAAAGTGAGGGGAATTCTCCTTGTGCTATAGTGTGCTTTAAAAAAACATTTTTTCTAGGGACAGAAAACTCTAGGTAGAGAGAGTGTCAGTTTCTTTCACTGTGCGAGTCCTTGTTTCTAGGGACAAAGAAGGAAAGTGAGGGGAATTCTCCTTGTGCTATAGTGTGCTTTAAAAAAACATTTTTTCTAGGGACAGAAAACTCTAGGTAGGGAGAGTGTCAGTTTCTTTCACTGTGCGAGTCCTTGTTTCTAGGGACAAAGAAGGAAAGTGAGGGGAATTCTCCTTGTGCTATAGTGTGCTTTAAAAAAACATTTTTTCTAGGGACAGAAAACTCTAGGTAGGGAGAGTGTCAGTTTCTTTCACTGTGCGAGTCCTTGTTTCTAGGGACAAAGAAGGAAAGTGAGGGGAATTCTCCTTGTGCTATAGTGTGCTTTAAAAAAACATTTTTTCTAGGGACAGAAAACTCTAGGTAGGGAGAGTGTCAGTTTCTTTCACTGTGCGAGTCCTTGTTTCTAGGGACAAAGAAGGAAAGTGAGGGGAATTCTCCTTGTGCTATAGTGTGCTTTAAAAAAACATTTGTTCTAGGGACAGAAAACTCTAGGTAGGGAGAGTGTCAGTTTCTTTCACTGTGCGAGTCCTTGTTTCTAGGGACAAAGAAGGAAAGTGAGGGGAATTCTCCTTGTGCTATAGTGTGCTTTAAAAAAACATTTTTTCTAGGGACAGAAAACTCTAGGTAGGGAGAGTGTCAGTTTCTTTCACTGTGCGAGTCCTTGTTTCTAGGGACAAAGAAGGAAAGTGAGGGGAATTCTCCTTGTGCTATAGTGTGCTTTAAAAAAACATTTTTTCTAGGGACACAAAACTCTAGGTAGGGAGAGTGTCAGTTTCTTTCACTGTGCGAGTCCTTGTTTCTAGGGACAAAGAAGGAAAGTGAGGGGAATTCTCCTTGTGCTATAGTGTGCTTTAAAAAAACATTTTTTCTAGGGACAGAAAACTCTAGGTAGGGAGAGTGTCAGTTTCTTTCACTGTGCGAGTCCTTGTTTCTCGGGACAAAGAAGGAAAGTGAGGGGAATTCTCCTTGTGCTATAGTGTGCTTTAAAAAAACATTTTTTCTAGGGACAGAAAACTCTAGGTAGGGAGAGTGTCAGTTTCTTTCACTGTGCGAGTCCTTGTTTCTAGGGACAAAGAAGGAAAGTGAGGGGAATTCTCCTTGTGCTATAGTGTGCTTTAAAAAAACATTTTTTCTAGGGACAGAAAACTCTAGGTAGGGAGAGTGTCCGTTTCTTTCACTGTGCGAGTCCTTGTTTCTAGGGACAAAGAAGGAAAGTGAGGGGAATTCTCCTTGTGCTATAGTGTGCTTTAAAAAAACATTTTTTCTAGGGACAGAAAACTCTAGGTAGGGAGAGTGTCAGTTTCTTTCACTGTGCGAGTCCTTGTTTCTAGGGACAAAGAAGGAAAGTGAGGGGAATTCTCCTTGTGCTATAGTGTGCTTTAAAAAAACATTTTTTCTAGGGACAGAAAACTCTAGGTAGGGAGAGTGTCAGTTTCTTTCACTGTGCGAGTCCTTGTTTCTAGGGACAAAGAAGGAAAGTGAGGGGAATTCTCCTTGTGCTATAGTGTGCTTTAAAAAAACATTTTTTCTAGGGACAGAAAACTCTAGGTAGGGAGAGTGTCAGTTTCTTTCACTGTGCGAGTCCTTGTTTCTAGGGACAAAGAAGGAAAGTGAGGGGAATTCTCCTTGTGCTATAGTGTGCTTTAAAAAAACATTTTTTCTAGGGACAGAAAACTCTAGGTAGAGAGAGTGTCAGTTTCTTTCACTGTGCGAGTCCTTGTTTCTAGGGACAAAGAAGGAAAGTGAGGGGAATTCTCCTTGTGCTATAGTGTGCTTTAAAAAAACATTTTTTCTAGGGACAGAAAACTCTAGGTAGGGAGAGTGTCAGTTTCTTTCACTGTGCGAGTCCTTGTTTCTAGGGACAAAGAAGGAAAGTGAGGGGAATTCTCCTTGTGCTATAGTGTGCTTTAAAAAAACATTTTTTCTAGGGACAGAAAACTCTAGGTAGGGAGAGTGTCAGTTTCTTTCACTGTGCGAGTCCTTGTTTCTAGGGACAAAGAAGGAAAGTGAGGGGAATTCTCCTTGTGCTATAGTGTGCTTTAAAAAAACATTTTTTCTAGGGACAGAAAACTCTAGGTAGGGAGAGTGTCAGTTTCTTTCACTGTGCGAGTCCTTGTTTCTAGGGACAAAGAAGGAAAGTGAGGGGAATTCTCCTTGTGCTATAGTGTGCTTTAAAAAAACATTTTTTCTAGGGACAGAAAACTCTAGGTAGGGAGAGTGTCAGTTTCTTTCACTGTGCGAGTCCTTGTTTCTAGGGAAAAAGAAGGAAAGTGAGGGGAATTCTCCTTGTGCTATAGTGTGCTTTAAAAAAACATTTTTTCTAGGGACAGAAAACTCTAGGTAGAGAGAGTGTCAGTTTCTTTCACTGTGCGAGTCCTTGTTTCTAGGGACAAAGAAGGAAAGTGAGGGGAATTCTCCTTGTGCTATAGTGTGCTTTAAAAAAACATTTTTTCTAGGGACAGAAAACTCTAGGTAGGGAGAGTGTCAGTTTCTTTCACTGTGCGAGTCCTTGTTTCTAGGGACAAAGAAGGAAAGTGAGGGGAATTCTCCTTGTGCTATAGTGTGCTTTAAAAAAACATTTTTTCTAGGGACAGAAAACTCTAGGTAGGGAGAGTGTCAGTTTCTTTAACTGTGCGAGTCCTTGTTTCTAGGGACAAAGAAGGAAAGTGAGGGGAATTCTCCTTGTGCTATAGTGTGCTTTAAAAAAACATTTTTTCTAGGGACAGAAAACTCTAGGTAGGGAGAGTGTCAGTTTCTTTCACTGTGCGAGTCCTTGTTTCTAGGGACAAAGAAGGAAAGTGAGGGGAATTCTCCTTGTGCTATAGTGTGCTTTAAAAAAACATTTTTTCTAGGGACAGAAAACTCTAGGTAGGGAGAGTGTCAGTTTCTTTCACTGTGCGAGTCCTTGTTTCTAGGGACAAAGAAGGAAAGTGAGGGGAATTCTCCTTGTGCTATAGTGTGCTTTAAAAAAACATTTTTTCTAGGGACAGAAAACTCTAGGTAGGGAGAGTGTCAGTTTCTTTCACTGTGCGAGTCCTTGTTTCTAGGGACAAAGAAGGAAAGTGAGGGGAATTCTCCTTGTGCTATAGTGTGCTTTAAAAAAACATTTTTTCTAGGGACAGAAAACTCTAGGTAGGGAGAGTGTCAGTTTCTTTCACTGTGCGAGTCCTTGTTTCTAGGGACAAAGAAGGAAAGTGAGGGGAATTCTCCTTGTGCTATAGTGTGCTTTAAAAAAACATTTTTTCTAGGGACAGAAAACTCTAGGTAGGGAGAGTGTCAGTTTCTTTCACTGTGCGAGTCCTTGTTTCTAGGGACAAAGAAGGAAAGTGAGGGGAATTCTCCTTGTGCTATAGTGTGCTTTAAAAAAACATTTTTTCTAGGGACAGAAAACTCTAGGTAGGGAGAGTGTCAGTTTCTTTCACTGTGCGAGTCCTTGTTTCTAGGGACAAAGAAGGAAAGTGAGGGGAATTCTCCTTGTGCTATAGTGTGCTAAAGCATTCCTCATCAACCATCTTTGAAATCCTTGTTTTTTGGACAGTCAGGGAAATTGTCGTTGTGCTATTCTGTGCAAAAGCAATCATCCTCAACCATATTTAGAAATCCTTAAGTAAAGGGACAGAGAAGGACACCTGAAGGTGGCCCTTATTGCTTTTTTCCCATCTCCCTGCAGGCCATCTATTAGAATGTCTGGAAGGCAAACAAGGAGAGGCAGACAGTCAGGAGGCAATAAAAGGCTCTGTGTCTGGGGGCAACAGTGCTGGTCGTGGACGCGGTGCATTGTCATCAGCACATGGCCATGGGACACGCTTGTCCTTCTTTTCGGCAGCTGGACATGTTGAGCCACATCATGCCGAAGACTTGGTAGAGTGGATGACCAAGCCCTCCTCCTCCTCCTCATCCTCTCTCACCCAGGCTCAGGGTACTGGCAAAGCAGCTGCCAAAGCGTCCTCTTCCCTGGTATCAATGTCAGACTCATCATCAGTCACTCCTTCCCTAGACCCACCATGTCCTCCTCCTGAGGAGTCCCCCGAACTGTTTGAGCACAGTGTTGGGTACATGCTCCAGGAGGATGCCCAGCGTTTCGAAGGGTCTGATGATGAAACCCAGCTACAGGAAGGCAGTAGCGTGAGAGCAGACAGAGGGGATGCTCAAGAAGGACACCAATCTGGCAGTCATGTTCCAGCAGCTGCAGCATACTGCCAGATTGGCTCCAGTGATGAGGAGGGAGGGGATGATGAGGTCACTGACTCCACGTGGGTGCCTAATAGTAGAGAGGAGGAGGAGGAGGATGAGGAGGAGGCACATCTCCAACGAGGCAGGATGCCCTTTGGTGGCCAGCGTAAGGGCAGTACACCGACGGAATCACACCGCAGAGCTCCGCCTGTGCAGGGCGCTGCCTCTGCCCGTCATTCAAAAAGTTCCTTGGTGTGGGCCTTTTTTGAGGCTAGTGCATCAGATCGCACAGCTGCTGTTTGCAACAAATGTCTCAAGCGTATATCGCGTGGCCAAAACATCAGCCGCTTGGGTACCACATGCCTGACCAGACATATGTTGACCTGCCATGCAGCTCGTTGGCAAGCCTACCTCAAAGACCCACACCAAAGAACAAAGCGGACCTCTCCTTGCACCGCATCAGCTGGGATCTCCAACCCCACTATAACTTCAGTCCTCTCTGAAACATGCACTGAGAGGAATGAAGGTGTAGAATTAGGTGTGTCACAGCCAAGTACTTGCGGCCACTCTGCTAGCAGTACACCGGCCTCCGATTCTAGCAGGCAAATTTCCCTGCCCCAGCTGCTGGACCGTCGAAAGAAGTTCACTCCCAGCCATCCACATGCCCAGCGGTTGAATGCTAGCTTGGCTAAATTGCTAGCGCTTCAACTGCTGCCTTTTCAGTTGGTAGACTCGGCCCCCTTCCGTGAGTTTGTGCAATGTGCGGTTCCTCAGTGGCAGGTTCCCAAACGCCACTTTTTCTCACGGAAGGCTATTCCGGCTCTCTACCGGCATGTGGAAGGCAATGTCTTGGCCTCGCTGGACAGGGTGGTCAGCGGTAAGGTGCATATTACCGCTGACTCATGGTCCAGCAGGCATGGACAGGGACGTTACCTTTCTTTCACGGCCCATTGGGTCACTCTTTTGGCAGCTGGGAAGGATGCAGGACAAGGTGCAGTAGTGTTGGAGGTTGTTCCACCGCCACGCCTCCAAAATGCTACTACTGGTTGTGACACACCTCTCTCCTCCACCCCCTCCTCTTCTTCTTCCTCCATGGCCTCTTCCTGTGGTTTGTCCTATGAACCAGCGGTGCTCCGTAGCCGTTCACGGGGCTACGCAAGTACGCAGGCAAAAAGATGCCATGCCGTGCTTGCGCTGGTGTGTTTGGGGGACAGAAGCCACACTGGGGCAGAGGTCCTGTCTGCTCTGCAGGGCCAGGCCGAGAGGTGGTTGACGCCACGCCAGCTTAAGCCAGGAATGGTGGTTTGCGACAATGGCACCAACCTCCTCTCCGCCCTCCGACAGGGACAACTGACCCATGTGCCCTGTGTGGCTCACGTCCTTAACCTGGTGGTGCAGCGGTTCTTGGGCAGGTACCCGGGCTTACAGGATGTCCTGAGGCAGGCCAGGAAAGTCTGTGTGCATTTCCGCAGATCTTATAATGCCAGTGCTCGCCTGGCTGAGCTGCAAAAGGAGTTGAACCTGCCCAAGAACCGCCTTATATGTGACATGCCCACCAGGTGGAACTCAACGTTGGCCATGCTGCAGCGGCTGCACACGCAGCAGAGGGCCATCAATGAGTACCTGTGCGACTACGGCACCAGGACAGGGTCAGGGGAGCTTGGTTTTTTTTCTCCACGCCAGTGGGGCATGATCAGGGATGCATGCACTGTCCTGGCACCATTTGAGGAGGCCACGAGGATGGTGAGCAGTGACAGTGCATGCATCAGTGACACTGTACCTCTTGTCCACCTGTTGGAGCACACGCTGCGTGGAATAATGGACAGGGCACTTGAGGCAGAACAGAGGCAGGAAGAGGAGGACTTCCTTGCCTCTCAAGGCCCCCTTTACCCAGACAGTGTTCCTTCTGTCCCACCCATCGCACAGGAAGAGGAGGAGGAGGAGGAGGAGGAGGATTGTGTCAGCATGGAGGTGGAGGCTGGCACTCAGCATCATCAGCAGCAGTCTTTTAGGGATGATTTACAGTCCCAAGAAACCAGTGGACTTGTACGTGGCTGGGAGGAGGTGGCTGCGGATCATGTCGTCCTTAGTGACCCAGAGGACTCCGGAGCGAATGCCTCAGCAAACCTACGCTGCATGGCCTCCCTGATCCTGCAAAGTCTGCGGAAGGATCCTCGTATTCTTCGGATCAAGGAGAGGGACCATTACTGGCTGGCCACTCTCCTTGATCCACGGTACAAGGGTAAGGTTGCGGACCTTATGTTACCTTCGCAGAGGGAGCAGAGGATGAGACAACTCCGGGAGGCCTTGCAGAAAGGTCTGTGCAAAGCGTTCCCAGAGACTAGGAGGTTACAAACTCCTGGTCCTGGACAACGAGTTGCTGAGGCTTCGGCCAGTCAAAGAAGGAGCGGTGGGGAAGGTGGACGTCTGACCGATGCGTTCAGACAATTCTTTAGTCCGCAGCCCCAAAGTATGATCGGTTCCAGCAACCATCGCCAGCGTCTGATAAACATGGTGCAGGAATATCTAGGGGCAAGGTCAGACTTGGACACCTTCCCCACCGAAAATCCTCTGGCTTACTGGGTCTTGAGGATGGATCACTGGCCAGAGCTTGCACAGTATGCAATTGAGCTACTGGCCTGTCCTGCATCCAGCGTTCTTTCGGAACGCACATTCAGTGCTGCTGGAGGATTTGTCACGGATCACAGGGTGCGCCTGTCCACCGACTCGGTTGATCGACTGACTTTCATCAAGATGAACCAGTCTTGGATCACCACCAGCTACCACACACCTGATGCTGATATAACAGACTAATTGATTTTAACATGTCACATCCCTTCAAGACTGATGCTGATGCTGAGTGCCTGTGCTGTTATGTTGACTGGCTATCCTCCTCCTCCGAGTCCTCAATGATACGATTGATGATGATAGCTTGGAAGATCATTTTTGTTTATGGGTGCCGCCACCAGTGGCTAAGGCCCAATTTTTCAGCCCCTGTTTTACAGGGGCGTGTAATTACAATTTTTTTAGCAATAATTTGCCATAGGGCTCATTGCTGTGCTCCAAGTACAGTATCTGTGAGGGGTTGGAGTGTTGTGGCACCAGTGCCTAAGGCCCAATTTTTCAGCCCCTGTTTAAAAGGGGCGTGTCATTACAATTTTTGAAGCAATACTTTGCAACAGGGCTCATTGCTGTGCTCCAAGTACAGTATCTGTGAGGGGTTGTAGTGTTGTGCCACCAGTGCCTAAGGCCCAATTTTTCAGCCCCTGTTTAACAGGGGCGTGTCATTACAATTTTTGAAGCAATACTTTGCAACAGGGCTCATTGCTGTGCTCCAAGTACAGTATCTGTGAGGGGTTGTAGTGTTGTGCCACCAGTGCCTAAGGCCCAATTTTTCAGCCCCTGTTTAACAGGGGCGTGTCATTACAATTTTTGAAGCAATACTTTGCAACAGGGCTCATTGCTGTGCTCCAAGTACAGTATCTGTGAGGGGTTGTAGTGTTGTGCCACCAGTGCCTAAGGCCCAATTTTTCAGCCCCTGTTCAACAGGGGCATGCAATTACAATTCTTGATCTAATAATTCACAGCAGGGCCCATTGCTGCACCCACCAAGAGTAACTGTCAGGGCTTACAGTGTTGTGGCACCAGCACCACCATCAAAGGCCCAATTTTTACTACCACTGTTCAACAATTATATGTAATTAAAATTCCTGATATAATAGTTGACAGCAGGGCGTTCCAGCACCAACCAAGAGTAACTGTGAGTGCTTACAGTGTTGTGCCAACACCAACAACTAAGGGGCCTATTTCTGCAGAGTATATACGGCAGGTCCCTACTTTCAAACATCCAACTTACAAACGACTCCTACTTGCAAACGCAAGAAGACAACAGGAAGTGAGAGGAAATCTACCACTAGGAAGGAAAATTCTCTCCTGTAAGAATAAATATGGGAGAAAGGTGTCTCCTCTGTACTGATGCTTTATCAGCAATCCTTGTTTCAAGAAAAACACCACATTTCAAAAACAGTTGTCATTGGGACGGAAAGTGAGGTGAAATGTTCTGAACAGGGGCACAGACAGCAAAACAAATGTTACAGGGGTGATAACCCTTACCTATGTTTTCCAAAAAGTTTAAAAATAGATTTTTGGGCTGGAGCTACACTTCAACAATGTACCTGTTCAAAATTACAAACACATTCTACATAAGAACAAACCTACAGTCCCTGTCTTGTATGCACCGCCTGTATACGGCTGTTCAGAGTATATAGGGCCTTTTTTATTTTATGTGCGGGGTTCCCCTTAATATCCATACAAGACCCAAAGGGGCTGGTAATGGGCTGGGGTAGGGGGGGGGGTCATGGGGTAGCTATGCCATTTTTCTTAAAGATTTTCATCCATATTACCGGGACCAGACATTACATTAAAGCCGCAAGCAGTTTTAAATGGCTTTTTTTTCCTTTAGAAGTGTCATTTTGTGCAGGGACAGTTCTAAACACGGGAAACACGTGGCACTTCACAGGCATACTTTAGACACCCCCCAGGTACGATATTTAAAGGAATATTTGACTTTTTTTTTTTCACTTTATGCATCATTAAAATGACTGCTCCCGAAAAACGACCGTTTTTAAAACTTCTTTTTGCATTGATACATGTCCCCTGGTGCAGAACCCGGGTTCCCAAACCCTTTTTAGGACAATAACATGCATAATAGTTGTTATAATTAGCACTTTAGAATTCGAACGTTCGCATCCATTGTATTTAATAGGGTTCTAATGTTCGTACGAACTTTCGGTCCGTTCGCGGGTTCTGGTGCGAACCGAACCCGGGGGTGTTCGGCTCATCACTACTCAACAAGGAAGTTATAGATTATCGCATGAAGGTACATGTCTTCGGTAACAGTCCTTCCCCAGCAGTGGCAACTTATGGGCTAAGGAAAACAGCTCAGACTGTAGAAGTTGAATATGGATCTGATGCCCGTCAATTTGTTGAAAGAAACTTCTACGTTGACGACGCACTTAAGTCCTTTCCAACTGCTAAAGAAGCAATTGATCTTCTCACCAGAACAAAGGAGATGCTGTCTGTAGCAAACCTTAGACTGCACAAGATTATATCCAACAGCCAGGAACTTCTGATAGCCTTTCACTCTGAGGACTATGCCACTAGTCTAAAAAACCTTGACTTGGGTACAGATGTGCCTCCTGTACAGCGAAGTCTGGGTTTGTTGTGGAACATCAAGCAAGACAAATTCACCTTCCAAGTGTCAATTTGTGACAAACCCTTCACTAAGAGAGGAGTCCTGTCCGTGGTGAATAGCATCTATGACCCACTGGGTTGCCTTGCTCCAGTTACCATTCAAGGTAAGATTTTACTAAGACAGTTGTCTACTGAGAACATAGACAGGGATACTCCCTTGCCTAGTGAGAATCAACACAAGTGGGAAAGGTGGAGATATTCTTTGAAGTCACTAGAAAAACTTCAGATTCCCCGTTGCTATGTTCCAGGTTCCACTTCAACTGCTAACCGGAGAGAGATTCATATTTTCTCTGATGCATCAGTTGAAGCTATTGCTGCAGTAGCCTATTTGAAGACCTCTGAACTGAATGGAGAATCACACTGTAGTTTTGTCCTAGGCAAGGCAAAACTCACTCCCAAGCCTGCACATACCATACCAAGACTTGAACTTTGTGCAGCCGTGCTAGCAGTAGAAATTGCTGAGGTCATACGAAGTGAAATGGACACTAGAATTGATTCTTTCACTTTCTATACAGACAGTAAGGTAGTACTTGGTTACATAAACAACCAAACAAAACAATTTTATGTGTACGTCAGCAACAGGGTTGAACGTATCAAGAGATTCTCTCTACCAAGTCAATGGCATCACGTTCCCACTGAACTCAACCCAGCTGACTGTGGGACCAGAGCCGTGTCACCTGCCGCTCTTCAGGACAGCTTATGGCTGTCACCTCCAAGGTTTCTGTGTGAGGACTCTTACTTACTCCCTATTGACACCACCTATGGGCTAGTAAACCCTGAAGATAATAAGGAAATAAGAACTGTGAACACCTCACTCCACACTTCTGTAAGTACAAAACAGAAGCTGCGGTCACACCATTACGAGCATCAATGGAAGCAGGTGCAGCATCTAGCCAATGTGTTCTGGCATCGCTGGAAGAAAAAGTATCTTCACCACCTTCAAGGTCGTAACAAATGGCAAGCATCTAAGCTGAATCTTAAGGTTGGAGACCTCATCCTTCTAAAAGACAAGAAAGTTTGTCAGAAGGAGTGGCCTATGGGTCTTATTACTAAAGTTATGCCCAGCGACGATAACAAAGTCCGGAAGGTAGAAGTCAAGGTAACCAAGGGAGGATCGACACAAACCTTTAGTCGACCAATTACAGAGTTAGTACTCCTTTTGCCAGGTGAGTGACTTGTGCAAGGACTAGTCATGCTATTGGCATGGCGGGGAGTACATTGCTGCCATCTACAGGTTCTACTCAGAACTTTGGAATTATTTGAAGACATCATACTGTGACTTTATGTTCTTCATCCTGTTGAACTTACGTTTATTATTTGCTTGTTGCACGTTTTTCATTACAGGTTCCAGGACATTCGTCAGTATTGGACTTTATTGAAAATATATATATTAGTTTAAGGTTATGAAATCTAAAGATTTCAGACGGGGAGTGTTGTGTTACACTATGTGATTATTCTTGCTCTGTGTCTTTAAGATCTGTCCCCTTCTTTCTAGCTGAACTCTCTCTCTCACCGTAGTTCTTTATATTTCTCCTCCTCTTCCTGATTCTGGTCATTACTCCTGTATATCTTCCATGCTAAACATCTTACATGTGGCTTACAACTGCAACGTTTTTCTACCTATGAATATCCATCATTAAACTGAACATTCGAAAGGATTCATCGTCTGTCGTCCTAACTGTGAGTTTATTCATTGAGTTAAACTGCCTGTATCGATGCAAGGGATGAATTTCAAACCAGCTTGAGTAAGGCCTACTTAAACCTGGAGATGAACTTTATCGCTTTGTAGTTGAGACAGAACAAACATGATGCATTTTTCCTGCACTGGAACGCAGTAAAACAAATAGTGAAAAAAAAAAAACAGGAAAAAAAAGCATCTGGAATGCATCCGGAAACATATCAAAAACGCATTAAAAACATGCATGCAAAAACACTTCCGGAAAGGATCTGGAGTGCTTTTTTGTGGTGTGAACCAGCCGTACATAAACGTCCTGTGTGCATGGGGCCTAAATGTTACTTTATGGCAGTCCAGTCCTTCCACACACTGATTACACTTCATAGAAATGTTGAGGAATCATATCAATAACGTTCACATTCAGTGTTTCATCAGATTTGGCGACCCGTTAGAATTTGTAACGGAAGTGACGTTGCGTCTGTCCAGGATTCACCCGGACAGTTTGGGTTTGGAATCATGCGTCTGGGTTTCAGACCTCCTGAAACCTGGACACATTATTCAGACCAGAGTATGGCTTCCCAGCAGAGTTGCTGGCTGCAGTTCTGTACGCCGAGAGTGTCTGTTACACTCTCTTTCCCACTGCCCAAAGCCAGCACCTGTCAATTCCCCCTCCCCCCAACACAGACGGGAGAGGAGAGAGGGCCTGATCTGCTCTTCTTCCTCCCGTCCCTACCCCTCTGTGTCTGCCCACACTCCAATCCCTGGTGCCGTGCCTCAGAAAAGGAAAGTGGGGACTGGAAATTTTAACTCCAGCAGCCTCAACTACATCTGGATGAGAGGTGCTGACTGCCAAGGGGTGAGTGAGCTCTCCATCCATCCCTGTCTGTGACGCAAGTCTGCCCCCTTCTCTCTCCTGCCTCTGACTGGGTACACTAAGGTAAATCAGGGCTTTCAGAGCACCCCTTACACCAGAGGCCACAGTGTTTCCCCTTACATCAGAATCTTCTCCGTACATCAGAGTTCTCAGTGTTCCCTCTTAGATTAGGGTTCCCAGAGCATTCCTTATGTTAGAGGCCCCAGAGTTCTCTCTTACATCAGAGTCTGTAGAGTCCCCCCCCCCCCCTTTACAGTGTAATGGAACTCTGATGTAAAAGGGGAACTCTGTGGACTCCAGACATCTCAAGTCTCCCGCGACTCGTGGGAGTCTCCCGCATTTGACAGCGGGCTCACGGACACCCGCGAGTGCGGCACAATCTCCCGGCTGAGCCTGCCTGCAATGTCACTTACAGTGGCTGCGAACGAAGCTCCCGAACTCAGCTCTCATTGGTCCATGGGCGGTGCCTGCGTCAGCGAGAGGAGGAAAGAGGGAGGCGGGCCTGTGCGGTGAAATCATTCCCGTGCGTGCACCGCGATTGGTTGCTAGGCTTGGCTAATTTGCCTAGCAACTGAGTGTATTGAGGCTGGTGTACAGAAGAGTATGACGGTGATTGGATGGCCAGAGAAGATGGGGCGTGGCTCAGGCTTCTTTTGTCCTCTCTGACTTTACCACATTCAGTGATGGCCCGGAGCGGAGGACGGCTGGATATGTGTAGTGTTGGGTGTATACTATTGTCACAGGAGGGGAATAATAGTGCGGTGTGCCATGTGTGCAGTTTATGTCCTGTAATATAATAATGACAGTCAGTACAAGGAAACCTTGCAAATGCCCAGCACCCTGTGTAGTCACAGCTTTGAACTTCTTGGCAACAGCACACTTTACTATGGAAAACGTAGGCCTCATTCACACTGGTAGCATGGAACCTTTATGTATGTGTGGTAAGACCTCATTCACACTGGCAGCATGGAACCTTTATGTATCATGTAACTATCCGCCCCTCACCTACATGAACGTGCCTCGCCAACGTGAGACAACAGCTGATCGTAAACTCAGCTGTTCTGCGGCTCCATACTGCACATGCGTAGAAACATCACGTGACCCCGCCTCAATACGCTCAGTTGCTAGGCAAATTAGCCAAACCTAGCAACCAATTGCGGCACATGCACGGGAATGATTTCACGGCACGGTCCCGCCTCCCTCTTTTGCTGATGCAGGCACCACCCATGGACCAATGAGAGCCGAGCTCAGGAGCTTCGTTCGCAGCTGCTGTTCAAACGCCTCCTGTTGCAGTGGGTCACAGTGCAGGCAGGCTCAGCCGGGACATTGTGCCGCACTTACGGGTGTCCATGAGCCCGCTGTCAAATGCGGAAGACTCCTGCGAGTCGCAGGAGACTTGAGATGTCTGCACTGGTATAGCTGCATTTAATTGCCACTGATCAGGCTGTATTAAATTGGGGTGGGGGGGTCGGCGCCGGCGCAAAGCATCAACTCCCTGAAATGAGTTTGCCACCTCCCTGAAATTAGCTTTTGCAGGTTGGGATGTCTGGGACTCTGATGTAAAGGGGGACTCTTGTGCTTAACTTCATTTGATTAGAAATGTTGTTAGTTAACTGCAAAATATATGTATAGCTTATATAAAAAATTAAAATTCTGTGCGCCGCTAAAGTGTTCGGGTTTGACTTGAAAAAAATAGGATTTTTTGTACTCACCGTAAAATCCTTTTCTCTGTCGTCCATGGACGGACACAACTCCTTATTCTTGACCATTGGTTATGTTCCTGTTCTATAGGAGAGGACTAGGCAGAACATGTTAGATATTTAAACACGTTACTTTAACAGAGTTGAACAGCCCCAACCAGGGAGCGGTCCCTCCAGACATAACCCTCCACCCTGCAGTCAGCAGCTCAGTTCGTAAAAAGCAGTACAAACCAAAAAAGGAGGGGTGGGTGCTGTGTCCGTCCATGGACGACAGAGAAAATAGGATTTTTATAACAGCTTACCTGTAAAATCCTTTTCTTAGGAGTACATCACGGGACACAGAGCGACATAGTCATTACTAATGGGTTATATAGTGTGACAGCAGGAAGGTAAAGTCACCTGGTTGCATCCAGGGGGGTAGATATATTTCGCCCAGATTCAGGCTTTACGCCAACTTATACAACTAGGTGGAGAGTTGTATAAGCCCAGCTGAGGCTAGTGGGCTCATGGATGACTCATACCTCTAGAGAGAGGGCTGGGCGTCGTGCAGGCAGGGAGTTGATGAGACCAGCTGAAGCTTGTCAGCTCATTTAAGGCCTTTATAAAAACTCCCAGATTCATTAGGTGTTTGCTCATGCCTGGACCCAGACCTGTGTGGACTGTCTAGGGAGAGTGAACCCCTGTGCGGTGAGACAAAGCCTGTGTGGCTATTTGCTTGGACATTTAAAACCAGGGACTTAGGGACTAGGACAGCACTAGGCTGATCCCAGTTGTTAGTTAGGAAACCTGTATGTTTAGTCAGAGGTCAAGTTGACCAGGATTTATTTTGTTTATGTTTCTTTTGCTTTGCTGTGTTTTGTCACTGTAAATAGAAAATAAACCGCACCTTTTTGATTTTGAAAACCACAACCTCCGTTTGCTGGGCCTGTTTTTGTGTGGGGAGCCCATCTCGGGGGTCACACACACCCGCTGCCGAGCTAACCCCCTCACAGTTGGTGGAGAACCAGTGGCAGTTTTTTTTTAAGCCAGCATGGAGGAGATACTGAAGCAGCTGGCTCTAGCAAATGCCAATCAACAGCAGACAAATGCAGGTTTGCAAAAGAGCCTTGCAGCTCATCAACAGAGCCTTGCAGCTCAACAACAGAACTTCGCAGCCCAGCAGCAAGCTCATCAACAGAGCCTTGCAGCCCAGCAGCAGACAAACGCAACTTTGCAACAGAGTCTGGAGGCTCAGCAACAAGCCCAGCAGCAATCTGAGGCCCGCTTCATAGACCTGTTGCAGAAGCAAGAGCAGAGACTACAACAACAGATGGAAGCAGTAATGCAGCAACGTCCGCAGACCAGTGAGGAAAGCCGTCCCACTAATACCGCGTCCTTTGGGGTGAGTCGTTTATTGACAAAAATGACTGGAGAGGATGATCCAGAGGTATTTTTGACCACATTTGAAAGGACCGCTGAAAGAGAAAAGTGGCCTGAGGAGCAGTGGGCTGGACTGGTGGCTCCTCTGTTAACTGGTGAATCGCAGAAATCTTACTATGACCTAGAGCCTAACCAAGCAAAAGACTATGTGATGCTAAAAGCTGAAATATTGGCAAGGCTGGGTGTCACCCAGGCTGTCCGGGCTCAGCGTGTGCATAACTGGACTTTCCAGCTTGGAAAACCCCCCAGGTCTCAAATGTATGATCTCATTCACCTGAGCAGAAAGTGGCTACAGCCAGAGACTTTGTCCGCACCAAAGATTGTGGAACGTGTTGTAATGGATCGGTTTTTGAGAGCTCTTCCTACTGCCATCCAAAAGTGGGTAAGCCATGGAGACCCAGAGACGGCCGATGGTCTTGTGGATCGTGTGGAGAAATACTTGGCTACAGAGAACCTGACGGCCTCTTCCAGAGACACTCGGACTTTCCACCCTAAGACCAGACCATCCCCAGGGGCGGATAAGAGGATTCCAAGGGGTGAGGGTGGAGAGAGTGAGAGGGTGGGAGCTCTACCCCAAGTTTGGCGAGAACAGCCTGGGAAATCAGCGGCTCAAGAGGCGGCAAGAAGGATCGTTTGCTACCGCTGCCGGCAAGCGGGACATATTGCAGCCAATTGCCCGGTTGTGGAGGAACCCATGCAGTGTGACTTTCTGACGGGCAGACGTCAGTCGCTGTGTGCGACAGTCGCATGCACTGCCATTCGAGGAACTGAGAAACATTTATGCAAAATGTGTGTTAATGGTAGAAATGTTGTGGTATTGCTGGATTCAGGTAGCCTTGTGACCCTGATAAAGGCTGAGTTAGTTAAAACAGAGGTCTCTGGGAATAGCAAGGTAGCTGTTATTTGTGTGCATGGGGACACCCGAGAGTATCCAGTGACTACAGTGTGTTTCGAGACCCCCAAAGGTACCCTCTCTCATCCAGTGGGCTTAGTATCTCAGTTACCGCATGACGCCATTGTGGGAAGGGATTTTCCGAAGTTCTGGGAACTGTGGGATGATCCTGAGCCCCCCACTGGTGCCCCTATGTACCAGGAATGTGATAGCCAGAACTCCCCTGAGAGTGGTGAGGACTCTCCGGAATTTCCCTTATCAGTATTGGCAGGGGAGACTCAAACTGGAGAGGAGCCCGCCTCCTCAGACGAAAACCTACCGTCTGTGGAGTTTTCTGATCTTGAGGTTCACAGGGAAAACTTTGCCACAGAACAGTTGAAAGACCCCGCCCTAATAAAGGCACGCGAAAACGTAGTGAAAATAGATGGCGAGTTAGTGAACCCAGATAATACCTGCACTTACCCATACTTCAGCGTAGAGAAGGACCTACTGTATCGGGTGGCAAAAAGGGCAGAAGAAACCGTTGAGCAGCTTGTGGTGCCCAAACCTTACAGGAAGTTGGTGTTGGAGTTGGCCCATGGGCACATTCTTGGAGGTCATCTGGGGACAGAGAAAACCCGAGAGAGGGTATTACAGAGATTCTATTGGCCGGGGGTGATGAAGGACATAGAAAATTATTGTTCCTCCTGCCCTGTGTGTCAGAGGTCGGCCCCAATGCCACATTTCCGTAGCCCGCTGGTCCCTCTACCCATCATTGAGGTCCCGTTTGAGAGGATCGCCATGGATTTGGTAGGTCCTATAATCAAGTCCGCTAGGGGGCACCAGTACATATTAGTTATAATGGACTATGCCACCCGTTATCCAGAAGCGATCCCTCTCCGAAATACCTCGGCCAAAACCATAGCCAAAGAGCTATCTCTTGTGTTTAGCCGGGTGGGTATTTGTAAAGAACTGCTTACGGACCAAGGTACACCCTTTATGTCCCGGGTTATGAAGGAGCTGTGTAAATTGTTCAAAGTGACGCAATTACGTACATCTGTGTATCACCCCCAAACCGATGGGCTGGTTGAAAGATTCAACAAAACCCTAAAACAAATGTTGAAGAAAGTGGTGGATAGAGATGGAAAGGATTGGGACTGTCTACTTCCTTATCTGATGTTTGCTATTAGGGAGGTGCCCCAATCCTCTACGGGATTCTCCCCCTTTGAGTTACTGTATGGGAGACACCCAAGAGGGCTGTTGGATATTGCCAAGGAAACTTGGGAAAGTGAGAGTTCTCCCCACAGGAGTGTGATTGAGCATGTCGCCCTGATGCAAGACCGAATTGCACAGGTAATGCCCATTGTGAAGGAACATTTGGCCCAAGCGCAGTTAGCACAGCAGAGAGTGTACAACCGTGGAGCCAAGACCCGTACCTTTTCCCCGGGGGATAGGATACTGGTACTTGTCCCTACGGTTGAAAGTAAATTCCTTGCCAAATGGCAAGGCCCCTACGAGATAATGGAAAAAGTGAGCGAAGTGAATTACAAGGTCAGACAACCAGGAAGGCGAAAGCCCGAACAGATCTATCACGTTAATCTGTTGAAAGCCTGGAGGGATAGAGAGTCCCTAGTCGCAGACACTTGGTCACCAGCTCAAACTGGTTGCGTGATTCCTGAGGTTGGAATAGCAGCCACCTTGTCACAACCCCAACAACAGGAGGTTAAGGAGTTTGTGCTTCGCAACAAGGAGGTATTCTCTGAGCTGCCGGGACAAACATCTGGGGTAGAGCATGACATCATTACCCCGCCCGGTGAAAGGGTGAAGTTAAAACCCTATCGGATCCCAGAGGCCCGACGGGAGGCAATACGGGAGGAAGTACAGAAAATGCTGAACTTAGGGGTGATAGAGGAGTCCCAAAGTGATTGGTCTAGTCCCATTGTGTTGGTGCCTAAACCGGATGGGAGCTGGCGATTTTGTAACGATTTTCGTCAGTTGAACAAAGTTACAAAATTTGACACCTACCCCATGCCACGTATAGATGAGTTGATCGACCGGCTGGGAACAGCCCGATACATGACGACTCTTGACCTCACAAAAGGGTATTGGCAAATCCCCCTGGCCAAGTCGGCCAAAGAGAAAACCGCATTTGTAACCCCAGACGGGGCGTTCCAATATAAAAGAATGCCGTTCGGGTTACAGAATGCGCCGGCCACATTCCAGCGGAAAATGGACCAGATGCTGAGGCCCCATCGGAAGTATGCTGCGGCTTACCTGGATGACGTAATTGTCCATAGCACAGATTGGGCCTCACATCTGCCAAAAGTGCAAGCAGTCCTGGACTCTGTTCGGGAAGCGGGGTTTACGGCTAACCCCAAGAAGTGTACCATTGGGCAGGAGGAGGCCAAATATCTTGGGTACACCATTGGGAGGGGAGTAATAAAACCCCAACTCAACAAAGTCGAGGCCATCTAGAGTTGGCCACGTCCCAACAGCAAGAAGCAGGTACGAGCCTTTCTGGGAATCGCTGGGTATTATCGGCGATTCATTCCCCACTTTGCTTCTAAGGCTGTGCCCCTAACCAACCTGACGAAGGGGAAAGGGTCGGTCAGGATTAAATGGACCCCCGAGGCTGAGGTAGCATTCCAATTCTTGAAACAAGCCTTATGTAGCCAGCCAGTGTTGTACTCACCCGACTTCTCTAAAGACTTTGTCGTACAAAGTGATGCGTCAGATGTGGGGTTAGGAGCAGTATTGTCCCAGGTCTGGAACGGGGAAGAGCACCCAGTCATTTACCTCAGCAGGAAGTTGAAGTCCCATGAGGTAAATTACACCACCGTTGAAAAGGAGTGTTTAGCGGTGAAGTGGGCTCTAGATTCCCTTCGGTACTACCTGCTAGGTAGGCACTTTGACATGGTTACGGATCACGCTCCGTTAAAGTGGATGGCTCAAAACAAGGAAACAAATAGAAGAGTGTATAGGTGGTTCCTGGCCCTCCAGGAATTCAACTTCACAGTAAAGCATCGCCCTGGCGTTCAAATGGGGAATGTGGATGCTTTGTCTCGAGTACATGAATGCCTGATTGCTGGTGTTCCAACCCCGAGGTTAAAACAAGAGGGGGGGTATGTGACAGCAGGAAGGTAAAGTCACCTGGTTGCATCCAGGGGGGTAGATATATTTCGCCCAGATTCAGGCTTTACGCCGACTTATACAACTAGGTGGAGAGTTGTATAAGCCCAGCTGAGGCTAGTGGGCTCATGGATGACTCATACCTCTAGAGAGAGGGCTGGGCGTCGTGCAGGCAGGGAGTTGATGAGACCAGCTGAAGCTTGTCAGCTCATTTAAGGCCTTTATAAAACTCCCAGATTCATTAGGTGTTTGCTCATGCCTGGACCCAGACCTGTGTGGACTGTCTAGGGAGAGTGAACCCCTGTGCGGTGAGACAAAGCCTGTGTGGCTATTTGCTTGGACATTTAAAACCAGGGACTTAGGGACTAGGACAGCACTAGGCTGATCCCAGTTGTTAGTTAGGAAACCTGTATGTTTAGTCAGAGGTCAAGTTGACCAGGATTTATTTTGTTTATGTTTCTTTTGCTTTGCTGTGTTTTGTCACTGTAAATAGAAAATAAACCGCACCTTTTTGATTTTGAAAACCACAACCTCCGTTTGCTGGGCCTGTTTTTGTGTGGGGAGCCCATCTCGGGGGTCACACACACCCGCTGCCGAGCTAACCCCCTCACAATAGATACCGTCAGGTGCTGGCACTGGCAACTTCCAAAACCGGAAGTACCCTCCCCTATATAAGCCCCTCCCATCCGGGAGCACCTCAGTTTTGTAGCAAAGCAATAAGTGTCCCCAAAGAGGGGCGGGAGCCCTGTGTCCCGTGATGTACTCCTGAGAAAAGGATTTTACAGGTAAGCTGTTATAAGCTTCTATGAGGAGGTGAGCTGCCATTTAGATAAAGGAAGGCCCGTAGATGTGGTGTATCTGGATTTTGCAAAAGCATTCAATACAGTTCCCCATAAACGTTTACTGTATAAAGTAAGGTCAGTTGGCATGGACCATAGGGCGAGTACATGGATTAAAAACTGGCTACAGGGGCGAGTTCGGAGGGTAGAGAAAAATAGGATTTTGATAACAGCTTACCTGTAAAATCCTTTTCTTGGAGTACATCACGGGACACAGAGCGGCATAGTCATTACTATGTGGGTTATATAGTTTACCTTCAGGTGCTGGCACTGGCAACTTCCAAACCGGAAGTACCCTCCCCTATATAAGCCCCTCCCATCCGGGAGCACCTCAGTTTTGTAGCAAAGCAATAAGTGTCCCCAAAAGAGGGGTGGGAGCTCTGTGTCCCGTGATGTACTCCAAGAAAAGGATTTTACAGGTAAGCTGTTATAAAAATCCTATTTTCTTTCTCGTACATCACGGGACACAGAGCGGCATAGTCATTACTATGTGGGATGTCCTAAAGCAATGCCCAATGGGGGGGGGGATACACCATACATAAGCTGAGCGCTATCAGACATGAGGATCTTTTGCGGCCTGCAACACACTGCGCCCAAAGGCGACATCCTCCTGACTTCTAACGTCCACCTGGTAGAACCTAGTAAACGTGTGTACTGAAGACCATGTTGCGGCCTTACAGATTTGAGCCAGGGAGGCCTGGTGATGCACTGCCCATGAAGTTCCAACTGCTCTCGTGGAGTGCGCTCTAACTTTGAACGGAGGCGGTCTCCTTCTCAAGCCATAGGCTTGTATTATGACCTGTCGAATCCACTCGCTAAAGTAGATTTTGACGCTGCCTGACCCTTTCTGGGGCCTTCCGGCAGAATAAACAAAGTATCCGTTCTGCGAATCTGAGCAGTGGCTTTTAGATAAGCTTTAACTGCTCTTACTACATCCAAAGAATGCAATAACTTTTCCTCTACCGAAGTAGGTTTGGGGAAAAAAGAAGGAAGAACCACATCTTGGTTCAAATGAAACCTCGATACCACCTTAGGAAGAAAGGCTGGATGAGGGCGTAACACTACTCTATCCTTATGGATAACCAGATATGGCTCCTTACAGGAAATAGCTGCTAATTCCGACACTCTTTTAGCCGAACAAACGGCTACTAGAAAAATCAATTTCCTGGTGAGAAGAACCAAAGAAATATGCTGTAATGGTTCAAATGGTTGTTTCTGTAGAACCGACAGAACCAAGTTTAGATCCCATGGACATATGGGAATATTAACCGGAGGACTAATACGCATCACTCCTTGTATAAAGGCTTTGACTAGTGAATGCGAAGCCAAGGGCCTTTGAAAAAATATTGACAAGGCCGAAATCTGACCCTTGATAGTACTCAAGGCAAGCTTCCTATCTACAGCCCATTGTAGGAAGTCCAGAATCCTACCTATTACGTATTTACGTGGATGCCATTTCTTGGCCTCACACCAGGCGATGTACGCCTTCCAGATTCTATAGTAGATCTGCCTGGATACCGGCTTCCTGGCATTGATCATGGTAGATACCACAGAATTAGAGAGCCCTCTCTTTTTTAGAATGTGAGCTTCAATAGCCAGGCCGTCAAACCTAGGGCTGGTAAGGAAGGGTGGTATATCGGTCCTTGCGAAAGCAGGTCCGGACGATGTGGGAGAGTCCAAGGACTCCCCACTGACATTTTACAATCTCCACGTACCACGCTCTTCGGGGCCACGCTGGAGCCACCAGAATCACTGGTTTCTTTTCTACCCTGATTCTGCGGAGTAATCGAGGTAACCATTGTGGCGGTGTGAATGCATATATCAGCTTGAACTGATCCCAAGGGAACACTAGGGCATCCGAGCCGCAAGCTAGGGGATCCCTTGTCCGAGAGACAAACCTGTCCACCTTTGCGTTGAATCTGGATGCTAGAAGATCTACATCCGATGTTCCCCACCGCTGACATATTGTCCAGAAAACCTCGGGGTGAAGGGACCCTTCCTCTGGGCATAATTGCTGGCGACTTAGAAAGTCCGCCTTCCAATTCTCCACTCCTGGAATGAATACCGCAGATATGGCTGGAAAATATCTTTCTGCCCATTTCAGGATGTAATTTACTTCCCTCTGGGCTGCACGACTCCTGGTGCCCCCCTGATGATTGATATATGCCACTGCTGTGGCATTGTCTGATTGAATTCTGACAGGGGACCCTTGGAGTTTGGATGTCCATGCTACTAGGGCATACCGGGCTGCTCGTATCTCTAAGAGATTGATGGGCAGGGCCTTTTCTGCATCCGACCATCTGCCCTGGAAAGACTATTGCTCCAGTACTGCTCCCCAGCCTATAAGGCTGGCATCTGTAGTGACCACCTTCCAAGAAATCGGACTGAAGGATTTCCTTTTTTCCAGATTCTGGGGAACCAACCACCAACGGAGGCTCTTGCGAACGGAAGGGGACAAGGACATTGTAAGTCTAGGGCCTGAACTTTTTTGTTCCAGGCCGACAGTATGGCCCCTTGCAAATTCCTTGAATGGAATTGACCGTAGGGTACTGCTTCGAATGATGCCACCATTTTTCCCAGCAGCCTCATGCACAGGCATATGGACGGCTGTCTTTTTTGTACCCACTAAGTGGATCAAATCTTTCAAAGACAACACCTTTCCTCGAGGCAAGAATATTTTTCTCTGGCCTGAATCCAACCTTAGCTCCAAGTATTCCAGACTTTTGACTGGTTTTTAGGGCTGACTTGTCTCGGTTGATAATCCAACCGTGAGATTCCAGATACTTGATTGTCTTGTGAACGACCACGTCTAGTTTTTTCACTGAGTGGTCTATCAGCAACAAGTCATCTAGATATGCCATTATCATTACACCTTGTGTTCTTAGATTGGCCAATAAAGGGCCAGAATTTTTGTAAACACTCGTGGTGCTGTGGCCAAACCGAAGGGTAAGGCTCTGAACTGAAAATGGCGCCCTTCTACTGCAAAGCGTAGAAATTTTTGGTGGACTGGAAAGATGGGAATGTGCAAATAAGCATCTTTGATGTCGATCGCGGCTAACCAATCCTCCCCCTTGTAAGGCAGTGGCCACCGATCGGATCGACTCCATCGGAAAGTCCTGATATACAGGAATTTGTATAGCCCTTTTTAGAATTAATATGGGCCTCCCGTCCGCGTTTGCTTCGGGACTGTAAAGAGGTTTGAGTAAAACCCGAACCCTCATTCTTCCAGGGGAACCTCCATAATTACTCCTTGGAGCAATAGTTGTTCTAGTGCCAACAGGAGGGACTCTCTCTTCCGGGGATCCCTTGGCACGTTTGACCTCAAAAATGGGAAGGAGGAGAGTCTTTTAACTCCAAACTGTATCCCAAACATACTGCGGAGAGCACCTATCTGTCTTGATCGTGTCCCGCCAGGTCTCTTGCGAACAACTGGAGTCCTCCCCCCACCCGACTGAGTGGGGGCAACCCTTCAATGAATTTAACTTTGGGGGAGGTTTTGTACCTCCCCTGACCCAGGGTTTCTCATTACCCTGCTATTGTCCCTGTTTTTTTACCCCCGGAAATTGACCGAGGAGGCCGTCGGAACTGTTACACAGCCGATGCCCCAGGGACTGGAGAAGCAGGCCTCTTAAAGAGGGACCTCCTAACTCTGTTTTTAACCGGCAAGAGCGTATTTTTACCGCTGGAAATTTTCTGGATATATTTGTCCAGGTTTTCCCTGAATAAGCGTTCACCATGAAATGGGACGCTAACCAGCCATTCTTTACAGGGAGCTTCAGCAGACCAGTTTCTGAGCCATAGAAGCCTACGCATATGTACTATAGACAGCGTAAGGCGGGAGGCCTGATGGACTGAATCCTTTATGGCGTCAACCGCAAAGCCTAAGGCTCTAGGTAGATCAGCTAGGGCAAAGCCTGCTGATCTGTCAAGTCCCTCAAGACCTGTTTCAACTGATCCTTCACTGCTTAGCAGACCCCAATAGCTGCTACTGCTGGTTGTGTCACCAAGCTTGCTGTAGAAAGAAGCAGACTTTCATAAGGACTCCAATCTTTTATCTATTGGGTTCTTGAACATTTGGACATTATCCACTGGACATGTCAGTGATTTATACATACAAGAGATGGCTGCGTCCACTGTAGGGACCTTCCATTTTTTTTTTTTTTTTTATGAACTTATCCTCCATGGGATAGACCACCGGAAATCTCTTGGGGGAATAAATATTTTCTCAGGACGTTCCCAATCCTGGTAAATAAGCCCTTTCAGTAAAGGGTGAAGTGGAAAAGAACAGACAGTCTGGGGGCTTCTAGCGACCCCAACGAGGATACAGTAGTGGTTGATGGTTCCGCAAGGTGCATTTTTAAATGCTGATCGGACCATGTTAGTCAGAGACTGAACCCATAATCTTTCAGCTTGAGATGCTGAGAAAAAGGTTCCCCCACTGTTGACTCCTCTATAACAGAATCAACCTTATCCTGATCCCCTTAAGGCAGGTCGATCCCTGTATGGGACTGTTGCTCTGCTAACAGGCACTTTGAAGGAGGAGATGGAGATCGGGCGTGCTTTCCCTGACAGGGAGGCAGCGATCAATGTTGACAATCTCTCTCTAATCCTCCCAAAGCTGAGGAAAAAACCTCCTCTGTTACATACACAGGAGCAGGTGAACTGAGGACAGCCACAGTACCAAGTACCCCTGCGGGGTCTCTACGGTCACTTACCTCTGAACTTCAGGGGAGACTGGTGCAGCAGAAGTATGCCCAAGATCCTCAGAGCCCGATGAGACCCCCTTCGCTTCCTGGAAGATTCAGTTCCGGAGCTTCTGGACGGCATATTCCTAAGCCTAAAGCTGAGGTATTCCAGCCGTAATACACCACTTTTACTGAGAATAGTCTAGCACAATTGCTGCTATATCACAGTTGGTGTCTACTAAAGTGCCTTTCTAGGGGATGCCTGCATCAACCGCCTCTATGTGCCTTTATATTGTTGCTAGCTCTGTCTATGCACTTCAACAGCCAGCTATAATGCTTTAAAACACGCTGGACGCCCGCACATGCGCAGTAGCGCCGCGGCGCACACCTGAGCGTCATCCACCCGCTCCGCCCCTTTTTCCAGATCGCCTCTATGAATAGAGGCGCGTGCACGCGCACGCGCGCGGGCACGTGCGCCTTCGGCGCCTTTTTTGAAAACAACAAGGAGCTAGATGGGAGCCAGGGTCCCTTTGCCGCAGGGCCCGGGGATGGATGAGCGCAGCAACAGGGCAGAGGAGACAGCTTCCCAGGAGAGAACATACCAACTGCCTGAATTTGATTCTGGAAGAAAAAAATCCACATTACAAGAAAAAGAACCATAGCGGCCTCTAGTGTCTAACACAGGTACCGCGGTCTTACATTTTTTTTTTTTTTTTTTTCTTGCCTACTATTAAAATTTTTACATTTTCTCAGTAGTAACAGGCATACACAGAATATTAGCGGGAATACCGTTAGGTAACAGACAGAAAGACAAATTAGGCTTGGGGGTCCCCCAATAGAACCAAGTTCCTGGGGGCCCCCACTTACCTGTTCCCCGCCGCAGGACTTTGTTTGGTCCACAAAAGCCCAAACTTCACCTATCACGGCAGGCATTGTAATCAAACCTTCAGGGACCGGGTTCCCAAGGATTCCACTCCCCTGGACCTGTATAGCACCCTGCACAGAAAACATCTTGGTCGTGGGTATGACCAGAGCTCTGGATCCCAGGGTCCAGCTCTCCTAAGAGAAGCATTACAGGCAAAACCTTGCTCTTCTCTGCAAGGCCCGGGTACCGACCGTTTAGCTATGAAGCTTTTTTGGTCGGATCCGGAATAGCTTACTGAGGCCCAAAAGAACCTGTACGCAAGCTCAGTGAAAAACACATGTTTCTTCTTGGCCAACACCTTAGACACTGGCAAAAAACTGAGGTGCTCCCGGATGGGAGGGGCTTATATAGGGGAGGGTACTTCCGGTTTTGGAAGTTGCCAGTGCCAGCACCTGACGGTATCTATATAACCCATTAGTAATGACTATGTCGCTCTGTGTCCCGTGATGTACGAGAAAGAAAAGGATTTTACGGTGAGTACAAAAAATCCTATTTTCTCTTTTCGAGACGAACACAGCTCCTTATTCTTGACCATTGGGACGTCCCAAAGCAGTGTCAAAAAAACGAGGGGTGGGCACAGCAATAAAAAAAAACAATTTCACCCCAAACAAGCAGAGCTCCTCAACAGAGGAGATGAAACCTCAAACAGCCGCCTGCAAAACTTTGCGGCCGAAGCTAGCATCCGAAGATGCATTCACATCAACCTTGTAAAATTTTGAGAAAGTGTGAACGAACGTCCAGGTCGCCGCCTTACACACTTGGGATACAGACGCTTGATGTCGGAAGGCCCAAGAGGCACCAATAGCCCTGGTCGAATGCGCCGTGACAGGAAAGAGAGGCGCCTGCCCCTTAAGGGCATAAGCCTGGCTGACGATCTGCCTGATCCACCGAGATGTGGTCGCACCGGAGGAGCCACATGACGGACCCCTTGCATAAACGTTCTTACCAGTGAATGAGCCGCCAGGGGTCGCTGAAAGAAAACAGCTAAGGCTGAAATCTGCCCCTTAATGGTGCTTAAGGCAAGTTTCTGATCTACTCCGCGCTGTAAAAACAGCAGGATCCTGGAAACTGAGTAAGCCCGTGGACGCCAGTCCATCTCCTCACACATAGAGATGTAGGCTCTCCACGTGCGATGGTAGATCTTCCTAGAAGAAGATTTCCGTGCCCTCAACATGGTGGAAATGACAGAATCCGACAGGCCTCAGTCCCTTAGTACCTGGCTTTCAATAGCCATGCCATTAAAGCCAGTGACTGTAAAGCAGGATGAAGAATGGGACCTTCCGATAGAAGGTCCTCCCTCATTGGCAGCCGCCAGGGCACATCCGCCACCAGCCACACGAGGTCGGCGTACCAGGGACGCCTGGGCCAATCTGGGGCGATTAGAATCACCGGAATTCCCTCGGACTCTACTCTGCGGAGTAAACCAGGAAGCAACTTCAGTGGGGGAAAGGCAGATATCAGCCGATACTGACCCCACGGAGCCGCCAACGCATCCGACGCGTCTGCCCAGGGATCTCTAGACCTGGCCACGAACCTTGACACTTTGCGATTGAGTCGAGAGGCCAGGAGATCCACGTCTGGCGTGCCCCATCTCTGGCAAAGGAGTTGAAAAACCTCTGGATGTAATGACCATTCCTCGTGGTCCAGCATCTGGCGACTCAGATAGTCCGCCTGCCAGTTTTCCATGCCCGTAATGTAAACTGCCGATAGGGCCGTCACGTTCCTTTTCGCCCACCGTAGGATGTGAGCGACCTCCGACGCTGCAGCCGAGCTTCTTGTTCCTCCTTGATGGTTGACGTATGCCACAGCCATGGCATTGTCTGACTGGATCCTGACTGGATGCCCTCTTAGTCTCTGAGACCACTTGGAGAGAGACAGCCTGATCGCCCGGAGTTCCAGAACATTGATCGGCAATTGGGATTCAGTCAGAGTCCAGCGGTCCTGGGCCGGCTGAACCCCCCAGACCCCCCCCAACTGGTCAGGCTGGCGTCCGTCTTGATCACAGTCCAATGAAAGGGGAGGAACGACTTCCCGGACCAAAGAGCTAGGGATCTCAGCCACCAACTCAGAGAGGACCTGACAAGATGACTTATCTGAATCTGACGATCCAGAGACAACAGAGATGTGTTCCATTTGGAGATAATCTCCTTCGGCAAGACCCAAGTGTGGAATTGGGCATATGGTACTGCTTCGAAAGAGGCTACCATGAGTCCCAGGACTCGCATACAAAAACGGAGAGACGACTATTTGCGGGATGTCAACAACCTCACCGCAGTTTGGAGTGTCTGCAACTTCTCCAAGGGAAGAAAGACTCTGGCCGCCGAGGAGTCCAGAATCAACCCCAGGTACTCTAGGCGCTGGGTCGGTACCAACACCGACTTCTGGAGGTTAGGTATCCAACCAAACTCCCGGAGGGTCTGACTGGCTATAGACACGTCCTCCTCTAATTCTGAGCTTGAAGCAGCTCTCAGAAGAAGGTCTTCCAAGTAGCCTACGATAGCAATGCTGCGCTGTCTCAGCAAAGCTAGAATCGGGGCGAGTACCTTGGTGAAAACTCTTGGTGCCGATGCTAGACCAAAGGGAAGAGCCACAAATTGATAGTGGTCTTCGCCGATCGCAAAGGGCAGGAACTTCTGATGCCTGACGCAGTATGCGTCCTTGATATCCAAGGACGCCAGGAAGTCCCCCGGATGAAGCGCAGCAACCACCGAACAAATCGACTACATCTGAAATTTTTTAATCTTTATAAAGGCATTGAGGGCCTTGAGGTCCAAGATTGGACAGACTCCGTCCTTCTTTGGGACCACAAACAGATTTGAGTAGAAACCCTGAAACCTGTCCTGTGGTGGCACGGGTATGATCACCCTGCACCTCAACAAGTCTTGCACTGCCCCCTGGAGGGCAGCCCGACAAGCCGGAAGGAGAGGCAGATTTGAGGGAAAAAATCTGTTTGGTGGACAAGAAAGGAGGAACTCTATCTTGTACCCCAAGGTGACCACCTCACAGACCCACTGGTCCAAGAGCAGGGAGGTCCACCGAGCTGCAAACCCGCGAAGCCGTCCCCCCACCCTGGAGTTGGGCGGGAGCAAAACTTCATGCGGTAGCAGGCTTGTTTGCTGGCTTGTTGGGCTTGCGCACCCAGGGACGCTTCTGTCCCCCAGCTGGACCTTTGTCCTCTTGGGAGGGTCTGCCGGCAGGTCCTGACTGACGAAAATACCGCTTCTGTGTGGGAAAGGAGGGCCCCGGCTTACTGTGCGGCTCCTTCCCTTTAGTGGACTGAGGGAGAAGTGTGCTCTTACCTCCAGTGACATGTCGTCCAGTGAGGCACCAAAAAGCCTCCCACCTTTGAAAGGCAAATCTGCCAGAGTTTTCTTAGAAGCTTGGTCAGCGGACCAGCATTTTAGCCATATTAGGCGGTGCAATACCACCGCAGATGCGGTTGCCCTGGAGATCAAAGGGGCTGCATCCAGGGTTGCATCACAGACGTACACAAGTCCCTGTACCAACTGTTCGGCCAGTGACACGCATTCTGAAGGGAGCTGATGCTCCTCCACAGTCTGGTGCAATATTTTTGCCCATTCAGTGAGCATCTGGGACACCAAGGTAGCAGCCAATATAGGCCGCAATGCTGACCCCAGCATGGTGAACATGGAGCGGCTCACCGATTCGGCCCTCCTATCAGTAGGGTCCTTAAAGGCAGGGGTCCCCTCTACCGGGATAGTGGTTACTTTATTTAACCGAGAGACTGGGGGATCAACGACCAGAGGAGAAGCCCATTTTTTCAAAAGGCTCTCTTCAAATGGGTAACGGACCGCCATTCGCTGAGGGACCGCAAAGGACCTCTGCGGCCGTTCCCATTCCTTATCTATGAACTTGTCAAAGAAATCAACATAAGGAAAAACCTTAACAGAGCGGGTCGGTTTGTGCGACCCAAAAGGGACAGACCCTGCTGTGGAAGTCCCAGCTGTATCTTCCAACTTGAGAGTGTCCCTCACAGCATTAATAAGCGCACTCATAAGTGCCCTCCCTGTCTTGAGCTGACCCGGACAAGGGGTCCTCCTCACAGGGAAGGTCCTGGTCCGCCTCTTCTGACATACCAGAACCAGGGTCCTGAGCCGCAGCCAGGCCCGAGTCTGAGTCAGAACATTCCCCAGGCGATGGCGGGGGGAGGGGGCCCTTAGTACCCCCTTTACGCTCGCACGCCGCTTCCACCCTGGCAACAAATGACTCCAGGACTGCCAACAAAGCATCCATAGGAACCGCAGCTGCAGGGGCACCGGTTGCTGCCTCTGGAATGTTTGGGGAAAAAACGTCAGCTTCTGACTCCATATTTGCCCACTGACAGCCCTTAGGGACTTAGTCAAGACACCTGACACCAAAATTTGTCCACCCTCCTTGCTGCACTGACCACGGGCATTACCCAGGGGACTCACTGCCTAGCAAGAGACTGTCCAGCGCTGCTGCCCGCTCTTCATCCACACACAGAGTGTGACTGAAGAACTCTGTGAGGTGAATGGCGCCGTTCGCGCTGTTCAGGAAGCCAGTCAGCACTAGAGGCCAAAACCCACTCCAAAATGGCCGCCGGGTGCCTCAGAGAAAAGCGCGCGGACCACAAGAAAATGGCCGCCCGCAATGCAGACCTGTATTGTAGCGCGGCAATGGCAAAATGGCCGCCAATGGGATTTGCAATGCAATACACAGGCGCTTCAAAAATTGGCGCCCAGCAAGCGAGGTGGACGAGAAGGCCGCAGCGGAGGCTTCCAAGAATTTAACTACCCTCCCCACAGAGAGCGGGCCTGGACACCCCCACAGCCCCCCGCCGGGACCTGGAGCCCCCAAAAGGTATTACCCTGGTCGCAGCGAGCCCCGTAAAGGGAAAAGGAAAAAGGGTGACAGAGGGAGAGAGGGGAGGGCAGGAGAACCCCCTAATGACCACCTTAGGAATGCCCAGCTGTTCCATCCCACCGAAGCAGGAGGAACTGTACTTACCCATCCTTGCGAGGACCTGCTGGTGCGTTCCTGACAGACCTACAACCGAGCAGTACGGAGTAGCTGTCGGCCCGGTCCACTGTGACTGAGACAGCAAGCAGCCCTGTCATATGTGTACCCTGGAGCAAAGCTCACCGGCCACTCCTGGAGCCATGGGGTATGTCGTGGCCGACCCCGCACGTAGCTAAGGCCTGTTTACGCTCGATGGCCGGACTGGGGAGACTACAAGGATCTATAATATCTAGCCTGTCACCCAGCCGGCAGTTGATAGAAGATTTCATAAAAGAAAATCATGTTCGGCCTAGTCCTCTCCTATAGAACAGGAACATAATGGTCAAGAATAAGGAGCTGTGTCCGTCCATGGACGAAAAGAGAAAAGGTGGCAACCCTAGTTGCGTCGCCGCCACCTTGCTACACCCCGCACTCTTCCACAGTAAGGTAGGGTGACCAGACATCCCCGGTTTCAGGGGACAGTCCCCGGATTGAGGACACTGCCCCCGGGCCAAGTCTGTCTCTGGATTGGATTTGAACAGGATCTGGGGCAATTTCAAAGACAAGTCTGTGCAGAATAAAAGAAAAAAATTCAGAATTACACACCCCCGCTCCGCCGCTCCTACTAGCTTAGGGGGGTGTATTTTTTTCCATTATCTGTGCCCCGTTTCTGATGATCATGTGCTGGTCGGAGCGGAGGGAATATTTCTACAGTTTCCGGTGCATGCCCATTCATCTCCACTCGCATGTTCTTTTGCCTTGGCTCAGTCCCGGCCAGCTGCCTGCCTGCTTATCTCCTTGCTTTCCCTGACGAAGTGATCTTCTGCTCCCCACCCAGTAGTAGCCGGGGCCTGGAGAGTAAGACTTGACCGGCTGTGAGTGAGGCGGGCGGCGGCGGCAAAGGGCAGAGAGTCGCTGATTGCCGCCATTACTAGTAAAAAAATAAAATATGTCCCCGGATTTCATTTTAAAAATCTGGTCACCTTACAGTAAGGATACAGTGAGAAGGTGGCAAGCGGACATTTTGCTACACCCACCGGAGTTTTGCATTTCACACTTTTTTTTAACAGTAAATGGAGCTTATATGGTGAAATATAGGATTTAGACATGTGTCTGACTGTTTACATGTTGAATTCTAAAAGCAGCGGTGTTCTGTGAGATCAGCAGACTTGCTGCTGCTTTTAAAATTCAACATCTACAGTCCATCGGATTTGTAAAGTCTGCATTTCACCGCATAAGCTCCGTTTACCAATAAAAATAAGTGTGAAATGTCAAACTCCGGTGGGTGTAACAAGATGTCCGCTTGCCCCCTTGTGGACAAGTGCGGTGTGTGGCAAGATGGCGGCGACGAAACGTCACTTCTGTTACAAATTCTGACAGGTCGCCAAATCTGACGTTTGGAGTTTCTGACAGGTTGGAGATTTTGGCAGAACACCATCGTTAGGAAAGTGCCTTGCGTGCCTCTCTCTAGTATTTGCGTTCGGTTGCTAGGTGACCGGCACGCTGTGCGTGTGGACATGCGTGGCGCTTAGCCCGGTGGATGCCGGGAGATGTAGTCTTGTAGGGCTGATTGTGCAGAGTGCTGTGAGGCCCGGTGCTGGGAGTATGATCTCATGGCCGCACTGCTCTCCTCTCCCCGGGGTGTCCGAGACATTTACTGACCGCCAGTGACCGACAGGTAATACTAGTGTGTGCCGGATACAGAGCCGAGCCGTAATATGCGGTGCACGGGTCACATGATTGTGTGTGAGTCCTGAGGGGCCTGACAGCTGCTTATAGGAGCCTGTGTGCGTGTCATATACCTGTACACAGTGTATATATATATATATATATATATATAGGTGGTAGTATGGGAACACATTATTCTGCATGACTTCCTCATTCACCACTCCTGTCACTGGGGTATAAAATAAACATGTGCTCTCTCTCTCTGCTTTCCTTATGGGGTGTAAAGTCAGATTTCTGTAAAAATGACCTTCTGTATGGCGCTATTTATGATGGGGTGCCTAAACTCCATACGCCTTCACGTAGAAGAAAGCCCAAGTCTTAAGATTTGCACTTGAACTGCTGCGCCTCTGAAAAGCGATCTGCTGAAATAAATGAATAAAAAAAGTCGCTGGCTTTA
Source organism: Rana muscosa (assembly GCA_029206835.1). Lineage (NCBI taxonomy): Eukaryota > Metazoa > Chordata > Amphibia > Anura > Ranidae > Rana > Rana muscosa. Next base: position 203,459,950 of record CM055116.1, on the reverse strand, counting down.
AAATGCTTTAAGACCGTTTTCTCCAAACTTTCTAAACAAAAGGCTCCCTTCCAACTTCAGGGGGCTGAGCTGTGGCCAGTGGGAGAAGTAAATGTGCCCCGTCATTGGTGTCAGCTGGAGGAATAGCGCCCCGTCATTGGTGTCAGCTGGAGGAATAGCGCCCCGTCATTGGTGTCAGCGGGGGGAATAGCGCCCCGTCATTGGTGTCAGCGGGGGGAATATCGCCCCGTCATTGGTGTCAGCGGGGGGAATATCGCCCCGTCACTGGTGTCAGCGGGGGGAATATCGCCCCGTCACTGGTGTCAGCGGGGGGAATATCGCCCCGTCACTGGTGTCAGCGGGGGGAATATCGCCCCGTCACTGGTGTCAGCGGGGGGAATATCGCCCCGTCACTGGTGTCAGCGGGGGCAATATCGGCCCGTCACTGGTGTCAGCGGGGGCAATATCGGCCCGTCACTGGTGTCAGCGGGGGCAATATCGGCCCGTCACTGGTGTCAGCGGGGGCAATATCGGCCCGTCACTGGTGTCAGCGGGGGCAATATCGGCCCGTCACTGGTGTCAGCGGGGGCAATATCGGCCCGTCACTGGTGTCAGCGGGGGCAATATCGGCCCGTCACTGGTGTCAGCGGGGGCAATATCGGCCCGTCACTGGTGTCAGCGGGGGCAATATCGGCCCGTCACTGGTGTCAGCGGGGGCAATATCGGCCCGTCACTGGTGTCAGCGGGGGGAATAGCGGCCCGTCACTGGTTTCAGCGGGGGGAATAGCGCCCCGTCACTGGTGTCAGCGGGGGGAATAGCGCCTCGTCACTGGTGTCAGCGGGGGGAATAGCGCCTCGTCACTGGTGTCAGCGGGGGGAATAGCGCCCCGTCACTGGTGTCAGCGGGGGGAATAGCGCCCCGTCACTGGTGTCAGCGGGGGGAATAGCGCCTCGTCACTGGTGTCAGCGGGGGGAATAGCGCCTCGTCACTGGTGTCAGCGGGGGGAATAGCACCTCGTCACTGGTGTCAGCGGGGGGAATAGCGCCTCGTCACTGGTGTCAGCGGGGGGAATAGCGGCCCGTCACTGGTGTCAGCGGGGGGGAAATATGCCCCACTTAATAAAGGGTCAAATAAAAGCAAGCAAGGGCCATGGTTTGGAGACCAGTGCTTTATGGGTTGGATGTTTTAGGCAGCATTCACACCTGTCGGGTTATTTTTTTTCCTTTTGGCAGCATAGAGCAGCCTATTCACGTTGAATGGCCCTACCCTAAATACGACAAATGTACCAAAGCAAAAAAATATATATTTTAGTGCGCTACAATGCTTGTGGCTAATACCCACATTTGGGGTGCCCTTAAGAACCAATTAATGACACCACCACAGCGCATTTTTTATACTAATTTCCGCCAAAGTGTGAATAGGACTGTAAAGAGGAACCTTTCTCTCTCAAGCAAAATTTACTATTTTTAATCCTTATGCTGCTAGCGTTAGTAAATAGATAGGAAAGTATATTATATGTAATTGTTTTAAACCCTTTTTTTTTTTTTTACACCCCCCCAAAAGGTGCCAAATGGGGCAGCGGAGGGGGGGAGGAGCTTCACTTTAATGCTTCTAAAGCTAAATCTGATGTGCCCCCCCCCCCCCCCGCATGTCGGTCCCCCTGTCCAACTGCTATTTTCTCTGTATTTTTGAAAAAAAATCTTAACGGATCTTACAGACAGTTCTTAGGCCCTGTTCACACCTGGGCGTTTGCAATCATTCATTCATTTTTAATGACCCCTAAACCCAGGTGCGGTTCTGCTGCAGAAGTCACTCAATAAATCGTGGCAAACCGCATTGCGCAAAAGCTTGTCGCTCCAAAAAGAGCAGAAGCTCCTTTTGGGAAACAAGCTTTGAGAAAATGCAGTTTTCTGCGATTGCAGCGTGATTTATTGCAGCAGTACCACATCCCCATTTAGGTACCATTGAAAATGAATGGCACCTGAACATTTGTGGTGTGATTTGTCAGTTTTGCAGAGTGTATTGGGATCGCTGGCAGAATTGTGCAATTCTGCCTCTGATCACAATCTCTCAGGTGCGAATGGGCCTAAATAAAGCTGAAATCCAGGTATGAATTTTGTTGCATTGGTATAGCTTGGACCAATACAAGCATGCATCTGCCATACCTGAGCAGCTGCAGTGGAAGTGGACTGTAGTAGTCACCGTTACTATGGTGATCACCACTGTAAATTAGGTCCCGTGCTGAGCGGCTGCCCTGCTGCATAGTAACCACAGGGAATGACTAACTCCACTAACACCATTCACAGAATGCCTTGCTTTTTTTCTCATTGAATACAAGGTGTTGGACTAGGTCAGTGATGGCGAACCTTGGCACCCCCGATGTATTGGAACTACTTTTCCTATGATGCTCTTGCACTCTGCAGTATAGCTGAGCATCATGGGAAATGTAGTTCCAAAACATCTGGGGTGCCAAGGTTCTCCATCACTGACCTAGGTGGAGATTGTCATTGCCCTGCCTCTTAAAGTGGTTGTAAACCCTCAAGGTTTTTCACCTCACTGCATTCTATGCAATGAGGTGAAAAACCTCCTGTAATGCTGCAGCCCCCGTTTTATTTACCTGTACCCCCTCTATCTCGCGCCGGGGTCAAGCACACCAGCAAAAGAAGGTGTCTCGGTACCTGATTGAATGGATTAATAGCAGCGCAGCCATTGGCTCCCGCTGCTGTCAATCAAATCCAATGACTCAGGGGGCGAGGCCAAGTCCTGCTTCCTGTGTGAATAGACGCAGAAGCAGGTCACGGGAGCATGCCCGCATGGGTATCCACAAAGGAGAGTACTTCCGATTGGGCACTCAAGAAAAGGAGGAGCCAGGAGCGCAGCTGAGGGACCTCGGAAGAGGAGGACCGGGGCCACTCTTTGCAAAACTGCACAGCGGAGGTAAGTATGACATGTTTGTTTTTAACCACTTAACGACCGCTCACTGTATATATACGTCGGCAGAAAGGCACCGACAGGCACAATCACGTAGAGTGTACGTGATTGCCTTTGTATAGTTGGGGGGTCCAATCGGACCCCCCTCCTATACAGTGAGCGGTGGCTAAGTGTCCGGGAGCGTTCCGGGATGAGGGGGCAGCCATTCGTTTCTGGCCACCCCCTCGCGATCGCTCCCGGCGAATGGAAATGCCCCCTCTGTCTGTGTCAGACAGAGGGAGCAGGAGGAAGTGATGTCATCTCTGGTGCGGCGCTCGCATATACCGAGCGCCGTACAAGAGAAGACATCAGGTCAGTGCACACAACACTACACTGACACCAGGACACATAGGGACATAAATCGCCCCCCCAGACACCCCAGATCACCCCCCCAGTCACAGTGTCACTGATTGCAGTGACCATTTATTTAGTGATCACTGCAATCAGTGACATTTGTGACTGTAAAAGTGTCACCAAAGTTTAGTCTTAGGTCCAGTGTAGCCCCCTAACCCCCCCTAATAAAGGTTTAACCCCCTGATCACCCCCCAGATAACCCTTTCACCCCCTATCACCAATGTCGCTAAGCGATCATTTTTCTGATCGCTGTCTTAGCGTCAGTGATGCCGATCAGCAGCCAGTAATTTTTTTTAGGTTTGCCGCATGTTTTTATAGCGTCAGGTACCCCAATATATTATCTAATAAAGGTTTAACCCCCTTGATCGCCCCCCAGGTAACCCTTTCACCCCCATCACCACTGTCGCTAAGCGATCGTTTTTCTAAACGCTGTCTTAGTGTCGGTGATGCAGATCGGTAGCTGGTAATTTTTTTAGGTTCGCCGCAGGTTTTTATAGCGTCAGGTACCCCCATATATTATCTAATAAAGGTTTTAACCCCCTGATTGCCCCTAGTTAACCCTTTCACCAGTGATCACCATATAAGTGTTACGGGTGACGCTGGTTAGTTAGTTTGCTTTTTATAGTGTCAGGGCACCCGCCGTGTATATAACCCAATAAAGGTTTAACCCCCTGATCGCCCGGCGGGTGATATCAATTAGGTTTTAGCGTCAGAGAGGGTCTGAGTCACACCCCAGGCAGCGTCAGGTTAGTGCCAGTAACGCTAACACCCACGCGTGAAGCATACACCCCCCTTAGTGGTATAGTATCTGAACAGATCAATATCTGATCTGATCAGATCTATACTAGCGTCCCCAGCAGTTTAGGGTTCCCAAAAACGCAGTGTTAGCGGGATCAGCCCAGATACCTGCTGGCACCTGCGTTTTGCCCCTCCGTCCAGCCCAGGCCACCCAAGTGCAGTATCCATCGATCACTGTCACTTACAAAACAAAAACACACATAACTGCAGCGTTCGCAGAGACAGGCCTGATCCCTGCGACTCCAGTGCTGTAGGAGGTGATTTCACCACCACAGTTAAAAAAAAAAAGCAAATATGCCGAAGCATTGGGGCAGCAGGGGCGGAGGAGCGATTTTGCTCCTAATGCCGCGTACATACGGTCGAAATTCCGACGGAGGCTTGCCCGTGGAAAAGTCCGACCATGTGTGTGCGGCATAACTTTTTTGCGGGAGGATGCCCCCATGCTTCGGCATATATAAATGGTGCGTGTATGCCCATCATTGGAAGTGGGTGGATGAAGGGCGGTATTCTAATGGTGGGCATACCCACCGATCAATCTCTTTTTTCGTTCAGCCAACTGGCTGCATGAAAAAAAAAGATTACAATACATGTCCAACAAGGACCAGCAACGTACTGGCATGTTGCTGGACTTTGAATGTTTATACCAGAATGATGCCTGCGGGTTTAGGTATCATCTTGGTATCATTCTTTTCAGCCTGCGGCCGGCTTTCATGTAAAAGCAATCCTAGCGGCTAATTAGCCTCTGGACTGCTTTTACAAGCAGTGGGAGGGAATGCCCCCCCCCCCCGGATATAAAAAGCGCCATTGGGAAATTGGGAAAGCATTTTATCACACCGATCTTGGTGTGGTCAGATGCTTTGAGGGCAGAGGAAAAATCTAGGGTCTAGAAGACCCCAGTTTTTTCAAAAAAAGAGTACCTGTCACTAGAGGTCGACCGATATGGGTTTTTCGCTGGCCGATGCCGATGCCGATATTTAGAAATTTGGGCGGCCGATGGCCGATTTTTGTGGCCGATTTTTGTGGCCGATTTTTGTGTGGCCGATTAAAAAAAAAAAAAAAAAAAAACCCTCACCCACTCCACTCCTTCCTGCTTACTCCCGTCACTCTAGCACACACTTGATGTCCTCAGTACAGATGGCACTGGCAGGTGGCACTGGTTTGGAACTGGCAGGTGGCGCTGGTGTGGAACTGGCAGGTGGCACTGATTGGCACTAGCAGATGGCGCTGGTTTGGAACTGACAGTTGGCACTGGCAGGTGGCACTGGTTTGGAACTGGCAGGTGGCACTGGTGTAGAACTGGCAGGAGGCACTGATTAGCACTGGCAGGAGGCACTGATTAGCACTGGCAGGAGGCACTGATTAGCACTGGCAGGTGGCACTGATTGGCACTAGCAGGTGGCGTTGGTTTGGAACTGGCAGGTGGCACTGGTGTGGAACTGGCAGGTGGCACTGATTGGCACTAGCAGATGGCGCTGGTTTGGAACTGACAGTTGGCACTGGCAGGTGGCACTGGTTTGGAACTGGCAGGTGGCACTGGCAGGTGGCACTGGTGTGGAACTGGCAGGAGGCACTGATTAGCACTGGCAGGTGGCACTGATTGGCACTAGCAGATGGCGCTGGTTTGGAACTGACAGATGGCACTATTGGCACTGGCAGGTGGCACTGATTGGCACTAGCAGGTGGCACTGGTTTGGAACTGACAGATGGCACTGGCAGGTGGCACTGGTTTGGAACTGACAGATGGCACTATTGGCACTGATTGGCACTAGCGGGTGGCACTTGTTTGGAACTGACAGATGGCACTAGTTTGGGACAGATGGCACTGATTGGCAGTGGCGCTGGCTGGCGGTGGCGCTGGCTGGCGGTGGCGGGTGGCGCTGGCTGGCGGTGGCGGTGGCTGGCGCTGGCTGGCGGTGGCAGGTGGCGCTGGCTGGCGGTGGCGGGCGGCGCTGGCTGGCGGTGGGTGGTGCTGGCTGGCGGTGGGTGGTGCTGGCTGGCGGTGGCGGGTGGCGGTGGCGTTGACTGGCGCTGGCTGGAGGTGGCGGGTGGCACTGGCTGGCGGTGGCGGGTGGCACTGGCTGGCGGTGGCGGGTGGCACTGGCTGGCGGTGGCGGGTGGTGCTGACGGTGGCTGGCGGTGGCGGGTGGCACTGGCTGGCGGTGGCACTGGCTGGCGGCACTGACAGATTGCACTGATTTTGCAGACCCAGCAGCTAAATTACATCAGCCAATGATTGGGCTGCTTTAGACAGGGGGCGGGGCCACATACACATTGCGACCCGCCCAGATACCATCCCATTAGCTGGTGTAATATAGCTGCTGGGTCCCGCCCACCCCGGCCGGGTCCCGCCCACCCCGACATCGAGCTGACAGCTCCTCTCTCTCTCTCCTTTCTGCTCACACACTCAGCGGCTCTGGCTGCATCAAGCGCCGCGCTGAGTGTGTGAGCAGAGAGGAGAGAGAGACAGAGAGGAGCTGTCAGCTCGATGTCGGGGTGGGTGGGACCCGGGCCGGGGTGGGCGGGACCCAGCAGCTATATTACACCAGCTAATGGGATGGTATCTGGGCGGGTCGCTACGTGTATGTGGCCCCGCCCCCTTTCTAAAGCAGCCCAATCATTGGCTGGTGTAATTTAGCTGCCGGGTCCCGCCCACCCCGGCCGGGTCCCGCCCACCTCCGACATCAAGCTGACAGCTCCTCTCTGTCTCTCTCTCCTCTCTGCTCACACACTCAGCGCGGCGCTTGATGCAGCCAGAGCCGCTGAGTGTGGAGAAGGAAGAATGAGCGGAGGTCAGTCTGAAATATCGGCCTAATCTTGATAATAAATCGGCCGATGCCGATTTATCAAAAATGGCCAAATATCGGCCGATATATCGGCCAGCCGATATATCGGTCGACCTCTACCTGTCACTACCAATTGCTATCATAGGGGATATTTACATTCCCTGAGATAACAATAAAAATGATAATAAAAAAAAAATACTTGGAAGGAACAATTTAAAAATAAAATAAAAAAGCAAAATTAATAATAAAAAAAAAGCACCCCTGTCCTGCCCTGCTCTTGCCCAATGGCGAACGCAAGCGTCGGTCTGGCGTCATATGTAAACAGCAATTGCACCATGCATGTGAGGTATCACCGCGAAGGTCAGATCGAGGGCAATCATTTTAGCAGTAGACCTCCTCTGTAAATCTACTGGGGTAACCTGTAAAGGCTTTTAAAGGCTTTTAAAAATGTATGTAGTTTGTCGCCAATGCGCGTTTGTGCGAAATTTTAAAGCATGTCGTGTTTGGTATCTATGTACTCGGCCTAAGATCATCTTTTTTATTTCATCAAACATTTGGGCAATATAGTGTGTTTTAGTGCATTAAAATTAAAAAAAAGTGTATTTTTTAACCCAAAAAATGCGTTTGAAAAATCGCTGCGCAAATACTGTGTAGAAAAAAAAAATGCAACACCCACCATTTTAATCTGTAGGGCCTTTGCTTTAAAAATATATATAATGTTTGGGGTTCAACATAATTTTCTTGCAAAAAAAAAAATGTTTTCATGTAAACAAAAAGTGTCAAAAAGGGCTTTGTCTTCAAGTGGTTAGAAGAGTGGATGTAAGCTTCCTAATGTTGTGTATAAAATGCCAGAACAGGTCAAAAACCCCCAAATGACCCCATTTTGGAAAGTAGACACCCCAAGCTATATACTGAGAGGCATGTCGAGTCCATGGAATATTTTATATGTTGACACAAGTTGCGGAAAAAAGACCATTTTTTTTTTTGCACAAAGTTGTCACTAAATGATATATTGCTCAAACATGCCATGGGCATATGTGGAATTACACCCCAAAATACATTCTGTTGCTTCTCCTGAGTACGGGGATACCACATGTGTGAGACTTTTTGGGAGCCTAGCCGCGTACGGGATCCCAAAAACCAAGCACCGCCTTCAGGCTTTCTAAGGGTGTAAATTTTTGATTTCACTTCTCACTGCCTATCACAGTTTCGGAGGCCATGGAATGCCCAGATGGCACAAAACCCCCCCAAATGACCCCATTTTGGAAAGTAGACACCCCAAGCTATTTGCTGAGAGGTATTGTGAGTATTTTGCAGATCTCGCTTTTTGTCACAAAGTTTTGAAAATTGAAAAATATATATATATATATTTTCTTTCTTCATTTTCAAAAACAAATGAGAGCTGTAAAATACTCGCCATTCCTCTCAGCAAATAGCTTGGGGTGTCTATTTGGGGGGGTTTTGTGCGATTTTGGCATTTTATGGCCTTCGAAACTGTGATAGGTAGTGAGGAGTGAAATCAAAAATTTGTGCCTAGAAATCCTGAAGGCGGTGCTTGGTTTCCGGGGTCCCGTACGCGGCTAGGCTCCCAAAAAGTCCCACACATGTGGTATTCCCATACTCAGGAGAAGCAGCAAAATGTATTTTGGGGTGAAATTCCACATATAACCATGGCATGTGTGAGCAATATATCATTTAGTGACAACTTTTTGTAATTTTTTTTTTTTTTTTTTTTAGTCATTATTCAATCACTTGGGACAAAAAAAAAAAATTCAATGGGCTCAACAGGCCTCTCAGCAATTTCCTTGGGGTGTCTACTTTCCAAAATGGGGTCATTTGGGGGGGGGTTTGTACTGCCCTGTCATTTTAGCACCTCAAGAAATGAGATAGGCAGTCATAAATTTAAAGCTGTGTAAATTTCAGAAAATGTACCCTAGTTTGTAAACTCTATAACTTTTGCGCAAACCAATAAATATACGCTTATTGACATTTTTTTTACTAAAAACATGTGGCTGAATACATTTTGGCCTAAATGTATGACTACAATTGAGTTTATTCGATTTTTCTTATAACAGAAAGTAGAAAATATCATTTTTTTTCAAAATTTTTGGTCTTTTTCCGTTTATATCGCAAAAAATAAAAATCGCAGAGGCAATCAAATACCATTAAAAGAAAGCTCTATTTGTGGGAAGAAAAGGACGCAAATTTCGTTTGGGTACAACATTGCATGTCCGCACAATTTACAGTTAAAGCAGCGCAGTGCAAAATTCTGAATTCACCTCTGGTCCTCTAGCTACCAAATGGTCCGGGGCTTAAGTGGTTAAAAGAACCCTGAACCTTTACAACCCCTTTAATTTGACCCAGTCGGAGATCGCCTTGCATTCATTGAGAAAATTGCAAAACGTTTTGTTAATGGTGCCCCTCTAAAAGGGGGACACCTGTGGTTACTATTCAGCAGGACAGCCACTTGGCATGGGACCTGGAAGACAGCGGCAATCTACGTTTTCACAGCGATCCCTCAGGTATGAAAAATGCATACTTGCATTGGTCCATAGTTTTAGCGCCCTCTGACCAACCACCTAAAGTGTAAAATACAGCCAGAGGAGGCTGTTCACATGTCGCAATGTTTTGCGCTGTGGCAAATTCAAGGCAACATGCCAAGCTGTCAGTTGGCCCAACCCGTCAATCTTGGCCATTTAAGTCAATGGGGCCAAATACTTGGCTTGCAGCTGTGACACATTAGAAACAATATACAAAAAATTCCGCACTGCTAGTGAATGTGAGCAGCTACCAAACTTGTAGACAAAAAGGTGCAAATACAATAACAAAATAAATGGTAGCGCTAAAGAATAATGAATGGATGACACCCTGTGAAGAGAAATGATAGTCCAGAGTTCTATGTCAATATGTCAATAGTCCAACATGATGGGAATCCAATCACAAAGTCTCTGGTAATAGTATCAAAAAAGAAGAATGGTTTGTGATGGTTGAATAATACTCAAAACATACTCCGAATAAGGTTATTCGTGACAATGAATCCAAACAATCTTGAGTGAATATGTAGATAACCACCACCAATATAAAGGAGGCTTACCGGAATCAATGGACCCTGATAGACGTACGTCTAGAGGGTCTGATCAAGCTTTGGATATATATCCCTGAGGGATCCTCAGCTGGTGTTTCTCCAAGGGACGTCACTCACGGCAACCCACAATTGAGGGATGGATGAGAACTCAGAGGATGGCGGCCCAATGATGGTATGTCCGAAATGGAAAACCAATGGCAATGGAGAGGAAAAAAGAAGGGCACATAGCATAATGCTGCTTAAAGATTAGTAATTCAGTTCAGCCAGTCCAGGGCCTGATGGGCTTTGGGCATTTGAAACATGCATTCGGGTGCATTTAGCTTCCATCTGAGATCATTCAGAGTTCTTTGTCAGGTACATTGGATATGCAGTTCACCTCCTTCTGATCTGCTTTTTGCGCCTGTCTAAACTGCATCAATGTGCTTCCAATTGCTTTTTCATTCCCATTAACTTGTATTGGGTAAGAGGTATTGCTGTGACGCATTAGCCCCATTGCAAACTAAGCTACGTACAGTACACAGCGCTGTGTTCCGATGGACTTCCCATCCTGCTCCTGAAATGAAATTGTCAGGCTGAGTGCTGCTCAGCCATTCATGAGAAGCTTTGTATTCTATAAATGATTACAAAGCTTCTTCCGCTTGGTTGTGGCAGAGATTATGATGTCATCCACCAGCCTGCCCGCCTCAGCCAATCCAAGGAAGTTTTTATTTTTTTTATTTTTTTTCACTCATCGAGTACAAAGCTTCCTGTGAATGGTTGTGCAGCACCCGGGAGTGGGATGGGAAGTCTCCGTCCCATTGCTGGAACACAGCGCTGTGTACTGTATGTAGTTGAGCGCATCTTTTGGGGAAGTAGTTTGTTTGGGCTAGCTTGGCCAAAACCAAACGAATTAAAGGGACATTAAACGTGGAGTTCAATTTTTAATTGTTTTTTCAAGCTCTGTTTTTTGTAGTTGAGCGAGAGATTTGCCTAGAAGCTGTGAATGATTACAAGCCATGTCTTTTCTGTCTGTTACCTACCTAGTTTCAAAGGGCTTGTGAATAACACCTCATGGAGCATTTAGCTTGAATTTGAGATCTGTTTGCAAAGCATCCTTTGCAGGTACATGTGACTTGCAGTTGACCTCCCTTCTGACCTGTATTTGACCTCCTAAGCTGCATTGAGCTGCTTCAAGCTGGGTTTGCAGGGATAAAGCAGTTCTGAAGCAATAAAAAGCCCATGTACACAGGCCCTAACTCAGTGACAGCTCTGTAACATTGATTTTGTCAGAGGCTAAAGAGTGTGTTTTTAATTTTTTAGAATTGCACCTTTTTACTTGTGCCGCTAGCAGCGATGGATGCTCCATGGCGTCAGGGTGGCAGAGGTCGAGCGAGAGGTCGAGGTAATACTATCAATGGAGGACCAGCTCCAGCTCCAGCTCCAGGCCCAGCAGCTACAAGAAATGCTGCCCACTCAAGAGAAGATTTAAATAGTGTTTCCAGACCTGGCCCTGGAAGAGGGAATGTTTCATATGCTTCTGTAAGCAAGCCCCCGAATGCACTGCAAGCAAGTGAAGGTAATGGTAAGTAGTACTGCATATGTAATTAAACTCATCAGTCATCCGCATACATTTAGTGAATTGTGTAAATCATCCTAGACCTAGATGTTATGTATTGGTTGCTTGCCAAGAGACCAGTATGTAATAGCCTGCGGTACCCCATATCATGTGACAAAACAGACCGCTCTTGACTTGACTGGGGAGCTGTGTGATGCGCTGAATCGTGCTCAGCAACACCTCTTACTGCTGACTTACTGAAGCCGAAATGGACAGCTGTCACACAGTAAATTGCTGCAGTTTTACTGCGCAGCAGCTGTCTGTTTAATGTAAATGGGCCACTTCTCCCTTATCAACAGTATCACCTTTTAGGTATTTGGGTATGTCATCTCTAGGTCTCTGTGCTTCTCTATGCCATGCAGGTAGATCATGGGTGGTGGGAGGGCCGGCAGGGTGCCCAGCTTCCTGAAAATATCATAGCCCCCTGCCTCAGTACTCCTCACAAGGGTCCTCAGCCACGATACAAGCAACGGGCTGGGTGTTGGTTGAAGTGATGCAAATAGCAATATTCCTTAATGGGTGCGGGTCAGCCTGGAGGAGTGGGCATTCTAGGGAGGCTAATGCCCACAGGAGATTCTGAGCCTCCATGATTTAAAGACCTGAAATCCAATGAATGAAAGAGACAAGCCAGGGATAGTTGGGTTGAGGGTTGAGGAAAGGGTTAGATGTTGCCGAACATCCTCCAGCTTGGAAATAAGGTGGGCTCTATTTGGATTTGCTGCAGTTTCCAATGCACACTGTGAGGGACTCGTAGTGTGCTGCAAAATCAGTAAGCAATTTAAGTTTTGAGGACTAATGGCCTCTGCTGCTGTCTCTGAGCCACTAAAGAGGCAAAGAGCCTGGTCAGCAGCCACTCTCGTACACAATGCTGGCTTGGGTAGGTATTGGGGATGGCTGCGGGGGGTCCCTGCATACTGAAGGTTTTTTACCTTTATGCATAAAGGTAAAAAACCTTCTGGCTTTACAACTACTTTTAAGGGTAAAAACCTTACAAATAACAATGCCCCCTCCCTAACACTTACCTGGGTCCTGTATTGATCCAGTGCTGTGCCCGGCTTCAGTTCTTCTCTGCCCTCTCCTTGCTTTCACAAGCTTGACTGATAGTAGCGGGGGCCATTAGCTCTCGCTGCTGTCAGTCAAATGATGTGAGGAGGGTCCTAACTGGATCATAGGCAAGCCAACACTAATTCTCAGAGATCTGTTTTTTTTTTTTTTTCCCCCTTAGATTATCCTTCTGTACCTTCACACAGTGGGGAATCTTGGCTAATATTTCATGTATATCCTGTGATTTACTCTAAATGGTCCCTGCAGGTCTGATTTTACACTATATTACCAAAAGTATTGGGACACATGCCTTTACACGCACATGATCTTTTATTGCATCCCAGTGTTAGTCCGTAGGGTCCAATTATTGAGTTGGCCCCCTTCTTTGCAGCTATAACAGCTTCAACTCTTCTGGGAAGGCTGTCCACAAGGTTTAGGAGTGTCTATGGGAATGTTTGACCATTCTTCCAGAAGCACATTTGTGAGGTCGAACACTGATGTTGGATGAGAAGGCCTGGCTTGCAGTCTCCGCTCTAAATCATCCCAAAGGTGTTCTATCTGGTTGAGGTCCGGACTCTGTGCAGGCCAGTCAAGTTCCTCCACCGCAAACTCGCTCATCCATGTCTTTTTTTTTATTTATTTTTTTATTTTAGTTTTTATTGAAATTTTTCATGTATACAGAAACAGATATGAAAAATTGTCAGAGTAGAAAAAAAGCATACAGCAAATAATAAAAGTGTATCAATAAATTCACAATACTGCCAACATACAATTGACATGGGATATTAGCCGTACAAAGGGAATTTAGCAAGTGAGTGGATAGTCAGTGAATGGGTAAGACAAAAACAATATACCATATAACACATGTAAGCGAGATTGTATTCACTGGGTCTGGTGACAGAGAGATTCCCAGGGTGCCCCCCCAGAAATCGAGGGCACTACACAGGAATCTCACCTAGTGGCATGGGGAAAAAAAAAAAAAGAAAGAAAGGGGGACGGGAGGACGGGGATGGGGGGAAAACACCATGGATTCTTCAAGGGGAGCAGTTAACAAACCTCAACAATCTAACCTTGGGATAAATGGTCAAGAGAGAGTCTCCTCGCTGGAAGATATGGAAGTGACACCAGGATTGAGATCTGAATGTTCCCAGATAGCCCACACTTTCAAAAATTGAGGAAGAGTGTCGTGCACCATTGCAGTGAGGCGTTCCATTTTACAGATCAGTCCCAATATTTGGAGGACCTGTGGAAGTGTGGGTGGGGAAGGGGACAACCACTGCGAGGGTATAGCTCGTTTCGCTGCCAAAAGGATATAGGTAGCCAATTTTTGGGAATGTTTGGAGACGCCAGGTATCGGCAGGCCCAGGAGGAAATGAATTGGATCTAACGGGGGAGTGCCGTCTAACAACTGCTGTATAAAGGTCTGGATAGAAGACCAAAATGGGCGAATCAAGGGACATTCCCAAAAAATGTGGAAATGAGAGCCAACTTCGCCCTGGCATCTCCAACATACGCGGGGGGTTGAGGGATCATATTTATGTAGTATTTCAGGTGTTCTATACCAAAAATATAAAATGTTGTATGCCGTCTCCCTTTGTTCCACACATCGTGAAGACCTGGAAATAGCCTCCCAAATCCTCCGCCGTTGAGGAAGGGGGATGGGACGGCCTATTAATTGGGACCATTTGTGCATATATAAGTGAGATGTGTCAATAAGTGAGGAAGCGTCATGTAAATATTTGTAGATATCAGAGATAAGATGAGTCTGGTATGGTCCCTGAGCACATAGAAGTTCGAACGGGGTAGGTTTATCCAGAGTCAGGGTAGCTGATTTAGAAGCAAAATAATGTTTAATCTGGAGGTAGGAGTATAACAGTTGTTTAGGGATCTGATATTTCCTCTGTAGGTCAGCAAAGGGCAAAAGTGTACGAGTGAGGGGGTGTACAATGTTTCGAAGTTGAAAGATTCCAGCTTGTGTCCACGGAATCATGCGATTATAAGACAAGCTATCTGGGATGTCAGGGTTAAACAATATGTTCAGTAGCGGTGGACATGGGGATGTAAGAGAGAATTGGCATGAACATTTTTTCCATATAGAGAGGGAGAACAACATAGGCTCCAAGCAAATACTTCGAAGTTGACCTATAGACGAATCTAGGTTAGCCCAGACCATAGCGCAGGTGTGTACTGGTCTGGTGACACTCATCTCGATCTCTGCCCACACACTAGGCGCCATTCTGGAGGACCAAGTAATGATGGGTGGCGTAAAAATATTTCATGAGATCTGGGGCCCCCATCCCACCTCTTGCCCTAGGGGCCAGTACTACCGAGCTCGCAATCCTGTGAGCTCTATAGTGCCAGATGAAGTTAAGAAATGCTGTTTGTGTAGCTTTGAGTTGGGACATAGGAATGGGAATCAGGAGAGTGTCAAATAAATATAGAAGTCTAGTCATAATAGACATCTTCAGGACATTGATGCGGCCCAAGAGAGAAATGGGATACGTATCCCATTGTCGCAAGAGCCGACCAATGTCCCGGAAGAGTGGAGGGTAATTAGCCAGGTATAAAGTTGAGTATGAGGAGGTTAAATTTACCCCTAAATATGTAAGGGAGTCCGAACACCAATGAAATTAATAATTTTGTGTGAGAGCTGTGAGTTCTGTGGGTGGAATAGGTAAGGCTTCGGTTTTACTGGTGTTAATTTTATAACCCGAGATAGAACTAAAGTCATTCAGTAGGGCTATGAGGTTTGGAAGAGAGGTATGGGGTCTAGTCAAAGTTAGCAGAATATTGTCCGCAAACGGACAATTTATACTCCTTTTGGCGTAGTGAGACCCCACAGATATCAGAATGATTGCGAATAGCCGCGGCTAAGGGTTCAAGACACAGGATGAAGAGTAGGGGAGATAATGGGCAACCTTGTCTGGTACCGTTACTCAATGAGAAGGATGACGACCTATAAGAGGATAGTTGTACTTGGGATGAAGGACATGAGTATAGGGCGTGTAAGGCTGCAATAAAGGAACCTCCAAATCCATAGTTGGAGAGGGTAGCAAACATAAACGGCCAGCTGAGCCGGTCAAAAGCCTTTTGTGCATCAAGGCTCAGTATCAGGGCTGGACATGAAGTTTTGTTCAATAGGTCTATTAGTTCGACCGTGCGTCTCGTATTATCACCGGCGTGTCTGGTCTTCACAAAGCCTACCTGGTCTTTGTGTATGAGGCTGGGAAGGAAATGGGATAATCGATTGGCCAGTATTTTCGTGAATATCTTGTAATCAGAGTTAAGTAATGCAATGGGCCTATAGTTACCAGGTTTCGGGATCACAGAAATATGGGCATGTAGAAAGTGTGGATGTGGAATGGTACCCTTAAATAGCGAAGCATACAAGGAAAGCAAATGAGGGCTTAAAATAGGTAGAAAGGTCTTATAGTAGAAATACGGCAGACCATCAGGGCCAAGAGATTTCTGGGTGGGGAGATGTTTTACTACGTCTTCTAATTCCTCAGGTGTAACTGCAGAGTTCAAGGAGGCTAAGTGAGCGGGTGAAAGTTTAGGTAGTTGTAGGGATTCGAAGAATGAATCAAATTTCTCTTGTGTAAATTCATATCTGGAATCCGTACGTAGACAGTTGTACAATTGATGATAAAATTCACCAAAGATTTTGGACATAGTGAGGGGGCAATATGTGGGTGTTCCGTCTGTTTGCCTAAGAAAGTCAGGGGAGGTTTGAAAGGGGCGGGGCTTCAGCCTATTTACCAGCATTTTGTGAGGTTTATTTGAGTATTCATAAAATTTTTGTTTAGACCATAAAAGAGCTTTATCGATTTTGTCCATTTTCAATGCTTTAAGTTGATTCCGTAAGGAAACAACAGTCCGGAGCCCAGACACCGTGGGGGATGACAACAAGAGCCTCTCCGATAAACGGAGTTCAGACATAATAGATGAATATTGAAATGCAGCATCTTTTTTTAGACGGGAACCTGTAGCAATGCAATGTCCCCGGAAGACGGCCTTATTTGCCTCCCACAAAGTGGAGGGCTCCGAGACTGAACCAGCGTTAAGTTGAAAATATTCAGTTAGGCTAGTAGACAGGTGATCTTTAGCGTCAGGGATGCGGAGAAACGTCTCATTGAGTCTCCAGTGGCAAGTTTTAGGGGACGCCGAAGAGAGGAGAATGTCAAGGTTTACAGACGAGTGGTCCGACCAGGGTATGGGATTGATATCAGAGGTTATCGTGGATGTCAGGAGAGGAGTAGAGATAAAAAAATGATCTAGTGTGGAGTAGAGTTTGTGGGAATGTGAATAAAATGTGTATTGTTTGTGTGTTGGATGCTTAATCCTCCAAATATCTAAAAGATTTTTTAGCTCTGATGAGCTTACGGAAGGATTTAGAGAGGCGATCAGGTCTGGGAGGGGAAGAGGATGGAAATAATACGTGTCTGTCTTTGCCAGGGGACATGGTAACATTAAAATCCCCCCCCCCCCCCCCCAATGACCATGAAGGGTTGGGAGAATTTGTCTAGGATTTCAAACATAGAGGATAAAAATTTTGATTTGACCTGTATTGGGAGCATATACATTAACAATAGTAAGGGTTTGATTGAGAAATGAGCAGTCTAGAACAATAAATCTGCCGTGGGGGTCCAGGTGGGTAGATTTGACTCGTAAAGGGCATGCTTTATTAATCAAGATAGCTACGCCTGCCTTCCCGGATGGGTCAGATGCTATAAAGGACGTTGGAAAATGTTTACTAGCAAATTTAAGGGATCCCCAGTGCGGAAATTAGTCTCCTGGATCAGGATTGCATCTGCTCTAGAAGCTTTAAACTCTTTCAAAGCCAGCCATCTCTTTTAAATAGAGTTTAAACCTTTAACATTACATGTCAAAAATTTTAGAGCCATAACAATTCAATCTGGGAAAAAAGCAATAGACATATCTTACAGTGTATAATGGATGAGGAATACCATGGTGCATTGTGTAGATAAGGAAAAGAAAATATCACAGATATAAACAAAACAGTGGCAGTAATGCAATGGGAATGTCTTAAGTCTATCAGAATCAGTAACCGCAGGTCAAAAAAAAAAGACCTGAGAGAAAAAAATAGATGAAAGAACAAAAAAACAGGAAAAAAAAATCCAACGTCTACCAGATAGAAACCTGGAAGGCCGAACGCCTCCAGGAAACCCAGGACCGAGCCTTGGGTCAGTGAGAGGAGCATGAGAACCCCCAAACATGGAGATGGGAGAACCCCCGCCCCTCCCCAGAGCAGAGAGTCCTGGAGTATAAAACTGAGGAAGTAAATATATAGGACCGATAAACCAGGGTGGCTGTAGAGCAACAAGCCACGCATCCCCCGGGCCAGGGGATGAGAGAACCCGCTAAGGGGTAATTGGCCACTCAAAAACAAAAAGAAAACAAAAACAACAACTGGGGGCCAATTAAATTTGGTATACATAACCTCAGGTATTTGAAAGGATATTCAGGTTGGGAATCTTGAAGCAGGGCGCCTCTGGGGCGTGAGATTGGACTTGGATGGATTCTGGCGTATCGGGGTCCAGATGCGATTTGGAGCCGTCAATGGTTTGGGAGTCGCATTAAGCGGTGCCGGATCTTCATCAGGAAGAGGAGGTATGCCTAAGTTGCGTAGAAAGGTGTCGCTCTCTTGAAGATCACGTAAAGAGTATTGTATGCCATCTCGAGATGCAGAAAGGCGGAAGGGGAACCCCCAGCGGTATATGACTTTGTGAGATTGGAGATGTAGCGTCAGCGGGCGAAGGTTCCTCCTTCTAGCTAGAGTAATAGGGGAGAGGTCACTAAAGATTTGTATCTTGGATCCTTTGAACTCGATCCTAGATTGGTTACGGGTTGCAATGGTTAGAGCTTCTTTACTATCATAGTAATGAAATCTGACAATCACATCTCTCGGGTTAGCACCAGCCGGGGGTTTAGGGGCCAGTGACCTGTGAGCCCTGTCTAAACGCCAGTCTATGTCAGGGATGTTTGGAGCAATCACATTGAATAAGCTTAGAAGGTAGGAGCGGAGATCTCTGTCCTCTACAGCTTCAGGGATACCTCTGATTCTCAAGTTTTGCCTGCGTTCTCTGTTTTCTAGGTCTTCTTGTTGGGCTTGGAGCTGAGTAACTGTGTTTTTTATGGCAGCATTGACGTCCTCAAGCACCTGTACATACTGAACCATCTCGTCAAATTTGTATTCTAGGGAATCAGTGCGCTCTCCCAGCTGGTCAATTTCCCCCCGTAATTCTTTCGCTAACTTCCCTACTTCCTGTGCAATGTTATGGGTAATAGCCTGGAGTAGGGAATGTAATTTGGCATCTAAAACGTCTTCTGTCAGCGGGGGGGATGGCCCTGGTATAGGGGTGGGGGGAATGGTAAAAAGAGTACCTGTGTCCAAGTCTGGTTGTTCCAATCCGTTCTGTGTGCCATCATGATCATTTGAGGCTGTGGATGAAGGCTTACTCAGGAAACGGTCCATCGTGGCTGAAGTCTGAGATCTGAATACTGTGGTGTAGTTGTGTCTTTGATCCCCAATTTTGCCCATGGGGTGTGCGGCTGTCGCGTGAAGCTGAAAAAACGACTCCCGTAGAATTTAAAGCTGTGTAACGTTTAGTGGGAGTCACAAGGAGGTGGCAGGGGCCTCACACCTCCACCATGATCAGAAGCCGTGCATGCGCCTTCTAACAAAACTCATGTCAAGCGATTAACAGGTGTGTATTTTTACACCCGGTGTAAACCAGTTGTCCTGGAAGGACCCGGTCAACAGCATCTATTCAACAGGGGGAGGTGTATAAACAGATTGAAGATCTCCGGTGACCAGGGGAGGTGTGGGTCAAATGAGGGAGAGGCGAGTAGACTTAGGGTGACCTTCTGGATGTAACAAAATGGCCCTTATGTAATTATTATGGTCAGAGTCTACAGGGCAAGTTTGCAATGGGAATGCTGCGGGGGTTAAGGACAAGCAGCTTTTTGTGTCCTGTGAGGGGGGGCCAGATGTCCGGGGTGTATGGACAACTTGTAGGAATGGGCCCCCTGGGTGTCTCCCCTTCTACGGTCCCCAGCTGCCGTAGGAGTAAACAGTTCTCCCCCAAGGGTAAAGGGGCAGGAGTATGAGACGTCTGGGTGTCTTATAGAGCGCAGTACATGAAAGAGGCGGGTTCCGTAAGCCTCTAAGCGTCCGGGTATCTGATCCTCAGAGATCTTCCTGCGGTCTTCCACAGGTGGATACAGGGGAGATGATGTTTTGTGCTGAATGCGGCAATGGGTGTACTGGGAGCAGCAAGATGGCCGCCGACTTGCAGGGGTAGGCCGAAGCCGCGGACTTTCCCAGAGCTGGCCGCCGCGGGTGTGTGAGGCCGAACGTTCCGGGATCCCTCCCGAGGTACCACAGTTACCGAGATCAGTCCAGTGTAGGCACAAGTGCGGCTGAGCCTCCCGCCGTATACCCTGCCGATCGCGGTACTTTAGGCCGGAGGATGCTGATGTTCCCGCAGGCCGCAAGATGGTGACCAGGCTCTGGAGCCGACCACGGGCCGGGAAGAACAACGAGGGGGCACCCTACTGGGCAGACATCTCCATCCAAGCCTCGATGGAAGCATAAGATGTCTGTGGGATATCCGTAGACCCTCAGAGGAGCGTTGGAGGCTCTGTAGGCCCCAAGATGGCGTTGGGCCTGGGCTGCGTGGAGCGGACCTGGAGGGTTCTAATCGACTGGCCCGGAGTCACAATTTAGGCCGGATTGAGGGTAGGGGATCCTCAGGGACAAGAGGCGTAGATTTGGAGTATCATCCAGTGAGTTAGCAGTGAGGATGGCTGCAGATTAGAGATGTAGTTGCAGAGCTCAATGTCTGCACGTCCTTCTCGGCCGGCTTCCGGACCATCCATGTCTTAAAGGACCTTGCTTTGTACACTGATCCGAATCATTTGGTGGAGGGGGATTATGGTGTGGGGTTGTCATTTAGGCCCCATGTACGCTGCTGCTGCTGCTGCTAAACGGACAGAGGCAGTTGGACACTTTTTTCAACTGCCCCTGAATTCATTCAATGCTATCTTATGTGTAAAAAATTAGTTCAGACGCCAAAGTTTCCGACATTTCAGATGCCAAACGCGGTAACCCACGTTTAGCCGCGTTTTCGTTTATAGGCGTTTTTGGTCATTTAAAAAAATATATAATTTTTTAAACGCAAACGCGGCATGTAAACGCGGCAAAACAGACGTTTTAAACGTGGGTTACTATCTGTCAATTTAAATCGTTCAGGAGAGGTTGTAAAAACGTCCCGTGTACATGAAGCCTTAGGGGTTGAATTTGGCCCCTAAGTTCCAGTGAAGGGAACGCTTAAGGCGTCAGCATACCAAGACATTTTGGACAATTTCATGCTCCCAACTTTGTGGGAACAGTTTGGGGATGGCCCCTTCCTGTTCCAACATGACTGCACACCAGTGCACAAAGCAAGGTCCACAAAGACATGGATGAGCGAGTTTGGGGTGGGAGGAACTTGACTGACCTCAACCAGATAGAACACCTTTGGGATAAATTAAAGCGGAGACTGCAAGCCAGGCCTTCTTGTCGACATCAGTGCCTGACCTCACAAATGCGCTTCTGGAAGAATGGTCAAACATTTCCATAGATACACTCCTAAACCTTGTGGACAGCCTTCCCAGAAGAATTATTTTTTATTTTTATTTTTTTTAACCCATCATACTTGCCTCGATGGATGCAGCATTGAACCCCCGACGTCTCTGCACTGAGAACCGAGCCATCGAACACTGCCGATGGCTCGGCTCTCACAGATCCCTGAGCGAAGAGCTGCTGACTGTCATTCAGCAGCTCTCTTCTCTGCTCCTCCACACTCATTGGAGCGCTGAGCTGTGGAGGGGTGTGGAGTGGCCGTCTCAGCGGCTTGCTGAGAGGCTGAGTCCGGCATCAGTCCAGGCACCTGGCAGATCCAGACTTTGTCGTATGATGCGCTGCCTGGACTGATTCCAGTGACGTCAGCGGAGTGCGGACTTCAGATCGCTCTCTGCTGAAAACGGGTCACAGGAGTGCAAAACGAATTGCACTCCTGTGACCCATAGGAGAAGTCCAGCCAAATGAGCGCAGGCTGGACTTCTTCTTTGACCACTTAAGGACCGAGCCCCCCAAACATTATATATATTTTTTTCTAACACCCTAGAGAATAAAATGGTGGTCGTTGCAATACTTTTGTCACACCGTATTTGTGCAGCGATCTTACAAGCGCACTTTTTTGGGGCAAAAAATCTTTTTTTTTAATTATAAAAAAAAAATAAGACAATAGTAAAGTTAGCCCAATTTTTTTTTTTTATATTAAGAAAGATAATTTTACGCAGAGTAAATTGATACCCAACATGTCACGCTTCAAAGTTGCACCCGCTCGTGGAATAGCGACAAACTTTTACCCTTAAAAATCTCCATAGGTGACGTTTAAAAAAATTCTACAGGTTGCATGTTTTGAGTTACAGAGGAGGTCTAGGGCTAGAATTATTGCTCTCGCTCTACCGATCGCGGCGATACCTCACGTGTGGTTTGAACACCATTTTCATATGCGGGCGCTGCTCATGTATGCGTTCCCTTCTGCACGTGAGCTCGGCGGGACGGGGCGCGCTTAAAACATTTTTATTTTACTTATTTTATTTTAGCTTTTTTATTTTACATTTTTACACTGTTCTTTAAAAAAAAATTGGGTACATTTTACTCCTAACAAGGAATGTAAACATCCCTTGTAATAGAAGAAAGCATGACAGG
This sequence comes from Rana muscosa, assembly GCA_029206835.1. Classification (NCBI taxonomy): domain Eukaryota; kingdom Metazoa; phylum Chordata; class Amphibia; order Anura; family Ranidae; genus Rana; species Rana muscosa. Next base: position 203,437,561 of record CM055116.1, on the reverse strand, counting down.
ACCTCTTAAATATGAGATCTGGGGTCAAAAAGACATCAGATCTCATATTTACACTAAAATGCAATACAATTTTTTTTTATTTTATTTTTTTATGTCAGAGCATTGGGCGGAAGTGACGTTTTGACGTTGCTTCCGCCCTGCAATGATATGGAGACAGGTGGGGGCCATCTTTCCCTCACTCGTCTCCATGTCAGCCCAGGGACAGGACCCGATCGCCGCTGCTAACAGCTCCGATAAGCGGCGGAGGGCACCGGAGGGGGGGCCCCTCTCCCGCCGCAGATAAAAGTGACCTCGCGGCGAATCCGCCGCAGAAACCACTTTTACCTGAAAGTGGACTGCCCGCTCTTGAAGAGAATACTGCAGTTATGATAGCTAGCTGCAACCATAACAACGGTATTCCACTTCAAAATAGCGACGTATAACGACGGCGGGTGGTCTTTAAGTGGTTAAGCTGTTATAGCTGCAGAGGGTGGACAAACTCAATATTGAACCCTACGGACTAAGACTGGGATGCCATTAAAGTTCATGCGCGTGTAAAGGCAGGTGGTCCAATACTTTTGGTAATATAGTGTATATGTATTCTTGTTTATACACATCTGATGCATTTCCACTGTATGTCAACATTGCTCTTTAGCTACAGTGCCTTGAAAAAGTACTCCTACACCTTGCAATTTTCCACATTTTGTCATGTAACAATCAAAAACGTAAATGTATTTCATTGGGATTTTATGTGATAGACTAACACAGTGGCACATTAATTGTCAAGTGGAAGGAAAATGATAAATGGTTTTAACATTCTTCTTTGCAAAATAGCTCAAACTGTGTCAGGTTGGATGGAGAACGTCTGTGAACAGCAATTTTCAAGTCTTGCTACAGATTCTCAATTAGATTTAGGTCTGGACTTTGACTCGGTCATTCTAACACATGAATATGCTTTAATTTAAACCATTCTATTGTAGCTCTGGCTGTATGTTTAGGGTGTTGTCCTGCTGGAAGGTGAACCCCAGCCCCAGTCTCAAGTCTTTTTGCAGACTCTAAAGCCCTGTACACACGGCCGAGATTCTCATCAGGAAAAAAACCTGTCGTTTTTCCTGACGAGATTCTTGACAAGAATCTTGTCCCGGCCGAGTGTACACACGTACGATTCAAAAGAACCGCCGTTCTTTTGAATGGCACGAACGCGGTGGCGTCATCAACTACGACGAGCATACGCTCGTCACATTCGATGCCGTCGCCACCATCTTGCTTCACCCTACCTATGCCTTGGAAGCTACCGTGCATGCGTCGCTGTAATTTCGAGCATGCGCGGGTTTCCATGGGGGCAGGTAAGTATACACACGCTCGGGTTTCTCGTTGGGAAACAGGCCGACTAGAATCCCAACGAGAAAATAGAGAGCTGGATCTCTATTTTTCTCGTCGAGATTCTGGGCAGATTTCCTGACGAGAAACCTTAAAGCCTCGTACACACGCACGGTTTTCTCCGCAAGAAAGCTCTACCGGCAGGTTTCTTGCCGAGAAAACCGGTCGTGTGTACGAGGCCTAACAGTTTTTCTTCTAAGATTGCCCTGTATTTGGCTCCATCCATCTTCCCATCAACTCTGACCAGCTTCCCTGTCCCAGCTGAAGGTGTGGTCAGGGTGATGTGCAGTGTTAGTTTTCTGCCACACATAGCATTTTGATTTTAGGCCAAAAAGTTCAATTTTGGTCTCATCTGACCAGAGCACCTTCTTCCACATGTTTGCTGTGTCCCCCACATGGATTCTTGCAAACTGCCAACAGAACTTCCTATGGCTTTCTTCTTGCCAATATCCAAGGCCAGATTTGTGGAGTGCACGACTAATAGTTGTCCTGTGGACAGATTCTCCCACCTGAGCTGTGGATCTCTGCAGCTCCTCCAGAGTTACCATGGGGCTCTTGGCTGCTTCTCTGATTATTGCTCTCCTTGCCCGGCCTGTAATTTTAGGTGGACTGCCATATCTTGGTAGATTTGCAGTTGCGCCATACTCTTCCCATTTTCGGATGATGGATTGAACAGTGCTCTGTGAGATGTTCAAAGCTTGGGATATTTTTTATAACCTAACCCTGCTTCAAAATTAACCACAACGTTATCCCTGACCTGTCTGGTGTGTTCCTTGGCCTTCATGATGCTGTTTCTTTACTTAGACCCCTTTCACACTGGGGTGGTTTGCAGGCGCTATTGCGCTAAACCTAGTGCCTGCAAACCGACCTAAAAGAGCGGCTGCTGTTTCTCCAGTGTAAAAGTCTGAGGGCTTTCACACTGGAGCGGCGCGCTAGCAGGACGGAAAAAAAAGTCCTGCTAGCCACATCTTTGGAGTGGTGAAGGAGCGGTGTGTTTACCGCTCCTCCACCGCTCCTGCCCATTGAAAGCAATGGGGCACTGCCGCTATACCGCCGGCAAAGCGCCTCCTGCTTTGCGGTGGTTTTGAACCCTTTTTCGGCCGAATAGCGCAGCGAAATTGGCGGTAAAGCGCCCCTAAAAATAGCGGCGCTTTACCGCCAATGCCGCTCCCGCCCCAGTGTGAAAGGGGCCTTAAGGTTCTCTAACAAACCTCCTGAGGGTTTTGCAGAACAGCTGTATTTATACTGAGATTAAATTACACACAGGTGGACTCTTTTTACTAATTAGGTGACTTCTAAAGGCAATTGGTTACACTATATTTTAGTTAGGGGTATCAGAGTCAGGCTGGGTTCACACTGGTCCGGCAAACGCTCCGACATTGGGAGCTCATGTCGCATGACGTGTGAAAATCAATGTTTTCCTATGAGAGCCGTCTTAACTGGTCCGACACAAGTCGGTCCGACTTTGAAAATGCTCCCTGTACTACTTTGGTCCGACTTTGATCCTACTTCAGCCCATTGAATATCATTGAAGTCGGATCAAAGTAGGATCCTTGTCCTAACCATCCGACATTTGACATCCGACATGTGATTACAGCAGCAGTAAAAGGAATTTATCTCACCCTGGGATTGTTTTGATTGGTCAAAGGACAAGTCAGACTATCACAAAGTCGGATCAAAGTAGTATCCTGTTCATGAATGTCGGACCAATGTAGGATCAATGTAGGACTGATGTCGCAGAGCAAAGTAGGATGAAAGTTGTATGACTGTCGTGTCGTACCAGTGTGAACCCAGCCTCAGGCTGGGTTCACACTGATACAACACGACATTCATCCGACTTTCATCCTACTTTGCTCTGCGACATCAGTCCTACATTGATCCTACATTCATCCAACTTTCATGAACAGGATACTACTTTGATCCGACTTTGTGATAGTCTGACTTGTCCTTTGACCAATCAAAACAATCCCAGGGTGAGATAAATTCCTTTTACTGCTGATGTAATCACATGTCGGATGTCAAATGTCGGATGGTTAGGACAAGGATCCTACTTTGATCCGACTTCAATGATATTCAATGGGCTGAAGTAGGATCAAAGTCGGACCAAAGTAGTACAGGGAGCATTTTCAAAGTCGGACCGACTTGTGTCGGTCCAGTTAAGACGGCTCCCATAGGGAAACATTGATTTTCACATGTCATGCGACATGAGCTCCTAATGTCGGAGCGTTTGTCGGACCAGTGTGAACCAGGCCTTCAGGGGGCTGATCACAAATGCATACCATACTTTTCAGATATTTTATTTGTAAAAGATTTTAAAAAACATTTATCATTTTCTTTCCACTTCACAATTTTGTGCCACTTTTTGTGTTGGTCTATCAAAATCTTTCTCAACTCCAGTCCTCAAGTACCCCCCAACAGGTCAGGTTTTCAGGCTTTCGATTATTTTGCACAGGTGTTTTGATCAGTTTCATCTGAGGGAAATCCTGAAAACATGACGCTTTGGGGGTACTTGAGGACTGGAGTTGAGAAACATTGGTCTATCACATAAAATCCCAATAAAATTAATTTTACGTTTTTAGTTGTAACATGACAAAATGTGGAAAATTTCAAGAGGTATGAATACTTTTTCAAGGCACTGTATCTCATCATCTGGAGGCAAACAGTGTTGTTAATTTTCTTTTGTTCTATATGTACTTGACTACTTTTTTCTTGTTTTTGTATTTCTGCCCAGGTTTGTGAGGTCAGTGTCTAAAAACTGTTTGTTTGTAAAAAAAAAAAAAAAAAGTATCTTTAATAAAGAATATCGGATTAAAAAATAAAATAAAATAAAAAAATAGGTGGGAACGGGGGCTGGGCCGGGCGCGTTCTTTTGTGTCTATGGATAGCCACAGCCTGGCTCAGGCGCAAACCCACATATGTTCCCCCATAGCATGTGACTTGCTATGGGGGCACACCGAGAAGAGGAGGAACCAAGAGCACCAGTGTGGGACCCCAGAAGAGGAGGTTCTGGGCTGCTGTGTGCAAAATTAGGGCAGAGAGCAGGAAAGTATTACATGTTAAAAAAAACATGTTAGTCTTTTTACAGTCACTTTAACTTCTTCCCGCAAATAGGACGTCCTTGTTTTGCAGCGGGTATACTGGGATAATGCCTGCACCTACTGGTATAACATTTTTCAGCTTGCAATTCTGTTTGTAGCAGGCTCCCTCCCGCTGCTGCCTTTCTTGGGCTCTACCATCCGAGTGCGGGAGTGATGCGACCGGTGGCGATGAGAGAGAGAGAGAGACTTTGACTCTCTCTGTGAAACCGGGAGCGCTGAGTATATCGTCACTTACGGTTCCGCCTATTTGTTTACCTGCCTGTTGGTGGTCAGGAAAGCAGCCGATCAGACCAATCTGTGTTTGATCGGCTGCATTGGAGGCCAGTGGAGAGATTTGGGGTTCATCTCTTGTTCTAGCAATAAAGTTTAACCTACAAAAAAAAAGTTTTGTATAAAATAAATAATCAAAAATGTAAAGCACCCCCATGCTTGCGTGCAAATGCGAACGCATACGTTACTCCCGCACACATATGTATAGGTGATTGCATCACACATAAGGTATTGTCGCGAGCGTCGGAGCAATAATTTTAGCACCAGCCCTCCTGTGTAACTCTAAGCTGGTAACCTGTAAAGACGTTTAAAGCGACGCCTATGGAGAATTTTAAGCACCGTAGTTTGGTGGCATTCCACAGGCAGACACAGTTTTAAAGTGTGACATGTTGGGTATCTATTTACTCAACGTAACATCATCTTTCACATTCTAAAGCGTATTTTTCCCAAAAAAAATCGTGTTTGAAAAACCACTGCACAAATACCATGTGACATAAAAAAAATTGCAACACCCATCATTTTATTTTATAAGGCCTCTGATAAAAAAAAATATAGATAGATATATATAATGTTCGGGGGTTCTAAGTAATTTTCTAGCAAGAAAAAGTAGATGTGTGTTAAAGATGTTAAAAAATCTTGTGCACCAAGGTCACATTGTGTGATACAACAACAGTTCTACATTAATGCATATTTATAAGACATAAAGTGAAGTATACTGTAAATTTATAATCTTGTTCCTGTATCTGCCAGGTACCTTTGTAAGATATTTTGTTTCTTTTAAAGTGGATAGCTCCAAGAAGAAGTTTGAGGAGATCCAGAGAGCCAATCAGGCAATGGCAAGAAAGATTGTGGAAGACAATTATAGCTCATCAGATGAAGATGATGATGATGGAGACGAAGATGCTGAAGGGAAACAGAACAAAATATTAGATTTAACTTTTACAACCTACACAAATCAAACAGGTAATTCTATTTCTTCGTCACAGTGTGGTAAGGTGGTAACTCCACTTTGTAAATGGTATGACTCTAGTGGTACTTGGGCAACACAAAAGCTGTGATTGTTGTACATCATCAATCAATAACTCTATGTAAGAGTGAAATATTGCTTGCCTCAGTGTGATGTGTCATAACAGAATTAGTTACAATTTCTGACTTGATAAGCTATGTTACTAGTTTACATTAGTAGGTGGCAGTGTAAGTCAAACTGTAACTCCTTATAAAGCAGGATGTTAAAGGGGGGGGGGGTAATCATTTAGGGCCCCTTTACATCTGTGTGGTGCCTTTTGATGTGTTACCATAAGTAGGTTGACATGTGGTGTTCCAGTAATTCCTTTGCATTGTTTTACATGATTAATCTGGTTGAAAAAAGACACAAGTCCACCCAGTTCAGCCAATAGAAGAGGAAACTTTTTTTTATAAACTCCTAACCACAGTTGATTCAGAGGAAGACAACCCCAATAAAGCATGATCCAATTTACTCCAGCAGAAGGAAAAAAATCCTTTCTGACATTTTGCTCGCTTTAGAAACTGCAGTTTGGCATTGCATGCTGTTATTAAGTCTATGATCTACCAGAACACCCAGATCCTTCTCCACCATTGATTCCCCAGTTGTGCTCCCCTAGTATGTTTGATGCATGCATGGTTTTAAGGTATAGTGGCACACCTGCGGGCTCGTTCCTGAGCTGCGCTGCCTGCACCTATAAACACATCTATAGGCTTGGCCCCACCCCCCGCTCCCTCATCACAGGATTCTATTGACAGCAGTGAGGGCCAATAGCTCCCACTACTCTCTGCAAAGCCCATGAGAGTGGGGAGAATGGGAGAGAGCCACTGCAGATGGGCACAGCTCTGGATCAAGATTGGGTAAGTTGAAGGAGGTCAATGCACATACCTAAAACGTTCTTAAAGCGGAGTTCCACCCAAATTTGGAACTTCCGCTTAATCCACTCCTCGCCCCCTTACATGCCACATTTGGCATGTAATTTTTTTTGGGGGGAGTGGGGGCTTCAGTAGGAGTGGGACTTCCTGTCCCACTTCCTCCTTCCGCCCAGGGCTCGCCTAGGCGATTTTGTCATATCACCTTTTGGCGGCCCCTCCCTGTAGGCAATCACCTGGGACGTGACCGGTCCCAGGCGATTGCCTGTCCACTCAGAGAGCGCTGCGCTGTTCGCGCATGCGCAGTTCGCTCATGCGCAGTGAGTGCCCTGCCGTGAAGCCGAAAGCTGTCACGGCCGGGTGCCCACACTATGAATGGAGGCGCCGGCGGAGAAGGAGGGCAGAGGAGCAGAGCTCCGGGCGGCGCGGCGCTGGACAGTGGAACAGGTAAGTGTCTGTTTATTAAAAGCCAGCAGCTACACTTTTTGTAGCTGCTGACTTTTAATAAACATAAAAAAAGGCTGGAACTCCCCTTTTAATGCAGGGAGTGCATTAAGGTAAAATATATTTAGGCTTTACAACCGCTCTAAGGTCTTCTAGAATAATTTTTCGATTTATGTATGTGAAAGAGATATTTCATTGAATGTATGAATATAATTTCTACTCACTGCTGAAACCAGACAGCAAATGGTTTACACTATAAAGCTGGCCTTGCCCTGGTAGATTTCCATAGGTACATTCAATGATGCCTACAGAGACTTGACAAATATCGCTCAAAAGTACTTTAAAATTATGTTTGCTTTTTAGACTGGGTTCACACTGTTGCATTCAATTTGCATAGCAGGAGATTGTGACCGGCTCTCATATCTCCGCAGCGGCTCCGTTGCAAATTGCGCAAGAGTCATGTGTGTCTTTCTTTTTGTTCCGTTTCGGGTCGAATTCAGCCCAAAATTCGGCCTAAATTGATCCTGAAATGGTGAATGGGGATGCACCGGACTCCTGCTGTGAGCCAGAGCGTGCTGCAGTGTGAACCCAACCTGAATGTTTGATTTTTGGAATTTTCTGAATGAGAAGCCATTAGAAATTGGTTAATTTGAGCAAAATTTCCCAGCCTGCTTTTTTTTTTCTCGTCGCTACGGTTAAAAACGAGCAGTGAATTGACCCCACTAATGAATAGAAAATCAAAGAAACTTTCCAAAAATGAAAATTTTCAACCAAAATACTACAAGTTTGTGGCCAACTTTATTATAATCTCTTTTGGATTCATGGCCAAAATATTCCTTACATCTGTCTTGGCTCTGAGAGAGGTTACGTTTTCTATTTGAAGAGGCAAAAGAATTGTGTTTTTCACAATTCCTAAATAAACAAATTACTATTTTCTAAGTGCCACGGTTGTTAACATGTAGCAAATGACTGGAATCCTTATTGTTATACTATATTGCATGTTTTATGTGAGTGTAGGCCCCACCTGCAGACAGGCAGCTGCATGGGACTCATCGCAGTGCTGGAGGGATCCTGCTGAAGCGAGAACGAAGGTAAGTATGTCTCCTTATGCCTCGTACACACACGACCGGTTTTCCCGGCAGGAAAAAAAACGACGCTTTTCCCGACGGGATTACTCTCAAGCCTGCCTTGCATACATACGTTCAGGCCAAATACCGCTGAACTTTTGACTGCCAAGAACGCGGTGACGTCAAAGACTACGACGAGCCGACAAAATTACGTTCTATGCTTCCACGCATGCGTCGAATTGTTTACGAGCATGCACGTTTTTTTTTTCCCCTCGCGAAAGCATACACACAACGGTTTTCACAACGGGGGAAAAAGACCGCAGAGAATCCCGACGGGGAAAAAAGAGAACAAGTTCTCTTCTTTTTTTTTTTCCCGTAGTTTTCTCGTCGGAAAAACTGCGATGGAGCATACACACGGCCGGTATTCCCGGTCAAAAGCTGTCATGGCAGTTTTCCTGACGGGCAAACCAGTTGTGTGTACGAGGCATCATTCCTCTATACCTAGACATAATGAGCAGTGGATTTATTTTATTTTTATTTCTTTTTTATTTCTTTATTTTTCTGGAGTTGGACTTTAATGCTCTTAGGAACTGTTGCACTTTTGGAAAGGCTACTCCAACCTCCTAGTTGTGAACTACAGTGGTCAGCTCCCACATCCTTCTATATTGACAATATGGCCTTTTATTAATGTACTACATTTACTAAAAGTAATGTTCTTTAAGCCAGATTAGCTTCAATGTAAAGGAATTGTATATCACATTGTATTTCAAACCCTTCCATATGCATTAGGACTACAGAGGTTAAAGTGTCACTAAACCCACATCATAAAAAACTATCAATAAATGGTGAATTACATGCTGTTCATACTCACTCAGTCACTATGAGATGTGTTTTTCTGTATTCTGCAAAAAACCTGGTTGATCTTGCTGCTCTATATTTCCCCCTTTTGTTTATGTCCCCATTGCAGTTGAGGATTTTGCAGAGCAGTGTTGGCAGCTCTGCACATACTCAGTTTGAAGTGAGTTTCTATTCTGAGCATTTCTCTCTATCACATCCGAGCGGCTCATGTGACTATAGAGTCACCCATGACGGGCGGTATACACACAGTGGTAAATGACAGCCCACTCCCTCCCTCCCTCCCTCCCTCCTCCTCCTCCATACACACTAACCAGCTAAACACAATGGGGGTGGGATATTATATATAGATTGACGGAGGCTTCACCTCCCTGTTATTCTAAGACATTGAAATTTATATACGTTTTTTTAGGCTGGGCTTCTCCTATGGGTCACAGGAGTGCAATCTCTTTTGCACTCCTGTGACCCGTTTTCAGCAGAGAGCAGTGTGAAGTTCACTCTCTGCTGACGTCACTGGAATCAGTCAGGGCAGCACATCATCCCGACTTCCAAAGTCTGGATCCGCTAGCTGCCCTGATTGATGGCAGTCTCCTCAAGCTGATGAGATGGCCGCTCCCCACTCCTCCACTGCTCAGCGCCCCAATGAGCGCTGATAAGTAGAGCAGAAGCGATGCTGACAGTCAGCATCGCTCTGCTCAGTGAGGAGTGAGAACCGGGCCATCGGCGGTGTTCGGGGCTCAGTTCTCAGTGCAGAGATGCCGGGGGAGAGATGCAGCATTAGTCTGATGCTCCATCCACTGAGGCAAGTATGAATAGGAAAAAAAAAAAAAAAAAAAACAGTTCTCTTTTAACTATTTTTACTCTGTATTCCAAAGGCTGTTTTTTTTTTTAAATGTTATTTAATTTTGAACATGTGACCAGCATCCGAGGACTTGAAGCTCCTCCTGCTTATGTTTCCCTGCAGACAGGCTGGGAAATAGCTGGGTCATGTGACAGCTGTATATCGATTAGTAAAAAGGTACTTGGATGTGTTTTATTTATATATGAAAAACAAAAACCGTGCTATCATCTACATCAGTGTTTCTCAACTCCAGTCCTCAAGGCGCACCAACAGGTCATGTTTTCCAGATTTCCCTCAGTTGAAACGGCTGTGGTAATTACTAAGGGCAGTGAAACTGATCAAATCACCTCTGGAAAATAATGGAAAGCCTGAAAACATGACCTGTTGGGGCGCCTTGAGGACTGGAGTTGAGAAACACTGATCTACATACAGAAATAGAAGGGACAAAGTATATTAACCACTTGCCGAATGTCTCACGTAGATATACATCGGCAGAATGGCATGGGCAGGCAAAGCAACGTACAGGTACATTGCTTTGAATCTGCCACCTATCGGACGTGCGCCCCGCCGCGGTCTCCGTGACCGTGCCCGCGGACTCTATGTCCGCTGGTGTCCTGCAATCGTGTCACAGAAAGGCAGAACAGGGGGATGCCTTTGTAAACAAGGCATTTCCCTGTTCTGCCTAGTGACCGGACACTGATCTACTGCTCCCTGTAATCGGGAGCAGTGATCAGTGTCATGTCACTGGTAGCCCAGCCCCCTCACACTTAGAATCGCTCCCTAGGACACACTTAACCCCTTCCTCGCCCCCTACTGGTTAACCACTTCACTGTCAGTGTCATTTACACAGTAATCAGTGCATTTTTACTGATCGCTGTATAAATGACAATGGTCCCAAAAAATAAAAACCGCAGAGGTGATCAAATACCACCAGAAGAAAGCTCTATTTGTGGGGAAAAAAGGACGTCAATTTTGTTTGGGTACCACGTCGCACGACCGCGCAATTGTCAGTTAAAGTGATGCAGTTTCCAAATCGCAAAAAATGGCCTGGTCATTCAGCAGTCAGTTTTTCTGGGGCTGAAGTGGTTAAATTGTGTGTGTATTTAGTATCATTTTTAGGCTGTTGTCTCTGCAATTGCAATAATGTTATTTTAAATGCAGATGGGGTTTAGAAAAGTTATTTAACTTGTTTGTGCCCATAAGCTATATAAATGATGCTGCCTGAATTATTTACCTGGAAAATGGAGGTAGTTATTGATGTGTGAAAAGTCTGACCTGCACGCTTGTTCCAGGTGTGTAACTCGCTAAGGAGAAAAGCCAGTTTATGGGTGATTGCTCTGAAACCTGTATGGCACCCCTCATTTTTCTATCCTCACTGGTCTCCTTTAAGGTAGTTGGAACACTAGGTGTCAGGTGAAAGGCAAATATCTACATGACATGTTTTGGACTGGCATACTAAAATGTTTTTTTTCCATGTGATTACTTTACCTTCACAGATGGCGATGTCAGTGAATTGGCGCGCACCAAACAATACATGAGCGAGGCTTTTCAGTCTGGAGCTGTGACTTGCTTGATATGCATCGCTTCAGTGAAGAGAAACCAAGCTGTAAGTGCTGTGTTATTGTAGATCCCTATAGAATTGCTGCAAAGGAAAAAATTATATTGCCTATGGCAACCAATTGGATATTCGCCTCCCTTAACAGAATAAGATAGCTCAGGGATATGCAATTAGCGGACCTCCAGCTGTTGCAAAACTACAAGTCCCATCATGCCTCTGCCTCTGGGTGTCATGCTTGCTGCTGTCAGTCTTGCTATGCCTCATGGGACTTGTAGTTTGGCAACAGCTGGAGGTCCGCTAATTGCATATCCCTGAGATAGCTGATTGGTTATTCGTTTTAAATATTTTTTTATTGAAAAGAATGGCATTGTACAACAATAATACAAAGAGAAACATAAAAATAGAAAGGAAAGGGAATAATTATGCAGTGACCATGGCCTAAATATCCTTAAATTAGCCAAGTTTTATATTTCCCATTCCCACTTACAATTTCACAAAATAAAGAACTGAAAGTTGCCTAAATATAACGTGCCGTCATATTCGCTATCAATGCCAATTTTTATATACATGTATGCACACATAAAAAAACAAAAAAACAAGATGTAAATAAACAACGCCACCAAACAAAAACAAACAATAACAACCGCAAACGGCCCACACACCAAAACGAAAAAGAAGTAAAAAATTAAACATAGCATAGAACAGGCAAGATCCCAACAGTTACAGAAAAGATAACATCTGAGGAGACTCGGGCAAATCCATCCACGGGACCTAGACTTCCCAGAAGTTACATTCACCATTATTTGCTATACCTATTCGCTCTTCCATCCGCATTATATGGTTCCTCTTTACTACCCATTCCCATGTTGATATAATTTGGAACTTCCAATGTCTTGGAAATAAGGCTCTTCCTGCCATCAAAGAAAAATCTAAATATTCCCTTTTTTATTTGATTTAATTGACCCAGAAATTAAATTGAAAAGTGCGAACTCTTTTTACCAGTGACTACATGGCTGAGTTTTTAAATATAGCCGACCAAAATGGTTTTATTTTCGAACAAGCAAGACCGGGCAGCGGTACCATCTCGTCGTAATCTTAGAAGTTATTTTAAAAGTAAGGTAGAACACCTTGTCCTATTTTTCATGGGACAGATTATTACCTTGTTCTCGCTCCCCAGTCTCGGACATGGAAAGGGCGATCTGGAACTGCATGCGATTTATAATAAAATACTGTACGTTTTAGATAATGCATGAGGACGTTTTGATTTAGAAAGGCACATCTGTTCAAATTGAGTTAAGTCCCTACAAATACTTAAGCTAATCAGCTCTTTATAGAAATTACGTAGCTGAAAATATTGAAGCCATTCACCTGCCTTCGGGCAAGAACGGGAATAAAGCTCACCCATGGTTTTCAAGCCTCTATCCGTACATGAATGGCAAATAGGTGAGGGATGTAGTGGTTCCCAGCAAAGAAAACTTATTTTTCTGCCATTCCCGGTGGAAAACCTGGGTTACCTAATATTGGCCCTGGGCGTGAACATACATTGGGGACAAGGTGCTTTGGGGTGGGGGAAGCAAGCAGGGTTTACATTGCAGGCCTACAAGGCTGCATGCTTGGATAAGGGTCTAGTATGGCTCTTTAGGGGGGACCCCATGCCATTTTTTTTTTTTGGCAGGGGGTTTCCCTTCCAGATCCATACCAGACTAAGGGGGACCCCACGTCGTTTAAAAAAATAAATTAAAAAAATTGGTAAATTTGGCAATGGGTTTCGTCCATACCTGAAGCAAAGGAATTGTTTTGATTGGTCAAAGGACAAGTCACAATCGTATCAAAGTTGGATCCCGTTCATTGAAGGTGGACATGAAGTTGCAGGGCAAAGTCAGATCGGAAGCCATCGACTTCCACGTTGGATCAGTGTGAACACAGCCAAAATAGCTTAAACAGACATTTGCAAGTTTTTTTTCATTTTAACCTTAATGAACACTTTGACTTTATTTTTTATTTTCCTACTCCAGACATTGTTATCTTTGCAGATTGTTGGCGTTTTGCTAAACCTTTTTTTTTATCGGTACTGTGTGAACTTGGCAGAATAGTTCAGATTTCTGAAAGTGTGTCCTGAAAATTTAACGGTTAGGCTCCATTGACTCTTGTACAAATCCAAAGTTGTGCAATTTTGGAGTGCAAATTTGGTGCGAATTGGATGCAACTTTGGCTGTGACCAATGATGATGGACAACTGTTGCACAACTATCGCATGTATAACATTCAGGTACGACTTTCATGCGTGGGTTTACATTGCAGTCTATGGCACCCAGGTCGCACGAAAGTAATGCATTGAAAAACATGGGGTGCAACTTTACTGAGCAAAGTCACATGACAAGTCGCACATGTGTGAATGGAGCCCTAGAACCCATTTGCACTCGTGCGACTTGTCATGCGATTTTGGACATCAGAGTCTCATCCATTGTTCTCCAAAGAAAACCATTCATATATGCGCCTCTTAAAGTAGTTCATGCACTAGTTTGGTCCGACTTTCATGCAACTTGAGGGCCATAGACTTCAATGTTAACCCTCAAAAATTGCATGACAGTTGCACATGAATGTTTTGCATGCAACAGTGGGTCCGACTTTGCAGAAGGACAAGTCACCCATCCAAAGTTGCACAAGTGTGAATGGCGCAAATAAAAGAAGCATCGCGGACAAAACATTGATCTATAACTTTGTTTAATTTTGCAGCAGAAATGTTTGAATAATAAACATCATTTGGTGCTACCTTTTATAAATAATCCAGAACCTCACAGACAGCGGAGTAGTGCTTTGTTTGTATGTTTTTGTTTATTATTGGTCTGTCATCCTGTACTGATGTATTTACTGGAACAGTATGTCCATGTAAGGTCAGGAGTTCTAATTATGAATGGCTCACTTGTAGGTCTGGAGCTGCTGTGCCTGTTATTGCATATTTCACATGCCGTGCATCCAGAAGTGGGCCAAGGACAGCATATTCCTTGTATCTTCACTCACAGATGATGACTTTGGAAAGAAAGATTACCCTTGGCCGTGGTATGTAAAAACTCAAATCATCAGATCATTTGTTAAATTTATGGATTGACTTTTTTAATTATTATTATTATTTTTATTTATTTTTTGTATAAAATCTATATCTATGATTTAGTGCATAAAAAAATCAGAAGGGACAGTAAACATTTACAATTTTATTTTAACTCCTAGAAATTTAGCATATCTGAATAAATCTTTCAATCCCTCTTCTATGCAGTTTTGACATACTGTATATTTCACATATAAATGTAATGGTGATTTGTTGTGATTGTTACTGTTTGTGGTTGTTAATATAAAGGATACACCATTATCTTGCTTGGGGCTTTACAAAGTAATAGTTAAAACAATGAAGGATAACAAAGGAAATACAGGGGTTGATTTACTAAAGCTGGAGAGTGCAAAATGTGGTGCAGCTCTGCAGAGAAACCAATCGGTTTCCAGGGTTTTTTATTTTTTTGTCAAAGCTTAATTTAACAAGCTTAAGATAGAAGCTGATTGGCTACCATGCACCGCTGCACCAGATATTGCACTTGGTTTTAGTAAATCAGCCCCACAATACGCAAAGGTGCTTATGGCCCGTACACACGATCCGAATATCGTCGTCCGAGGAAGAATCGTACGATAATCGGATCGTTAGTACTAGGGTTGTCCCGATACCACTTTTTTAAGACCGAGTACAAGTACCGATACTTTTTTTCAAGTACTCGCCGATACCGATTACCGATACTTTTTTTCAATGTCATGTGACAGTTTGAAAGATGGGGACTGATAGGTGGCACTTATAGGCACGGATCGATGGCACTTATGGGCACTGATAGGTGGCACTTGTGGGCAGTGATAAGGGGGCACTGATAGGTGGCACTTGTGGGCAGTGATAGGTGGCACTTGTGGGCAGTGATAGGTGGCACTTGTGGGCAGTGATAGGTGGCACTTGTGGGCACTTGTGGGCACTGATAGGTGGCAATTGTGGGCAGTGATAGGTGGCACTGATAGGTGGCACTTGTGGGCACTGATAGATGGCACTGATTGCACTGAAAGGTGGCACTTGTGGGCACTGATTGCACTGATAGATGGCACTGATTGCACTATCAGTGCCATCTATCAGTGCCCACAAGTGCCACCTATCAGTGCAATCAGTGCCCATAAGTGCCACCAATCAGTGCAATCAGTGGCATCTACCAGTGCCACCTGATAGGTGGCACTGGTAGATGGCACTGATTCCACTGATAGGTAGCACTTGTGGGTACTGATAGGTGGCTGGCACTGAAATGCTGCGGGGGGTGGGGGGGGAAATGACACAGGATTTAAGAAAAAAAAAAAACTGCTGCAACGGCCATCTTGGTACACCCTGCACTCGGCTGCAGTAAGCAACAGCAGACATCTTGTTACACCCAGCCCATATAGCTCAGGCTGGGTGTAACAAGATGTCTGCTGCTGCTTACTGCAGCCGAGTGCAGGGTGTACCAAGATGGGCGTGGGGACGTTCAGCCGCTGACGGCGACCGAATGTGACAGCACCGATCCTGATGCGGCTGCGCCCTGAACCCCTGCCAGCTTACCAGGTTCAACTGCAGGTGAGGGACTCGCTCTCCGCCCGCGGACTCCGTCCACCGACTGTGCCCGCCCTCTTCAGCCAGACTCCGCCCGCACTTTCCTCTCCCGCCCTCTCCGGCCAGACTCCGCCCGCACTCCCCCGCCCTCCCCAGCCACTGACTCCTCCCGCCCTCTCCGGCCACAAAAACAAAAAAAAAAAGTATCGGGTGAAGCATCGGGAGCATTTGCGCGAGTACAAGTACTCACGCAAATGCTTGGTATCGGTCCCGATACCGATACTAGTATCGGTATCGGGACAACCCTAGTTAGTACAGAGCTTTCGAGAGCCGATCACGACAATTCATCCGATTTATTATTAGATTGGACAAGCACGAAAATTTTCTTCGTACGATGCCAGATCGTACAATTTTCGTTTAGTCAGTATAGTTGTCGTCTGAAAATACAATACAAATACATTACAACACATGAAATCACTTCCGATGATATTTTTTTTTTTTTCAGTCTTAGGAGAATTTTCGTGACTTTAGTAACCTATTCAATTTCTACTTGCGACTATTAAGCAAAAAAAAGTCGGACAATCTGTCCGATTTTCAGATCGTGCATACGATCCATTAGGAATACAGTGGAACCTTGGATTACGAGCATAATCCGTTCCAGGAAAATGCTTGTAATCCAAAGTACTCGCATATCAAAGCGAGTTTCCCTATTGAAGTCAATGGAGACGAAAATAATTTGTTCCACATTGACTTCAATGGCATGCAATACCGCATGTGGCCAGAGGTGGGGGGCGCCGGAGAGCATCGTAAACACTCGGAAAGGCTCGAGGATACCTCTGCTGAACTCGGAAAGGATCGGGAACAGAGTATTTCCAAACGGCTCTAAACAGCGCAGTTCGGCTCTGCTCAGCTCCGGCGCCCCCTACCTCAGGCCAAATGCGGTATTGCAAACCGCTTTGGCTTGAATCGTGCTCGTTTTGCGAAACAACCCTCGCAAACCGAGTCAGGAATTTTAAAAATACAGTGCTCGTATTGCGAAACGCTCGTTAACCGTGTTACTCGCAATCCGAGGTTCCACTGTACCTAGCTATAATAGAAAAGGGCGGCTTACCCATACAAGCTTGCAATAAGAAAAAATACCAAAACAAAAAAATTGGTGGACTCTATGGCCTACTGTCTTTTTTTTCTACCGTCCCTTTTTCTGTTTCTAAGTTGTTGAAACAGGGAGTTAGGGAAATTAATACGTTGTATATACAGTAACAGGATTGATATAAATATAGGCTACTGTTTTCTTATAAATTTCTGTTTGCAACATTAAATTAAGTCTGTATTGAGAAAAAACTGCAGGCTGTCATTACTAATCGCCTTCCGAAAATGCAAGATTCACGGCTATTGCTGGCTCCAGTACTCTAAGACCTGGAACAAGCATTGAGTGAGTGTGATCAAAACTCCAGATTTGCAAGGGGCTCTCAAAGTACTGGGTTTGGACGAAATTCAGTGGGGAGCTGGAAGCTGATGAACATATTGAGGCTTTGCCTTCTCATCTTTGTGCTGCACCACAAGGTAAATAAGGGGTTCCCAAGTAAAGAGATACTTGGATAACAACGTCAGAGTTTCTGGATCTGGTTACATAACCATAAGTTGGCTGGCACGGTATCTGGGAGATCCGAATTGCAGAGGAGTAACCTCTGGGACTTGATTACTGGTTCCAGTCTAAAGGGGCAACAGTTTACCAGTTTTAACCTTAAGCGGAGTTCCATCCCCCTCCCCCCCCCCCCTTCCAAAAATTTAAAGTTGACAGCTACAAATAATGTAGCTGCTGACTTTTACTATTAGGGCACTTACCTGTCCAGGCATCCAGCGGTGTCCTCACCCAAGCCGATTCTTAAATCCCATCTCAGGTGCTGGTGCCGCCATCTCGGCTAAGGGAAACCTGCAGTAAAGCCTTGCAGCTTCACAGATGGCCTCCTACTGTGCATGCGCGAATCAACGAACTTCTGCATCGCTTCGGCATGGCAAACTCAGATGAAAGTGGGAGTGGGTACCTGCCAAAACCAGGTACCCACTCCCCCCCCTAAAAGGTGCCAAATGAAGTGGAGGGAAGGCAGACGAGTGGAGCTTCACCTTTTTTGGGTGGAGCTTTGCTTTAAGGAAAAGTTTGCACATTAGTAACATTTCACTAGTAAACCCAGCAGTCATTGCTGTTTGCTGAATGAATCTTGGATGCTACAGATAACTGTCCACACATTTGAATCTATTAAGATCAGAACTGCACACATTGTCTAATGCACATTGGTTGAAACTTAATGTCTGTCTTTGTAATACTTCTTATTTTATTTTTTTGGACTTTCAGCCCAAAGTGTCGATATGAATACAAGCGATCCCAGACACCTGCCAGATATAATTGTTATTGTGGTAAAGTAGAAGACCCACCACTGGACCCGTGGCTTGTACCTCATTCTTGCGGCCAAGTTTGTGAAAGAGAATTTAAGCCATCTTGTGGTCACAAATGCTTGCTCTTGTGCCATCCAGGTAATCGGAGAAATTAACCATATAGCCATATGACTGGCTATAAAAGCTTGCTACATTGCAGAAGAAATAAGAGATCCTCATGAGCAATTTATTATTTATTATTATTATTATTATTATTATTATTAGACAGGATTTATATAGCGCCAACAGTTTACGCAGCGCTTTACAATATAAAAGGGAGACAATACAGTTATGATACAATAAAATACAAGAGGATTAAGAGGGCCCTGCTCAGAAGAGCTTACAATCTAATAGGGTGGGGCAGGTGGTACAAAAGGTTGTAACTGGGGAATGAGCTGATGGGAGTGGTAAAAGATAAGTTGGAGACGTGATAGGCTTCCCTGAAGAGATGAGTTTTCAGGGATCGCCTGAAGGTAGCAAGAGTAGGGGATAGCCGGACAGGTTGAGATAGCGAGTTCCAGAGGATGGGAGAGGCTCTGGGGAAATCCTGGGGACGAGCATGGGAGGAGGAGACGAGAGAGCTTGATGGTAGGAGGTTTTGAGAAGAGCAAAGAGGACGGTTTGGGATATGTTTGGAGACAAGATTGGTGATGTAGTTCGGGAGTTACAGAGTTGTGGATGGCTTTGTAAGTTGTGGTTAGTATTTTGAATTTAATTCGCTGTGCGATCAGGAGCCAGTGTAGGGATTGGAGGAGAGGGTTGGCAGACACTGAGCAGTTGGTAAGGTGGATAAGTCTGGCAGCAGCATTCATGATAGACTGAAGAGGGGATAGTGTATGGAGAGGCAGGCCAGTGAGGAGGGAGTTGCAATAGTCAAGGCGAGAGATAACGAGGGAGTGAATGAGGAGCTTGGTGGTTTCATTTGTTAAAAAGGGGCGAATTTTAGAGATGTTACGGAGGTAAATTCTACAAACTTTTGACATCCATTGGACTTGAGGCTGAAATGACAAAACGGAGTCTAGGATTACACCTAGTACCCTGGCGTGAGGGGAGGGACTGATGGTTGCATTGTTGATTTTGATGGAAAAGTCATGGAGGGGGGAATGGGTGGGGGGAAATATTTGTACCTCAGTTTTAGAGAGATTTATTTTAAGGAAGTGGTGCGACATTCATGCTGAGATGTCAGTTAGTAAGTTAGTAATGCGAGAGGAGACTGAAGGAGTGAGGTGAGGTGCAGACAGATAGATTTGGGTGTCATCGGCGTGTAAGTGGTATTGAAAGCCGTATGCGGTTTTCAAGTGACCAAGGGAGGAGGTGTAGATGGAGAAGAGAAGTGGTCCAAGAACAGAACCTTGGGGGACCCCCACAGAAAGGGGCAATAGAGAGGAGGAGACAGAGTTGTAGGTAACACAGAAGGAGCGCTGTGATATATAGGCAGAGAACCAGGATAGAGCAGAATCTTGGAGGCCAAGGGAATGTAGTTTGAGAAGGAGCGGGTGGTCAACGGTATCAAAGGCTGCAGAGAGGTCAAGTAGAAGGAATATGGAGTACTGGCTGTTGGTTTTAGCAGTTAGTTAAGGCAGTATCAGTGAAGTGTGCTGCAAGAGAAAGCCAGGCTGTAAGGGGTCAAGAAGGTTATTTTCACTGAGGTAGGAGCCAAGACGGTTGTAGACTAGGCGTTCTAGAAGTTTAGAGGTGAATGGGAGCAATGAGATGGGCCTTAAGTTGTTCAGGTTGGTGGGGTCAAGTGAGGGCTTTTTAAGTATGGGAGTGATCTGCGCATGTTTTAGAGGGGAGAGGAAGGTGCCACTGGAGAGGGAGAGATTGAAGATGTGAGTGAGGGAGCACAGGATAGAAGAAGAGGGTGACCGTAGTAGTTGTGAGGGAACAGGGTCCAGGGGACAATTGGTTAGGTGGGCATCTGAGAAAAGTTCTGTAACCTCTTCAATAGTAGCCAATTCAAAAGAGGAGAGTGTTGAAAGTGTTGTTAGGCAAGGTATGTTGGGTGGGGAAGATATACGCCCAGTGGAGATATCCTCACGAATTTCATCAATCTTGTTTTTGAAGTGATTGGCAATCTCTTGGGCAGCGAGTGAGTTAGTGGGTAGAGGGGGGGACGAAGCAGAGAGTTAAAGGTTGAGAAGAGCCGACTGGGACTGGATGACAAGGTATTAATAAGAGAGACAAAGTAGGCTTGTTTGGCAGCATGGAGGCAGGAATTGTATTTTAGAAGGGCAGCTTTATATAGGGTGAAGTCTTGCAGGCATTTGGTTTTAAAGTGAGTACACCCCTCACAATTTTGTAAAATATTTTATTATATCTTTTCATGTGACAACACTGTCCCCTCCAAAATGACTAAACACACAGCCGTTAATGTCTAAACCGCTGGCAACAAAAGTGAGTACACCCCTAAGTGAAAATGTCCAAATTGGGCCAAAAGTGTCAATATTTTGTGTGGCCACCATTATTTTCCAGTACTGCCTTAACCCTCTTGGGCATGGAGTTCACCAGAGCTTCACAGGTTGCCACTGGAGTCCTGGGTTAAGGCAGTGCTGGAAAATAATGGTGGCCACACAAAATATTGACACTTTTGGCCCAATTTGGCCACTCCTCAATGACGACATCACGGAGCTGCTGGATGTTGGAGACCTTGGACTCCTCTACCTTCTATTTGAGGATGCCCCACAGATGCTCAATAGGGTTTAGGTCTGGAGACATGCTTGGCCAGTTCATCACCTTTACCCTCAGCTTCTTTAGCAAGGCAGTGGTCATCTTGGAGGTGTGTTTGGGGTTAGTGTCATGTTGGAATACTGCCCTGCAGCTCAGTCTCCGAAGGGAGGGGATCATGCTCTGCTTTAGTATGTCACAGTACATGTTGGCATTTATGGTTCCCTCAACGAACTGTAGCTTCCCAGTGCTGGCAGCACTCATGCAGCCCCAGATTATGACACTCCCACCACCATGCTTGACTGTAGGCAAGACACACTTGTCTTTGTACTCCTTACCTGGTTGCCACCACACACGCTTGACACCATCTGAACCAAATAAGTTTCTCTTGGACTCATCAGACCACAGGACATGGTTCCAGAAATTCTAGTATGCTTTTCTTCAGAAAACGGTTTGCGGACTTTCTTGTGCATCATCTTTAGAAGAGGCTTTCTTCTGGGACGATGGCCATGCAGACCAATTTGATGCAGTGTGCGGCATATGGTCTGAGCACTGACAGGCTGACCCCCCACCCCTTCAACTTCTACAGCAATGCTGGCAGCACTCATACGTCTATTTCCCAAAGACAACCTCTGAATATTACGATGAGCACGTGCACTCAACATCTTTGGTCGACCATGGCGAGGCCTGTTCTGAGTGGAACCTGTCCTGCAAAACCGCTGTATGGTCTTGGCCATCGTGCTGCAGCTCAGTTTCAGGGTCTTGGCAATCTTCTTATAGCCTAGGCCATCTTTATGTAGAGCAACAATTCTTTCTTTCAGATCCTCGGAGAGTTCTTTGCCGTGAGGTGCCATGTTGAACTTCCAGTGACCAGTATGAGGGAGTGAGAGCGATTAACACCAAATTTAACACACCTGCTCCCCATTCACACCTGAGACATTGTAACACTAATTTTCACTTAGGGGTGTGCTCACTTTTGTTGCCAGCAGTTTAGACATTAATGGCTGTGTGTTGTTACTTTGAGGGGACAGCAAATATACACTGTTATACAAGCTGTACACTCACTACTTTACATTGTAGCAAAGTGTCATTTCATCAGTGTTGTCACATGAAAAGATATAATAAAATATTTACAAAAATGTGAGGGTTGTACTCACTTTTGTAAGATACTGTGTGTGTGTGTGTATCAAAAAAAAAAAATATATATATATATATATATATATATATATATATATATATATATATATATATTTCTCCATTTTAAACTGAATGGGTTGTTTTTAGGCGAGGGTTCACATCTAAATTATTCTTCTAGTAAAGGGTACTGTACATCAAATACATTTTTTAACCTCCCATCCCTGCACAGCACATAGGGGGTTACAGTACCAGCACCGTTGCTATCATTCTGGCCTCTCTTGTGAAGCAGGAAGGTGAGGTGTTCAGGGAGATTACCGGAGTAGAGATCACAGGAAGGACCTTGGCAGCAGAGCTACATTCATTCACAGTCCAGTGAGACTGGAGGCTAGAATGTGACACAAGAGGTCCTAATGGCTTGATATGCGGTGCAAAGTATGGTTGTTTGGTAGGCGTGTGTGAGAAAGCATGAATGTCTGAACAGTGCTAAATACCTGGGGGAGGAAAAAAGTTTCCTGCAGGCAGTTACTGTATTTAACAGTTAGCTCGTGTTCCACATTCAGGACCTAAAACACACTTTTTCACATTAAGCATTGTTCTATGGTATTTTAAGTTTGCTTTACCTTTTGCAGCTGGAGTTATTTCATCAGTAACCTATCTCCTTGTCTACCTGCATTCAGGACCCTGCCCTCCTTGTCCAAAGATGGTCACCACCACTTGTTTCTGCAAGAAGGCGAAGCCTATTCCACGCAGGTGCAGTGCCAAAGATTGGTCCTGTCAGCAGTCATGTGGAAGAATGCTGTTGTGCAGGCAACACAAGTGTGAAAATCATTGCCATAAAGGTATATTCTGACCACATGTTCATCATACATTTTAATCATTTCTGTGACAAAAAGCTGTAGTAAACAAATAGCAACCGCTGAGTGTATTTAAAAAAATCCCTATCATTTTAGCAATTTTTCTTGAAATAAAAGGTACATCAGCTTAAGCTATAAAGTTTATGAACTTGCTTATTAAAGGAGACTGTCTGCCGTGCCCCAGAGTCAGCAAGCAAAAATGTCTTTGTGGAAAAAAGGTGGCTGAACGACTGTGTGCAAGTCCAACCTGGCAGTGTGATGTGGTGAGTAATTTAATTTACCTTAGCATATATGAATACAATATAGTAAACTATAATTTTGGAATCTCTGCAGCAAGATCACCCTCCATTTTTTTTTTTTTTTCATGAAAAATCCCGGGGAGCAAACCATATGCCCTTGTAATTTTTTTTGCCATGTGAGTGGAGCTGAGAACCCTACTATAGATGGTCGTCTCTTTAAAAATAAAACACAAAAAACACTCCAACACTAATGTATATAACTATCTGAAATATATCTTTAGTCCTTCCACAATCTGACAAAGACGTGAACCTGACTATGATTACTGTGGGCTTAATTATAGCCTAATAGCTAATGTTAACTGGTCATGATTTCTGTGGTCATGAAACAAGTTCTTTTGAAGGGTAACAGAAGAATGTGGAGATATTTTATATATTGTATGGCCATCTTGTGGGTAAACAAGGAAGGCGCTAAAGGTCATCTTGTACTACTGTTTGGTGTTCCATCCTTCCCTTCAAAGAGAAGTGTAGGAATAAAAAAATTAAAATAAACATTCATGCTCCCCTAGATGGCTGCCACTGTCCCCCGTCAGCTCTACACTGAGAACTGAGTGATTAAAGACCGCTGATTGTGCTCAGAGCAGACCTGAGAACTGAGCAGAGTGGTGACTGTGTCACTGCTCTCTGCTCTGCCCCTTCAACAGTTACTGGAGTGCTGAGCTGTGGAGGGGGTGGGAGAAGCTGGCTTAGGCTCTCAACTGTGCTGGGAGGCTGAGCCAGCTGCTGGTCAGGCATCTGGGCAGATCCTGAAATTATTGACAGATTCCTTTCAGAGCCTGGTCCGGCTCTGTGACATCGGCCAAATCTTGGTCATAGGAATGCAGAACTAAGTGCACTCCTGGGACCCACAGAAGAAGAATGGCCCCCTGCAGGTTAATGCCATTAAGTGCTAGTATGCATTGCATACTAGCACATTATCACAGACATATATTTTTCAAATGGATCCCTCCAGTGGTTCTCTGTCATCGCTTCCAGGGCTTCCATCTTTGCCCGACATGCCTTCTAGTTTCTTGCTCTCCGGCCATTTGAATGGCCAGGCTGCTATGATGTCACTCCCATAGATGCGCATGGGAGTCGCAATGATGGTCCATTTACGGCACACTCGGTGTTTGCAGCACATCACACTCTGCATTCATGGCACACTCAGTGTATAGTGAATATAGAATGTACCTTGCTTACACTGGATGCGTCATCAACTCGAGCCAATGTTCATATCTACTAAACGGCACAAGCTCGAACAGTTTAAAAAGGCACCTGCAGGGAAGACTTTTTTTTTTTAAATGATTACCTGTAGGGCAATCGTTAAACTTTTTTGACTTTAAGAAAACTTTCCTAATTTTAATGTCCGAACCATTTGAAATCAACTTTAATAATGTACTGTTGTAGTGGGGTATGAGCACTTTTTCGTAATGGTAATCTTTGGTCACAATATAGACTTTCATTTTATAACACAACATTGTTAAAGTAATACAAACAATTGTTTTTGACAATCCATCAAAGGCTTACATAAAAAAATCTTCTTTTCATGTTGAGTGCTTCCTGTCTGTTGGCCATAACTTTACACAACTTCCTGGATGCCCTGCATGCTTTACAGCTTCTCCTCTGCTGTTTTATGTTCAATTTCTAAGGGCTACATATCCCATGGTACCTTGCCTCCAGCAAGCACGGATTCCTGTATTGACTCCGCCTCCCCCATGTAGTTCAGAAGGTAGGCTCTGTGAAATGTGTGACACAGCAGTGCCAACCCCACAGGGCAAAGTAAATATGGGCCACAAAATTTAAGGAAGTGAATGTTTGGGGATCATTCAGAATAGGAGTAGGCTAGAAATATTTAAAATACAATGTGGAAATAAATATTTCTTTATCGTACACCACGGGACACAGAGCTAGTCATTACATAATGGGTTAAGGGTCACCAGCGGTGATTGGACACTGGCACAACCAATGGAAGACAGTTCCCCTCCATATAACCCCTCCCATCAGGGAAGTACCTCAGTTTTTTCGCCAGTGTCGAAAGGTGTTGGACGCGTTAGGAGGTGCTAAAGGAAAGCTCTACCAAAGAGACCCTCTGGGGGTAAAAGAGCTATGCTTTCGGATCCATCCAAGACGCCTACAAATGAGCTGAATCTGGATGGGATCCGGGCCTCATCCATGAGGCGTCGCCTGTAATGTCTCTCTTCGGAGGACTGGGCTCTAAGTTCCAGCACTTTCGCTATAAAGTCCTGGTAAGAGTCTTGTACGAGGCCCAGGGGAGAGGTATCCTTTAAATAGGAACCCATATCCCTGAAGGTTGGCACACATAGCCCACCGTGAAGGGTGAAGTTTTGTATCTGTCTGAAATCTTTCAGCAGAAAAACCTGCGGCGTGGATAAGGTGAGATTAGAAGGTCCATAACTAGGTTGGGACCTTTTTCAAAAAATGGATGTCTTCTTTTTTTCCACCACTGGGGGGAGTAAAGAGCTGAATATACTCACCTCACTCTGTTCAGTGTCGGCTTCGGCGAAGTACACTGCTCGTCACCTCCGCTGCTGAGCTTGCTGGGGCACCCCGATCCTCCTTTCGGTGGCCGACCAGACACCTGCAGATGCAGGTAAGTGGGAACAAGGGCTGATGAGAGTCCTCTCTCACTATGGCCACCGCCATAGCGCTAAGGGCCGCGCGCGGGAGCGCGCTTTATCGGAGGGGGGGGCGAAGGCGTGCGCGGGCACGTGGCGCGCGCAGGCACAGAAACGGCGCCAAATTTAAAAGACTGTCAGTGTGAGAAGCACTGCAGCAGCAAGCAAGCTCGTTAGTTCTCTTGTTCCTGGCAGAGAAACACAGCAGCTATACAGGGACGTAAGACTCCATGTGGTTGGATTGGGTACTTCCTAGAAGACATCCATGTTATGCATAGTTATGTGTTAAAAGTTGCATACTTAATGTATTTGCTAAACTGAACACGGTAGTATATGCATTTAGGTACCTTGTATTTTGTCTAAACAGTAAGCCTTCCAGGGGAAGTAATACGGACAAAAAGAGATAAGAAAGCACCACCGCCTGAGAGGAGGCTCTAGCTGTGCTGACTCGGTACCTTCCTCTCCTGTGTTGCCAAATGCACCTGTACAGGATGAGCCATTACCTCTGTCAGGTATGGCGGCTTCCCCAGTGAAGCCTGGGCCTGTATATGTCACTGAGGACACTTTATCAGCTGCCCTAAATAATCTGGAGGAAAAAATTGCTACCTTAATCGCTAAGTCCTCTAAAAAGGACAATAAGCGAAGCAGGTCTCTTCCAGTATTGGACCTCCCTTCAGAAGTACCTGAGGGAGGAGGAGGAGGAGGCTACATCAGCAGAGGATGAGGAGCCAGATTTTAAGGTCACAGGTACAATGCTATAGCAGTGCATTTAAGTTAACCTCTGCGGAGGTAACGGAATTACCTGTCTCCTCCCTAGGGTCATTAAGATCCCTGCAAGGTGCATGCTCCTTCCCGGTTCATCAGTTACTAGAGGATCTAATATACGCAAACTGGCAACATCCAGATAAGCGTTTCTCGCCTCCAAAAAGGTTTAACATTCTTTATCCTATGGGGGAAAAAAAATTTAAGAAATGGAGCCTGCCTGCGGTAGTTGCGGCTATTTCTTGTGTAAATAAAAACCTGACATGTCCGGTGGATAATGTACAAGGGTTTAAAAGATCCTTCTGAGAGGAAGTTGAAATCCTCCTTCCTTTTTGCCGGCTCAATTACCCAACCTGCAGTAGCAGCAGTCGGTATGTGTCAGGTCATCAGCCAACAGGTAAAGCAGGGGCTGAAGGAACTGCCTTCAGAGCAGGCTAGAAATTGGGAAAATTTGCCTAAAGCCTTATGCTTCACAGTGGATGCCATGAGAGATTCTATCATACAGGCATCACGCCTTACACTCCAGCTGGTACAGATGCGCAGAGTACTTTGGCTTAAGCATTGGTCAGCGGAAACCCCATGCAAAAAGCTGTTGGCAAGTTCCCGTACCATGGCGAACGCCTATTTGGGGAAGATTTAGAAAAATATATACAGAAGATCAAGTGGTAAAACGACTTTTACCCGAGAGAAAGAAAAACAAGAGATCTTGTTTTAAACGCTCTCTCTCCCCAGCTCCCGGGAAATCTGACTCCAACCAGTGGCGGCGGCCTGTTTTAGCCGCCCACAAAAGCCAAGGGGCAAGCTCAGAAGAACAAGAAGCCGTGGGGTGCAAGAGCTAATAAGCAAGCCCCCAAAGCCTCTCAGTGAAGGGGCGCCCCCGCTCGGCCGAGTGGGAGGAAGGCTTTATCAGTTCTGAGCGACTTGGGGGTCAGAAATCCAGGACAATTGGGTAGTATCCACAATATCCTCAGGGTACAAACTGGAATTTCGAGAGATCCCACCTTCTCAATTCCGAGGTTCAAGACTCTCTCCAAGGATCCACAAAAAAGAGAATCCTTCTTCAAAGGTTTGAATCACTTAATGGCTCAAGGGGTAGTTACAGACGTACCCCAAAAAGAGCGAGGTGCAGGTTTTTACTCAAACCTCTTTGTGATTCCAAAGCCAAATGGAGATGTCAGACCCATCCTGGATCTAAAATCCCTAAATCGGTTCCTGAACGATCGCCATTTTCGAATGGAAACGATCCGATCCGTGGCCGCCACTTTAAAGGGCGGAAAATTCATGGCGCCCATAGATATCAAGGACGCACATTTACACATACCCATCCTCCCCGCTCACCAAAGATTCCTAAGGTTTGCGGTAGAAGATCGCCACTTTCAATTTGTGGCTCTGCCGTTTGGTGTAGCCACCGCGCCCATAGTATTCACAAAGGTGCTAGCTCCTCTGTTAGCAAACCTAAGAACACGGGGCATTGCGGTAACAGCCTATCTGGACGATCTACTAGTAATAGATCAGTCAAAGGAGGGATTGGGTCACGCTGTACACACTACAGTAGGATACCTGGAGCATTTAGGATGGACTATAAATTTACAAAAATCCTCTCTCCAGGCCCAAAGAAGGATAGTGTACCTGGGCATGATCATAGATACAGCCCAAAACGGGGTATACCTGCCAGAACCGAAGATACAGTCTCTGAAAGACCTGATCCACAAGGTCAAAGCAAACAAGAGGCCGTCTATTCGCCTTTGCATGAGACTATTGGGAAAGATGGTAGCCTCCTTCGAGGCGGTCCCTTACGCCCAGTTTCATTCGAGACTACTTCAAGGCAATATTTTAGCTTCCTGGAACAGGAAGAGCCAAGCTCTGGATATACCCATGCGCCTGTCCTCACAAGTACGCCACAGCTTCGATTGGTGGCTAGAAGCCAGGAATTTACGGAAGGGAAAGTCCTTCCTCCCAGTGGCCTGGAAGGTGGTATCTAGGGATGCCAGCCTATCGGGCTGGGGTGCAGTATTCGAGGAGGCTTCTACCCAGGGAACCTGGGCCAAGACTCAGGGGATCCTGCCCATCAATGTGCTAGAGATCCGGGCGGTATATCTAGCCCTCAAAACCTGGACATACAGGTTACAGGGCTACCCAGTTCGGGTTCAATCCGACAATGCTACTGCAGTAGCTTACATCAATCACCAAGGAGGCACCCGCAGTCGGGCAGCCCAAAGAGAGGTGAACCGGATCCTGGCATGGGCAGAAGAGCATGTACCTTGCCTTTCTGCAATCTTCATTCCAGGGATAGAAAATTGGCAAGCAGACTACCTGAGTCGTCAGCAGCTGCTACCAGGAGAGTGGTCTCTTCACCCCGAGATCTTTCAGGCCATATGTCTGAGATGGGGAAACCCAGATGTAGACCTGCTAGCTGCCAGGTTCAACAAGAAATTGGACAACTTTGTGTCCAGAACGAGAGATCCTCTAGCCTACGGGACAGACGCTCTAATAATACAGACGCTCTAATAACTCCATGGAATCAGTTCTCACTGATCTATGCATTCCCTCCGATCCCTCTTCTACAAAGACTGCTTCGCAGGATCAAGGAGGAGGGAATACCAGTAATCCTAGTGGCCCCAAACTGGCCCAGGAGGCCTTGGTACGCCGAGATTGTAAAAATGGCGATAGGAAGGCCCTGGAAGTTTCCACTTCGACACGACCTGCTGTCACAGGGTCCAGTATTCCACCCTTCCTTACAAAGGCTAAAGTTGACGGCCTGGCTGCTGAGACCCACATTTTGAAAAAGAGAGGGGTCTCTGGTCCGGCTCTTTCTACGCTCATTAATGCTAGAAAGCCAGCCTCCAGACTCATCTATCAGAGAGTCTGGAGAGCATACGTTTCCTGGTGTGAATCCAGATGTTGGAATCCTCAGAAATATGAAATAAGTAGGATTCTTGCTTTTTGCCAGTTAGGAGTGGATATGAATTTAGCCCTTAGCACCATCAAAGGGCAAATATCGGCTCTATCAGTCTTCTTTCAGAGACCATTGGCATCTCACTCCCTAGTTCAGACATTCATTAAGGGGGTACTGAGGATAAATCCTCCAGTTAGGACTCCCTTGTGTCCATGGGATTTGAATTTGGTATTGTCAGTGTTGCAAAAGCAACCTTTTGAACCTATTCGCCATATTCCTTTAATTATATTGAGTAGGAAGTTGCCCTTTCTGATTGCTATAGCTTCTGCTAGGAGAGTATCAGAGCTAGCAGCTCTTTCTTGTAAAGAGCCTTATCTAATTTGTCACAAGGACAAAATCGTACTACGACCCCATCCGGCTTTTCTACCTAAGGTGGTGTCGGCTTTTCACTTGAATCAAGACATTGTTCTGCCTTCCTTTTTTCCAAACCCGCGGACGGCGGGGGAAAAATTATTACACTCTCTAGATCTAGTGAGAGCGGTAAGGGTGTATCTGCAAGCAACCGCTCAGATACGTAAAACAGATGTTTTGTTTATTTTACCAGATGGGCCCAAGAAGGGCCAAGCGGTATCAAAATCCACCATTTCCAGGTGGATTAGACAAGTAATTGTTCAAGCTTATGGTTTAAAGAACAGGACTCCTCCTTTTCCTGTTAAGGTGCACTCTACCAGGGCGATAAGTGCTTCATGGGCAGTGCACCACCAGGCTTCGATGGCTCAGATCTGTAAAGCTGCAACTTGGTCTTCAGTCCATACATTTTCCAAATTCTATCAAATAGATGTGAAAGGACATGAGGATTCCGCCTTTGGGCGAAGTGTGCTGCAGGCAGCAGTATAGGGCTTCTGGTCCGCAAGCGGCCTGTTTTGATCTGTGTCTCCCCCCCTTCATATGAGCATTGCTCTGGGACGTCCCATTATGTAATGACTAGCTCTGTGTCCCGTGGTGTACGATAAAGAAAATAGGATTTTTATAACAGCTTACCTGTAAAATCCTTTTCTTGGAGTACACCACGGGACACAGAGGTCCCCCCCTTCTTATGGGAACCTTACTGCTTTGCTACAAAACTGAGGTACTTCCCTGATGGGAGGGGTTATATGGAGGGGAACTGTCTTCCATTGGTTGTGCCAGTGTCCAATCACCGCTGGTGACCCTTAACCCATTATGTAATGACTAGCTCTGTGTCCCGTGGTGTACTCCAAGAAAAGGATTTTACAGGTAAGCTGTTATAAAAATCCTATTATCTTACATTTTGACCATAGGTACGCTTTAAATGTATGTATTGAGCACTCCCCAGTATAGAGTTCTTACTCATGTGTATTGATAACCCTCTTATTATTCCACCTTAATGTGGAACTAAACTTTAAAAAGTGAAGATTTTATATATTATAAGGAACATTTAGTAGTTTGAATTGTGCCTAAGCTGTACCTTGAAATATGCACCTTTTGTCTGAATTTCCTTCAGAACAATGGCAGTGCCCTTCCTGGTTTGTGAGTGTGCCTATGGCCTCATAGCTTTATATCTGCAGTCTGGGAAGCACAGAACCAGTTAGTGCCAAGGTAGCTCTTTAGCTTATAAAATATTTCCAATATAACATGCTTTAAGGAAGTGGGAGCTACAGAAGAGCTTACTCTAGAAAGATAGATTGGGAAAAGTCTAAATAGTGTGATGTTCATCTTTTAGTCCTGTAAGCATGTAAGTGGCACAGAAAATTGCAAAACTACAGTAGTAAATAAAAATAGGATTGTCACCGTGCTGGCTTTTGTGACATGGTTGTGCGAGTCACAGAAAACGGCAAACTATGTTGGCAGGTAAATCATTTTTTATATACATATTTAAAATTAACTTTCTTTCTCGTACATCACGGGACACAGAGCGACATAGTCATTACTAATGGGTTATATAGTTACCGTCAGGTGCTGGCACTGGCAACTTCCAAAACCGGAAGTACCCTCCCCTATATAAGCCCCTCCCATCCGGGAGCACCTCAGTTTTTTGCCAGTGTCTAAGGTGTTGGCCAAGAAGAAACATGTGTTTTTCACTGAGCTTGCGTACAGGTTCTTTTGGGCCTCAGTAAGCTATTCCGGATCCGACCAAAAAAGCTTCATAGCTAAACGGTCGGTACCCGGGCCTTGCAGAGAAGAGCAAGGTTCTGCCTGTAATGCTTCTCTTAGGAGAGCTGGACCCTGGGATCCAGAGCTCTGGTCATACCCACGACCAAGATGTTTTCTGTGCAGGGTGCTATACAGGTCCAGGGGAGTGGAATCCTTGGGAACCCGGTCCCTGAAGGTTTGATTACAATGCCTGCCGTGATAGGTGAAGTTTGGGCTTTTGTGGACCAAACTAAGTCTTGCGGCGGGGAACAGGTAAGTGGGGGCCCCCAGGAACTTGGTTCTATTGGGGGACCCCCAAGCCTAATTTGTCTTTCTGTCTGTTACCTAACGGTATTCCCGCTAATATCTGTGCATGCCTGTAACTACTAAAAAAATGTAATAATTTTTAATGGTGGTCAAGAAAAAAAAAAAAAAAAAAAAAAGAATGTTTTTTTATATATGTTTAGTATATTAAACTGCGGTACCTGTGTTTGTCCACTAGAGGCCGCTGTGGAATGTTTTTCTTGTCATATGGACTAGTTTCTTCTCAGAGAGCAAAGTCCAGGCAGCTGGTGAGTTCTCCTACAGGAAACTGTTTCCTCTGCCATGTTGCAGTGTTCGTCTATCCCCCGGCCTGCGGCAAAGGGGGCCCTGGCTCCTGTCCCTGGTTTCCATGTTTGAAAATTAGCGCCGAGGCGCACGTGGCCGCGCGCGTGCACGCGCCTCTATATATAGAGGTGGCCGGAAAAAGGGGCGGGGCCTGGGGGATGACGCTCTGTGCGCGCCGCAGCGCTTCTGCGCATGTGCGGGCGTCCCAGCAGGTTTTTAAAAAGCCACATTATTGCAGTAAGCTGGCTATGAAGTACAGAGACAGAGCTGGCAACATTTAAAGGCATACAGCAAGCGGTTGATACAGGCATCCCCTAGAAAGGCACATTAGTAGACACCAACTGTGATATAGCAGCAATTGTGCTAGACTATTCTCAGTAAAAGTGGTGTATTACGGCTGGAATGCCTCAGCTTTAGGCTTAGGAATATGCCGTCCAGTAGCTCCGGAACTGAATCTTCCAGGAAGCGAAGGGGGTCTCATCGGGCTCTGAGGATCTTGGGCATACTCCTGCTGCACCAGTCTCCCCTGAAGTCCAGAGGTAAGTGACCGTAGAGACCCCGCAGGGGTACTTGGTACTGTGGCTGTCCTCAGTCACCTGCTCCTGTGTATGTAACAGAGGAGGTTTTTTCCTCAGCTCTGGGAGGATTAGAGAGAGATTGTCAACATTTATCGCTGCCTCCCTGTCAGGGAAAGCACGTCCGATCTCCGTCTCCTCCTTCAGAGTGCCTGTTAGCAGAGCAACAGTCCCATACAGGGATCGACCTGCCTGAAGGGGATCAGGATGAGGTTGATTCTGTTATAGAGGAATCAACAGTGGGGGAACCTTTTCTCAGCATCTCAAGCTGAAAGATTATGGGTTCAGTCTCTGACTAACATGGTCCGATCAGCATTTAAAAATGCACCTTGCGGAACCATCAACCACTACTGTATCCTCGTTGGGGTCGCTAGAAGCCCCCAGACTGTTTGTTCTTTTCCACTTCACCCTTTACTGAAAGGGCTCATTTACCAGGATTGGGAACGTCCTGAGAAAATATTTATTCCCCCAAGAGATTTCCGGTGGTCTATCCCATGGAGGATAAGTTCATCAAAAAAAAAAAAAAAAAAATGGAAGGTCCCTACAGTGGACGCAGCCATCTCTTGTATGTATAAATCACTGACATGTCCAGTGGATAATGTCCAAATGTTCAAGAACCCAATAGATAAAAGATTGGAGTCCTTATGAAAATCTGCTTGGTGATACAACCAGCAGTAGCAGCTATTGGGGTCTGCTAAGCAGTGAAGGATCAGTTGAAACAGGTCTTGAGGGACTTGACAGATCAGCAGGCTTTGCCCTAGCTGATCTACCTAGAGCCTTAGGCTTTGCGGTTGACGCCATAGAGGATTCAGTCCATCAGGCCTCCCGCCTTACGCTGTCTATAGTACATATGCGTAGGCTCCTATGGCTCAAAAACTGGTCTGCTGAAGCTCCCTGTAAAGAATGGCTGGTTACCGTCCCATTTCATGGTGAACGCTTATTCAGGGAAAACCTGGACAAATATATCCAGAAAATTTCCAGCGGTAAAAATACGCTCTTGCCGGTTAAAAGCAGAGTTAGAGGTCCCTCTTTAAGAGGCCTGCTTCTCCAGTCCCTGGGGCATCGGCTGTGTAACAGTTCCGACGGCCTCCTCGGTCAAATCCCGGGGGTAAAAAACAGGGACAGTAGCAGGGTAATGAGAAACCCTGGGTCAGGGGAGGTACAAAACCTCCCCCAAAGTTAAATTCATTGAAGCCCCCACTCAGTCGGGTGGGGGGAGGACTCCAGTTGTTCGCAAGAGACCTGGCGGGACACGATCAAGACAGATAGGTGCTCTCCGCAGTAGGTTTGGGATACAGTTTGGAGTTAAAAGACTCTCCTCCTTCCCATTTTTGAGGTCAAACGTGCCAAGGGATCCCCGGAAGAGAGAGTCCCTCCTGTTGGCACTAGAACAACTATTGCTCCAAGGAGTAATTATGGAGGTTCCCCTGGAAGAATGAGGGTTCGGGTTTTACTCAAACCTCTTTACAGTCCCGAAGCAAACGCGGACGGGAGGCCCATATTAATTCTAAAAGGGCTATACAAATTCCTGTATATCAGGACTTTCCGATGGAGTCGATCCGATCGGTGGCCACTGCCCTACAAGGGGAGGATTGGTTAGCCACGATCGACATCAAAGATGCTTATTTGCACATTCCCATCTTTCCAGTCCACCAAAAATTTCTACGCTTTGCAGTAGAAGGGCGCCATTTTCAGTTCAGAGCCTTACCCTTCGGTTTGGCCACAGCACCACGAGTGTTTACAAAAATTCTGGCCCTTTATTGGCCAATCTAAGAACACAAGGTGTAATGATAATGGCATATCTGGATGACTTGTTGCTGATAGACCACTCAGTGAAAAAACTAGACGTGGTCGTTCACAAGACGATCAAGTATCTGGAATCTCACGGTTGGATTATCAACCGAGACAAGTCAGCCCTAAAAACCAGTCAAAAGTCTGGAATACTTGGGGCTAAGGTTGGATTCAGGCCAGAGAAAAATATTCTTGCCTCGAGGAAAGGTGTTGTCTTTGAAAGATTTGATCCACTTAGTGGGTACAAAAAAGACAGCCGTCCATACGCCTGTATATGAGGCTGCTGGGAAAAATGGTGGCATCATTCGAAGCAGTACCCTACGGTCAATTCCATTCAAGGAATTTGCAAGGGGCCATACTGTCAGCCTGGAACAAAAAAGTTCAGGCCCTAGACTTACAATGTCCTTGTCCCCTTCCGTTCGCAAGAGCCTCCGTTGGTGGTTGGTTCCCCAGAATCTGGAAAAAAGGAAATCCTTCAGTCCGATTTCTTGGAAGGTGGTCACTACAGATGCCAGCCTTATAGGCTGGGGAGCAGTACTGGAGCAATAGTCTCTCCAGGGCAGATGGTCGGATGCAGAAAAGGCCCTGCCCATCAATCTCTTAGAGATACGAGCAGCCCGGTATGCCCTAGTAGCATGGACATCCAAACTCCAAGGGTCCCCTGTCAGAATTCAATCAGACAATGCCACAGCAGTGGCATATATCAATCGGGGGAGCACCAGGAGTCGTGCAGCCCAAAGGGAAGTAAATTACATCCTGAGATGGGCAGAAAAATATGTCCCAGCCATATCTGCGGTATTCATTTCAGGAGTGGAGAATTGGAAGGCGGACTTTCTAAGTCGCCAGCAATTAGGCCCAGAGGAAGGGTCCCTTCACCCCGAGGTTTTCTGGACAATATGTCAGCGGTGGGGAACATCGGATGTAGATCTTCTAGCATCCAGATTCAACGCAAAGGGGGATAGGTTTGTCTCTCGGACAAGGGATCCCCTAGCTTGCGGCTCGGATGCCCTAGTGTTCCCTGGGGATCAGTTCAAGCTGATATATGCATTCACACCGCCACAATGGTTACCTCGATTACTCCGCAGAATCAGGGTAGAAAAGAAACCAGTGATTCCGGTGGCTCCAGCGTGGCCCCGAAGAGCGTGGTACGCGGAGATTGTAAAATTTCAGTGGGGAGTCCTTGGACTCTCCCACGTCGTCCGGCTTTCGCAAGGACCGATATACCACCCTTCCTTACCAGCCCTAGGTTTGACGGCCTGGCTATTGAAGCCCACATTCTAAAAAAGAGAGGGCTCTCTAATGCTGTGGTATCTACCATGATCAATGCCAGGAAGCCGGTATCCAGGCAGATCTACTATAGAATCTGGAAGGCGTACATCGCGTGGTGTGAGGCCAAGAAATGGCATCCACATAAGTACGTAATAGGTAGGATTCTGGACTTCCTACAGTGGGCTGTAGATAGGAAGCTTGCCTTGAGTACTATCAAGGGTCAGATTTCGGCCTTGTCAATATTTTTTCAAAGGCCCTTGGCTTCGCATTCACTAGTCAAAGCCTTTATACAAGGAGTGATGCGTATTAGTCCTCCGGTTAATATTCCCATATGTCCATGGGATCTAAACTTGGTTCTGTCGGTTCTACAGAAACAACCATTTGAACCATTACAGCATATTTCCTTGGTGCTTCTTACCAGGAAATTGATTTTTCTAGTAGCCATTTGTTCGGCTAAAAAGAGTATCGGAATTAGCAGCTATGTCCTGTAAGGAGCCATATCTGGTTATCCATAAGGACAGAGTAGTGTTACGTCCTCATCCAGCCTTTCTTCCTAAGGTGGTATCGAGGTTTCATTTGAACCAAGATGTGGTTCTTCCTTCTTTTTTCCCCAAACCTACTTCGGTAGAGGAAAAGTTATTGCATTCTTTGGATGTAGTAAGAGCAGTTAAAGCTTATCTAAAAGCCACTGCTCAGATTCGCAGAACGGATACTTTGTTTATTCTGCCGGAAGGCCCCAGAAAGGGTCAGGCAGCGTCAAAATCTACTTTAGCCAAGTGGATTCGACAGGTCATAATACAAGCCTATAGCTTGAGAAGTAGACCGCCTCCGTTCAAAGTTAGGGCGCACTCCACGAGAGCAGTTGGAACTTCATGGGCAGTGCATCACCAGGCCTCCCTGGCTCAAATCTGTAAGGCCGCAACATGGTCTTCGGTACACACGTTTACTAGGTCCTACCAGGTGGACGTTAGAAGTCAGGAGGATGTCGCCTTTGGGCGCAGTGTGTTGCAGGCCGCAAAAGATCCTCATGTCTGATAGCGCTCAGCTTATATATGGTGTATCCCCCCCCCTCATTTGGCATTGCTTTAGGACATCCCATTAGTAATGACTATGTCGCTCTGTGTCCCGTGATGTACGAGAAAGAAAATAGGATTTTTATAACAGCTTACCTGTAAAATCCTTTTCTTGGAGTACATCACGGGACACAGAGCTCCCGCCCCTCTTTGGGGACACTTATTGCTTTGCTACAAAACTGAGGTGCTCCCGGATGGGAGGGGCTTATATAGGGGAGGGTACTTCCGGTTTTGGAAGTTGCCAGTGCCAGCACCTGACGGTAACTATATAACCCATTAGTAATGACTATGTCGCTCTGTGTCCCGTGATGTACTCCAAGAAAAGGATTTTACAGGTAAGCTGTTATAAAAATCCTATTATTCAGTTGGCGTTGTGCTTCAGAATATACCATTTGCATATAGGAAAAGAATAGCTGGCAAACTAAATATTTTGAAAAATATTTTTTAATGTATTTTGCTTTTAATTGTAGGTTTGTGGAAAAACATTACCTTGTGGGAATCACACCTGTGAGCTGGTTTGCCATGGTGGTTTATGTGGCCAGTGTCCTCGTTCTGGAAATCGCTTGTGCCCATGTGGAAAAACAAGTATGGCTCTTTCAGAATATTGTGTGTTTTCTGTTATGTTTTATGTCTTTTCTGTGCTGTGGTTTTATTTAACCACTTCAATACCAGGCACTTTCACCCTCTTCCTGCGCAGTTCAATTTTCAGCTTTCAGCGCTGTTGCATTTTGAATGACAATTGCGTGACCATGCAACACTATACCCAAACGGAATGTTTTTAATTTTTTTTCCCACAACTAAAGCTTTCTTTTGGTGGTATTTGAGGGTTTTTATTTTTTGCGCTCCAAATAAAAAAAAGACCGGAAAGTTTGAAAAAAAAAAAGGTTTTGTTTCTCCTTCACTGATGAGGCTGCACTAACAGGCACTGATGAGGCAGTACTGATTGGCACCGATAGGTGGCACTTATAGGCGGCACTGGTGGGCGCTCATAGGCGGTACTGATGGGCAGCACTGATCAAGAGGCACTGACAATCACTGATGGGCACTGATTGGCATCCCTGGTGGTCTCCGGTGGGCATCCTTGATGGATCTGCACGGATAATCCATGCACTTATTATCAGCGCAGACCCTCCTCCCCCTGTCAGGAGAGCAGCCGATCGTCTCTCCTCTAGTGGCGTCTGTCAGTACGAGTGGAGAAATAGCCGGCTCTTCCTGTTTACACTGATCAGCTGTGATTGGACACAGCTGATCACATGGAAAGAGCCTTTGTCGGAGGCTCTTTACCAGGACCGGAGATGCGGTATGTCAAACTGACACGAACCCTGGGGGACCCCACTTTCCACCCCTGCCTATTCCGAGTACTCCCCATTTTCTTTCTCGTACATCACGGGACACAGAGCGGCATAGTCATTACTATGTGGGTTATATAGTTTACCTTCAGGTGCTGGCACTGGCAACTTCCAAACCGGAAGTACCCTCCCCTATATAAGCCCCTCCCATCCGGGAGCACCTCCGTTTTTTGCCAGTGTCTAAGGTGTTGGCCAAGAAGTAACATGTGTTTTTCACTGAGCTTGCGTACAGGTTCTTTTGGGCCTCAGTAAGCTATTCCGAATCCGACCAAAAAAGCTTCATAGCTAAACGGTCGGTACCCGGGCCTTGCAGAGAAGAGCAAGGTTTTGCCTGTAATGCTTCTCTTAGGAGGGCTGGACCCTGGGATCCAGAGCTCTGGTCATACCCACGACCAAGATGTTTTCTGTGCAGGGTGCTATACAGGTCCAGGGGAGTGGAATCCTTGGGAACCCGGTCCCTGAAGGTTTAATTACAATGCCTGCCGTGAGAGGTGAAGTTTGGGCTTCTGTGGACCAAACAGAGTCCTGCGGCGGGGAAAAGGTAAGTGAGGGCCCCTCAGGAACTTGGTTCTATTGAGGGGACCCCCAAGCCTAATATGTCTTTCTGCCTGTTACCTAACGGTATTCCCGCTAAATATCTGTGCATGCCTATAACTACTAAAAAATGTAATAATTTTAAGAGTGGTCAAGAAAAAAAAAAAAAAAAATTGTTAAACCGCGGTACCTGTGTTAAGCCACTAGAGGCCGCTGTGGAACGTTGTTTTCTTGTCATGTGGATTTTTTCTTCCAAGTCAAAATCCAGGCAGATGGTGAGTTCTCTGGATGGGAAACTGTTTCCTCTGCCATGTTGCAATGCTCGTCCATCCCCTCGGCCCTGTGGCAAACAGGGCCCTGGCTTCTGTCCCTAGTTCCTTTCAAAAAAAGAGCGCCGAAGGCGCGCGTGCCCGCGCGCGTGCACGCGCCTCTATTTATATTAGCTTGGTGGATGACGCTCTGTGCGCGCCGCAGCGCTTCTGCGCATGTGCGGGCGTCCCAGCATGATAAAAAGCACAATTAGGTGTTGTCAGCTGGTTATGAAAGGCAGAAACAGAGCTGGCAACATTTAGAAAGGCATACAGCAGGCGGTTGATGCAGGCATCCCCATAGAAAGGCACATTAGTAGACACCAACTGTTTATATAGAAGCAATTGTGCTAGACTATTGTCAGTAAGTGGTGTATTTCGGCTGGAATACCACAGCTTTGGGCTTAGGAATATGCCGTCTAAAGTCTCCGGGACTAAGAATCCCAGGAAGCATAGGGGGTCTCCATCGGGCTCTGAGGATCTTGGGCATGCTTCGGCTGCACCAATCTCCCCTGAAAAATCAGAGGTTAGTGACCGTAGAGCACCCTCAGGAGTACCTGGTACTGTGGCTGTCCTCAGTTCACCTGCTCCTGTATATATAACAGAGGAGGTTTTATCCTCAGCTCTGGGAGGACTGGAAGAGAGATTGACAACATTGATCGCTGCTTCCCTGTCAAAGGGAAAGCGCGCCCGATCTCCGTCTCCTCCCTCAGAGTGCCTGTTAGCAGAGCAACAGTCCCATACAGGGATCGACCTACCTGAAGGGGATCAGGATGAGGTTGATTCTGTTGTAGAGGAATCAACAGTGGAAGAGTCATTCTCAGCATCACATGCTGAAAGATTATGGGTTCAGTCCCTGACTAACATGGTCCGATCAGCATTAAAATGCCCCTTGCGGAGCCATCATCCACTTCTGTCTCCTCGTTGGGGTCGCTAAAAGCCCCCCAGACTGTTTGTTCCTTTCCAAATCCATCCTTTACTGGAAGGGCTCATTTACCAGGATTAGGAGCATCCTGATAAAATATTTACTCCTCCCAAGAGATTTCCGGTGGTCTATCCCATGGAGGATAAGTTCATCAAAAAAATGGAGGGTCCCTACAGGGGACGCAGCCATCTCTTGTATGAATAAATCACTGACATGTCCAGTAGATAATGTCCAAATGTTCAAGGACCCAATAGATAAAAAATTGGAGTCCTTATTAAAATCTGCTTTCTCTACAGCAGGCTTGGTGACACAACCAGCAGTGGCAGCTATTGGGGTCTGCCAAGCAGGGAAGGATCAGTTGAAACAGGTCTTAAGGGACTTGCCAGATCAGCAGGCTCTTGCCCTAGCTGATCTACTTAGAGCCTTATGATTTACGGTTGACGCCATAAAGGATTCAATCCACCAGGCCTCCCGCCTTACGCTGTCTGTAGTACATATGCGCAGGCTTCTATGGCTCAAAAACTGGTCTGCTGAAGCTCCCTGTAAAAAATTCCTGGTTAGCTTCCCATTTCATGGTGAACGCTTATTCGGGGAAGACCTGGACAGATATATCCAGAAAATTTCCAGCGGTAAAAGTACACTCTTGCCGGTTAAAAACAGAGTTGGAGGTCCCTCTTTTAAGAGGTCTGCTTCTCCAGTCCCTGGGACATCGGCTGTGAAACAGTTCCGACGGCCTCCTCGGTCAAATCCCGGGGGTAAAAAATCAGGGACAATCGCAGGGTAACAAGAAACCCTGGGTCAGGAGAGGTACAAAACCTCCCCCCAAGTCAAATTCAGGAAGGGTTGCCCCCACTCAATCGGGTGGGGGGAAGACTCCAGTTGTTCGCAGAGACCTGGCGGGACACGATCAGAGACAGATGGGTGCTCTCCGCAGTAAGTCTGGGAAGAGATTGGAGTTAAAAAGACTCTCCTCTTTCCCATTTTATGAGGTCAAACGTGCCAAGGGATCCCCGGAAGAGAGGATCCCTCCTGTTGGCACTAGAACAACTATTGCTCCAAGGAGTAATTATGGAGGTTCCCCTGAATAGGGGTTCGGGTTTTACTCAAACCTCTTTACAGTCCCGAAGCCAAACGGGGACGTGAGGCCCATATTAAATCTAAAAGGGCTAAACAAATTCCTACATATCAGGACTTTCCGGATGGAGTCGATCCGATCGGTGGCCACTGCCCTACAAGGGGAGGAATGGTTAGCCTCGATCGACATCAAAGATGCTTATTTGCACATTCCCATCTTTCAAGTCCACCAAAAATTTCTACGCTTTTCAGTAGAACGGCGCCATTTTCAGTTCAGAGCCTTACCCTTCGGTCCGGCCACAGCACCAAGAGTGTTCACAAAAATTCTGGCCCCATTATTGGCCAATCTAAGAACACGAGGTGTAACGATAATGGCATATCTAGACGACTTGTTGCTGATAGACCACTCAGTGGAAAAACTAGAAGTGGTTGTTCACGAGACAGTCAAGTATCTGGAATCTCACGGTTGGATTATCAACCGAGACAAGTCAGCCCTAAAACCAGTCAAAAGTCTGGAATACTTGGGGCTAAGGCTGGATTCAGACCAGAGAAAAATTTTCTGCCTCAAGAGAAGGTGTCGTCTTTGAGAAATTTGATCCACTTAGTGGGTACAAAAAGACAGCCGTCCATACGCCTGTGCATGAGGCTGATGGGAAAAATGGTGGCATCATTCGAAGCAGTACCCTACGGTCAATTCCATTCAAGGAATTTGCAAAGGGCCATACTGTCAGCCTGGAACAAAAAAGTTCAGGCCCTAGACTTACCAATGTCCCCTTCCGTTCGCAAGAGCCTCCGTTGGTGGTTGGTTCCCCAGAATCTGGAAAAAGGGAAATCCTTCAGTCCGATTTCTTGGAAGGTGGTCACTACAGATGCCAGCCTTATAGGCTGGGGAGCAGTACTGGAGCAATGGTCTCTCCAGGGCAGATGGTCGGATACAGAAAAGGCCCTGCCCATCAATCTCTTAGAGATACGAGCAGCCCGGTATGCCCTAGTAGCATGGACATCCAAACTCCAAGGGTCCCCTGTCAGAATTCAATCGGACAATGCCACGGCAGTGGCATATATCAATCATCAGGGTGGCACCAGGAGTCGTGCAGCCCAGAGGGAAGTAAATTGCATCCTGAAATGGGCAGAAAGATATGTCCCAGCCATATCCGCGGTATTCATTCCAGGAGTGGAGAATTGGAAGGCGGACTTTCTAAGTCGCCAACAATTATGCCCAGGGGAATGGTCCCTTCACCCCGAGGTTTTCCGGACAATATATCAGCGGTGGGGAACACCGGATGTAGATCTTCTAGCATCCAGATTCAACGCAAAGGTGGACAGGTTTGTCTCTCGGACAAGGGATCCCCTAGCTTGTGGCTCGGATGCCCTAGTGTTCCCTTGGGATCAGTTCAAGCTGATATATGCATTCCCACCGCCACAATTGTTACCTCGATTACTCCGCAGAATCAGGGTAGAAAAGAAACCAGTGATTCTGGTGGCTCCAGCGTGGCCCCGAAGAGCATGGTACGCGGAGATTGTAAAAATGTCTGTGGGGAGTCCTTGGACCCTCCCACATCGTCCGGACCTGCTTTCGCAAGGACCGATATACCACCCTTCCTTACCAGCCCTAGGTTTGACGGCCTGGCTATTGAAGCCCACATTCTAAAAAAGAGAGGTCTCTCTAATCCTGTGGTAGCTACCATGATCAATGCCAGGAAGCCGGTATCCAGGCAGATCTACTATAGAATCTGGAAGGCGTACATCGCTTGGTGTGAGGCCAGGAAATGGCATCCACGTAAGTACGTAATAGGTAGGATTCTGGACTTCCTACAGTGGGCTGTAGATAGGAAGCTTGCCTTGAGTACTATCAAGGGTCAGATTTCGGCCTTGTCAATATTTTTCAAAGGCCCTTGGCTTTGCATTCACTAGTCAAAGCTTTTATACAAGGAGTGATGCGTATTAGCCCTCCGGTTAATATTCCCATATGTCCATGGGACTTAAACCTGGTTCTGTCGGTTCTACAGAAACAACCATTTGAACCATTACAGCACATTTCCTTGGTTCTTCTCACCAGGAAATTGATTTTTCTAGTAGCCATTTGTTCGGCTAAAAGAGTGTCGGAATTAGCCGCTATGTCCTGTAGGGAGCCATATCTGGTTATCCATAAGGACAGAGTAGTGTTACTAGAAAGGTGGTATCGAGGTTTCATTTGAACCAAGATGTGGTTCTTCCTTCCTTTTTCCCCAAACCTAGTTCA
This sequence comes from Rana muscosa, assembly GCA_029206835.1. NCBI lineage: Eukaryota > Metazoa > Chordata > Amphibia > Anura > Ranidae > Rana > Rana muscosa. The sequence continues at coordinate 203,394,029 of CM055116.1, read as the reverse complement.
GTAGAGGAAAAGTTATTACATTCTTTGGATGTAGTAAGAGCAGTTAAAGCTTATCTGAAAGCCACTGCTCAGATTCGTAGAACGGATACTTTGTTTATTCTGCCGGAAGGCCCCAGAAAGGGTCAGGCAGCAGCAAAATCTACTTTAGCCAAGTGGATTCGACAGGTCATTATGCAAGCCTATGGCTTGAGAAGGAGACCGCCTCCGTTCAAAGTTAGGGCGCACTCCACGAGAGCAGTTGGAACTTCATGGGCAGTGCATCACCAGGCCTCCCTGGCTCAAATCTGTAAGGCCGCAACATGGTCTTCAGTACACACGTTTACTAGGTTCTACCAGGTGGACGTTAGAAGTCAGGAGGATGTCGCCTTTGGGCGCAGTGTGTTGCAGGCCGCAAAAGATCCTCATGTCTGATAGCGCTCAGCTTATGTATGGTGTATCCCCCCCCCCATTGGGCATTGCTTTAGGACATCCCACATAGTAATGACTATGCCGCTCTGTGTCCCGTGATGTACGAGAAAGAAAATAGGATTTTTATAACAGCTTACCTGTAAAATCCTTTTCTTGGAGTACATCACGGGACACAGAGCTCCCACCCCTCTTTTGGGGACACTTATTGCTTTGCTACAAAACTGAGGTGCTCCCGGATGGGAGGGGCTTATATAGGGGAGGGTACTTCCGGTTTGGAAGTTGCCAGTGCCAGCACCTGAAGGTAAACTATATAACCCACATAGTAATGACTATGCCGCTCTGTGTCCCGTGATGTACTCCAAGAAAAGGATTTTACAGGTAAGCTGTTATCAAAATCCTATTTTTCTCTACCCTCCGAACTCGCCCCTGTAGCCAGTTTTTAATCCATGTACTCGCCCTATGGTCCATGCCAACTGACCTTACTTTATACAGTAAACGTTTATGGGGAACTGTATTGAATGCTTTTGCAAAATCCAGATACACCACATCTACGGGCCTTCCTTTATCTAAATGGCAGCTCACCTCCTCATAGAAGCTTAATAGATTGGTTTTGGCAAGAACGATTCTTCATGAATCCATGCTGATTACTGCTAATGATACAGTTTTCACTACTAAAATCTTGTATATAGTCCCTTTATCATCCCCTCCAAGAGCTTGCATACAATTGATGTTGGGCTAACTGGTCTGTATTTCCCAGGGGTGTATCTTGGCCCTTTTTTAAATATTGGTGCTACATTGGCTTTTCTCCAATCAGCTGGTACCATTCCAGTCAGTAGACTGTTCGTAAAAATTAGGAACAATGGTCTGGCAATTACTTGACTGAGTTCCTTAAGGACCCTAGGGTGCAAGCCATCTGGTCCTGGTGACTTATTAATGTTACGTTTTTCAAGTCTACTTCTAATTCTGTCCTCTGTTAACCATGAGGGTGCTTCCTGTAACGTGTCATGAGGATAAACATTGCAGTTTTGGTTACTGAAGCCCCCTGATTCCCTCGTGAAGACTGAGGAGAAGAATAAATTCAATACCTTCGCCATCTCTCCATCCTTAACCAGATTCCCTTCATCATTCTTTATGGGACCAATATGATCTGACCTCCCTTTCTTACTATTTATGGGATTTTGCTTACTCTCCTCCACTATGTGCCTTTCGTGTTCTATCTTAGCCGCCCTGATTGCACCCTTACATTTCTTGTTGCATTCTTTGTAAAGTTGAAATGCTGATGATGATCCTTCTCCTTTTGCTTTTATATGCATTTTTACGTTGGAGTTAAACCACCCAGGACTTTTATTTGTTCTTTTACATTTATTTCCCATTGGGATGCACTGGCTAATGCCCTTATTTAATATACTCTTAAAGCATACCCATTTCTCCTCCGTGTTCTTTGTTCCCAAGATTTTATCCCAATTTGTATCTTCTAGCAAGGCTCGTAGTTTAGGGAAGTTGGCTCTTTTGAAATTCAGTGTCTTTGTATTCCCCTTATGTTTCCTATTAGTGTGATTTTATAATGAAACTAATTGACCTGTGATCGCTGTTTCCTAAATTGCCCCGTATTCTACATCCGTGATAAAGTCTGTATTGTTGGTAATCAGTAGGTCTAGTAGCGCTTTTGTTTTTAGTTGGTGCGTTACTTTGCAGTATAAGCAAGGAAGCTCAGTTTAAATGTGCTTTTGAGGGCCAGTTCACACCATAGAAACGTAGTCCGGATGTGTTCCAGATGCTTTTCTGCATGCGCGTTTTTTGATGCAGTTCAGTGCATTTTTTTTCCCCTCTTTTCTCTTAACCTAAAATAAGAACATGTGTGTTCCAGTGCATTTTTGGTGTGTTAATGTGCGTTTTTGATGCTTTTTACAGCGTTCCAGTGCAGGAAAAATGCAGCATGTTCTACTTTTCTTTTTTTCTGGAACTACAAGCACTGGTGTGAACTATGCCATTGAAAACCATATAACCTACTGTCTATGCATTTTTGATGCAGAAAAAAACACATTGGACCTCGTGGTGTGAACTGGCCCTTACTGAACAAAAATGCTGTACATACAAAACTATTACAATATTAGAAATACCGTACAAGACTGACAGATATCTATAGCAAGATGCCTAGCAAATAAGCAAAAACTAACTCCAGTTACTGTGTGTTCATGATCTCCATTGACAACAAGGACTAAGTTGGCAGTTGCTTTGGAAATCGGGTATCTTTCTTCTTTAATGGCTGGTTACAGACGTTTCCTCTTCGGTCTTAAGGCATGATGCAAGTCCTGTCCAGCTTATGCCTGGCAACTTTTATATAGCTCAGGTTGTTTACCATAACAAAAGACCTCTATGTCATTCAATTAGAAATGTACTCTCAAATTCTACCTCAAGATGGCACTCTGCCATCATACATGCCATAGGTTATATATTATGTCTTTACTGTAGCTATAGAGACAATATACTGCTCAAACTGTCGGCTGAATAGAACAATAGTATGTCCCCATTGTATCCAACAGCATTTGTTTGATAAGTATCCACTCAAGCCAAACCTGACAGTAATCTAATTTCTGTTTCTATCAACTACTAAATAGACCGTCCCATGTAATGTTATGTCTGAGTAATATAAAAAAATATTTACCGTATTTATCGCCGTATAACACGCACCGGCGTATAACACGCACCCCAAGTTTAGGAGGGAATTTTAGGGAAAAAAACTTTTAGGAGGGAAGTTTAAGGAAAAAAAAAACTTACATTTAAATGCAGCCTTACCAGTGTCCGTTGCAGCCTTGTCAGTGCAGCCTTGCCAGCAGTGTCCATTGCAGCCTTGCCCCAGTGTCCAGTGCAGCCTTTGCCCAGTGTCCAGTGCAGCCTTTGCCCAGTGTCCAGTGCAGCCTTTGCCCAGTGTCCAGTGCAGCCTTTGCCCAGTGCAGCCTTTGCCCAGTGTAGCTTTGCCCAGTGTCCAGTGCAGCTTTACCCAGTGTCCAGTGCAGCCTTTGCCCAGTGTAGCTTTGCCCAGTGTCCAGTGCAGCTTTACCCAGTGTCCAGTGCAGCCTTTGCCCAGTGCAGCCTTTGCCCAGTGTCCAGTGCAGCCTTTGCCCAGTGTCCAGTGCAGCCTTTGCCCAGTGTCCAGTGCAGCCTTTGCCCAGTGCAGCCTTTGCCCAGTGTCCAGTGCAGCCTTTGCCCAGTGCAGCCTTTGCCCAGTGTCCAGTGCAGCCTTTGCCCAGTGTCCAGTGCAGCCTTTGCCCAGTGTCCAGTGCAGCCTTTGCCCAGTGTCCAGTGCAGCCTTTGCCCAGTGTCCAGTGCAGCCTTTGCCCAGTGTCCAGTGCAGCCTTTGCCCAGTGCAGCCTTTGCCCAGTGCAGCCTTTGCCCAGTGCAGCCTTTGCCCAGTGCAGCCTTTGCCCAGTGCAGCCTTTGCCCAGTGCAGCCTTTGCCCAGTGCAGCCTTTGCCCAGTGCAGCCTTTGCCCAGTGCAGCCTTTGCCCAGTGCAGCCTTTGCCCAGTGCAGCCTTTGCCCAGTGCAGCCTTTGCCCAGTGCAGCCTTTGCCCAGTGCAGCCTTTGTCCAGTGCAGCCTTTGTCCAGTGCAGCCTTTGTCCAGTGCAGCCTTTGCCCAGTGTCCAGTGCAGCCTTTGCCCAGTGTCCAGTGCAGCCTTTGCCCAGTGTCCAGTGCAGCCTTTGCCCAGTGTCCAGTGCAGCCTTTGCCCAGTGTCCAGTGCAGCCTTTGCCCAGTGTCCAGTGCAGCCTTTGCCCAGTGTCCAGTGCAGCCTTTGCCCAGTGTCCAGTGCAGCCTTTGCCCAGTGTCCAGTGCAGCCTTTGCCCAGTGTCCAGTGCAGCCTTTGCCCAGTGTCCAGTGCAGCCTTGTCCCAGTTTTCAAAATTGGCGCCGCCGAGATCGCCGCAGAGACTGGGCGGAGCGGGGCGAACGCCGCCGAGAACGCAGGGACTGGGCGGAGCCGAGATACACATAGCCGAGTGTACTCGGCTCTTCTCGGCTCCGCTCACAGTCACACCGAGTCCCGCCCTATGATGGACATAACACAGGTCCAATGGCGGGACTGGGCGTGACTGTGAGCAGAGCCGAGAAAAGCCGAGTACACTCGGCTATGTGTATCTCGGCGGCGATCGCTGCGCTCCGCTCAGTCAGCGGAGATCGCCGGGATCAGTGGGTATCGGCGTATAACACGCACCCACGATTTCCCCCTGATTTTAAGGGGAAAAAAGTGCGTGTTATACGCCGATAAATACGGTATTTTTATTTTTTGTACATTACATAGTGGGTTATATCTCACTTTCAGGTGCTGGACACTGGTGTAATCAACTAGATAGGAAGTTTCCTACCTATATAACCCCTCCCATACTGGGAGCTCCTCAGTTTTTTCGCCAGTGTCTAGGGTGTTGGTCACGACTAAGGATGTGCTAAGAAGAAGCTCTACTAAAAAATCCCTCCGGGGGTAAAAAAGCTGCGCAATCGGATCCATCCAAAACGCTTATTTTATACGCTTAAAATGGATGGTACCCGGACCTCGCAGAAGACCATGGTTTTTGCCTATAATGTCTATTTTGAGGACTGGGCTCTGGGATCCAGTACTTTCTCTATATATAAAAATGCGCAAACGTTTCTGGCAGAGTCTTTTACAAGGTCCAGGGAAGAGGCCCCCTTTAAGTAGGAACCCAGATCCCTGAAGGTTGGCACAACATACCCGCCGTGAGGGGTGAAGGCTGGATCTGTCTGTGCTCAGCAGTATCCTGCGGCGGGGATAAGGTAAGTGAAGACAATCCTAGGTAAATACCTTTAAGGATTATCTTCCATGAGTAGCTGCATGTCTTATCTGTTTACTTGCCATGCTCTCCAGGAACGAAAGCTCAGTGTCAGCCGGTCTATTGAGTGTCTCACTTCCTCCGCCTTAGGCTCTGCCACAGTTGTGTGGGAGGGGGGCCCTCGTAGTCTGGATCCACAGCGCTCCTTGGGGGATTGCTCTCCCGCCGCCACCATTTCCCTACACGCGCGAGGGGGCGGGATGTGGTTACCGCTGGCACGCACGTGCAACGCCGGCTTACAGTGCAGGCACAGGGCGGGCCCTTCAGAGAAGCCACAGACGCCAGAGCTCTGTAAAGCCAGAGGGACTTGGCAGCTTTGGGCATGTAAGCACCTCCTGTGTGTTGGATACAGACTTACCCAAGACTCCTACTCAGCATCAGGCTGTGCAGATTAGAAGGCATTGTTAATTGCTAGACTAAGTTCAGCTGTTGATGCACCTGTGTTAAGTTCCTCTGCTTTTTAGCTTAAGGACTATGTCTCCCTGTAAAAAAGGTTCAGGGGCAGGATCATGCCTGCATGATACCATCCTCCTCTGAGAGGCTTGAGGCAGCCGCACAGGTTAAGCCATCGGCCCTGTCAGGCATTGCAGCCTCCCCCAACCTTGCAACCACTCGGCATATGTCATTTTGGATGTTTTTTGCATTTGTTGGTCTAAAGAAAGGTTAACTGCTATAGTCGCAGCCTCCTCACAAAGAGCAGAAAGCGGGGTGTGCCCCTTCCCCTGCTCTAAGTCCTAAAACAAGAGAATTAAAGTCCTGAGGATGAAAGTTCACCGGCAGGACAAGGAACAGGTGTAGCTGATGAGGCGGAGGTATCGGAAGCCTCACAAGCTCTGGAGTTGCAGCTGGAGTCTTTTTCAGCGATTCATACTGCATATAACTTACCCTCAGCCTAAATGGCCAAAGCCTCTGTCTCCTCCTTGGGGTTTAAAAAAATAAAATCATCCCCATAGGTTGCTTGTACCTTCCCACCCCATCGATTACTGCAACGGTTTATTTCTGCTGGTTGGGCACCCACATAAGCTGTTTTTTTTTTCTCCTCCTAAAAACTTTAGCCGAGGAGTATAGGTTGCTAGAAAACCTCCATAGCAAACTACTGGGGTGCGCACGTTTGCGGAGGATAACTTCCTCTTTTACCAGCCCACATGTGGGCATAAGACATGTTGGCGGTTGATGGATTGACATTTCTTTACATAATCGCATGAGGATGCTTGGTCACATTAAAATGCTTAAGTCGCTCGAAGAGGCCTGTTTTCACAAAGCTGCTGGGATGCACAGTTGCTGGTGCTCATTGTTGCTAAGCGCACAACAGTTAAATCGCATTATTTAGGAAATGTACGTTTCCTCTTTACCAGTCCACATGTTTGCATAAAATACATGAGTTTGGAATGTGTAAGATGCATGTGGGGTAAAAACAAGTAACAGAATGTGTTTAGTGTTGATCACATAAAGATACATGTTTGTATGAATTTACATGTTTTTTACATAGTCGCATAAAGATGCTTGATTCGCACGGAGGTGTTTGATCTCACAAAGCCCTTGGTTACCCAAGAGTACTTAATCGCACGAACAGGCTTGTTTTACAGACATACCTAAAATCGTATAAAAATGCTTGATTGCGTAAAAGATGCTGAACTTTGTTCAAGGGTGCTTGTCCGCACAATAGTGCTTAAGATGCATTAAATGTTTGATCGCATCAAGATGCTGAATCACATATAAGTTGCATGATCACCTTGATTTTGCATGGTTGCATAATAAGGCATGATAATTTAAGTATTCCTTAATTTATACAGGATTCCTTATGTTCGCATAAGAATACGTGTCTGCATGGAAACATGTGTGATGTTGCCTAAACACGTTCATAAACGCATGCTTCCTTGCAAGATACCCTTTCCATAGCACACGTGCTCATATATCTCTATCTCATATATCTCTATCTCATATATCTCTATCTCATATATCTCTATCTCATATATCTCTATCTCTCTCGTGTGAAGGACTAGCATCAAAGGTAAAGCTTGAAGGGGACACCGCCACTCGCTGGTTCTTCTTTTTAAGGGCTTTGTTTGCCCATTTTTATTAAAAGAAGTTCACAACAAAATCAAAGGTTTCCCTCGCAGGGGTTTCAGCACTCATTTTCATCAACAAAATGACATTCAGCCTCCTGGCTTATACATACTGCAGTGCTGCTCAGTCCTTCTACTTCAGGCTCTCATCTGTCTCCCACAGACTATTCCCTAGCAAAGACCATCCGTTTAGATAGCAGCCCCTCACTGCTCTGATCCTCAGACTTGGGTCTCTGGCTTCCACTGTGCACACAAGCACTCTCTGGCTTCTCCAGTGCACACCTGCACTCGTCGGGAGGGTGGAGCCCAGAATGCTGGTCCTGACTCTACTATCGGGCCCACACACACCTGAACAATCAGTGTGCAGTTGAGTCTCAAAACCCGGATCCAGGACTGGGGATTTCATCCCACCCGGATCTCTATGTAAATCATGAGGAAACTGAAAAGCCAGTTTCCTCCCAAACAAGCAAATACCCTGGAGCCCCTCAACCTGCCTGGTTGAGAATACTGTATTCATACACTGGTGGGGTACCACCCTACCACATACCCTCCCCCTTTGTTTCGATCCAGAGGGAGGAACACCAGCACCCTTCATTATGGTTGGGACACCTCTGTGCTGGCTGTCAGCCACGTAGGCCCAACCTTTTTTCCGGGTGCGCTTCCAGGTATGTCCCACCCTGGATCTTAACAAGGTCCTATATTTCCCTATACTCAGCCTTCTCCCTCTTCTTTTGGGGTTCCATAAACACTGCCTCTCCTGAAATGTAAACAGGGCACCCCTGGTCTTTCTACCAACCCTTCTGCCTCCACGCTTCAGGTTCCCAGATTTCCCAATACCTTTGGACACCACATTGTCATGTACCTTTTAACAAACTATTTGGTTCATCATTGACAGACATATTCAAACCAACATTACACCTCTCAACGTTGCACAGATCACCAATGCCTTTTTTTTCAGCATTTGCTAGGGCAGAGTCTGCAGAGGGCACACATACTGGAGGGCCGCCATCACCCACGGGAACCTCACAGGACGTCGCCTCCCCGGGGTTCTCCCACTCTGCAGGCAGCTGTCCAACCTTCGACCTGTTCTGATGCCATCTGTATTGTTATCCACCTGAACAGACAAGCTCTTGTCTGATCCGCATACAATTTTACCGCACTTCTTATCCATTTCCCTGTCTCGGGGACCTTAATAGGTTTGTCACCTAAACCAAACATTGGACTGGGGACCCCAGTCTTTTTAACCACCTTCGGTTGAGCACCGGTCAGGATTTCTGCTGCTTTCTGGTCCACACTTGGCCCTTCCATCTCATGTGATTCTTGCACTGGTACAGCATACACGTCCTTCACTGACAGCTGACCAGTACTACCTAGGACCATAGCAGCAGAAATGCCTTCTACCTGGCTGTTAGGTGGTGAAACCTCAGACGCTTTCTTTTCGCCAAAGCCTCTCCCATATACCTCTTGTACAGGAAGTAACCCATCAGCATACCTAGAGGCGATTTTTAACACTAGTAATACAGTCATAAATAAACCATTTCTGTCTTGTCTTCCTTTGTGCTGTACCACCTGCCACTCAGGGTTCCACCTAATGGTACTCCGCAGTACCAGACTGTCTGACTGTGGTGGAGACACCCCAGTATAGACTGGCTGTACATCCCAAAGTTTAAGCATCTCCTTTAATACTTTTGTTAGAAACCATACCCTTGGCTCCAGACCCAAGTCCTTCCTGGGGACTTTCCTGACACTGGGGATGCAGACAGACTCACTTGCTGAGAGGTTGCAAGGTTTAATGGAACCTTCTCCCAGCTGGAGACAACCACAGCCTGGTGCTCTACCAGAGCGCTGCCAGGTGCTTGACTCATACCCAACTTCTCAGGTTCAGCACCAATGAACTGCTTCACATTACCAGTGACAACGTCACTTTGACACGCCATGTCAGGATCATTTCTGTAGGTTACGGACAAAGTGTCTGCTGTGTGTTCGCCCTTATATGGTCCATATTTCTCACGAGGGTTAACCCCTGCAGCAGCCACCGCGCCCTCGGGTATAAGCTGTTCTGCCGTCCCTCCTGCTGGCACAGCAGAAACTTTGTCCACCTTATTTTTGTGCATGAAAGCCTCATCTATCAGGGACATTAGATTTTTACCCCAACTCTCCCAATCCATTGTAGCTTTGCTCCATTCATCGGCGCTCCTCAGCCCTGAACCATCCGCCCAAGGAGACACATTAGAACAGACGGGTTTAGTTGCAGATTCATCACCCAAATTACGAATCATGGCAGACTTCAGTAACCCATGTTTTAGCACCACAGGTTGCAATACACCACAACCACCACCTTGCTCGGGCGGCGCTTCATAAGTCTCACACACCTTTGCATTTTTCACAGGTTGTGTTAACCCATTATTTACCGGCACATTTTTAGTACTAGCAGCTTGCACTAACACATTACCATTACACGGTACAGTTCCACTCTGTCCCACCAGAGTGACATCGCAGTTGTCCATGGCAACCTCCGACTCAATACATGAAGTTCCCTGGAGATTTCTGTGGACAACTGTGCTGTCTTACCACCAATTGCTACAGGCAATGACCCATTTGTGACAACAGCTTTTGCTCTGGAAGAACCTGGGGTTTTCCCAACAGCAGCAAACTTTTCAATAACAGTAACACTTATAGCATTTTTAGTTTTTGCAGGCTGTCCTAGCCCACTGCCAACTTGAGACTGGCAGACATTAGACACAACACTTTTAGTCATCAACACGGGTTCTGTTTGGACTTTAACCCCTGCATTCCCACTGGGTATGAAAAAGTCATTCTCAAGCGCACATTCTGTGGCCCCACTAACTGGGGTCACTCTCACATCATCATAGACAGTCTCGTAGCCAGTTCTTTTATACCTGAAATCAGCAGTTCCAGGCATCATTTCATTAAAGATAGTCTTACCCACCACAGTAGTTGGGGTCACCATCTTCATTTGAGTACGTTGTCTTAAGAACCAGTCCCCAGCCGCACATTTACTGGCCAACTCCCCCTGGTGGCCATGGGATGAAATCACAGCAGGCATCTCCCACTGTTTAGCACCCCCTGCAGACACCACAGAAAACTCCTTGTTGCCAGGGGTGACTGCAAACATATTTGCAAAGGGATCTTGGCCCACAGGTAAAGAGTTCTGCTCAGCAACATTACCTCCAGGTGCACCCCAGAATCTAGGGCAAGACAATATTTTGTGCCCCAGCTGGCCACATTCCAGGCATGGTACTGGACGACTTTTTCCCAGTGCGTTTCTCTCCTGATGATTCCTTCCAGGCACAACTTCCACTCTCGTTGCCATGGGAGATCGCAGTCTCCCAGCAGAGCTTTGCTGGCTTTCTCCAACATGCTGAATTGGCTCCTCCGAAAGCCACTTGTCACGCCCCTTGGGAGGCACACCCCATGGTCTACAGACAGCCCGACTGGCCTCCTCTGTGTTGCTATGGGCAACCACTCTCTGTCCTGGCCTTTGATCAGCCTCTCTTCTGGCATATAACACAGGCTTCCCAGACCTTTGTTTTGCTAGGTAGCTTTGCACTGGAGCCAGGGACAAAAGGCACTTGGAGACTGCATGCCCCCACTCACTGCACCGCAAACAGCGCACTTGGTTCCATGTCTTGTCAGGGTTTCCCACACTGCATCTGCTGGACCCTGTCTCAAGCTGTATCACTTTCACACTTTTCACAACAGCTGCTGGTTTAACTGCAGCAGCGTTGCCAGGGGCAACAACACCCCTCTCCCAGGCGTGGACATCCGGCAGCTCTCTTTTTGTATCGAAGGTTGGCTCGCCTTCCATATTAGCTTGGTCCAATCCTGCCAGGTGTCGCTTGCACCAATCCACTGCAGATTCAAACGCTGGTGGATTCTCCACACTAGCCGTCATCTGTGCATTCATTGCACCATGGTTGCTAGGGACAACAGCAGCCCTCTTTTCCCTTGGAAAACTCTGTTTAGGCATGTATGGGGTTCGATCAGGCGGTGACAACCCCTCCAGCCACAGAGCTCTATCTATCATCTCAGCCATCCTTGCTTCTTTTAGGCGTTTTGATCGCCCCATACTCGCAATCACTCCAAAAAAAGAATTTCACAGTTCAGCAACAAATTGGAGCACTGTCTCTTTAAGGCTAGTGACCTTTCTCTAGCAGGTTCTCCTCACCTGCACACACACAGATTATGCAGTTTCTGGCAAGCAAAACACAGTTCATATAACAGATGAACTTACTTGATTGTAGGGATCTCAGATTGTGCCAAAATTCTCCACCACGTGTGAAGGACTAGCATCAAAGGTAAAGCTTGAAGGACACCGCCACTCGCTGGTTCTTCTTTTTAAGGGCTTTGTTTGCCCATTTTTATTAAAAGAAGTTCACAACAAAATCAAAGGTTTCCCTCGCAGGGGTTTCGGCACTCATTTTCATCAACAAAATGACATTCAGCCTCCTGGCTTATACATACTGCAGTGCTGCTCAGTCCTTCTACTTCAGGCTCTCATCTGTCTCCCACAGACTATTCCCTAGCAAAGACCATCCGTTTAGATAGCAGCCCCTCACTGCTCTGATCCTCAGACTTGGGTCTCTGGCTTCCACTGTGCACACAAGCACTCTCTGGCTTCCCCAGTGCACACCTGCACTCGTCGGGAGGGTGGAGCCCAGAATGCTGGTCCTGACTCTACTATCAGGCCCACACACACCTGAACAATCAGTGTGCAGTTGAGTCTCAAAACCCGGATCCAGGACTGGGGATTTCATCCCACCCGGATCTCTAAGAAATCCCCAAGCTCCAGGTTCTAAAGTGGACTTCAGTAAATCATGAGGAAACTGAAAAGCCAGTTTCCTCCCAAACAAGCAAATACCCTGGAGCCCCTCAACCTGCCTGGTTGAGAATCCTGTATTCATACACTGGTGGGGTACCACACTACCACAAAATTATTTTTATATATATATAATATATATATATTGTGACAGCAGGAAGGTAAAGTCACCTGGTTGCATCCAGGGGGGTAGATATATTTCGCCCAGATTCAGGCTTTACGCCGACTTATACAACTAGGTGGAGAGTTGTATAAGGCTAGTGGGCTCATGGATGACTCATACCTCTAGGGAGAGGGCTGGGCGTCGTACAGACAGGGAGTTGATGAGGCCAGCTGAAGCTTGTCAGCTCATGTAGGCCTCTATAAGAACTCCCAGCTTCATTAGATGTTAGCTCATGCCTGGAACCAGACCTGTGTGGACTGTCTAGGGAGAGTGAACCCCTGTGCGGTGAGGCAAAGCCTGTGTGGCTATTTGTTTGGACTTTTACTAAACCAGGGACTTAGGGACTAGGACAGCACTAGGCTGATCCCAGTTGTTAGTTAGGAAACCTGTATGTTTAGTCAGAGGTCAACTTGACCAGGATTTATTTTGGTTATGTTTCTTTTGCTTTGCTGTGTTTTGTCACTGTAAATAGAAAATAAACCGCACCTTTTTTTTTGATTTTGAAAACCACAACCTCCGTTTGCTGGGCCTGTTTTTGTGTGGGGAGCCCATCCCGGGGGTCACACACACCCGCTGCCAAGCTAACCCCCTCACAGTTGGTGGAGAACCAGTGGCAGTTTTTTTTTAAGCCAGCATGGAGGAGATACTGAAGCAGCTGGCTCTAGCAAATGCCAATCAACAGCAGACAAATGCAGGTTTGCAAAAGAGCCTTGCAGCTCAACAACAGAACTTCGCAGCCCAGCAGCAAGCTCACCAACAGAGTCTGGAAGCTCAGCAACAAGCCCAGCAGCAATCTGAGGCCCGCTTCATAGACCTGTTACAGAAGCAAGAGCAGAGACTACAACAAATGGAAGCAGTAATGCAGCAACGTCCGCAGACCAGTGAGGAAAGCCGTCCCACTAATACCGCGTCCTTTGGGGTGAGTCGTTTATTGACAAAAATGACTGGAGAGGATGATCCAGAGGTATTTTTGACCACATTTGAAAGGACTGCTGAAAGAGAAAAGTGGCCTGAGGAGCAGTGGGCTGGACTGGTGGCTCCTCTGTTAACTGGTGAATCGCAGAAGGCTTACTATGACCTAGAGCCTGACCAAGCAAAAGACTATGTGATGCTAAAAGCTGAAATATTGGCAAGGCTGGGTGTCACCCAGGCTGTCCGGGCTCAGCGTGTGCATAACTGGACTTTCCAGCTTGGAAAACCCCCCAGGTCTCAAATGTATGATCTCATTCACCTGAGCAGAAAGTGGCTACAGCCAGAGACTTTGTCCGCACCAAAGATTGTGGAACGTGTTGTAATGGATCGGTTTTTGAGAGCTCTTCCTACTGCCATCCAAAAGTGGGTAAGCCATGGAGACCCAGAGACGGCCGATGGTCTTGTGGATCGTGTGGAGAAATACTTGGCTACAGAGAACCTGACGGCCTCTTCCAGAGACACTCGGACTTTCCACCCTAAGACCAGACCATCCCCAGGGGCGGATAAGAGGATTCCAAGGGGTGAGGGTGGAGAGAGTGAGAGGGTGGGAGCTCTACCCCAAGTTTGGCGAGAACAGCCTGGGAAATCAGCGGCTCAAGAGGCGGCAAGAAGGATCGTTTGCTACCGCTGCCGGCAAGCGGGACATATTGCAGCCAATTGCCCGGTTGTGGAGGAACCCATGCAGTGTGACTTTCTGATGGGCAGACGTCAGTCGCTGTGTGCGACAGTCGCATGCACTGCCATTCGAGGAACTGAGAAACATTTATGCAAAATGTGTGTTAATGGTAGAAATGTTGTGGTATTGCTGGATTCAGGTAGCCTTGTGACCCTGATAAAGGCTGAGTTAGTTAAAACAGAGGTCTCTGGGAATAGCAAGGTAGCTGTTATTTGTGTGCATGGGGACACCCGAGAGTATCCAGTGACTACAGTGTGTTTCGAGACCCCCAAAGGTACCCTCTCTCATCCAGTGGGCTTAGTATCTCAGTTACCGCATGACGCCATTGTGGGAAGGGATTTTCCGAAGTTCTGGGAACTGTGGGATGACCCTGAGCCCCCCACTGGTGCCCCTATGTACCAGGAATGGGATAGCCAGAACTCCCCTGAGAGTGGTGAGGACTCTCCGGAATTTCCCTTATCAGTATTGGCAGGGGAGACTCAAGAAACTGGAGAGGAGCCCACCTCCTCAGACGAAAACCTACCGTCTGTGGAGTTTTCGGATCTTGAGGTTCACAGGGAAAACTTTGCCACAGAACAGTTGAAAGACCCCGCCCTAATAAAGGCACGGGAAAACGTAGTGAAAATAGATGGCGAGTTAGTGAACCCAGATAATACCTGCACTTACCCATACTTCAGCGTAGAGAAGGACCTACTGTATCGGGTGGCAAAAAGGGCAGAAGAAACCGTTGAGCAGCTTGTGGTGCCCAAACCTTACAGGAAGTTGGTGTTGGAGTTGGCCCATGGGCACATTCTTGGAGGTCATCTGGGGACAGAGAAAACCCGAGAGAGGGTATTACAGAGATTCTATTGGCCGGGGGTGATAAAGGACATAGAAAATTATTGTTCCTCCTGCCCTGTGTGTCAGAGGTCGGCCCCGATGCCACATTTCCGTAGCCCGCTGGTCCCTCTACCCATCATTGAGGTCCCGTTTGAGAGGATCGCCATGGATTTGGTAGGTCCTATAATCAAGTCCGCTAGGGGGCACCAGTACATATTGGTTATAATGGACTATGCCACCCGTTATCCAGAAGCGATCCCTCTCAGAAATACCTCGGCCAAAACCATAGCCAAAGAGCTATCTCTTGTTTTTAGCCGGGTGGGTATTTGTAAAGAACTGCTTACGGACCAAGGTACACCCTTTATGTCCCGGGTTATGAAGGAGCTGTGTAAATTGTTCAAAGTGACGCAATTACGTACATCTGTGTATCACCCCCAAACCGATGGGCTGGTTGAAAGATTCAACAAAACCCTAAAGCAAATGTTGAAGAAAGTGGTGGATAGAGATGGAAAGGATTGGGACTGTCTACTTCCTTATCTGATGTTTGCTATTAGGGAGGTGCCCCAATCCTCTACGGGATTCTCCCCCTTTGAGTTACTGTATGGGAGACACCCAAGAGGGCTGTTGGATATTGCCAAGGAAACTTGGGAAAGTGAGAGTTCTCCCCACAGGAGTGTGATTGAGCATGTCGCCCTGATGCAAGACCGAATTGCACAGGTAATGCCCATCGTGAAGGAACATTTGGCCCAAGCGCAGTTAGCACAGCAGAGAGTGTACAACCGTGGAGCCAAGACCCGTACCTTTTCCCCGGGGGATAGGATACTGGTACTTGTCCCTACGGTTGAAAGTAAATTCCTTGCCAAATGGCAAGGCCCCTACGAGATAATGGAAAAAGTGAGCGAAGTGAATTACAAGGTCAGACAACCAGGAAGGCGAAAGCCCGAACAGATCTATCACGTTAATCTGTTGAAAGCCTGGAGGGATAGAGAGTCCCTAGTCGCAGACACTTGGTCACCAGCTCAAACTGGTTGCGTGATTCCTGAGGTTGGAATAGCAGCCACCTTGTCACAACCCCAACAACAGGAGGTTAAGGAGTTTGTGCTTCGCAACAAGGAGGTATTCTCTGAGCTGCCGGGACAAACATCTGGGGTAGAGCATGACATCATTACCCCGCCCGGTGAAAGGGTGAAGTTAAAACCCTATCGGATCCCAGAGGCCCGACGGGAGGCAATACGGGAGGAAGTACAGAAAATGCCGAACTTAGGGGTGATAGAGGAGTCCCAAAGTGATTGGTCTAGTCCCATTGTGTTGGTGCCTAAACCGGATGGGAGCTGGCGATTTTGTAACGATTTTCGTCAGTTGAACAAAGTTACAAAATTTGACACCTACCCCATGCCACGTATAGATGAGTTGATCGACCGGCTGGGAACAGCCCGATACATGACGACTCTTGACCTCACAAAAGGGTATTGGCAAATCCCCCTGGCCAAATTGGCCAAAGAGAAAACCGCATTTGTAACCCCAGACGGGGCGTTCCAATATAAAAGAATGCCGTTCGGGTTACAGAATGCGCCGGCCACATTCCAGCGGAAAATGGACCAGATGCTGAGGCCCCATCGGAAGTATGCTGCGGCTTACCTGGATGACGTAATTGTCCATAGCACAGATTGGGCCTCACATCTGCCAAAAGTGCAAGCAGTCCTGGACTCTGTTCGGGAAGCGGGGTTTACGGCTAACCCCAAGAAGTGTACCATTGGGCAGGAGGAGGCCAAATATCTTGGGTACACCATTGGGAGGGGAGTAATAAAACCCCAACTCAACAAAGTCGAGGCCATCCAGAGTTGGCCACGTCCCAACAGCAAGAAGCAGGTACGAGCCTTTCTGGGAATCGCTGGGTATTATCGGCGATTCATTCCCCACTTTGCCTCTAAGGCTGTGCCCCTAACCAACCTAACGAAGGGGAAAGGGTCGGTCATGATTAAATGGACCCCCGAGGCTGAGGCAGCATTCCAATTCTTGAAACAAGCCTTATGTAGCCAGCCAGTGTTGTACTCACCCGACTTCTCTAAAGACTTTGTCGTACAAAGTGATGCGTCAGATGTGGGGTTAGGAGCAGTATTGTCCCAGGTCTGGAACGGGGAAGAGCACCCAGTCATTTACCTCAGCAGGAAGTTGAAGTCCCATGAGGTAAATTACGCCACCGTTGAAAAGGAGTGTTTAGCGGTGAAGTGGGCTCTAGATTCCCTTCGGTACTACCTGCTAGGTAGGCACTTTGACATGGTTACGGATCACGCTCCGTTAAAGTGGATGGCTCAAAACAAGGAAACAAATAGAAGAGTGAATAGGTGGTTCCTGGCCCTCCAGGAATTCAACTTCACAGTAAAGCATCGCCCTGGCGTTCAAATGGGGAATGTGGATGCTTTGTCTCGAGTACATGAATGCCTGATTGCTGGTGTTCCAACCCCGAGGTTAAAACAAGAGGGGGGGGTATGTGACAGCAGGAAGGTAAAGTCACCTGGTTGCATCCAGGGGGGTAGATATATTTCGCCCAGATTCAGGCTTTACGCCGACTTATACAACTAGGTGGAGAGTTGTATAAGGCTAGTGGGCTCATGGATGACTCATACCTCTAGGGAGAGGGCTGGGCGTCGTACAGACAGGGAGTTGATGAGGCCAGCTGAAGCTTGTCAGCTCATGTAGGCCTCTATAAGAACTCCCAGCTTCATTAGATGTTAGCTCATGCCTGGAACCAGACCTGTGTGGACTGTCTAGGGAGAGTGAACCCCTGTGCGGTGAGGCAAAGCCTGTGTGGCTATTTGTTTGGACTTTTACTAAACCAGGGACTTAGGGACTAGGACAGCACTAGGCTGATCCCAGTTGTTAGTTAGGAAACCTGTATGTTTAGTCAGAGGTCAACTTGACCAGGATTTATTTTGGTTATGTTTCTTTTGCTTTGCTGTGTTTTGTCACTGTAAATAGAAAATAAACCGCACCTTTTTTTTTGATTTTGAAAACCACAACCTCCGTTTGCTGGGCCTGTTTTTGTGTGGGGAGCCCATCCCGGGGGTCACACACACCCGCTGCCAAGCTAACCCCCTCACAATATATATATATATAATATACTTTTTTATGTCTTGGCCTAAAACATATTCGTACAAGTTCATGCTTCCACGAATGCACGTTTCCATAGAAGCATTTAGCTTCAACACTTGCCACTTACACATATGGGGAGCCATTTGTGTTTTATTTACATGGGACTGCAAGAGGTTGTCTGCGTTCGTGGGGGAACAGCACCTCTTCCAGTTGGTCTTGCCCCTTGGGTTAGCCACCGTGCGGTATAGCAGCTATGGCATACCGAGGCAATCTGCTGCTGATAAATCAGTCAGTAGCATGGCTGGACCAAAGTGTGTCCAGCAGGGTATCTGGAACTCCTAGGGTACGATCCCAGTCTAAGGGTACGTTCGATAAGGAGCTTGGAGCGTTTGGGACACAGCCCAAAAAGGAGAGTTTTCTTGCTGTAGACAAAGTCCGCGTTATAAGAAAGCTGGTCTATGTGGTCAAGGCAAGGAAGAGTTCCTTATATTCACCTTTGCTTAAGGTGCTAGGGATGGTGGCTTCATTCAAGTAGTTCCCTATGCTCAGTTTCATTCTAGGCGATTTGATCCTAATCTGGCATTATCCAAAGGGTCTGCTTCCACGGATACGCTGAAGTCTCAGTTGGTAGTTCTTAACCAAAAATTTGGCAGAAAGGAAGATCTTTCAGGCCGCCGTTACCTGAGAGGTAGTGGCTATGAAGACTGGCCTCTAGGGATGGAGACCAGTCCTCAAAGAGACCACTGCCCAAGGGAGGTGGTCTAGCTCCAAGAGAGCCTTGTCCGTCAACTTCTAGCCATTAAGAGTCGAAAGCTTCGGATGGCACGTCTGGCTTAATCGCCTAGGCCAGTGATGGCGAACCTTGGCACCCCAGATGTTTTGGAACTACAATTCCCATGATGCTCAACTACACTGCAGAGTGCATGAGCATCATGGGAAATGTAGTTCCAAAACATCTGGGGTGCCAAGGTTCGCCATCACTGGCCTAGGCGTTTAGGTTGCAGGTTTGTTCTGTCAGAGTACAATCCGCCAAATCAGTGGTTGACTTTGTTTACCAAGGAGGTACTAGAAGTCACGCAGCCAGAAACATATTCTGACTTGGGCAGAGGAGCTTGTGACTTGCCGGTCGTCAGTCTTCATTTCATGAAATGGAGAACTGGCAGTCGGTTCTTTGGAACCGTGTACAATTATTCCCGGGTGTATGGCCATCTACTCCCTGATCTTTCCTGGTCAGAAGCCAGAGAAGGGGTGCCCCGGGCCAAAGATTTATGGGTGTCCAGTTTCAACAAGAAGTTGGACAACTTTATGTCTAGGACAAAGGATCCACTCGCATTCGGGACAAAATGCTGGGTTGTGCGTTCTCTTCTCCAGTGCCGCAACTACCGTGGCCTCTATGCTACATCGGAGGGGAATGGAAGCCGGCCTAATAATTCCGGCATGACCCAGACGACCTTACTATGCAGGGATCCCAAGGGTGGTAGTGGAGGACCCAGGGTCCCCTACATTTTGTCCAGACCTACTTTGCAAGGGCCAGTATTCCATCCTGTCTTGCAAACATGGGAATTAATGGTTTACTTGGTTTAGCCTGCATTCTTGAGGATCGCGGCTTTCAGAATCGGGGACAATTACCCTGATTCATACAGGAGAGCGGGCCTCCGGGACCATGTGTTATAGGATCTGGAAGGCCCATATTCCTGGTGTGAAACCAAAGGATGGCATCCTCGAAAGTATGTCATAGGTAGAATTCTTACCTTCCTACACTAGAGAAGGGATGGAGCTAGCTTTAAGTTCCATCAAGAGTCGATTCTCGGCCTTGTCAGTGTTTTCAGGGTCGCTGGCTTTGCACTCTTTGTTCTGGGCCTTTCTACAAGGGGTAACGCGTATAAGTCCGCCAGTTTCGCCCTTGTGCCCAGGAGGAGTTGAGTCTGGTTTATCGGCTTGCAGGGACAGCTCCTTGGGCCGATGCACCATATTTCCCTTCATCCTCCTTCAGGGGAGTTGGTGTTCTTGGTTGCGGTAGCCTCCGCAAAGTATTTCAGTATTGGCAACTTTCTTTGTAAAGAGCCATACTTATTTATTAGGGTGTTGAGTCCTCACCCAGCCCTTTTTTCTCAAAAGGATCTAGTTTCTCTTTTAATCGAAACACTTCTTACCTTCCCCTTTTTTTTTTTTTTAAGAAACTTGGTTACGGAAGGAAAATTATTACTTCTCTCTAAATATAGATGAAAACAGTTGAGGTCTGAAGGTTCAGATACAGGAAACTGATGTTTTGTTATGCTGCCAGAAGACCCTAGAATAGGGTAGGCAGCGTTCTAATCGCTTATTAAAATGGTTACTCTCTTGTTAGGCCTTGACTGCTCCCAGTATATCTAAAGCGGTGCTCAGATACGGAAAACTGATGTTACCAGGAGGCTCCGGAAGAAGCAGGCAGCATCTAAATCAATTGTTTCAAGGTTGATTCATCAGGATATTCAGGCTTATGGTTAAGAGGGTTCCACCTTTTTCTTTTAGTATGCACTCTACCAGAACAATAAGCGCGTCTTGCGCCATGCATTACTAAGCCTTTATGACGCAGATTTGCTAGGCCGCAACTTGGTAATCGATGCTTCCATTCACTAATTTTTATCAGGTGAATGTAAGACGGTTAGAGGTTGTTACTTTTTAGTGCAGTATGCTGCAGGCAGCAGAATAGGTCCTCACATCTGATGGCGGTCTGCGTTTTGTGTCTCTCCCCTCAAGTTGAGCATTGCTCTGGGACGTCCCACTATGTAATGGTTAAAGGCTCTGTGTCCCGTGATGTACGAAAAAGAAAATAGGATTTTTAATAACAGCTTGCCTGTAAAATTATTTTCTTGGAGTACATCACGGGACACAGAGATCTTGCCCCTCTTATTTGGGGATATTGGGACACTTATTGCTTGCTACAAAAACCTGAGGAGCTCCCAGTATGGGAGGGGTTATATAGGGAGGAAACTTCCTGTCTAGTTGATTACACCAGTGTCCAGCACCTGAAGGTGAGATATAACCCGCTATGTAATGATTAAAGGCTCTGTGTCCCGTAATGTACAAAAAATGTACTCCAAGAAAAGGATTTTACAGGTAATCTGTTATTAAAAATCCTTTTTTATGTGTGTGTGTTGTTTTTGAAAAAAAAAAACCACACCATTTAATTTTTTTTCCTTTTTTTTTATTTCCCAACGCTTTTTGGGGCCAGGGGGTTGGGGCTGTGGACACAGTTTACTCTGCTTAGTTATCAGAGGACACAGGAGCGGTAACGCTCGCTCACTGTGTCAAAATTCAGACAATGAAGGGGCCGGTAAATGACACATTTACTGGCCCCTTCCTCCGCTCTCCATCCTGAGCCATACAGGGAGATGTCCCCCGCCGCACCGATCATCCCTGACTGTCAAGGATAATCTTCCATATGTGCAGTGTAGGTCACAGTGCGCCCCCCCTTCTTGGGGGCCTTTGTGCAGTGAACACCCTGCACACATGGATGATACGCCACTGGTAGTCAGGAAATTGGATTCATAAATTAAAGTGGTTGTAAACCTCTCCGATATGAATTAAGCATGCCATTCTAAAGTGTGTGCTTGTCTCAAATAAGAGCACTAAGTGTAATTTCTGTCTGCTGCCCTGTTCATCTGCTTTCAGAATGAGTCACTTCTGTCTGACAAGTTTTCCTGACGTCCAACTCCCTTCTTTCTTCTCACTGAGCTCTGCAGAGTATAGACCAACTTTCACACCGACTAAATGATATACATCGATTTTGGTTATTTTTACCAAAGAAGTGTAGCGGACTATATTTGGCCTAATTTGGCCCAATAATTTTTTTTCACAATTTATTTTTTTCATTTATTTAGCAAAAAAAAAAAAAAAAAAAAACCGTGGTGAATAAATACCACCAAACGAAAGCTCTATTCGTTAAAAAAAAAAAGAAAAGAAAAATCTAATTTGGGTACAGTATTGCATGACTGGGTATTTGTCATTCAAAGTGTGACAGCGCTGAAAAATGGCCTGGGCATGAAAAAGGGTAAAAGCGTCCGATATTAAGGTGGTTAACCTGAAAGGCTAATGTAAGAGATTTAATGAAACTGATAACTGGTGAAATCTGACAGCTACTGTGTATTGCATGTTGTAATTGCTCTTTGGTTGATCTTATTAAATAAGCTCTTATGAGTCAGTATATGATTAGCAAGATAGAGAGAGGACAGTACAGTGCCAGTAATATCAGCTTTTTCACAAAACCAATAAGTAAGAGATGTCACTGGCCATCATATAAATCGCATTTGCCTTGTTTGCGCAGAGTACACCTTGCCTTGTACAGAAGATGTGTCCACGTGCGGTGATAGCTGTGATAAGGTTTTACAGTGTGGAATACACAAGTGCTCCCAGCGTTGTCACAGAGGTCCATGTGAAACATGCAGACAGGTCAGTGTTCACTTATTGGTCATTATTCATAAGAACGTGCCAAGCTGTATAACATTCAAGCCAGTGTAAAATAACAGATTGATTTCCACTGAATAACTTATCTGTAAACTACAAGACTATATGGATTAGAGATACTGTTTCTAGTTTCTCCAGGCATCTTTTTTTTTCTATTTGTCCTTGCACTGTCTGAATGCTCCAAGTTCATGTATAGCCAAATCTGTTAAAGCTGAACACCAGGCATGGCTAAGTACACAGATTAAAGTGGAGTTTCAGCCGCTAAACAAAAAATGTAAAAGTCAGCAGCTACAAATAATGTAGCTGCTGACTTTAAAAATAAGGACACTTACCTGCTTAGGGATCCCGCAATGTCAGCCCCTGAAGTTGATTCCTCCATTGGCTCGAGTGCAGGCGCTGGCTTGGCAACTAAGGAAGACCGGCAGTGAAGCCTGAAGGCTTCACTGCCGGTTTCCTACTGTGCATGCGCGGGTCACGCTGCACTTTCTGAAAGGCCTTGTTGTCTTCTTGGACACACACCGGTCCCAGAAGGCAACAGTGGGAAGGATGAGGGACCATTGCAAATGCAGAGATGGCATTTATATTTATTTCCATTATGTTCTGAGATTTAAAGGCTAACTTCACCTTTTAAAAAAAAAGAAAGTAAATGCACATGTTTTTGCAGGTAGCAAAAGTGCATTTATTATTTATTTTTTTCTCAGGAGCCTGCAGAGCAATGCACTTGCGATCAGCAGATTATAGATGCAATGTCGGGCTACTGCAGACTTTTCCTACAGCTTTCTACATGTACCTGTGTATGGGCTTTCTGTTTGAGAGTTGTAGAAAGTCCAAAAACACACCTCCCTATTGAAATGAATGGAAAACGCATCAAAAACACCTTTTTTCATAGATGCAAAACACTCCGGAAATGCAGCAAAAACGCATATGCATGTTTTTGTTTTTTACCACATTTTTGCAGCGGAGCAGTGTGAAAGCAGTCTTAAGAGTCTTGTCCCTCTCCTCACATGTGACTGGCTGCAAACTGATGAGCTTTCTGTCTTTTTTTGTTCTCTTTTCTTATTAATACTGTATGTAAAGTAAGTGTTTGTGCCCCAGAAAGAAGCTAGGTAAGCAGAAGTGCCCATATTGAAATCATTCTCACAGGTTCTCTTGTAAAAGGCGTGTATTATACAATCGACAATTAAATGCCATCAACCAATTTGTTCACAGAATATTTTTGGCTGCAGGAGCATGCCCACCACGAAGCATTAAAGGAAAACTAAAGAAAATAAATAACAAACATGTTATACTTCCCTCCGCTGTGCAGCTCGTTTTGCACAGAGTGGCCCCGATCCACGTCTTCTGGGGTCCCTCGGCGGCTGTCTCGGCTCCTTCCCGCAATCACTCACCACCTATATGCGAATGCGAGCGAGCTCGCATGGTGGTGAGTGATTGTGGGCGCGCTCCTGTAATACAGCCGGTGGCTATAGCCGCTCACTGTATCACCCGGCCCCGCCCCCCCGGCGCGCCACATCATTGGATGTGATTGACAGCAGCGCGAGCCAATTGCTGCGCTGCTTTCAATCCATCCACTGTAACCAATCAACGGCCAGGCTGAGCGGCGAAGAGGATGTCGGGGATGAGCTCGGGACTTTCGAGGGGTCAGGTAAGCTAAACGGGGGGGCCAGGGGGAGCCGGTATTGTCGGATGGTTTTTCACCTTAATGCATAGAATTTAACACTTGCGCCACAAAATGCATTAATTGTGGCCTAATAAATTGCTACCTTTTTTATGAGAGAATCTGTGGGAATTGACCAGATATGGTCACATCTACTTGGCTTATTTTTGGGGCGCAAATACTTGTGTTACTTAATAGGAGGGGAGACCGAAATCTCATCACATTCACAGGCTGTGGAAAGAACTTGCCTCGCTATGTACTGCCATTCAACCACTATCCTGTGTGTAATAACCCAAAATACCCTGACAAGCATGAAGCTCATCCACTTGTAACCTAAAGTTCTGCATTGATATAGACAATACTCTCTGCAAGCCTAATGATCTACTTTCATAGCATACCTCCTTACTTGTAAAAATAAGTACAGTACTCTCTCCAGTGTCTTCAAGAGTGCGTGCTCCAGCCACAGTGACCGGCGGCTCACAGAAGCTTTCCGATCATGTGACAGCCAATCACGAAGGTCATGTGTCCATAAGCCCCACCTACCGGCATAGCAAACCCCTTAAAGGGCCGGCAGCAGCTGGCGCCAAGGGGTTAAACTGCTTTCATTCAAAAGTGAAGTATGGACCTTCTTTTTTCCCCAAATCATACTTGCCCAGGTTGACGCAACATCGATTTGATGCTGCATCTGTCCCCCACCGAATCCAACACTGATAACCGAGCGATCAGACATCGCTGATTGCTAGGTTTTCAGAGGTCCATGAGCAGAGAACTGGTGACTGTCAGTCACCACTCTGCTCTGCCCTCCCTCCTTTCTCACGCGAGTGCTGGGCTGTGGAAGGGGTGGTACCAGCCGGCTCAGGATCTCAGCGGCTCACTGTGCCAGTACAGGTATGTGGGCAGATCCTGACGTTATTGTCGCGATCTTGCCCGAGATTGGACCAGCTCTGCGACGTCAGCCCTCAGTGGGATTTAGCCTGCTGTCAGATGAAAACGGGTCACAGGAGTGCAGAACGAACTGCACTCCTGTGATCCACAGAAGTACAGGTAAACCAGCTTTGGCTGTACTTCTTTTTTTTAATGCTGCATTTATTTGTGTCTTTTATATCTATCTGGATTTCAGCTTTAATACATCCAACAGAGTATATAGTTGGCATCCTGAGTCTTTATTTATTGCACTCATTGGGATTCTTTCTTTTCACAATGCTGAACTTTATAGGAAATTGAATACAAAAGTATTCAAAGTGTTGCTTCCCAAGGGTGCAGAAAAATGCCTGTATGCCCAACAGTATTATAATGATTTCAGAAATGGGTATGTCTAAAATAATTTTCTAATATTGTGGAGACTTATACTTAGTTCAGATGACATTCTTTCAGTGGCCTGAAGTGACTGAGCTACTTTAAAGTGGAAGTAAACCCTCTTATCATTTTCAGGCAAGGAAGCTGCCATCTTGGCCTCTGTTTAATCTTCAGCTGCCATGGTTCTGCAAATGTGATCAGTTATAACACCAGCCATTGGATGGTTTAAAAGTTTGGTTGAGAGCACAACCAATGTGACAGTTGGCATTCCCGGCATGCCGGGAATGTACCTGCTTTTTGAAACTGTTAAATCGATGGGTTTACTTCCGCTTTAACTATTGTAATCATTGTGTCTTGTATATCAAATTCTGTACATGTGGAAATGTTACATGCAACTGTAACATAAATAATAGAGCCAAAGTTTACTGGCCAGTGTTCAAGATCTTGCAGAGTCAGTTTTATATTAGATGTTTTGTTCCAAGGTCGTGGCTTTAATCAGCCTTACTAATTTTATCCAATAAAAAGCAATGTTGGGTTGACCTTCTTAAAGTACACCGATTGAGTGTGTCTTTAGAGTCTGACCATTGTTTCAGAACATTTATTAATTGATGGGGAAATGCTTTCAGTGGTTCAAGGCACAAAATTACATATAAAGGATAATAGTCTCCGAGTGTAAGCTGAAAAATCTGTTTATTTTTTATTTTTTCCAAAGGAGGTTGAAAGGCAATGTCGCTGTGGAAAGCACACCAAGCAGATACCCTGTCATAAGCCTTATTTATGCGAGACCAAATGCCCTAAAACTCGGGACTGCCAGAGACATCAGTGCAAGAGGAAGGTATAATTATTATGGGTGTTCTGGATTATCTGGGATTTCTTTAAAGCACAAATGAACCCTCTTGATTTGTTACTGTAATGCAGTTAGGCTTCATATACAGTAATATGCCTCTTTTGCCTTTTTTTAATTTTTTTAACAAGAACTGTGGCAAAAGTTACTGCCAGCATGCACATAGGAGCAAGCACATAGAGTGGTAAAAAAAATTATAATTCGTAAACAATGGTTATAAGAGCTGCTAACACACCATGAGGTATTTTTCACAGCAACGAATAATGTGCTGCGCTGCAATCTAGATAAATCAATATAGTATGTGACAAAAAACATAATATAGAACAGAAAAATTCAAATTAAAATGTCTCAAATGGTCCAAAAAGAAAAGAAATAACGATCCTCCTCCTAAAACTTCTCATAAAGTGGTTCACCACCACCACACAGAGTCCGTTCTGCTTACCGAAACAATATGACTCCTAATGTTATAAACAGTAATATGTCACTTGTATTGGTTACTCCTTCCATCAAGCAATCTGGTCTTCACAAGATGTTTCCATTTACGTCAGCAAGCACTCCATCAGCTCTCCAATCAGTATTAACACGTATGTACCCAAAAGTAGAATGACACTTTAATAAAGGCTAAAATACACTTACAGGAAAGAAACAATTGGCACTGTGGAAAAAAAAAGTCAAAAGCTGTATTAAGTATTGTGATATTGCCTCACTTCCGTAAAAACGTGATGACGTTAGTCTCCGCCATACGTGTTTCGTCATAACTGACATCTGTGGAAGTGTATTTTAGACTTTATTAACCACTTGCCATCCAGGCCATTTATGACACTTCCCTCCTACATGTAAAAATCTACTCTTTTTTTTTTGCTAGAAAATTACTTGGAACCCCCAAGCTATATATATATGATGTGTGTGTGTGTGTGTGTGTGTATATATGTATGTACGTATGTGTGTAATATATATATATATATATATATATATATGTATATGTATGTGTGTATATGTACAGTGTGTGTATGTGTATGTGTGTATATATATATATATATATATATATATATATGTGTATATATAATGTATATATAATATGTGTGTGTGTGTGTGTGTGTATATATATATATATATATATATACAATTTTTTTTCTTTTTTTTTCCAGCAGAGACCTTTATAGAATAAAATGGTGGGTGTTGCTTTTTATTATGTCACACGGTTGTTGCAAATCGGTTCTTCTACAGCAATTTTTTGGGGAAAAAAAACACTTTCATAAATCAACAAAACAACAAAAAAAAAACTAAAGCTAGCCCAAATTTTTTGAATAATGTGAAAGATGATGTTATGCAGAGTAAATAGATACCTAACATGTCGCGCTTTAAAATTGCGTCTGCCTGTGGAGTGGCGGCAAACTACGGTGCTTAAAATTCCTCATAGGCAAAGCCTTAAACGCCTTTTACAGGTTACCAGTTTAGATTGCCGTTTACATATGCATGTGGGTGTGTGGTGGGACGGGGAGCTTTAAATTTTATTTATTTTGATTTTTTACACTAATTTTATTGCTATCACAAGGGATGAACAACATTCCTTGTGATAGCATGGACAGTGACCGGGCCTCTTTATGGAGAGATGTGTGGTTTATTCGACCCTAAATCTCTCCTCTGGCCTCCCATGTAGCTGACCAGGCAAACAAAGCGGCGGAACCGGAATTGACAAACTACTCCTTGCTTCCGTGTTTCCAGGGTTACAGAGAGAGAGGGGAACGACGTCTGTTCCTCTCTCTGTACAGGGCAGCCATCGCCGCCGGTCACGTGCTCCGGCCCTTCGCGATAGGACTGGAGAGACGGCGGCAGGAGGTGGGAGGGACCCCCTTCTTCCATCCGCAGAGGTGATCGAGTGACCACTCAGATCACCTCTGCCTTGAAGAGAATCGCCCGCTGAAAAGATCAATACCGGGATGATGCCTGTAGGTGCAGGCATCATCCCGGTATAACCACTGAAACGGGAGGATGTCCATGTACGTCCTCCCGGCGGGAAGTGGTTAAAGTATTTGTTGGATTTCACACGATGTGGAGTTTGACATTCTCCTTTTTGGGTACATACTTGTATATTTCTTCCAAGTTATTGACCTTGAAGATGCTGAAGACCTGCTGAAGATCAGTAGGACAACCAGTATTTGTAAAAGTAAACATCAACAGCAGCAGCCTCCGTAATTCGAAACTACTGGTTTATTTTAACCACTTAAGCCCCGGACCAATACGCAGCATAAAGACCAGAGCTGATTTTACAATTTGGCACTGCACTGCTTTAACTGGTAATTGTGCGGACATGCAACGTTGTACCCAAACGAAATTTGCGTCCTTTTCTTCCCACAAATAGAGCTTTCTTTTAATGGTATTTGATTGCCTCTGCGATTTTTTTTTTTTTTTTTTTTTGCCGATATAAACGGAAAAAGACTGGAAATATTGGAAAAAAAAATATTTTCTACTTTTTGTTATAAGAAAAATCGAATAAACTCAATTTTAGTCATACATTTAGGCCAAAATGTATTCAGCCACATGTCTTTAGTAAAATAAATGTCAATAAGCGTATATTTATTGGTTTGCGCAAAAGTTATAGCGTCTACAAACTAGGGTACATTTTCTGCAATTTACACAGCTTTTAATTTATGACTGCCTATCTCATTTCTTGAGGTGCTAAAATGGCAGGGCAGTACAAAACCCCCCCAAATGACCCCATTTTGGAAAGTAGACACCCCAAGGAAATTGCTGAGAGGCATGTTGAGCCCATGGTGAGTATTTTACAGCTCTCATTTGTTTTTGAAAATTAAGAAAGAAAATATTTTTTTTTTTTTCTTTTTTCAATTTTCAAAACTTTGTGACAAAAAGCGAGATCTGCAAAATACTCACCATACCTCTCAGCAAATAGCTTGGGGTGTCTACTTTCCAAAATGGGATCATTTGGGGGGGTTTTGTGCCATCTGGGCATTCCATGGCCTCCGAAACTGTGATGGGCAGTGAGGAGTGAAATCAAAAATTTACACCCTTAGAAAGCCTGAAGGCCGTGATTGGTTTTTGGGGTCCTGTACGCGGCTAGGCTCCCAAAAAGTCCCACACATGTGGTATCCCCGTACTCGGGAGAAGCAACAGAATGTATTTTGGGGTGTAATTCCACATATGCCCATGGCATGTTTGAGCAATATATAATTTAGTGACAACTTTGTGCAAAAAAAAAATATATATATTTTTTCCGCAACTTGTGTCAACATATAAAATATTTCATGGACTCGACATGCCTCTCAGCAAATAGCTTGGGGTGTCTACTTTCCAAAATGGGGTCATTTGGGGGGGTTTTGAACTGTCCTGGCATTTTATACACAACATTAGGAAGCTTATGTCACACATCATCCACTCTTCTAACCACTTGAAGACAAAGCCCTTTCTGACACTTTTTGTTTACATAAAAAAAATTTGCAAGAAAATTACGTTGAACCCCCAAACATTATATATTTTTTAAAGCAAAGGCCCTACAGATTAAAATGGCGGGTGTTGCATTTTTTTTTCCACACAGTATTTGCGCAGCGATTTTTCTTTATTACAAACGTTTTTATTGAAGATAAAAAAACAAAATATACAATTATGGGAAAGCATATATCGTATAGATCAGATCATCAATGAACGTAAAGAACAACATACAAAAAAAAACAGAAATCAAAAAAGAATAAAATAAAAGACAAAAAAGAAAGCAACAGTTTCCTTAAGCATAACAAATAGAACATCAGGAGATAAGGATCCTATGGATTATTAATAACCAGGATATAGAAAGGGTGACCCAGGTACACCCGGAAGCATCCGCTACCGGAGGAATATGTTCCGTAAAGTATATGCTAGTTTCAGGACCATAGTATATTCTTGTGTGTCGTCCAGGGTTCCCATCTTTGGTCAAACAAGATCATTCTATCCTGCCAGGTGTACAAAATCCTCTCCATCAGCATTAACATATCTATTCTGGATAGAACTGAGGGAATTGGGACAGCAGGGGTTTGCCAGTGCAGGGCAATGCTCCACAAAGTGGAGACACAAATTGTGTGTAAGAGGCATTCTTGCCTACGGGAGATACCCGGGATCGGTGCCCCTAGGAGACCCATTGAAAACACCAGGAACCATAATCTGAAGCCTGGATGGGGTATAATACCACCTTGTTAGGACTTTGTAGGCGGTTTCCCTCACTGCTAGGGATTTCGTGGCCTTGCGCAAGTTATCCAGCATGGTGTCCCAATCCTCAGGAGAGAATTGTTCTCCACAGTCAGCCTCCCATTTTGCTTTATATGGAGGCTCTCCAGAGAAGGTCGAGGCTACCATATCCCTATATAGTAATGAGATCAGACCTTTGCCCCTGGGAGAGTCACGACAAATCCGTTCAAAGACGGAAAGGGGGTGAGACGGGGTGAGTGAAAAATGGGAGCTAAAAAAGTGCCTGATTTGTAGATACCTATAGTATTCTTTAGGTGGGGCCTGTTTACGGGTCCGGAGAAGGTCAAAGGAGGCAAAAGCACCATCCATTTGGAGGTCTAGTAGTGAGACCAAGGAGTTGGTTATCCACCACGAGAAGTTTTGTGGGCGTACCAATGCCGTGGCAAATAAGGGCTTACCTAAAAAGGAAGAACCCTGGGGAGCAGAAGTAACAAGGTTCAGTTTGGATTTCTACCGGTTCCAAAGAATAAGGGTGTGGGACACCACGGAGTTAAGGGAGGAGAGTTTGTGACAACGATTTTTCAAACGCATTTTTTTGGGAAAAAATACACTTTTTTTATTTTTATTTTAATGCACTAAAACACACTATATTGCCCAAATGTTTGATGAAATAAAAAAGATAATCTTAGGCCGAGTACATGGATACTAAACACGACATGCTTTAAAATTTCTCACAAACGTGCAGTGGCGACAAACTACATACATTTTTAAAAGCCTTTACAGGTTACCACATTTAGATTTACAGAGGAGGTCTACTTCTAAAATGACTGCCCTTGATCTGACCTTTGCGGTGATACCTCACATGCATGGTGCAACTGCTGTTTACATATGACGCTAGACCGACGCTTGCGTTCGCCTTTGCGCAAGAGCAGGGGGGCGGGACAGGGGTGCTTTTTTATTTTATTTTATTTTTTATTATTATTATTAATTTTGCTTTTTTATTTTATTTTTAAACTGTTCCTTCCATATATTTTTTTTTTTTATATAATTTTTATTGTTATCTCAGGGAATGCAAATATCCCCTATGATAGCAATAGGTAGTGACAGGTACTCTTTTAAAAAAAAAAAAAAACTGGGGTCTATTAGATCTTTCCTCTGCCCTCAAAGCATCTGACCACACCAAGATCGGTGTGATAAAATGCTTTCCCAATTTCCCAATGGCGCTTTTTATATCCGGGGGGGGGGGGACATTCCCTCCCACTGCTTGTAAAAGCAGTCCAGAGGCTAATTAGCCGCTAGGATTGCTTTTACATGAAAGCCGGCCGCTTGCTGAAAAGAATGATACCAATATGATACCTAAACCCGCAGGCATCATTCTGGTAAAACCATTCAAATCCAGCAACATACCAGTACGTTGCTGGTCCTTGTTGGGCATGTATTGTAATTTTTTTTTTCATGCAGCCAGTTGGCTGAACGAAAAAAAGATTGATCGGTGGGTATGCCCACCATTAGAATACCTCCCTTCATTCACCCACTTCTAATGATGGGCATACATGCACTATTTATATATGCCGAAGCATGGGGGCATCCTCCCGCAAAAGTTATGCCGCGTACACACGGTCGGACTTTTCCACAGGCAAGCCTCCGTTGGAATTTTGACCGTATGTACGCGGCATTAGGAGCAAAATCCCTTCTCCGCCCCTGCTGCCCCCATGCTTCGGCATATATGCTCTTTTTTTTTTTTTTAAACTGTGGTGGTGAAATCACCTCCTACAGCACTGGAGTCGCAGGGATCAGGCCTGTCTCTGCGAACGCTGCAGTTGTGTGTTGTGTTTTGTAAGTGACAGTGATCGATCGATACTGCACTTGGGTGGCCTGGGCTGGACGGAGGGGCAAAACGCAGGTGCTAGCAGGTATCTGGGCTGATCCCGCTAACGCTGCGTTTTTGGGAACCCTAAACTGCTGGGGACGCTAGTATAGATCTGATCAGATATTGATCTGTTCAGATACTATACCACTAACGGAGGTGTATGCCTCACGCGTGGGTGTTAGCGCTACTGGCACTAACCTGACGCTGCCTGGGGTGTGACGCAGACCCTCTCTGACGTTAAAACCTAATTGATATCACCCGCCGGGCGATCAGGGGGTTAAACCTTTATTGGGTTATAGACGGCGGGTGCCCTGACACTATAAAAAGCAAACTAACCAGCGTCACCCGTAACACTTATACGGTGATCACTGGTGAAAGGGTTAACTAGGGGCAATCAGGGGGTTAAAACCTTTATTAGGTAATATATGGGGGTACCTGACGCTATATAAAAACCTGACGGGGAACCTAAATAACAAAATAACTAACTGGCTAACCAGTGTCACCAGTGACACTTAAACGGTGATCACTGGTAAAAGGGTTAACTCTAGGGGCAATCAGGGGGTTAAAACCTTTATTAGATAATATATGGGGGTATCTGACGCTATAAAAACCTGGCGGTGAACCTAAAAAAATAACTGACTACCTAGCGGCACCAGCATAACGAATGCAGCGATCAGAAAAACGATCGCTTAATGACACTGGCAAAAGGGGGGGGGAAAGGGTTACCTGGGGGGCGATCAAGGGGTTAAACCTTCATTGGGTAATATATGGGGGTACCTGACGCTATAAAAAACCTGGCGGCGAACCTAAAAAAATAACGGACTACCTAGCGGCACCACCGACACTAATACAGCGATCAGAAAAATGATCGCTTAGTGACAGTGGTGCTAGGGGGGTGAAAGGGTTACCTGGGGGGCGATCAAGGGGTTAAACCTTTATTGGGGGGGGGTTAGGGGGCTACCCTGGACCTAAAACTAACTGCCCTGACACTTTTACCGTTACAAATGTCACTGTTTGCAGTGATCAGTAAATAAATGATCACTGCAATCAGTGACACTGTGACTGGGGGCTGGGGGGTGATCTGGGGGGGGGCAATCGTGTGCCTATGTGTACCTACGTGTCAGTGGGCTGTTGGTGCACTTACTCGGTCTTCTCTCAACGGCGCTCCGGTCTATGTGATCGCCGCAGGAGAGATGACATCACTTCCTCCTGCCTGTGTATACATTACACAGGCAGAGGAAGCATTTGATTCGCCGGGAGCGATCGCAAGGGGGTGGCCAGAAACCAATGGCCGCCCCCTCATCACGGATCGCTCCCGGAGCGATACCGACCGCTCACTTTACCGGAGGGGGGTCCGATCGGACCCCCCACCCATACGAAGGCAGTCACGTACAGGTACGTGATTGTGCCTGTCCGTGCCATTTTGCCGACGTATATATACAGTGAGCGGTCGTTAAGTGGTTAATATCTCTTTTCAAATCTGCATACTTAAATTAATTGCATTTATATCCTTTCTACAAGATTACAGGGAGTTACAGAAGTTACAAGGCCTTAGATTTATCACACTCTTTAGAAAAGGGTTGATGTAAAAAAACTGCACTCTATAAATGTACATTGAATTTACTTTTGTATTTATGGAATCCATAACCTGACAGGTTTTCTTGTCGCATTGCCCGCCATACACCACAAAGTGACTTTGTCCATGTCTTGCATCAATATTAATAAAGCTGAACCAGATGTGCACAAGTTATGTGCTATAAATGAACCATCAGTTTGATACATAGTTAGCCACTGGAGCAGGAATGATTTTCATGGCTCCACCCACCTAAAATTAGGTCTAAACCTTTGTAACTATTACTTCTCATTTCTAGCTCAATAAAGACGATGCAGAACTGTGTTATGGGTTTTCCTTGACCACGTATTGACTTCATAATGGGTACTTCATACACCTGAAGTCTTCTGTACTGCAATAATCATTATGTGGTCACAGATGCCTGAGATTGATGAGTTTGAAACAAGAGACTTTTATTACACAAGCCTAATGGAAGCCAACAGCTCTAATAACAGTGCATAGCTTCCCATGTTTCTCTATTTCTCATCTAATGTTACACATTGAAAAGTATTCATCAGTATCCATTTACCTCTCACTGAGAGCCTTGAACAGCATTTCCAGTAGAAGTCGCACATAATTTTCAAATAAATCTTTTCTAATAAATCTATAGCAATCGCAGTGCTTTTTAGTAAATTTCAAGATGTTTTCATGTACATCTGGCTACTGGTGTTTTTTTTTTTTCCTAATTTATTTTTAAATTGCATGCATACCTTCTGCTGAAGCATTTTATACTTCCAGTATTTATTTTGCCATTGTATATACACACTATTGGTAAAGTATAGGAAAAAAAAAATGCGTAATGTGTCTCGAAAAAAGGAATACATTTTTCAGTATTTTAATACATATATATGATATGATCAATTTTATCAATGTGTAAATCAAAACCCATGTTTCGTAAGTAAACGTCACAGGACACAGAACTCTGATATTGATACATATTGGATTATGCTGCTACCTTCACATGAATGGACACACAAAAAGCCAGGAATCCCTGCCCAGGCATAACTACTCTCAGTTAATCCTCATTTTTTAACTAGAGTACTTCGATGTTGAATATACATCCCGGTGCCTTTCGGCTAGATAACTCTCTCGTGGGCATTGTTCCATAAATCCTGACCTGCACCCTACATCTCTGGTGGGGCAGAGATGAGCTCTTCCTGGATCAGTCACTATGGCCAGTAGGCCATAAGGAACTGTGTCAAGACCCCCAACGTATCGCCTCCTCACTGCCTGTCAAACCCTGTGAATTGCTTTTCAGGGGGCCAGCAAGGGCTGTTGCCAGTCTAAACCTAGTCTTACCCCAGCTGAATGTGACAGGTCAGGAACCAGTGACACCTTTTTGAACTACCCACATACCCGCCGTTGTCTATTACGGAACACCTTTGCGGTGCAATTTGAGCCCATACAAAATGAATAAGCTCAAATCGCACTGCAAATAATCCTAAGTGATTTGAACTTGAATACTGTGAAATTCCTGTCCAAATCTGGTGCGGTTTGTCAGGCAGTGTGTGGTGACTTGAGGGGGCGCAGTATAAGCTGTTGGTGTAGTGTTTGGTGATTGAGTGTGGGGTGAGTTGAGGCGACTGGTGGAGGCGGGTGCTGTGTAGCGTTATAGATGACCGTGCGACCTGTTAACCCCCACATCGGACACTCACATGACACCAGGCGAAGTGGACACAATCTGTCACGTAACCCAAATATTTCAAGCGATATCCTTTTAGTGAATTGAGCCCATTGTGTCTCATTCCTTGGTTAAAGCATTTGACGAGGTTGTCGCACATATTGCTTCGCCTGTGCAGCCACCTCCTATTTTTATGTCAACTTAACTTGGTCTTGTCTGTTTTGCAGACTTCTCTGTGTGAGCCTAACCAGAAGATTTCCTTGTTGCTCCTTACGAAGTTATCTATTTGGTTGACATTACCTCGGTTTGCAGGATGTCCGAGTTGGCTGTGCTTTCTTTCCTGCAAGGAACCTTTCCTTCATTCCACCTGAATCAGGATATTGTGTTGCCATCTCTTTGTCTTAATCCCAAGTATCCTAAAAGGAAAGAGTGCTTAATTTTTATGGATGTTGTTCAAACTGTTTGAGTTTATCTGAAGTCTACAGCTTCATTTTGACAGTCTTATTCCCTGTTTGTTCTACAAGGGTTCTCATAAGGGCCAGGCTGCTTCCGAATCCACTATTTCTAGCTTATTGCCAGACCTATTGTTGTAGAGGGCAAGATTCCCCCCTTTCTACCAGGAGTGTCAATGCTTTTTCGGCATCAAGCTTCTGTTCAATTTTTTTTGAGGCTTCCACTGTCTTCTTTTCACCCGTTTACTAAGGTAGATCTTCACGCCTCTGTGGTCACCAGTTTTGGGCAGAAGGTCTTGTCTTACAAGCGCTTTTCCCCTGTTCTGTTTTTGTGTTCAGGTGTGTTGGCCTTGTTGCTGTCCCCCCCCTCATGTTCAGTGCATTGGAACATCTCAAGTAGTCATGAATATGAAGTCCTCTGTGTCCTGTGATCTATGATTTAGAACTTAGAATTTTTTTTGTTACCTGTACAATCCTATTGTTGGAGTACATTGCTCTGAGTTGTTGTGAAGCCACTCCTTCGTTATTTTAGCTGTGTGTTTAGGGTCATTGTCTTGTTGGAAGGTAAACCTTCGGTCCAGACTGAGGTCCTGAGCACTCTGGAGAAGGTTTTCGTCCAGGATATCCCTGTACTTGGCCGCATTCATCTTTCTCTCGATTGCAACCAGTCGTCCTGTCCCTGCAGCTGAAAAACACCCCCACAGCATGATGCTGCCACCACCATGCTTCACTGTTGGGACTGTATTGGACAGGTGATGAGCAGTGCGTGGTTTTCTCCACACATGCCATTTAGAATTAAGGCCAAAAAGATCTATCTTGGTCTCATCAGACCAGAGAATCTTATTTCTCACCATCTTGGAGTCCTTCAGGTGTTTTTTTAGCAAACTCCATGCGGGCTTTCATGTGTCTTGCACTGAAGAGAGGCTTCCATCGGGCCACTCTGCCATAAAGCCCCGACTGGTGGAGGGCTGCAGTGATGGTTGAATTTCTACAACTTTCTCCCATCTCCCGACTGCATCTCTGGAGCTCAGCCACAGTGATCTTTGGGTTCTTCTTTACCTCTCTCACCAAGGCTATTCTCCCCCGATAGCTCAGTTTGGCCGGACGGCCAGGTCTAGGAAGGGTTCTGGTCATCCCAAACGTCTTCCATTTAAGGATTATGGAGGCCACTGTGCTCTTAGGAACCTTAAGTGCAGCAGAATTTTTTTGTAACCTTGGCCAGATCTGTGTCTTGCCACAATTCTGTCTCTGAGCTCTTCAGGCAGTTCCTTTTGACCTCGTGATTCTCATTTGCTCTGACATGCACTGTGAGCAGTAAGGTCTTTTATAGACAGGTGTGTGGCTTTCCTAATCAAGTCCAATCTGTATAATCAAACACAGCTGGACTCAAATGAAGGTGTAGAACCATCTCAAGGATGATCAGAAGAAATGGGACAGGGACAGAGTTAAATATATGAGTGTCACAGCAAAGGGTCTGAATACTTAGGACCATGTGATATTTTAGTTTTTTCTTTTTTAATAAATCTGCAAAAATGTCAACAATTCTGCGTTTTTCTGTCAATATGGGGTGCTGTGTGTACATTGAGGAAAAAAAATGAACTTAAATGGTTGCAATATAACATAGAGTGAAAAATTTAAGGGGTGTGAATACTTTCCGTACCCACTGTAAACTTTTGATCAGGGTCATTTGGGTAGTTTATGTTGCCATTATGATTTAAAAAGAGTAAATACAGTTGATTGATAATAAATAGCTTCAACCGAACACTAACCATGAGTGAAAGAAAAGTTTTGTGTTCTCATTCATATTCTCTGAAAAATGGCCAAGAAATCATAAATTCTGCCAGGGTCTGTAAACTTATAAGCACAACTGTATATGGACACATGATGCTTGGTGATTATTTTTAGTTATCAGAAGATCTTATTGTAGCTATTTTGGGCTCATGGACCATCCTGTGTCCTTTTGATGCTTTCATAGATACTGTTCTATAAGCTCATGTGTTCTACATTAGATAAAACAAAATATTTGTTCCTTGTACATAGTGTTGCACTGGAAACTGCCCGCCCTGTGACCAGCAATGTGGACGTACCCTGGGATGCAGAAATCATAAGTGTCCTTCAGTGTGCCATAGAGGTAAGAAAAGATATAAAGAGAAAAGGCATGTTTTATTCTTTTTGGTAATTTTTACTTATTTGCTAACGCATTTTTGGAAAGCATTACAAATAATCTTGAACCATCTAAATCAGTCAGGAGCATATTCTGTAATGTCCTTACCACAACCATGAGCCCACGCAATAAAGCCAGTTTGAGTGGATGACAGTAAAAGGAAAAGTATGTGTTTTGTGTTACGAGGGGAACTGGAGCTCTTTGAGGAAACTCACACAGACATGGGGGAGGAAACTGAAGAATAAAAGAGTATCTTCATATTTTAAATTTAAGCTGGTTTCCCAAATCCCCCTTGATCTGGAGATGTCACATACATTGATGGGAAGTCGGCTTTACCCTATTTGAAACCCAGTGTGCTGTTCTTGTCCCTGAAATATAAACAAGCAGAATGCTGGCTGAGATGCATTCAGTCGCAGCGAATGGCAGGAACAGTTTGGTTTTAAAAGATGTTTCACTCAGCCGAACCAATTAAAAAAAAATTAAAAAAAATGTGCTTTCCTTTTTTTTTTTTCTAACACCGCTGGGACTTGGGCGGGGAAGCTACTGCCTTTCCCATTGGGCATACTGTGCATGTGTGCACAATTTGCCAGTATCTGGCACACAGGCTTGGGTCTTCTGATCTTGCCTCTCTAGCTCTATATAGCACAGCGATCCTCTGAACTTGCTTGTGTGTCCACTGTCTACAGTGACTGGTCACAGAAGGCTTATATCCTGCGACATTTCCCCTAAGAGAACTGATTATAACACAGACTGCTGTTCCCAGTACCCCCTTCTGAGATCTCTTTGATCCCTTCTGGGGTGACCTCCCCCTGCTCCTGTCAGTTTAGAAGGAAGTTTTTCAGTCACTAAGGACACCTCCACTTTCAGAATACACTAATCGAAGGAGACTTTTCCAACAAGCCGGTTCAAGAGAAGTCAATCATGAAATCAACTTCTTTGTAGTGGGAACGGCCATAGATGGATCTAACAGGGCTTGACAAGGCCCAGGTCGCCACCGTGACCAGAAATCAAGTCCTGGCACTCCTGCCAGCCCATCCACTGCTTTAAATGGCACCAGACATGACCATGGTGCTCCTCACCTACGCTCCTTCTTCCCTTGAGTGGGGGAGCGATGATTGGGCATCCTGTCAGCCTCTCCCCTCTCCATTGGCCGGAGCTTCACACTCCCTTTTGTCCCTTCCCCTAATCAGCAATAGGTGTCCCAGCAATAGGTGTTTCCTGCCTGATGTGTCCTGCAATTTTAGGACAGGCAGCATAGAGGCTCCTAGATTCAAAGCAAATTTGTCAAGCCCTGGGTTAGAAAGTTGGCTGGTCCCTGCTGAATTGGCTGAATTTCGATCCGTCTATGGCTAGCTTAAACCTCTGCACTGATCATGAGTTCTTGAGGGTTGTTTCTACCAACTGACTGCATGTCAGCCAAATTTGCTGTTCTGGGATTATTTTAAATAGGATTCCATGAGATGTTGCAATTTTGGGCGGAGAAGTTTAATCTTTTTTTTGGTTAGATCTCAGTCTCACAATCTAGCCTCTCTGTGACGGGCTAAAAGCATAACATTTATCAACTCGTACCCAATTTTTTTACACTGGTTGGGGAACAACGCATTTATTTTGATGTTGTTTTTTTTTAAAGCCGTGTTTATGAAGAGCAGCCTGCAAGTTTTAGGTCATTTTTTAAAATCTGTATTTCTATTTTATTTATCATCTTGTTGACACATTTGTATAGCTGATTGAGCTACCGTGTTTCCCCGAAAATTAGCCCGGGTCTTTAATTCGTTTTGGCAACAAAAAACACAGTAGGGCTTATTTTCGAGGTA
Organism: Rana muscosa; assembly: GCA_029206835.1. Taxonomy (NCBI): domain Eukaryota; kingdom Metazoa; phylum Chordata; class Amphibia; order Anura; family Ranidae; genus Rana; species Rana muscosa. The sequence continues at coordinate 203,354,199 of CM055116.1, read as the reverse complement.
GGGCTTGACATGTGCTGTCTTCTCTCCCCATCTTCCTCCTTGCCTGTCAGGAATCCCCAGTGGAACTGAGTAAAAGTGGTTGTAAAATACCTTCCCTGCTCTGAGCATTGCAGTCGGGGGGGGGGGGGGGGGCTGAGATCCCCTGCTGCCAGCTGGGAGAAGAGGCGCAGAACAGCGGGGGATCAGCTGAGCGGCACTGTACGGAAGGTATTTATCACACATAGATTACAGCAACATACACAGTTTATATAATATTGTAATAAAGTGCATTTTAGGATTTAACAACCACTTTAAACTAGGGCTTATTTTCGGGATAGGGCTTGTATTGCAGCCCTCCCTGAAAATCACAGTAGGGCTTATTTTCAGGGTAGGTTTTTTATTTTATTTTTTGGGGGGTAAACACAGTAGTACCACAGCGTGGCAGTAATCAAAACAAGAAACAAATCGAGCGTATATAGAACAGCTAATGATTTACGCTGCTAAACTTAAAAGAAACATTGCTTCAAAGAAATGAGAAAATCATTCTTGAGAGATAAATAATGCTCTGACCTTATTTATGGCACTGTCACTATTGGAATGCCCAGCACTTTATATCCCAATCATTTGAAAGGTTATGATGAACGCAAAGATTTTTTATGAGCTTTTCTGTGCCTTTTGCTTTGATTTGCATTTCAAATATAATGTAACTAATAATAGGATCTATTCTAAAGGTCACTCGGATAAGCGCTCTGATAAAACACAAAATGAAAGTCCTACTGTCTATGTAGTATTTTTCCAAGATTGAGTTTTTGATCACTCGCTTGCTGACATTCCGCTGATCAGATTAAAAACCTGCAGATGTAAAAAGCAATCTGCCATTTTCTGTTTGCAGCCGCTCTGCAGTCCAAGGTTATCAGTGGGACCTGCATCTTCATATATAAGATATTACTACACAGCAGCTAATGTTTAGCATCCATAAAATTTTAGTTGCTGATTTATTATAAAATAAAAGAATAGTTATGTAAATCTCTAACTCGGCTAACAGTTGAAAGGGAAATGTACTCTGTTAAAAGCTTGAAATATATTAAAAATAATTGAAGGCAAAGATATTGCTACAGCATAACATTTTAATGCTGAATTCTAAATTCTAACCTTCACAAGAGAAATTACAGCTAGTTAGACTAAAGCCCAATAAACGGACCGAATGGCAGGCGACATCGGACAGTTCAATTAAAAACCATCCGACATTTAGCCATGTGTATGGGAACCGCTCTGACCGAGGCCGACCGGCTCTCAAAGAGTGCTGACCGGAGTGTTCTGACGTTGGGGGCCGTCCCTCTGTCAGAACACAATAGCTCAGCAGGGGAGATTGCTGTACTAACGTCAGATTGTTAGTACAGCAGCTCCAACCAGAGGTGACAGGTTTTTTCGTTTAACCCTCTGGGTTGAACAGAAAAAAAACTTGGTGTGTAGCAGGCTTAACGGCTAAAATTTACTGGTAATATTAATGCTGTTTGGACCTCCAGGGCTCATGTTGACAGCTGTAAATTTCTGTGCTCATGTTGACAGCTGTAAATTTCTGTGAACTTTAGAAGGGCCAAACTGTGAAAGCTGTGCCCAGAAAAAGAAGGGGGGGGGGGGCAAATGACTTCTCATTGGCCTGTTGGCTCCCTGATCTTTTTTGCTAGTGGCATCCATCTTGGTAGAGGAGCAGGGCTTTCTTCTACATGTAAGAGCTTCCTCCCTGATGACAGATAAGAAAAAGTAGGGGGTGGTAATTAAGAAGAAGCAAGAGCGGTTCAGAAAGCACATATTTACAGAATGAATACAGTGAGGGGGAAAAAAGTATTTGAACCCCTGCTGATTTTGTACATTTGCCCACTGACAAAGAAATGATCCGTCTATAATTTTAATGGTAGGTTTATTTTAACAGTGAGAGACAGAATAACAACAAAAATATCCAGAAAACCGCATTTCCAAAAGTTATAAATTGATTTGCATTTTAATGAGTGAATTGAGTATTTGACCCCTTCGCAAAACATGGCTTGGTACTTGTTGGCAAAACCTTTTTGGCAATCAAAGGTCATACATTTCTTGTAGTTGGCCACCAGGTTTACACACATCTCAGGAGGGATTTTGTCCCACTCCTCTTTGCAAATCCTCTCCAAGTCATTAAGGTTTTGAGGTTGATGTTTGGTAACTCGAACCTTCAGCTCCCTCCACATATTTTGACATTCATGGTTCCCTCAATGAAATGCAGCCCCAGACCATGACACTATCACCGCCATGCTTGACTGTAGGCAAGACGCTCTTGTCTTTGTACTCCTCACCTGGTTGCTGCCATGCACGCTTGACACCATCTGAACCAATAAAGTTTATCTTGGTCTCATCAGACCACAGGACATTGTTCCAGTAATCCATGTCCTTAGTCTGCTTGTCTTCAGCAAACAGTTTGCAGGCTTTCTTGAGGCTTCCTTCTGGGACGACAGCCATGCAGAGCAATTTGATGCAGTGTGCAGTGTATGGTCTGAGCATTGACAAACTTTTCAACCTCTGCAGCAATGCTGGCAGCACTCATATGTCTATTTCCCAAAGACAACCTCTGGATATGATGCTGAGCATGTGCACTCCTTCTTTAGTCGACCATGGCGAGGCCCATTCTGAGTGTAACCTGTCCTGTTAAACCGCTGTATGGTCTTGAAGCTCAGTTTCTTCATGGTCTTGGCAATCTTCTTTATAGCCAAGGCCATCTTTATGTAAAGCAACAATTCTTTTTTTTTTAGGGCCTCTGAGATTTCTTTGCCATGAGGTGCCATGTTGAGCTTCCAGTGACCAGTATGAGAGAGTGAGAGCGATAACACCAAATTTAACACACCTTCTCCCCATTCACACCTGAGACCTTGTAAAACTAACGATTTACATGAAACTGGGGAGGGAAAATGGCTAATTGGGCCCAATTTGGACATTTTCACTTAACGGTGTACTCACTTTTATTGCCAGCAGTTTTGACAAAAATGGCTGTGTTGAGTTATTTTGAGGAAATTTAAACTGTTATACAAGCTGTATTCTCACTACTTTAAATTTAAATAAAAACATAAAAAGATATAATAAAATATTTACAAAATGTGAGGGGTGTACTCACTTTTGTGAGATACTGTGTATATATACACACAGTGGGGAAAATTAATTATTTGATCCCCTGCATGTCTTGTAAGTTTGCCCAATTACAAAGAAATGAAGGGTCTATATTTTTATCATGGGTGTATTTTAAATGATCGAGACAGAATATCCACCAAAAATCCAGAAACAACACACGATACAAATTTTATAAATTGAGTTGCAGTTCACTGAGTAAAATTTGTATTTGATCCCCAAGCATAACATGACTTAGTACTTGGTGGAGAAACCCTTGTTGGCAAGCACAGAGGTAAGACGTTTCTTGTAGTTGGTGACCAGGTTTGCACACATCTCGAGGGATTTCGGTCCACTCTTTACAGATCTTCTCTAAATCTTTAAGGTTTTTTGGCTATCACTTGGCAACTTGAAGTTTCACCTCCCTCCATAAATTTTCTATAGCCTTAAGGTATGGAGACTGGCTAGGCCACTCCATGACCTTAAAGTACTTTTTCTTGAGCCACTCCTTTGTTGCCATTTGTATCATGTGTTTTTTCTGAATTTGCGGTTGATATTCTGTCTCTAGCATTTAAAATACACCTATGATAAAAATTATAGACCCTTTTTTTCTTTGTAAGTGGGCAAACGTACAAAATCTGCAGGAGATCCTTTTTGTAAAAAAAAACAAAAAACGAAGTGTCTAGAAATTTTCCAAAATATGAACTCGTTCTGATACAGACTTGCTTACATTTTATAGTTACTACTCTTACCAAAACAGCATTTAGGCCTCATGCCCACGGGCGTTTTTTCAGCCGCGTTTTTGAGCGTTTTTTACAGCTTAAAAACGCCTGTCCATGTTAGTCTATAGCTTCATGCCCACCTAGGCGTTTTTGAGCTGTAAAGAGCATAGGCGTTTGTAAGCTGTAAAAAAAACCCAGGGCCAGTGCGTTCCTCAGCGTCAGAACTAGGCAGGAAAAAACGCGAGCGTCAAAAAACGCGCAAAAACGCGCACTAACGCGCAAAAAACGCGCACTAACGCGCGGTCGCGTTTTTAGCTCCGACGTTTTTTTTTTTTTTTTTTTTCAAAAAAAAAAAAAAAAAATATTTACAATAACATGGACAGGCGTTTTTAAGCTGTAAAAAACGCTCAAAAACGCAGCTGTAAAAACGCCAGTGGGCATGAGGCCTTAAAGATAAAGAAGATATCTACTGTCCTTGCTTTTGTATTGTGAAGATCTGAAAACATATTGTAAAGTGATTTAAACATTCCTTTCTGTACTATTTAGCTTTGTTCACTTGTATGTTGCAGCGGCAACTGTAGGAGGTTAGGTTGTTGGATATTCTGGTAAAGTCTCATATCGCTACTTCCAGAATAGCTGTCTGTACCTGTCCATTTATCTTTTTTGCACTCTAACTACTATTGTTATAGTAACCCTAAGGCCCCGTTCACACCTGAGCGATTTTCTGCTTGAAACTTGTAGCTCTAGTACACTCAACAAACAAAATCCCATTCCTTTCAATGGCCCTTGTTCACATATGAGCGTTTTGTCGCTTGTAGCGAAATGCTTGTTGCTCAAAAAAGTACGTGAGCTTCTTTTTGGAAGATTGGAGGCACATTGGCCTCATAGACTTCAATAGGAATGCCTGAAAATCGCTCAACGTGCATTTTTGTTGCATGTTTTCTGGCAAAAAAAGCAACTCTCCACCCCTAATCCCCTAATCCCCTCCCCCTGGTGCTTTCTATTGGCTAAAATAAAAACACCTGAAGATAGAATACACATGTAAAATGCTTGTAATACACTTCTAAAATGCTCGTAATACGCTTGCAAAATTCTCTAGTAAAAAAACACCTGAAAAATCGTTCTGCTCAGGTGTGAACGGAGTCTCAATGAGAGGTCCATGTTATGTAAAAATGGCTGCATTACATCTTTACCAGTGTTTACTGATAGAAATCAGTGGGGAATTTAGCTTTGTGCTTTCTTTTGCTATTCTCAAGTTTACTTCTTTAGCACCACACTTTTTTAATGTGGGTATTACTGTGGAAAGGGGATTATATTTTTTCTTTTTTAATCATAGGAAGCTGCTACCCTTGTCCAGTGACTGTTGATGTGAAATGTAACTGTGGCAAAACTATGCTGACTGTTCCTTGTGGCAGAGAGCGCAGTACTAAACCACCACGCTGCAAGGCTGTGTGCAGGTATATAAAGCTTTCTATCACCATAATACATTTGTATGTTAAGAATTATTGCTGCTAATGTAACAATCATGCATTGTCTTCCTCTTGAAGTCGCCCTTCTACCTGCCATCATGAGACTAGAGAAAAACATAGGTGCCATTTTGGTCCATGTCCGACATGCCGACAGGTTTGTCAGAAAACCTTACAAAAATGCAGTCATCTGTGCCCTGTCCCTTGCCATGATGAAGCTCTCGTAAAACAGAAAGGACTGGTAAGTCATTTACCTATATATAGACCCTTAAACTGCATCTAAACCCTAACTCCTTAGTTTGCTAAAGTAAGGTGCATAAAACTGGCATGGCTTTTATAATTAACCACTTCAACTCTATTTTTGTGATATGGCACTGCATTACTTTAACTGACAATTGCGCGGTCGTGCAACACTGTACCTAGATAAAATGTATGTCCCTTTTTTTTTTCACACAAATAGATTTTTCTTTTGGTGGTATTTGGTCACCTCTGCAGTTTTTTAATTTTTTGCACTATAAACAAAAAGACAGACAATTTTGGAAAAAAATTTTTTTTTACATTCTTCTAAAAAACATATCAAATAAACAAATGTAAAAAATCTAATTTCTGTAATAAATTTAGGTCAATATGTATTGTGCTATATATATTTGGTAAAAAAAAAAAAAACGCAATAAGAGTATATTGATTAGTTTGCGTAAAGGTTATAGCGTCGACAAACTATAGTATATATTTATGTATTTTTTATTTATTTTTTTACTAGTAATGGCCGACTTATAGCGGGACTACGACATTGCGGCGGAACAAATTGAACACTGACAAGTTTGACACTTTTTTTTTTTTTTTTTTGGGCCCACTGACACATACAGTGATCAGTACTAAAAAACATGCACTGCCACTGTACTAATGACACTGGCAGGGAAGGGGTTAACATCAGGGATGATTAAAGGGTTCCTAGGGAGTGCTTGCTAACTGTGGGGGGGGGGGGGTGCTTTTACTGTGGGAAGGCAGAGATCCGTGTTCCTGTTTAGCAGAAACACAGGATCTCTACCTTTTCCTACTAACAGAACGGCGATCTGCCTTGTTTACATCGGCAGACCGCCGTTCTGCCTTTCTTGGAAAACGATCGGCAGGTCCCGACGGCGAGTCCGCCGGACCTGTTGATTGGCTCCTGCCGTGTCTAGTCACAGCAGGAGCAGGTTACCGGCAGCGCAAGTGCGTACCTCAGACCCGGAAGTGCAGGATCACTTGCAGGTATGCGATTCTGGAAAGTGGAGAGCCTCCTTGCCACAGTATATTTACAGTATACTGTCGGCAAGTGGTGAAATAATTGTTTTCCTGGGTTTTTTTTTTTTTTAAATCCTTTTTTGCATCTGAATGCTTGTTGATTTCCTGTGGCTTCCTTGCAGTCACTGCATGTCTACATACATGCACTCCATCAATGGTTGCATGGCATATCTCAGGGAAGATATCCTATATTATATAGTAACATGACGTATTTCTTTAATTTGGTGGTAGTTGAAGAGAATCAACAGGTACTACATAGTAAAGGAAATGTTAGAAGCAAAGATCAACAAAGGAGTACATAGTTCACCAAAGCAAATTCTGCTGCATGAACATATTATAAAGCCAATTAAAACTGGCAAAGTGCAAAACTTTGGTAATACAGGGTTAAAATTCCCCCTCATATACAGTAGAATATACAGACTTGACTGTGCTAGGTGATGTTAAGAGGGATTCTAGAATGCCAAAGAAATTAGAACCTCTTGTTTTGTTTTTTTATTTACTTCAAATCTAGTTAATTGGTGAAGTCAACATACAATATCCTGGACTGATCTGACGCATGCATAGACTCTTAACCAAAGAGCAAAAGTCCTTCTTTGTGTTTTTCGCGGGATGCCAACTTGCAGGGCTTTCCTAAAGTATTTTAATGTGTAATATTGAAGCTGTACAGACTGTATAGTGGTGTATAGTGGTGTAGGGCATCAGTTGATATTCAAAAGCAGTAACAGGGGTGCTCATATGTGTGTTTCTTAGAACAAGTCATGCTGAGGGCCAGGGATAGACAGACTTATAAATCCAAGCTTGTGTACAGAACAAGTTAGTTTTTGGTGTCTAATTTTTCTTAAAGTTGTTGTAAATCCTTACATCTACGCACGCAGTGAAGGGACTATCCTCAGGTGATACAGAGATTAAACCAATCCCTCTACATAAATTGTACCCGTCTGTCTGCAGTCTTCTCTTCTCTACATCCATTCAAGGTGCTACATTTTATAAGCTCACCTGTGTGTTTAGAAAAAAGGGGGTGGAGAGCTGAAGTTACTCTGCAGAGCTCAATGAGGAGAGGTCTGAGAGCTGATTGGAGGGAAGGAACAAGCACCACTCCACACAGCACACAGGAACAGAACCGAGGCTGTCAATCAGCTGGAGGTCCCTCCCTGTCACCATTTTTCTCTTGGTGTCAGGAAAACTTGTCAAAAGTGATTCATGCTCATGGCAGAGGAACGAAGATGCAGAAATAACACTTAGTGCTTTTAATGGAGACAAGTACACACTATAGAGTTGCATGCTTTGTAAACCTCAGACATGAAATATAAACGATCACTTTAACCTCTTTATAGAATTATTTGTGTACCAGCGTAAATTGTACATTACAAAGTGGTCATTTTCTCAATGCAATCTCTTTTTAAATGACATTTCTCTGTACACCTTCTGGTCAGACCCAGCCAGCCGGTCCTTGGGAGCAGCCCTCTGAACCAGCTTTTATCCAGAAGGCTTTACCATGTCGTCCTTGTCAAGTCCCTATACCAACGTGAGTATAAAGCGCACCTTTATTAGTAAAACGATGCAGTTTGCCAGTCGTGGAAAATACAGCCTTTGTTTGTTTGTCTTAAACCCAAACTGCAACATAGTGTGGGTTTTTTTCACCTGTTTATTTTTCCAGTAGATCTGTTGATTTTCAGCTTCTTCAGGGTGACAACACCGTTTGTTCTGCATTAAAATAGCTGCATTTTTGTCATCATGTGAACATGTGTCTGTAGATGGGCCTCCAGTGAGTGACGGAGATTAATGCCCAAAGCACTTACAAAAGTGTTTTTGTAAGCATTCCTGCTGGAAGTGTTTGTCCCAACTCTGGTAAATATCACTTTGCTGGACAGTGCGGTCTTCATGTAATTATGAACAAAAACAAATAAAAGCATGTCAAATTAAAAAGGAATTCATATACTGAATAGCATACCTACGGGTATTAGGCCTCTTGCACAGTGGCCATTTTTACAGCTGCTGTTTTGGGCATTTGGCATATTTTTTCTACAGCTAGTAAACTCTCCAGCATGTTATCCTGTGTGCCCATGCACACATAGGCTGTTATCAGCGTTTTTTGGCAGGGACGTTTTCAGGCTGGGAAAACCCCCAGAATTGTTGCGTTTTGAAGAAGAGTTTTTCAGCTGTAAAAATACTCCAACATGGCTATCTTGCATTTATGAGTGTTTTTGAGCCTCAAGCTTTTGTGGGAGTATGGTTTTTGCTAAAAAAAAAAAATGCAAACGCTGCAACACTCATTTTTTTAATGCAGCATTCTACAGCTAACACTACTGGCATTTTTATAACGTCCAGTGGGCATGGGGCCTTAAAGTATATGTATAACCAAACCTTTTATTTTTGGCTTTGATTAGAACCTTAAAGTGATTGTAAAGTCTTGTGTGTTTTTTCTATAAAAATAACAAACCTGTTATATTCACCTGCTCGATGCAGTGGATTTGCACACATCAGCCCAGATCCTCCTCTTCTCTGGTGCCTCTTCTGTGCTCCTGACCCCTCCCTTGCTATGGGGGCACCTGAGGCAAGCTGCAGCTCTGTGTGTCCATTCAGATACTAGGCTGCAGTTTGGCCCCTGCCCCCTCTCTCTCCTGTTTGGCTAACTGACTTTGACAGCAGAGGAAAGGAAAAACGTACCGCTCAAAAGCTTGAGAATTCACCAAATAGCTGCTTCCGCCCGGTCACTCACACAGGTGCTGGCTCTGCACTGATGCATGGGAGAAAAAGAAACCCTGGACTGCCGCACTCTGTATAGACAGTTATTTATTCCAAAATTTCAGGTAAAAAATCCAAATTCAAAATAAATCCATAAATCCAAAACAACAAATGCAGATGGTGTGCATGCAGGGAAGGGTGGCTAACGCGTTTCACGTCACGAATTGACGCCCCTTCCCTGCATGCACACCATCTGCATTTGTTGTTTTGGATTTATGGATTTATTTTGAATTTGGATTTTTTACCTGAAATTTTGGAATAAATAACTGTCTATACAGAGTGCGGCAGTCCAGGGTTTCTTTTTCTCCCATGACTTTGACAGCAGCGGGAGCCAATAGCACCGCTGCTGTGTCTCAGCCAATGACGAGGGAGCGTCCCAGACAGTCGAGACACTCGTGGACATCGCTGGACAGAGATGGGGCTCAGGTAAGTATTAGGGGGGCTTCTGCACACTGAAGATTTTTTATCGTAATGCATAGAATGCATTAAGATAAACCTTCTGACTTTACAACCCCTTTAAAGTTCTCTGTCAGGTTTTTCTTGCTGTCCCCACTGGGTTGATTTACCCTCCTCTGTTTGTCCCGGTGACCATTGTCATTGGGGGAGAAAGTGAGGAGAAACTAGAACATCAGGTGATGGTACATTTTTCCAATGGGGACACTTCTATCCAATAGAGTATTCTCCCTCACTATATAAATAACTTTTCTCGCTACCATTTGCATTTCAGTGTCGGGAAATGAAGGGACGTATCCCCACAGGCAAATAGACAGGAAAAAATACAGTATTTTTAGTGATGATGAGCTTTATGTATGATGTGACCATGATATTAACTGTAGAGTATTTTGCAAGGCATGTAAATTGCTCATCGATTTTTCTGAAGTGTACCATATGTACAGTTAATAATACATTATCGTTTGTGTTATTGTCTGCGTGCTCTTTCTGTATTGATTTATATTTGGGACTGGTCTGGAGAAGAAACAGGTTCATGTTACCTTAATATCCTTTGCATGGTTTTTATTACTTCCTCTATGAAGGTTGTTTTATGATGATGAGATATTTGGTCCTCGCTCTGTGACAAGTGCAACATGACTGTGCTTTAATGCTTCCAGATGTAGCCTCTGTTCTCCTTTTTGCTTCGTTGATCACTGGCTTCAGGAGAAGCTATTTTATAAATATCTCTTATCACTGCAAGTCTATTTTAGGTCTAGACAGAAGTAATGAAATATTTCTTTTGTCCGTGCATTTTTTAGTTATAGGTTTGTAGCTATTGCTATCAGCCAGGGCTGAAAAATATATTTTAACAAAACATGATAAATTTGCAGATTCACTTTCATCTTTTTAAATGGCTTTAGAGCACCAACCCGGTATTGCCTGTTAAATATTGACTTTATTAGCCAGAAACCCTCTTCTGCACTCCTGTGACCTAAGCTTCGCTTTCATACTGGGGCCTGACTTCACTTGGTTTTATCGCAAAGTTTCACTAACTGCCATTCCCTGGTGCATAAAGAGTGTATTTATGGGCCACCAAGTCACTGTCATTGGACAGCCGAATAGCAGTTGGTGAAACTTGTAGATCAGAGGGCTGCAAGGAAGAGACTCTTCTGGCTGGTGAAGAAAATCAGTTATAAAAGGAATGTTCTATTTGTTTTTTTTTATATTAAAGTGGAACTTTAGTCAAAAAATAAAGACCCCTTTCACACTGGGGCATTTTTCGGCTGCTTTTGGGCTAAAAATGGCACCTGCAATGCGCCTGAAAAACGCCTCCCCTGCAGCCCCAGTGTGAGAGCCCGAGTGCTTTCACACTGGAGCGGTGCGCTTGCAGGACATTAGAACAAGTCCTGCAAGCAGCATCTTTCGGGCGGTGGAGGAGCGGTGAATACACCGCTCCTCCACCGCCCCTGCCATTGGATACAATGGGCACCACTGCCGAAGCACCTGCAAAGCGCTTAGGGGACGCTATTAACCCTTTATTCGGCCGCTAGCGGGGGTTAAAAGCACCCCGCTAGTGGCCGAAAAGTGGCGCTATTACAGCGGTAAAGCACTGCTAAAATTCAGGCTGGCCCTTCTTGCAGGTATAGCTTTGTAAAACATTACAAATTAGTGCCTATACTGTTTAAAATCCAGTAATAAACTGTCTCACCCTACTCTGCACATGCTCAGCTGCTCATTTTTTTTCAGTATTGTGACGAAAATGTAGAGGCCGATCTACTGACAGCCTAAAAATTTACTGCTGCTCATGGAGCTCTGGGCTGCAGCAAAATGGCGGGCTTCAGCAAACAAGAACAATGCTGGATTCAATTGACAGCACACACTTTTTTGGTAGCATAATTATTAATGTCGAATGTTCCTTGCTAAAGAACATTTTTAATCAAGCTGCTATGGGTATAGTTCTGCTGTTAGCTTCATGTACACTACAGCTCCTAAAGAGTTTTAGGAGCTTTTGGTGGTTTTTTCAATGTACACACTGGCTTTTAGCAGAGTTTAGGAGCTGCTGTGGTTAGGGGAGCTTCAGCCCCCATCAACCCCCCTCTTCTGAATGCGGAAGAATCGCATTCAAGGTAGGAACGTTTTTGGCATCCCAGAAAACGCAAACCGTTTTGCGTTTTTATGCGGTCGGAGATAAAAATAGGCTGTATGTACATGAAGCCTTAATGTGATCTGCTTCATTTAAAGCGATTGTAGAAGTTTATTATTTTTTTTCTAAAATAACAAACATGTTGCACTTACCTGCACTGTGTGTTTTTGCACAGAGCAGCCCCGATTTTCCTTTTCTGGAGTTCTGTGCTGGCGCTTTTGCCTTCTCCTCTTCTCCGAGTACCCCCATAGCAAGCTGCTATTAACACACACTGTTCGGCTCAGCCCCACACACATCCCCAGCCCACCCACTCCCAGCACATAAACCTTGCCCACCCAGTAATGCATGTGTGGGCATTAAAGCCTGGCTTTTTTTCGTCAACACAAATGGGTTACTGGAGTGTAAAGGGGTTAAACTGGAGCACTGTAATTTTCTGTAAAATTCAACCTAGTATGGCAACCCAAGCACTGTGTACAGAATGCCTCTCTAAATGTAATTAAGTCTAAGATACAAGTCAGGTTTAAGGCATCCTCTGCAGCAAAAACAAAAAAAAACTTTAATGAATTTTAATGCACAAGCATAATATAATACCCTATTTTTGCTTTAAATTTGCGGCCGCCTGTAGAATGGTGATAAATTATGGTACATTAAATTGTCAATAGTCAACGTTATAAAAAGCCATTACAGGTTACCAGTTTAGAGTTACACAGGAGGTGTGGCACTAGAATTATTGCTCTTACTCTGTTGTTCATGGCGATACCTCACATGTGTGGTGTGATCACCATTTACATATGCTTGCAGGACCTACATGCGTGATTGCATTTGTAAGTGAGCACAGGGGACGAGGTGCTTTAATTAAGGTCCATTTTATAGTCTATTAAACTCCACATCTCTCTTCAGCAGACCAAGATCGGTTTGATCGGCTGCTTTACAAGCCAGTAATAACTTGTAAACAAACCGGAAGTGACAAAGTCCTCATTGCTTCCGGTTTCTGACATCACGGAGCGGGGGAAGGAATGAAAGTTCTTCCTACTCCTCTCAGTGCATCCGACGCAGCATGGCGCATCGGTCCTGGGCACCCCGGTGGGGTAGGAGAGCCTGAGAAAGGTTGCAGCAGGAGGGGTGGGAGACCTTCTGCCACCTGTAAAAGTGATTGGGTGGCTGTAGAGCTGTTTGATCACTTTTACTAGAAAGAAAATCGGCAGCAGAAAATTTGATACCAGAATCATGCCTGCAGCTGCACCGATCCTATCGGTGGATGGAAAGCGGTTAACATTCTTGTAATATACATTGATCACCCAGAGGGGATTGTTGTGGTGTGTGCGTTGGGGTGTTTCATTCTTTCAAAGATGTGATTTTCATATGACTTTGCTTACGACCCGAGTCTCAGTGATGTAAAAGATATATATGCCAAATTTTAAGAAGATTGGATAATATTTAGTGAAATTTCTAACATTGAACTAAGTGTAGAAAAGAAGAAAAAAAAGATTCATATAAGAATAAACATTACAAAGCTATCGCTGAAATCAATAAGACAGTTATACTGGAAGACTCATCTCCATTATCACAAGCACCTAGTGACGAAGAGGCTGAGTTTTCGCCTCCAGCAACGTAAAAATTACCTTCAAGTCCTAGATTAAAACCTCTTGATCAGACACCCAGCTGTTCTCGATCCCAAGTAGATCTATCTATTCGACAAGCAAGTACTTTATTTATAGCAACTGCAAACAGCCTTGGCCACGATGTTTCAAAAATTTCCATATCTCCAGCTACCATTTACCGAGCTTGGGCCATCAATAGAAGTAAAATGACAAATCGAAAATTACAACTCTTACTCCTGTACCTAGGAGGTTGGTCTAAAAACGACTTCAGTTTCAGGATCCCAGGGGCACTGCATCAAGCAAGGTGGATGGCAAAGGCAATACAGTGGTTACGGAAAGTATTCAGACCCCCTTAAATTTTTCACTCTGTTATATTGCAGCCATTTGCTAAAATCATTTAAGTTCATTTTTTCCTCAATGTACACACAGTACCCCATATTGACAGAAAAACACAGCATTGTTGACATTTTTGCAGATTTATTAAAAAAAGAAAAACTGAAATATCACATGGTCCTAAGTATTCAGACCCTTTGCTCAGTATTTAGTAGAAGCACCCTTTTGATCTAATACAGCCATGATTCTTTTTAGGAAAGATGCAACAAGTTTTTCACACCTGGATTTGGGGATCCTCTGCCATTCCTCCTTGCAGATCCTCTCCAGTTCTGTCAGGTTGGATGGTAAACATTGGTGGACAGCCATTTTTAGGTCTCTCCAGAGATGTTCAATTGGGTTTAAGTCAGGGCTCTGGCTGGGCCATTCAAGAACAGTCACAAAGTTGTTGTGAAGCCACTCCTTCGTTATTTTAGCTGTGTGCTTAGGGTCATTGTCTTGTTGGAAGGTAAACCTTCGGCCCAGTCTGAGGTCCTGAGCACTCTGGAGAATGTTTTTTGTCCAGGATATCCCTGTACTTGGCCGCATTCATCTTTCCCTCGATTGCAACCAGTCGTCCTGTCCCTGCAGCTGAAAATCACCCCCACAGCATGATGCTGCCACCACCATGCTTCACTGTTGGGACTGTATTGGACAGGTGATGAGCAGTGCCTGGTTTTCTCCACACATACCGCTTAGAATTAAGGCCAAAAAGTTCTTTCTTTATCGTACACCACGGGACACAGAGCTAGTCATTACATAATGGGTTAAGGGTCACCAGCGGTGATTGGACACTGGCACAACCAATGGAAGACAGTTCCCCTCCATATAACCCCTCCCATCAGGGAAGTACCTCAGTTTTTTCGCCAGTGTCGAAAGGTGTTGGACGCGTTAGGAGGTGCTAAAGGAAAGCTCTACCAAAGAGACCCTCTGGGGGTAAAAGAGCTATGCTTTCGGATCCATCCAAGACGCCTACAAATGAGCTGAATCTGGATGGGATCCGGGCCTCATCCATGAGGCGTCGCCTGTAATGTCTCTCTTCGGAGGACTGGGCTCTAAGATCCAGCACTTTCGCTATTTCGCTATAAAGTCCTGGTAAGAGTCTTGTACAAGGCCCAGGGGAGAGGTATCCTTTAAATAGGAACCCATATCCCTGAAGGTTGGCACACATAGCCCACCGTGAAGGGTGAAGTTTGGTATCTGTCTGAAATCTTTCAGCAGAAAAACCTGCGGCGTGGATAAGGTGAGATTAGAAGGTCCATAACTAGGTTGGGACCTTTTTCAAAAAATGGATGTCTTCTTTTTTTCCACCACTGGGGGGAGTAAAGAGCTGAATATACTCACCTCACTCTGTTCAGTGTCGGCTTCGGCGAAGTACACTGCTCGTCACCTCCGCTGCTGAGCTTGCTGGGGCACCCCGATCCTCCTTTCGGTGGCCGACCAGACACCTGCAGATGCAGGTAAGTGGGAACAAGGGCTGATGAGAGTCCTCTCTCACTATGGCCACCGCCATAGCGCTAAGGGCCGCGCGCGCGGGAGCGCGCTTTATCGGAGGGGGGGGGCGAAGGCGTGCGCGGGCACGTGGCGCGCGCAGGCACAGAAACGGCGCCAAATTTAAAAGACTGTCAGTGTGAGAGGCACTGCAGCAGCAAGCAAGCTCGTTAGTTCTCTTGTTCCTGGCAGAGAAACACAGCAGCTATACAGGGACGTAAGACTCCATGTGGTTGGATTGGGTACTTCCTAGAAGACATCCATGTTATGCATAGTTATGTGTTAAAAGTTGCATACTTAATGTATTTGCTAAACTGAACACGGTAGTATATGCATTTAGGTACCTTGTATTTTGTCTAAACAGTAAGCCTTCCAGGGGAAGTAATACGGACAAAAAGAGATAAGAAAGCACCACCGCCTGAGAGGAGGCTCTAGCTGTGCTGACTCGGTACCTTCCTCTCCTGTGTTGCAAAATGCACCTGTACAGGATGAGCCATTACCTCTGTCAGGTATGGCGGCTTCCCCAGTGAAGCCTGGGCCTGTATATGTCACTGAGGACACTTTATCAGCTGCCCTAAATAATCTGGAGGAAAAAATTGCTACCTTAATCGCTAAGTCCTCTAAAAAGGACAATAAGCGAAGCAGGTCTCTTCCAGTATTGGACCTCCCTTCAGAAGTACCTGAGGGAGGAGGATGAGGAGGAGGAGGCTACATCAGCAGAGGATGAGGAGCCAGATTTTAAGGTCACAGGTACAATGCTATAGCAGTGCATTTAAGTTAACCTCTGCGGAGGTAACGGAATTATCTGTCTCCTCCCTAGGGTCATTAAGATCCCTGCAAGGTGCATGCTCCTTCCCGGTTCATCCGTTACTAGAGGATCTAATATACGCAAACTGGCAACATCCAGATAGGCGTTTCTCACCTCCAAAAAGGTTTAACATTCTTTATCCTATGGGGGAAATTTTTCTAAAGAAATGGAGCCTGCCTGCGGTAGTTGCGGCTATTTCTTGTGTAATTAAAAACCTGACATGTCCGGTGGATAATGTACAAGGGTTTAAAAGATCCTTCTGAGAGGAAGTTGAAATCCTCCTTCCTTTTGGCCGGCTCAATTACCCAACCTGCAGTAGCAGAAGTCGGTATGTGTCAGGTCATCAGCCAACAGGTAAAGCAGGGGCTGAAGGAACTGCCTTCAGAGCAGGCTAGAAATTGGGAAAATTTGCCTAAAGCCTTATGCTTCACAGTGGATGCCATGAGAGATTCTATCATACAGGCATCACGCCTTACACTCCAGCTGGTACAGATGCGCAGAGTACTTTGGCTTAAGCATTGGTCAGCGGAGACCCCATGCAAAAAGCTGTTGGCAAGTTCCCGTTCCATGGCGAACGCCTATTTGGGGAAGATTTAGAAAAATATATACAGAAGATATCAAGTGGTAAAACGACTTTTACCTGAGAGAAAAACAAGAGATCTTGTTTTAAACGCTCTCTCTCCCCAGCTCCCGGGAAATCTGACTCCAACCAGTGGCGGCGGCCTGTTTTAGCCGCCCACAAAAGCCAAGGGGCAAGCTCAGAAGAACAAGAAGCCGTGGGGTGCAAGAGCTAATAAGCAAGCCCCAAAGCCTCTCAGTGAAGGGGCGCCCCCGCTCGGCCGAGTGGGAGGAAGGCTTTGTCAGTTCTGAGCGACTTGGTGGTCAGAAATCCAGGACAATTGGGTAGTATCCACAATATCCTCAGGGTACAAACTGGAATTTCGAGAGATCCCACCTTCTCAATTCCGAGGTTCAAGACTCTCCAAGGATCCACAAAAAAGAGAATCCTTTTTCAAAGGTTTGAATCACTTAATGGCTCAAGGGGTAGTTACAGACGTACCCCAAAAAGAGCGAGGTTCAGGTTTTTACTCAAACCTCTTTGTGATTCCAAAGCCAAATGGAGATGTCAGACCCATCCTGGATCTAAAATCCCTAAATCGGTTCCTGAACGATCGCCATTTTCGAATGGAAACGATCCGATCCGTGGCCGCCACTTTAAAGGGCGGAAAATTCATGGCACCCATAGATATCAAGGACGCACATTTACACATACCCATCCTCCCCGCTCACCAAAGATTCCTAAGGTTTGCGGTAGAAGATCGCCACTTTCAATTTGTGGCTCTGCCGTTTGGTGTAGCCACCGCGCCCATAGTATTCACAAAGGTGCTAGCTCCTCTGTTAGCAAACCTAAGAACACGGGGCATTGCGGTAACAGCCTATCTGGACGATCTACTAGTAATAGATCAGTCAAAGGACGGATTGGGTCACGCTGTACACACTACAGTAGGATACCTGGAGCATTTAGGATGGATTATAAATTTACAAAAATCCTCTCTCCAGGCCCAAAGAAGGATAGGGCACCTGGGCATGATCATAGATACAGCCCAAAACGGGGTATACCTGCCAGAACCGAAGATACAGTCTCTGAAAGACCTGATCCACAAGGTCAAAGCAAACAAGAGGCCGTCTATTCGCCTTTGCATGAGACTATTGGGAAAGATGGTAGCCTCCTTCGAGGCGGTCCCTTACG
Source organism: Rana muscosa (assembly GCA_029206835.1). NCBI lineage: Eukaryota > Metazoa > Chordata > Amphibia > Anura > Ranidae > Rana > Rana muscosa. Next base: position 203,336,277 of record CM055116.1, on the reverse strand, counting down.
CCCAGTTTCATTCGAGACTACTTCAAGGCAATATTTTAGCTTCCTGGAACAGGAAGAGCCAAGCTCTGGATATACCCATGCGCCTGTCCTCACAAGTACGCCACAGCTTCGATTGGTGGCTAGAAGCCAGGAATTTACGGAAGGGAAAGTCCTTCCTCCCAGTGGCCTGGAAGGTGGTATCTAGGGATGCCAGCCTATCGGACTGGGGTGCAGTATTCGAGGAGGCTTCTACCCAGGGAACCTGGGCCAAGACTCAGGGGATCCTGCCCATCAATGTGCTAGAGATCCGGGCGGTATATCTAGCCCTCAAAACCTGGACATACAGGTTACAGGGCTACCCAGTTCGGGTTCAATCCGACTGCTACTGCAGTAGCTTACATCAATCACCAAGGAGGCACCCGCAGTCGGGCAGCCCAAAGAGAGGTGAACCGGATCCTGGCATGGGCAGAAGAGCATGTACCTTGCCTTTCTGCAATCTTCATTCCAGGGATGGAAAATTGGCAAGCAGACTACCTGAGTCGTCAGCAGCTGCTACCAGGGAGTGGTCTCTTCACCCCGAGATCTTTCAGGCCATATGTCTGAGATGGGGAAACCCAGATGTAGACCTGCTAGCTGCCAGGTTCAACAAGAAATTGGACAACTTTGTGTCCAGAACGAGAGATCCTCTAGCCTACGGGACAGACGCTCTAATAATACAGACGCTCTAATAACTCCATGGAATCAGTTCTCACTGATCTAGGCATTCCCTCCGATCCCTCTTCTACAAAGACTGCTTCGCAGGATCAAGGAGGAGGGAATACCAGTAATCCTAGTGGCCCCAAACTGGCCCAGGAGGCCTTGGTACGCCGAGATTGTAAAAACGGCGATAGGAAGGCCCTGGAAGTTTCCACTCCGACATGACCTGCTGTCACAGGGTCCAGTATTCCACCCTTCCTTACAAAGGCTAAAGTTGACGGCCTGGCTGCTGAGACCCACATTTTTAAAAAGAGAGGGGTCTCTGGTCCGGCTCTTTCTACGCTCATTAATGCTAGAAAGCCAGCCTCCAGACTCATCTATCAGAGAGTCTGGAGAGCATACGTTTCCTGGTGTGAATCCAGATGTTGGAATCCTCAGAAGTATGAAATAAGTAGGATTCTTGCTTTTTGCCAGTTAGGAGTGGATATGAATTTAGCCCTTAGCACCATCAAAGGGCAAATATCGGCTCTATCAGTCTTCTTTCAGAGACCATTGGCATCTCACTCCCTAGTTCGGACATTCATTAAGGGGGTACTGAGGATAAATCCTCCAGTTAGGACTCCCTTGTGTCCATGGGATTTGAATTTGGTATTGTCAGTGTTGCAAAAGCAACCTTTTGAACCTATTCGCCATATTCCTTTAATTATATTAAGTAGGAAGTTGGCCTTTCTGATTGCTATAGCTTCTGCTAGGAGAGTATCAGAGCTAGCAGCTCTTTCTTGTAAAGAGCCTTATCTAATTTGTCACAAGGACAAAATCGTACTACGACCCCATCCGGCTTTTCTACCTAAGGTGGTGTCGGCTTTTCACTTGAATCAAGATATTGTTCTGCCTTCCTTTTTTCCAAACCCGCGGACGGCGGGGGAAAATTATTACACTCTCTAGATCCAGTGAGAGCGGTAAAGGTGTATCTGCAAGCAACCGCTCAGATACGTAAAACAGATGTTTTGTTTATTTTACCAGATGGGCCCAAGAAGGGCCAAGCGGTATCAAAATCCACCATTTCCAGGTGGATTAGACAAGTAATTGTTCAAGCTTATGGTTTAAAGAACAGGACTCCTCCTTTTCCTGTTAAGGCGCACTCTACCAGGGCGATAAGTGCTTCATGGGCAGTGCACCACCAGGCTTCGATGGCTCAGATCTGTAAAGCTGCAACTTGGTCTTCAGTCCATACATTTTCCAAATTCTATCAAATAGATGTGAAAGGACATGAGGATTCCGCCTTTGGGCGAAGTGTGCTGCAGGCAGCAGTATAGGGCTTCTGGTCCGCAAGCGGCCTGTTTTGATCTGTGTCTCCCCCCCTTCATATGAGCATTGCTCTGGGACGTCCCATTATGTAATGACTAGCTCTGTGTCCCGTGGTGTACGATAAAGAAAATAGGATTTTTATAACAGCTTACCTGTAAAATCCTTTTCTTGGAGTACACCACGGGACACAGAGGTCCCCCCCTTCTTATGGGAACCTTACTGCTTTGCTACAAAACTGAGGTACTTCCCTGATGGGAGGGGTTATATGGAGGGGAACTGTCTTCCATTGGTTGTGCCAGTGTCCAATCACCGCTGGTGACCCTTAACCCATTATGTAATGACTAGCTCTGTGTCCCGTGGTGTACTCCAAGAAAAGGATTTTACAGGTAAGCTGTTATAAAAATCCTATTTTCTTGGTCTCATCAGACCAGAGAATCTTATTTATCACCATCTTGGAGTCCTTCAGGTGTTTTTTTTAGCAAACTCCATGTGGGCTTTCATGTGTCTTGCACTGAGGAGAGGCTTCCGTCGGGCCACTCTGCCATAAAGCCCCGACTGATGGAGGGCTGCAGTGATGGTTGACTTTCTACATTTTTCTCCCGACTGCATCTCTGGAGCTCAGCCACAGTGATCTTTGGGTTCTTCTTAACCTCTCTCACCAAGGCTATTCTCCCCCGATAGCTTAGTTTGGCTGGACGGCCAGCTCTAGGAAGGGTTCTGGTCGTCCCAAACGTCTTCCATTTAAGTATTATGGAGGCCACTGTGCTCTTAGGAACCTTAAGTGCAGCAGAAATTTTTTTGTAACCTTGGCCAGATCTGTGCCTTGCCACAATTCTGTCTCTGAGCTCTTAAGGCAGTTCCTTTGCCCTCATGATTCTCATTTGCTCTGACATGCACTGTGAGCTGTAAGGTCTTATATAGACAGGTGTGTCGCTTTCCTTATCAAGTCCAATCAGTATAATCAAACACAGCTGGACTCAAATGAAGGTGTAGAACCATCTCAAGGATGATCAGAAGGAATGGGACAGCACCTGAGTTAAATATATGAGTGTCACAGCAAAGGGTCTGAATACTTAGGACCATGTGATATTTCAGTTTTTTCTTTTTTTAATAAATCTGCTAAAATGTCAACAATTCTGTGTGTTTTTCTGTCAATATGGGGTGCTGTGTGTACATTAATGAGGAAAAAAATTAACTTAAATGATTTTAGCAAATGGCTGCAATATAATAGAGTTTAAGGGGGTCTGAATACTTTCCGTACCCACTGTATATGCACTTAAAATTGTCCTCTTTACTAAACAGTTGAATATTCCTCAACGACACTTGGAAGGAATGAAACGGGTTGCACATTTTGTCAGCCTCATATATGTTCGCTTTTGGCACGAGGCAATTGTAAGTCGATGGGCTCCAAAGAATGATTTGGATATGCTACAGCTTCTGAGCACTTACCCAGATGCAGACGTCAAAAAATGTACTCTCACAGTTGCTAAGAGACACCTTTGGTATCTGTCAGAAACAAGCGTAGGATTGGACAAACGTATTACTCAGGCTGTTAAGGAAAATATGACTAAAAATGTAGAAAAAAAAAACCTGCAAAGAAAAGTGAAACGATTAGAGGGTAAAAACATGGTTTTTGAAGGAAAAGACCTGAGCCATTTTGTTACTAATAAAACAAAGACGTTCTTTGAATTGTTTGGGATCCACGACGTGACAGAATACTGCAGTGATTCTCTAAGAAGCCATGTGAACGCTCTTAAGGTTGTCAATGATACAGCAGAAAGAGGAATTGCTCTGATAAAAAAGTATAACGAATCGGTCAGTGATGAACAACAAAAACAATTCTTGTTGAGGGTAGTCGAGCATCACAGAAAAGTCGTCGCCATGCAAGCAAAACAAGGGATTGTATCGTTCAAAGTTGATTAATATAACACATGTCTTGCCTATCATATTACCTATTAATCTTAGTGTATAGTTTTAATAGTATTTTAAGTTTGTGATTTCTAGTTTTCCCAATAAAAGTAACTTTTGCAAAACAGATCAAAGTGTGCAACCTTTTAGCATATATCTATCCTTTACATCACTGAGACTCGGGGCGTAAGCAAAGTCTGCAAACATTTTACAGTTTATTTTTTGCCTTAGAAAATGAAACACCCTAGTGTGCGTGTTGTTTGTTTTTTTTTCTCAACAAAAGTGTAGCCATTTGCCAAGCAAACAGTTGCAAAGTCCTGGCAATTGCCCACTTTCTCTCAGATTGAAGCCAAAACAGGATCAATTCAGTTATGCTACTTGAGAAAATTGAAGCAAAATTGACTGATAAAATGAAAAAAATCCTCTCTGACAACTCTGGAGCTCTAAATTTCATCCTGCTGGCTTCAACCCCAGTTTTCTGGAGCTTTAATCAGGGGAGAGGGCTTCTCACTTCCTGAGTCCCCCCTTTTTTTTTTTCAACCCTCCCCCCCTGTTTATCCCCCACTCTCTTTTCCTCCTCCCCTCCCCCTGTCCATTTTGCACAAAGCCACCTCCTACCTGCCCACTCATGTGTCGGATAATAATGGCCTCTATACAATCTCATTAGCAAGAGGCCATCTCTCAATTTGTTTATTAATCGGAGCTTTACTCATTGTTCTCTTTGCACTACCTTGTTGGTAATAATTGCTTTTCCGCAATGCCTTTTTGTCATTCCTGGCGATTTGTTAATATCTACTGCAGATATCTTCTGTAGAATTTCTATTCCTGAGCTACTCGCCACCAGTTGACCAACCCTGCCCCACCCCTAAACACGCCCTCATTTATCTCATGAAATGACACCGTTAATTGTTTTATGCAGAACGAAGTTACAAAAATTTATATTAACAACAACTTTAACATAAAGCATATTTCATTGATCTGACTGTGATAAATAAAATATGATTGGCTACTATAGGCACTGTTCACATGATTACTGCCTTGTTATGTAAATATTTTTACTTCAATAATTTTTATTGAAAATTTTAAACAGACAAAGAAACTACTGTAGTCTTAACAGCCAGAACTCTAGCACAAACTGCAAAAACAGTGAATAATGGGCAGCTCTCCATAACGTTCGAGGAGGAAACAAAAAAAAGGGAGAGATACAGAATGAAGAATAACATCATAGTAGCTTCAAGCCATGTCCTGTCTCAGAACATCGGAAAAAATTGGTGCACAACTTGCGTCCAGGACAAATGGGAGAAACCAGTCAAATCACTAGGCAAATGCATATATAAAAAACTTTGAGTACCAACTGCAACTATTTTCAACGAGAGGAAGCCCCCCATGAGGAGCATTGGCGTTGGCAGAAAAGAATGGAGAAGAGAAAATGGTTAAGGAAAGGAAGAGAGAGAGGCCTGGAGAGGAGAAACCTAAATGAGGCTTTCAGAAGGAGAGCTGACCATGTTCAAAGCCTCTACAGCTGCACGTGAACATAATCAGCCCAGGGGCTCCAGACAGCCTCAAAAAGCTTAGTAGTGTCATTAATCCTACTGGAAATTTGTTCATTGAGCATTATCCAAGACACCTTTCACCTATACAATGAGATACACACTGAGAATTTTTTCCAAGACCGAGCTATAGTAAGTTTTGCAGCTAAAAGCATTAAAAAGATCAATCGCTGCTTAGAGCAGTGGAGGTGCTCAATCGGCTCATTTAGCAGAGCAATACAAGGCTGTTGGGGAACTGGGATTCCTGAAACCTTCCAAATCAAAGCAAAAACCTTGTTCCAAACCCCCCACAGCTTTGGACATTTCCACCATGTTTGATACATAGTGCCAAACAAATGGCAACCCTAAAACATAGGGGTGAGGAAGACGGATAAAGCCTCGACAGGCGAGAGGGCACCATGTACCACCTAGTCAATACTTTGACATTGTCTCCACTAGGGAAATATTCAAAATGCCTTTATAGGCCAACTGAAAGGAAGAGTAACAATGTTCCAAAGCACTTTCTGAGGCAAGATCCGAATACCATGCCCGCATGTAGGGAAATATGTCAGAAGAGTTAAGTAGCAGGCTATAAATGGTAGATACATTGCCCTTTTGCCCTGCCTCCTGAGTACACCATGTCTGATAGGGAGTAACTGTAGTATCCTTAGACACCGATGGGCCCAAGGAATGCAAGAAATGGGAGTTGTGAAGGAACTATAATTTCAGACGAAGGCATTTTCAATTCAGATCTGCGATGAGATAATGAAAACAGGCCTCGGGAGTCAAAATGTGCCCAATTCTGTAGACACTTTATTGAGCCACCAACAGAAAGCATCAGGTTCCAGACCAGGGGAAAAGGCGGGATTGTTAAATAGATGGTTTAGAGAATTAAATGGGGAGACGAGTTTGTGATTGTTTCGCACTTTACTATCCCAAACAGCCAGAGAATTCGATAAATTGGGTGCCAATATGGGCACCCTACACTTTGCTAACTGCCATTTCACATAATCCAGAGGGTCCCCATTCACTGCCGTCCGCTCAATTGTTATCCAATCTGGCTTTTCTGTACGCACATAGACTGCGGATAGCTGAGCTACTTGTGCAGCCTGATAGTACCAGACGAGATTGGGGAGACCAAGACCGCCCTCTGTTTTATGTGAAAATCAGACCTGTTTGGAAAGTCTATGACCCTTTTTTTTTTTTTTTTTTTTTTTTTTTTTTTTACCTCAGCCAGGAGCAATTTTGCTCTCGCTTTCTGCCATGATTCTCTGAGACAGTCGTGGCAAAATTGCGTTGCTATTCAGGATGAATGGCAACCAAATGCATCTTGTGCATTTTGGAATCGGGGGCAGAACTGTAGCAATTCTGCCTGCAATTCCAAATCGCCCAATGTGAATGGGACCTAAGAGAAATTATTCTGCACAAAAACGACAAAAATAAAAATTTTGGGGGACTTGTGATGGTAGTGAAATACGAACATATGTTTCGCTCTACAGTGCTTCGATCCCCTGGTAGCTAAATTTGGCACATTAGCTATACCAGTAAATTGGACCTTTTAATATAGTAGTGTACAAATCTTACAATGGTGAGTTTTTAGGAAATAGGATGGGCAAGAAAAATAGAGAAGCAATATTGTGCGTCACTCATAATAATTTTGTGCATTTCAGAGAACAAATCTGGTTACTGTGGGCAGCACAGGAATATCCGTTCTAGCTGTAAAATCACTTCACTTTGATGTATTCCTCCAAATATTTTAAACTAATAGGTGGTTCTCCTGAGAAATCTGACTAGACCTTTTTTACTATATTGCTTATCACAATGGTTATTTGTTGAGTTTGCCTTAGTTCTTATACACTTATTACATACAGTTTTTTCCCTTCTTTCATAATTATTTTCCCCTTTTTCTCTCCCAGGGAATGTCTTGGCAAACATGAGGTAAGGTTATAAAGCTATATGTTTATGTCAGTGGGAACAAAGCATGTCTCGTTTACCTGGGCCAGACAGCTACAGTATGTCAATCCGCTGTTAAAAGCCAAGTTCGCCTTTTGGAACATGTTACATCTCCCCTCTGATCCCCTCTCCCTGTGACAGCTGATGGGGTATCTTCTCCCAGCACCCACTGTCACAATTTAAAAACAGTGGGGCCATGCTGGGCTCCGCCCAGTGGCTGCATCATTCATTCTCAGTTTCCTGTGAATGAATGGCCTTCAAGTACCATCAGCTAGGGTGGCGGATGGCTTGTAGTTCTCAAGGAACTGTGATGGCGCTGGTGAGCGCTCTCGTAGTTAATTGACTCTTCTTGCCGTTCTATAACGGCCTGCCCATACAAGGTATGGACAGACAGCTTGCATCGTTTCTACGGGATGCAGGCATTGCATTCACTATCTGTTGATCGCTGGTGCAGTGCCTTACAGAATGTAGTAAAAATACATAGTGTTTTTTTTTTTAACCTGCAAAACAATGTGCTTTTAATATTTATTTATTTTTTGTAAAAGGTGAACTTCTCCTTTAAGAAAATCATGCTCTTTGTTATAACCCATAGAAGGCTTTGTTTAGCTTCCTATACCTGAGAGGAACCAATGATTTCCATGCAGTGTCTGCTGGAAAGCAAAGAATAAACTGGTGCAGGATATTCTTGAGACCCGAGTTGCTAGTTACTATTTGGACACCAGTATGTTTATTTCACGTTTTCAGGAGCATCTGATGATCACTTGTATTGTGCTGACATTTTGCATCTTCTACAGTGTAAATAAAGCCATTTACATCAGTCACATTTCCCTGTGCGTACCATAAATATGCACATTAAAGGCAGTTTGGGAATATCCCCATCTACAGTATATATCAGTACATTTTGTACTGATATGTGTGACATAGTGAGAGAAGTTTAGAGCACCTGGTGCTACACAAACCAAGAGGAAGCACATAAATTACACTGGGCCGGGACTCTGATCTACCGGGCTAATCACTTAGCCCCATGTAGGATGATCGGCCTATAGTCACCATATGTGTTTCAATTCTGACTGTACAGTCTTTGTGCAATCGCCTTAAAATTTACCAAAGCTATGTAATATCCTTTAAATGGACAGTATATCCATTGAAGCAGGCCGTTGCACTACATTGGATATTGGTAGATAAGAAGGAGATTACTCATTCAGATTTTAAATTGTGTGGTAAGCTTTAGAGAGTCATGATACAATCCGCATAAAATATTTAGTGTTGGACATGTAACCTCTTTAGTCTAACTGTGTGTTTTTCTTTTTTAGATAAGCCCATTGCCATGTCATTCTGCTGGTCCATTTTCTTGTAAGAGGCCCTGTGGGCGTTTCCTTGCTTGTGGCAACCACACTTGCTTAAAAGAATGTCATAAAGTCACTGAGGATAATGGTAACAAAGAGAAGGTAATGATTCGAGTTATTCTGTATTTTCTGATTTTGTTTGCAGTTTATAGGAATTACCGTCAATTCACTTGAGCTAATTTAAAGAGACTGTCCAAGGCAAAACCTAAAGCTGCTGCAGGTATAAAGTGCAGGCACCTAAAGGTGACTACACATAATTGTAGCAGCATCAGAAAGAATCCTGTCGTCAAATGTTGTGCTGTTCTTACAGGCAAAGCATCAACATTTTCTTGTAGTACTAAAGCTTGCCTGCCCTTTGTAATTTCTATTGGTAAGTGACCCTGTCCATCATAGAAATCGTCCAATAGGAAATTACATTTGAATTTTGTTTCTACAATACTAATGCATTATCTAGACCTGTTTGCTACAGTATATAGTCGGGGTAAGAAGTTGTGATCAGTCATGGCAGTTGAAATGGGGTGTGGGCTTCCAATTGCATAGTGAGCTATTCCCTTTTTAGCAAATATTTTGCAAGTACCTAATCCACTCTGTTTGGACATATTAAGGGGGCTTATATGTTGGAGCATTAATTTGCAAAGGAACTGAAATGTAAATGATCCCTAGCAGTTCCATGCAACAGGTTGTCAGTCCCTGACAATCCTTTATATCATGCCTGCAATTTTCTGTATCCTAACAAACACAAAATATTATATGCAGTCCTTTGGTTATATCGGGTGCCCCACTTACTCATTTGGACTACTTAAAGGGGTTGTAAACCTTCGTGTTTTTTCACCTTAATGCATCCTATGCACCAAGGTGAAAAAACACCTTGCAGTGTGAGCCCTGAGCCCCGAATTTACATGGGCGCGATCCAGCGTCTCTCTCTCCGCGGCTTCTCGGCTCTTCATTGGATAGATTGATAGCAGCGCATCCATTGGCTCCCGCTGCTGTCAATCAAATCCAATGACGCGCCCGCCGGGGGGCGGGGCCGAGTCATACACTCAGCGGCTGGAGCACGCCCGCAAGGTAAAACCCTCAGGAGAGAGCTTCCCAGAGGGGGTTAGCTTTTGGGGGGAGGAGCTGCGAGGGCCGAGAACAGGAGGATCGGGGCCACTCTGTGCAAAACGAACTGCACAGTGGAGGTAAGTATGACATGTTTGTTATTTAAAAAAAAAAAAACTGAACCTTTACAACCACTTTAAGGTAAATAAGAGGCCAATGACAATTCTTATGCCGCGTACACACGACCGTTTTTAATGTCATTGAAAAAACCTGCATTTTTCTCTACGTGATTCTTCTCAAGCCTGCCTTGCCTACACACTATCGTGAAAAAAAAAAATGCTTGAGTAAAGCGCGGTGACGTACAACACGTACGACGGCACTATAAAGGGGAAGTTCCATTCGGATGGCGCCACCCTTCATATTAGTAAACTTTGTTGAGCGACGATTCGCGCTTTTCAGCCTCGTGCTTTTCAGTCCGTTACAGCGCGACGAATGTGCTATCTCCATTACGAACGCTAGTTTTACCAGAACGAGCGCTCCCATCTCGTACTTGATTCTGAGCATGCGCTTTTTTTTTCCACGTCGTTAAAGCCCACACACGGCCGTTTTTCATGGCGAGAAAAACGACGATGTAAAAAAACGACATGAAAAATTAGAGCATCTTCCAATTTTTTCATGGCCGTTTTTCACGTAGTGAAAAATGCTCTGAAGCCCACACACGATCATTTTTAATGACCATTTTAAAAAAATATATTTTTCTCGTCATTAAAAACGGTCGTGTGTACGCGGCATGAGGTTAGCCTGCACATTTTCAATGAATTAAAGCTGGATGTTCAGATTCTTGCATTTCGTCAGTCAGGACCTTTTCTCTTTAAATACTCATATTTAATTTGCCTTCTAGTCTGGTCCAGAATGTTTCGTGTGTGATGAGGAATGCTCAAAACCTCGACCACCAGGCTGCCCTCATCGTTGCAATCTCCGATGTCACCTCAAAGATTGCCCTCCATGTGTTCAGATGATCAGGACCAAATGCCACTGCAAGATTAGCAATCTTTTCATCGAGTGCATGTACGTAGAAACTCGTCTTTCACAGTATTGCATTGGGTGCATGTACTGTATGGTAGAAACTCACCTGCACGTTTTATTAGGTTATTCCGAAACCAAAAAATATTCAAGTTTAGATAACAGACATTTTAAGACCAGCTTTTTTAATAAGACAATGTTTTAGAGCAGTAGTGATGTACATAATTTAGAAGCTCATAGAAACTTTTGAGTTGCACTTTGCTCATTGTCTTACTAATTTAGCTATTTGTAATGTGTAGAAATACATTTATATGAATTTGAATATACATTTTATGTGGTGAGTGTGAATCCTATATTGAACGTGTCTGTGTTTCTGTCACTGTGTGGTCTGCTTTATTTAAAAAAAAAGAAGCATTTCCACGCTGTCTTATTACTTTTTTTCACTAATTTGAAACTGAAAGTCTGCTTATTCTGTAAAAGAAAGCAAAATTGTCACCCTCCGCCACCCTGACAAAAACTGGCAGGTTAAATTCATTCCTTGACAGGGGTTCTAACCCTACTCTATCCAAAACTAAAGAAAATGTTTTGGCTTTTAGATGCATTTTAAAGTGATTGTAAAGATATTTTAAAAACGATTACAGGTTTTTACTTGCCTGCTCTGTGCAATGGAATGGAATTGCACAGAGCAGCCCTGGACTGCCTCTTCTCGGGTCCCCTGTTGGTGCTCCTGTCTCCTCTTGTTCTGCAAGATCCCCCATAGCAAGCCGCATGGAAGGGGGCACCCGAGTTGCACTTTATACGTCTATTGACACACAGTGTGGCTCAGCCTCATCTCCTCCCTCCCTCCCTCAATGAATTTTGACTGACAGCAGCGGGAGCCGATTGCTCCCGCCGCTGCTGCCTGTCAGTCCCTGTGTGAAGAGGGAAAGAGGAGAGAAGACAGTTTCCGAGCAAAGCACTGGATCAAGTAAGGGAAGTATAAATGAGGGGGGCGGGGGTGAGGGGAGCAATTCTACTAACTAAACATTTTTACCCTATTTATGAGAATGCATTAAAGTGTTTGTTAACCCCAACCCTTCATATTCCTGATATGTGCCTGCTGTACCATGTACAAAGTATCCTGAACTCTTTTTGTATTGCTTCTTTTATGTGAAATCCCTGGTGTTCCTGATAGTCCCCTTGCTTTCCTATTAAAAAATTACCATACTAAGCAGGAGAGCACACCGTGGTCAGTTCTCTAGCTGTGCTGGGAACTCAGTGTACTCTCCTCCAACGATCAGATTTGTTCTGACACGCCCCCGCTGCACAGCCATTCACTGGGAAGCTCAGTGTGCTGCTTATGCTTCTCCTCCCCCCAGCTTTTATGCAGCTGAGAACAGAGGGAATGTGATCACTTATAAAAAAGGGAAAAAATATATTTACAATGTTGTTGTTGTTTTTTTTTTTATATATCTCTACAAAAATGTTTTGCCTTTCATTTTTATTTTAAACTGAATGGGTTGTTTTACAAGGTGATCATTTACAATCACTTTAAGGTAAAAAAAAGTTTAGGCTTTAGAAATACTTCAGGATTCAATGTAGCCAGTTATTCCCCTCAAACGTTATCATATAGCAATTAGGAGTATGGGTTCATATCACCCTTTGGTACCCAATCATTTGCTGGATCCCAGGAACCGAGGCTCAGGAAGATTCTACCAGCGTAAAGATCACTCATGTTAGGGTGATTTTGTTCAGGGGAATTTTCAGAGCTGCCTTAACTGCTGAATATCATTTTGATTGGCAGGTCCTCATTCAAACAATCATTTAAGTTGTTTGTTTTGTTTTAGAAAACTTACTTTGGCTGATAAAAAGGAAAAGAATATCCTGACTTCGTGCAAAAATCAATGTCCAAAAGAGGTAAGAATAAGAATGGAGTCCTGAAGACTTGCCATGTTTAACTTTCAGAGTAATTGTGAAGGAGCCTGTAAACCTAGACACGTTTATCCCAGAAGCAACAAAATCCTATAACCTTTGAGTAGTAAGAACGTTTTTGTTATCCAATCCTTGATGATCTTTTTCCATTTGTCTGTTACTTGGTTACTTTGCATTTTTCTTCTTTTTTTTTTTTTTAAAGCGTACGCGTCTGCTACCTACAATTGAAGCAGCCATATTGTGGGCTAAAATAGCTTGTGGGTCAGGATTGCAATTCTCACCATAAGTGTTCATGGTCTCTGGATAATTACATTTGGCAATTTATCTATTTTGGGATACATTCTTTTAAAAAAAACAAGGAAAACGATCAAATGTGGTCTTACTATAGCTGTGGTAGTTAAAGTGGAAGTAAACCCATCGATTTAACAGTTTCAAAAAGCAGTTACATTCCCGGCATGCCGGGAATACCAATTGTCACATTTGGTTGTGCTCTCAACCAAACTGTCAAACCATCCAATGGCTGGTGTCATAACTGATCACATGTGCAGCATCATGGCAGTTGAAGATTAAACAGAGGCCAAGATGGCAGCTTCCTTGCCTAAAAATGATAGGAGGGTTTACTTCCACTTTAACTTACTTGATATAGAAGGCCTCAAGTGCGGCTCCTGACGATATCAAAAGACCGCACATATTTATTGAATTTAATACTACAGAAAGCTGCCAGAATTCAGACATGCAGTTGCAGACTAATAATGTGCTGCAAGAGATGGTCATACATGTCAAACATGGTTTAGGAGCTCAAAACAATTCAAATGGCATCGCTCAAATGCCCCCAAATTTGTCTGTTGGATCAGCCTGTGACGAGCCTGGGTTCACACAGGAGCGTTGCAGTAAACCACATGCGATTCCTATTCAAATCACATTCCATTCTTTGCAGTATGATTTGAGACCATTCATTTTGCATGGGCTTAAATCGCACAGCAAAGGTATGGGTTTCAGGTATCAGAGCATTTGCACTAGGTATTGGTACAGATATTGGTATGGGTGCAACTCTAGTAGACAGACGTCAACTCCCTGTTGCATAAATATTTATAAGATTGGTAAAAGATGGCTTCAGCTTCTGTTCTCCACCTGTAGAGAACGCCTCAGGTGCCTTTAGACATTTTTGGGGCTTAATCAGAGAGGCAACAGGGAGTTGGTGTCTGTGTGCAGATGGTCATCATTTTTTTTAATTGCTGTAGGAGCTGTTGCAGACTGAAGACACCCTTCAGGAGATGAATTACATCAGACAGCTACCGATGACTGGTATTATAGCCCCTTTACAAATCTTTGCCTATTCTCCTAACTGCCCTCCTAAAAATTACTTGTGCCACATTAAACATTTCTCTCAGCATGAGCCATACTAAAAGATTAGAGGAGAAAAACAAAAATAAAAACGCAAAGACCGCAAAGAATAAGTAGGATATCATAAAATAAATCAAACCATATAACTACTAGGAGCCACTCTAAAGAATAATTCTCCTTCATTGGCTTGAGTAAGCAACAAAATATAAACCGCTGTCTGCATGGGCCCTGAGGGCCACACTATAATAAGAGGGTTGCATGCCCAGGTTGGGCATTAGAACTAGAATGCAGGCTGTTGGTGGGACTTGATCTTAAAGTGGATATAAACCCTCCATACACCCAGTGAAGTGAACAGCGTCAGATGATACACAGGGATGAAACCAATCTCCCTACATAGGTTTTACATTTATATCTGCTGTCTTCACTCTTATATACTGTTTAGAAAGTTGAGATCTTGTTAGGAGATTTTTCTCTTCCTGGTTAACACAGTGTGATGTCTGGGCATACAGACAAGATGGCCAACATTGCTGATTGGAGGAAAGGCACACATCCCCTATCATCATAGGCAGAGACCCTGGGGTGTTTTGTAATAGGACCTGCTCTCTGCTAATCTGATTTAGCAACCTCCCTGGACAAAAGATTCAGGCTGCTTTTGTCTAAAAAGTCTGCTGCGTACACACGACCGTTTTTCATGGCGTGAAAAATTCAATTTTTTAAATTGGTCATTAAAATCGATTGTGTGTAGGCTCCAGAGCATTTTTAACAATGTGAAAAATGGGCTAAAAAAAATTAGAACCTGCTCTATTTTTTCACGTAGTTTTTCACGTCGTTCTTTTTAACGTCATGAAAAACGGTAGTGTGTATGCTTTTACGAGGGGGAAAAAAATGCGCATGCTCAGAATCAAGTATGAGACGTGAGTGCTCCTTCTGGTAAAACCAACGTTCGTAATGGAGATAGCACATTCGTCACGCTGTAACGGACTGAAGAGCATGAGGCTGAAAAGCGCAAATCGTCTCTCACCAAACTTTACTAATACGAGGTTCAGCAAAAGCAGCCCAAAGGGTGGCGCCATCCGAATAGAACTTCCCCTTTAAAGTGCCGTCGTACGTGTTGTACGTCACCGCGCTTTGCTCAAGCATCTTTTTTCACGATCGTGTGTAGGCAAGGCAGGCTTGAGAGGAAACACGAAAAATCATGTCGAGAAAAACGTCGTTTTTTTTCAATGACATTAAAAACGGCCGTGTGTACGTGGCATGAGAATTTGTCAGGAGTTATCAGGCTGATAACAGAGGAACGGTTCAGGAGAGAGCTACAAGACTTGGCTCATTGAAGAGAGATAACAAAATACTGCAGATATATGTGCCCAGCTCAAATTTCATGAATCGGGTTTACATCCACTTCAACTAGAGTGAACATGTCGAAAAAGCAGGCTCTTGCCTTCTTTTCTTTATCGTACACCACGGGACACAGAGCTAGTCATTACATAATGGGTTAAGGGTCACCAGCGGTGATTGGACACTGGCACAACCAATGGAAGACAGTTCCCCTCCATATAACCCCTCCCATCAGGGAAGTACCTCAGTTTTTTCGCCAGTGTCGAAAGGTGTTGGACGCGTTAGGAGGTGCTAAAGGAAAGCTCTACCAAAGAGACCCTCTGGGGGTAAAAGAGCTATGCTTTCGGATCCATCCAAGACGCCTACAAATGAGCTGAATCTGGATGGGATCCGGGCCTCATCCATGAGGCGTCGCCTGTAATGTCTCTCTTCGGAGGACTGGGCTCTAAGATCCAGCACTTTCGCTATTTCGCTATAAAGTCCTGGTAAGAGTCTTGTACAAGGCCCAGGGGAGAGGTTTCCTTTAAATAGGAACCCATATCCCTGAAGGTTGGCACACATAGCCCACCGTGAAGGGTGAAGTTTGGTATCTGTCTGAAAACTTTCAGCAAAAAAACCTGCGGCGTGGATAAGGTGAGATTAGAAGGTCCATAACTAGGTTGGGACCTTTTTCAAAAAGTGGATGTCTTCTTTTTTTCCACCACTGGGGGGAGTAAAGAGCTGAATATACTCACCTCACTCTGTTCAGTGTCGGCTTTGGCGAAGTACACTGCTCGTCACCTCCGCTGCTG
Organism: Rana muscosa; assembly: GCA_029206835.1. NCBI lineage: Eukaryota > Metazoa > Chordata > Amphibia > Anura > Ranidae > Rana > Rana muscosa. Next base: position 203,320,113 of record CM055116.1, on the reverse strand, counting down.
AGCTTGCTTGAGCACCCCGCTCCTCCTTCCGGTGGCCGATACAGACACCTGCAGATGCAGGTAAGTGGGGACAGGGGCTGATGAGAGTCCTCTCTCACTATGGCCACCACCATAGCGCTAAAGGCCGCGCGCGCTTTATCGGAGGGGGGGGGGCGAAGGCGTGCGCGGGCACGTGGCGCGCGCAGGCACAGAAACGGCGCCAAATTTAAAAGACTGTCAGTGTAAAAAGCACTGCAGCAGCAAGCAAGCTCGTTAGTTCTCTTGTTCCTGGCAGAGAAACACAGCAGCTATACAGGGACGTAAGACTCCATGTGGTTGGATTGGGTACTTCCTAGAAGACATCCATGTTATGCATAGTTATGTGTTAAAAGTTGCATACTTAATGTATTTGCTAAACTGAACACGGTAGTATATGCATTTAGGTACCTTGTATTTTGTCTAAACAGTAAGTCTTCCAGGGGAAGTAATGCGGACAAAAAGAGATAAAAGAGCACCGCCGCCTGAGACAGGGGGCTCTAGCTGTGCTGACTCGGTACCTTCCTCTCCTGTGTTGCCAAAAGCACCTGTACAGGATGAGCCATTACCTCTGTCAGGTATGGCGGCTTCCCCAGTGAAGCCTGGGCCTGCATATGTCACTGAGGACACTTTATCAGCTGCCCTAAATAATCTGGAGGAGAAAATTGCTACTTTAATCGCTAAATCCTCTAAAAAGGACAATAAGCGAAGCAGATCTCCTCCAGTATTGGACCTCCCTTCAGAAGTACCTGAGGAGGAGGAGGATGAGGAGGAGGAGGCTACATCAGCAGAGGATGAGGAGTCAGACGGATCAGGGATATCGGATGAGCCTTTTTCGGTATCCCAGATTTTAAAGTCACAGGTGCAATGCTATGCAGGAGCCGTGCGAGCTGCATTTAGGTTACCCTCTTTGGAGGTAACAGAATCACCTGTCTCCTCCCTAGGATCATTAAGATCCCTGCAAGGTGCATGCTCCTTCCCGGTTCATCCGTTACTAGAGGATCTATTGTACGCAGACTGGCAACATCCAGATAAGCGTTTTTCACCTCCAAAAAAGTTTAACATTCTTTATCCTATGGAGGAATTTTTTTTAAAGAAATGGAGCCTGCCTACGGTAGATGCGGCTATTTCTTGTGTAAATAAAAACCTGACATGTCCAGTGGATAATGTACAAGTGTTTAAAGATCCTTCTGAGAAGAAGTTGGAATCCTTACTGAAATCCTCCTTCCTTTTGGCCGGCTCAATTATCCAACCTGCAGTAGCAGCAGTCGGTATGTGTCATGTCGTCAGCCAACAGGTAAAGCAGGGGCTGAAGGAGCTGCCTTCAGAGCAGGCTAAAAATTGGGAGAATTTGCCTAAAGCCTTATGCTTCACAGTGGATGCCATGAGAGATTCTATCATACAGGCATCACGCCTTACACTCCAGCTGGTACAGATGCGCAGAGTACTTTGGCTTAAGCATTGGTCAGCGGAAGCCCATGCAAAAAGTTGTTGGCAAGTTTCCCGTTCCATGGCGAACGCCTTTTTGGGGAAGATTTAGAAAGATATATCCAAAAGATATCAAGTGGTAAAACGACACTTTTACCTGAGAGAAAGAAAAACAAGAGACCTTGTTTTAAACACACTCTCTCCCCAGCTCCCGGGAAATCTGACTCCAGCCAGTGGCGACGGCCTTTTCAGCCGCCCAAAAAAGCCAAAGAACAGGCTCAGAAGAACAAGAAGCCGTGGGGTTCAAGAGCTAATAAGCAAGCCCCCAAAACCTCTCATTGAAGGGGCACCCCCGCTCGGCCGAGTGGGGGGAAGGCTTCGTCAGTTCTCAGCGACTTGGCGGACAGAAACCCAGGACAAATGGATGGTATCCACAATATCCTCAGGGTACAGACTGGAATTTCGAGAGATCCCATCTTCTCAATTCCGAAGTTCAAGACTCTCCAAGGATCCACAAAAAAGAGGATCCTTCTTCAAAGGTTTGAATCACTTAATAGCTCAAGGTGTGGTTACAGAGGTACCCCAAAAGGAGCAAGGTTCAGGTTTTTACTCAAACCTCTTTGTGATTCCAAAACCGAACGGAGAAGTCAGACCCATCCTGGATCTAAAAAATCTAAACCAGTTTCTGAACGTTCGCCATTTTCGAATGGAAACGATTCGATCCGTGGTCGCTACTTTAAAAGGCGGAGAATTCATTGCGTCCATAGATATCAAAGACGCATATCTACACATACCAATCCTCCCCGCTCACCAAAGATTCCTAAGGTTTGCGGTAGAAGATCGCCACTTTCAATTTGTGGCCCTGCCATTTGGTGTAGCCACCGCGCCCAGAGTATTCACAAAGGTGCTAGCTCCTCTGTTAGCAAACCTAAGAACACGGGGCATTGCGGTAACAGCCTATCTAGACGATCTACTATTAATAGATCAGTCAAAGGAGGGATTGGATCACGCTGTAGACACTACAGTAGGATACCTGGAGCATTTAGGATGGATTATAAACTTACAAAAATCCTCTCTCCAGGCCCAAAGAAGGATAGTGTACCTGGGCATGATCATAGATACAGCCCAAAACAGGGTATACCTGCCAGAGCCAAAGATACAGTCTCTGAAAGACCTGATCCACAAGGTCAAAGCAAACAAGAGGCCGTCTATTCGCCTTTGCATGAGACTATTGGGAAAGATGGTAGCCTCCTTCGAGGCGGTCCCTTACGCCCAGTTTCATTCGAGACTACTTCTTCAAGGCAATATTTTAGCCTCCTGGAACAGAAAGAGCCAAGCTCTGGATATACCCATGCGCCTGTCCTCACAAGTACGCCACAGCTTCAATTGGTGGCTAGAAGCCAAGAATTTACGGAAGGGAAAATGCTTCCTCCCAGCAGCCTGGAAGGTGGTGTCTACGGATGCCAGCCTATCGGGCTGGGGTGCAGTATTCGAGGAGGCTTCTACCCAGGGAACCTGGGCCAAGACTCAGGGGATCCTGCCCATCAACGTGCTAGAGATCCGTGCAGTATATCTAGGCCTCAAAACCTGGACATACAGGTTACAGGGCTACCCAGTTCGGGTTCAATCCGACAATGCTACGGCAGTAGCTTACCTCAATCACCAAGGAGGCACCCACAGTCGGGCAGCCCAAAGAGAGGTGAACCGGATCTTGGCATGGGCAGAAGAGCATGTACCTTGCATCTCTGCAATCTTCATTCCAGGGATAGAAAACTGGCAAGCAGACTACCTGAGTCGTCAGCAGCTGCTACCAGGAGAGTGGTCTCTTCACCCAGAGATCTTTCAGGCCATATGTCTGAGATGGGGAAACCCAGATGTAGACCTGCTAGCTTCCAGGTTCAACAAGAAATTGGACAACTTTGTGTCCAGAACGAGAGATCCTCTAGCCTACGGGACAGACGCTCTAATAACTCCATGGAATCAGTTCTCACTGATCTATGCATTCCCTCCGATCCCTCTTCTACAAAGACTGCTTCGCAGGATCAAGGAGGAGGGAATACCAGTAATCCTAGTGGCCCCAAACTGGCCCAGGAGGCCTTGGTATGCCGAGATCGTAAAAATGGCGATAGGAAGGCCCTGGAAGCTTCCACTTCGACACGACCTGTTGTCACAGGGTCCAGTATTCCACCCTTCCTTACAAAGGCTAAATTTGACGGCCTGGCTGCTGAGACCCACATTTTGAAAAAGAGAGGGGTCTCTAGCCTGGCTCTTTCTACGCTCATTAATGCTAGAAAGCCAGCCTCCAGACTCATATATCATAGAGTCTGGAAAGCATACGTTTCCTGGTGTGAATCCAGAAGTTGGAATCCTCTGAAATATGAAATAAGTAGGATTCTTGCTTTTTGCCAGTTAGGAGTGGATATGAAATTAGCCCTTAGCACCATCAAAGGGCAAATATCGGCTCTATCAGTCTTCTTTCAGAGACCATTTGGCATCTCACTCCCTAGTTCGGACATTCATTCAGGGGGTACTGAGGATAAATCCTCCAGTCAGGTCTCCCTTGTGTCCATGGGATTTGAATTTGGTATTGTCAGTGTTGCAAAAGCAACCTTTTGAACCTATTCGCCATATTCCTTTAATTATATTAAGTAGGAAATTGGCCTTTCTGATTGCTATAGCTTCTGCTAGGAGAGTATCAGAGCTAGCAGCTCTTTCTTGTAAAGAGCCTTATCTAATCTGTCACAAGGACAAGATCGTACTACGACCCCATCCGGCTTTTCTGCCTAAGGTGGTGTCGGCTTTTCACTGGAATCAAGACATTGTTCTGCCTTCCTTTTTTTCCAAACCCGCGGACGGCGGGGGAAAAATTATTACACTCTCTAGATCTAGTGAGAGCGGTAAGGGTGTATCTGCAAGCAACCGCTCAGATACGTAAAACAGATGTTTTGTTTATTTTACCAGATGGTCCCAAGAAGGGCCAAGCGGTATCAAAATCCACCATTTCCAGGTGGATTAGACAAGTAATTGTTCAAGCTTATGGTTTAAAGAACAGGACTCCTCCTTTTCCTGTTAAGGCGCACTCTACCAGGGCGATAGGTGCTTCATGGGCAGTGCACCACCAGGCTTCGATGGCTCAGATCTGTAAAGCTGCAACTTGGTCTTCAGTCCATACATTTTCCAAATTCTATCAAATAGATGTGAAAGGACATGAGGATTCCGCCTTTGGGCGAAGTGTGCTGCAGGCAGCAGTATAGGGCTTCTGGTCCGCAAGCGGCCTGTTTTGATCTGTGTCTCCCCCCCTTCATATGAGCATTGCTCTGGGACGTCCCATTATGTAATGACTAGCTCTGTGTCCCGTGGTGTACGATAAAGAAAATAGGATTTTTATAACAGCTTACCTGTAAAATCCTTTTCTTGGAGTACACCACGGGACACAGAGGTCCCACCCTTCTTATGGGAACCTTACTGCTTTGCTACAAAACTGAGGTACTTCCCTGATGGGAGGGGTTATATGGAGGGGAACTGTCTTCCATTGGTTGTGCCAGTGTCCAATCACCGCTGGTGACCCTTAACCCATTATGTAATGACTAGCTCTGTGTCCCGTGGTGTACTCCAAGAAAAGGATTTTACAGGTAAGCTGTTATAAAAATCCTATTTTTAAGCCACATACCTGAATGTGTCTTTAAACGTCTGCATGCTTTGGGGCCACTGAATGCCCAATGTATTGGAAGCCTTTACTTTTTAACAGAGTTGATTTTAGAATACCTCTTACCTTGGCCTTTCCCAAGAGTGAGCAGATTATGTCCTGCAGAGAGGCAGATTTTTCTGTATATACAACTTTCTTTGTCAGCTCTTTTCTAAAAAAAAAATCCTGCAAAAGCAGGACTTGAGGAGACAGAGGCATATCTAGTGAAAGTGGCGCCTATGGCAAGCACTAAAGTTGCTCCCCTGTCAAAACATTTGAAACCCATCTTTCCGATAAACTTAATGCGGAGTTCTGACAATTTTTATTTTTTTCTAAAAGTCAGTAACTACAAATACTGCAGCTGCTGACTTTTAACGGCAGCCGAAGCCGATCTGTCCCTTGGCTCCCGGGTGCTGCCGTCGCCATCTTATCTTAAGTTATCATTATGTGCGATTTTGCGTGTGTGCTAAGCAGAAGCAGCCAATCAAATATAGTGCTCAATATGGATTAAATAAATATGCATAGCCATAGATATCATAAATAAAGTGGTTTGTGCAACAGCAGGTACTACTTTTCTTTGATTGGCTGCTTGCTTCTGCTTGGAAGTTGGCACAATCACACATGATGATGATCAAGATCAAGAAGTAGTAAGGTGTACCTGCTATTGCTGGGCTGCTAATCCTTGCTGCTGCCTGGCCCAGGGATCCCCGTCATCCATTGATTCCTTCTCTCATCTCCTCTCCAGTTCTCCTGCTCAAAGTCCCCACTCTGGGGAGAGAGGAGATAATGCCGCGCAGAGGAGGGTAGGCGGAGCATTAGGCTCTGCCTCCGGCAGTTACTCTACTCTGCGTGATTGGCTGTCATTGGCCTGTCACTCCCCCCCCCCCCCCCCAGGCCAAGTAACTACTAGCAAGTGCTGTGCCGGCGCCGTGCTCCAGCAGGCCGGCCGCGGTGCTGGGGGCTATATTGGTGCAGGAGGACGGGTGGGGGTTTTTTCATGCAGCAGTTTTTTTTTGCCGTCCCCCCATGGCACTTGCCATGGCTGCCATACCTTAAATATGCCACTGTGAGGAGGGCTATCTACGGTAGATAAATTTATAGAAGAAGGTGAAGGCTAAAGTCAAGACCGCATTACCAAAGCTATATTAACTTGCAAGAGCATATTGAGCCTAAGCGAAGGGCATGAGGTCACTGGCTCAAACTTAACAGGGACACTTGCACATCCAGAGCATTTTACCCAGATAAACTGAACAATGTAGCTGCTTCTTACAGGAATTATTAGGTTATGCTGTGATTGAGTCCAAACGGTCCAGTACATTAAAAATTCTATTGTTATAATCGATATCTTTCAAATATTTAGCCGCCTTTCTCTATAATTTGGGGAGCCTACAGTTTCAGACTATTGTTACTTTGTTAGGTTCTTGACAGTTTTTGTCTCAAGTTTTTATTAAATGTCAGTTATAAAATTAGAAGAAAAGACTGCATTCCTTATGACAACCAGTCTAATGTAATCTTTTTTTTAAACATACTGAATACTAAAAAATGTCTGCAAGAATCTGATTGGATGTTGTTGACACCCCATTACATTAGTACAATGAGTCAAGGCTACTCTCAGAGCATCTGTCGGTAGTAGTTGCATGTTCCTTCTGTAACAAATGCAATATGATCCAAAGGGCTGCACACTTGAAAATTGCATCCATTCTATTGATAATCATTAGTCATGAATAAGCCCTAGTAGCTCAAATGCATTGTTATTCCTTGTTCCCACTGTGTCTACTGTTGCTGTATATGGTGTTTTCATTAATCTCAATAAAGTGGATGTAATTTCCAAGTGTGCAGCCCTTTTAATCTTCTTGCATTTGTTTCACATGGCTGGATGAGCAGTGCTTGCACCTGAATACACTGGAGGTGAAAGGGACTGTGTGGTGGACCTACTTGGAGCAGCAGCATGAGCATTGAGTGTGCATGTTCCTTCTGCAATCTAAAAGCCTGTAGACACAATAGAAAATATGGGTAGTATTTATAAAGGGTCTCATACATTTAAAGTATAACTAAAGGCAAAACTTTTTTTTTTTTTTTTTTTTGCATTAATGGGAGAAGGATTAGAGCATCTGTCAGTTTTTATTAGTCTATGTCCCCGTTAAGGCGATTTGATCCTCTCTATCTGTTGTGTTTACCATTATCATTGAACGTAAAGGAAAATCCCATATTTTGGGCAAAGTAATGGAGGGGAAATCTTCCAATGGGGACACTAGTTCTGGTGACCTGGGGTTCTCCAAGAAATTCCCTTAATTTGCAGGGATTACCTTTCACTTGCTGTTTGGCTATGGGACAAGAAGTGAAGGTAAATATCCCCAATGGAACAAAGATGGCTAAAATAAACCTTACAGGGGTTATAACCCTTCTTTACTCTGAGATTAAGTAAACGGTTTTGCCTAAAGTTCTACTTTAATTTTGTAAATGCAACCCCTTGCTTCTTGAAATATTGAGAGAGCCTGAGCAGGTCTGTATGGATATTCCTAAAATGATTAAATATTATGTATTTTGTATATAGTGTCCCCCCCCCCCCAAGTTGCTGCAATTTGGTTTATTTAAATTATGATGTCTGGCCTTGCTGCTTTGCTTTAGCTGTTTTCAGGGAATCAATAAAAAAAAGAAATGTGCCATCCGATTAGCATAAGGCAGAACTCACGCTAATAAATTGAAAAGCATTCAGAAAGAACACTGTCAGCCAATTATACAGCCATTATCTCTGCTTCTTTTTTAGCTGACATATTGAAATCTGTATATTTAGATAACATTTTAAAGTTTGGTGAAGGACAATATAAGCTGTCAGAGACAGTCTTTCAGACAATTGCAGAAAATCATTTTAATCTTTTTAGCTATGACAGCACAGAGATTCTAAACTTGAGTCTAAATAGCACCTGATTTAATAATTTTCAGCTAAAATGTTTTCCTTGATGGTTTGTTAAACGACACAGGATCAGAAATAATGCAAAACTGTACTAACTACAAAAGGAACTGGACACCGGCAACCCCCCCCCCCCCAAAACGTTAGCCAGTCAAGTATAACTATCCAATTCTCATCATACTTCAGTTTTTTGCTGGTGTCCTGGAGGATGGAGGTCTGTTCTCTATTCAGAAAAGTTAACAATTTTTACTAGACATTTTCCCTTTATCCTATTCTTTCAATTGCTACACTGCTGAGCTTGGCTCTTTGGTAGCTTTCCAGTTAGGCTAATCATCAGTGCTGCCTTGGAGGCCATACCCAGACTCTGCTGAGCCGAAGATGTGGGCCTGCCTACAATGTGACCCTTTGTAGTGCTTACCAGGCATTTATATACTGTGTTTAGCTGCAGAGATCTTTACAGACCCTAATCCGTGACACAGCCTCTGGTGTGAAGATTCTCTTTATCCACTGGGCTCTGAATGTGGTGCTCTCCAGTCCCTTGTGTACTGTATGTTAGATGCTGAGCTCTCCAGGCCCAAGACCATAGTAAGCTACTCGTGCCCTATACAGTATATTATTTTCCCTGTTCCATCAGTTTCTGCGGAGAAGCTTAACACACCGTAGTAGGTAGGGCGGCGAACAGAGGTCGATAGGATGGCATACAGAGGTTGGTAGCATGTAGGGTGGCGTACAGAGGTTGGTAGCATGTAGGGTGGCGTACAGAGGTTGGTAGCATGTAGGGTGGCGTACAGAGGTTGGTAGCATGTAGGGTGGCGTACAGAGGTTGGTAGCATGTAGGGTGGCATACAGAAGTTGGTAGCATGTAGGGTGGCGTACAGAGGTTGTTAGCATGTAGGGTGGCGTACAGAGGTTGGTAGCATGTAGGGTGGCGTACAGAGGTTGGTAGCATGTAGGGTGGCGTACAGAGGTTGGTAGCATGTAGGGTGGCGTACAGAGGTTGGTAGCATGTAGGGTGGCGTACAGAGGTTGGTAGCAGGTAGGGGTCAAGAGGGCATGGTACAGGAAGGGCAAGGTGTCAGGGGGAAGGTACTGGGTGGGGGGGGTCAGGAGAGTATGGTCCTGGGAGATATGGAGGGAACAGTACAGGGGGTTCAGGAGGGCTAGGGTCTCAAGAGGGCATGCCACTGGGGGGGACAGGAGGGTATGGTATTAGGTGGATCAGGAGGGCTGGGGTGTCAGGAGGATATGGTATTGGTGGAGTTCTGGAGGGCTGGGGAGTCGGGAGGTTATGGTATTGGTGGGGTCAGGAAGGCTGGGGTGTCAGGAGGATATGGTATTGGTAGGGTCAGAAGGGCTGGGATGTCAGGAGGGTATGGTATTGGTGGGGTCAGGAGGGTATCGTATTGGTGGGGTCAGGAGGGTATGGTATTGGGGTGTCAGTAGGGCTGGAGTTTAAAGAAGTTTTATATGCAGAATGGTGCAGGGAAGGTGCAGTTGCCCTTTATCCCTGCTGCCTCTCTCGCCTTCCCTTGGATTGGTGAGGAGTGCCGGTGCCAAGGGGTGCGAATAGCTCCAGCGCCCGAGCTATTCCGGAGGTTTTTCCCACAGCCGCGCGTATGCAATTGGCGGGGACTGCCTCTGCAGCCTAGAATTGGGTCAGCGTGCGCATGCGCCGCTCTGGAGCAAGGACTGAGTCGATGGACTCGGCAACAGCGAGAGGTCTTTGCGGCCTACCTGTCGGTGATCAACGGGTTGCCGACACCCGCTCTACGGTGACATAGGCACTTCAGACACAAAATGCCCTTCATGCTGTCCACATATGGTTTGTGAGTACCCAAGATTTTCTTTTGAGGTGTTTAATTAGGTTGCCTCTATTTAGCAGTACAACGTACCAGATCCCAAACACTAGTGGAATGGTCTTGCGGCCTTTCTCCTGCTCATGATCCATTAACCGTTCCGGTTTGGCCCACACTTCACGCATTGACCAGATGCCAAGTGACTGGATCATTGTTTTCTACTTGAGATCACAATCTATTTTCAGAAATTTTTCTGCATTCCTTCCGGTATGGCCCCCTCATTTCTTATCTAGTGAGGAGTTCTCTACAGCTACCCCAAATTTCTTTGAACAAAATCACTACTATAATTGCTGACTGAGAGTGCAGGACTGTAAATGTATGTCTACTCCTTCCCCTCCGGATTCCCTATCTGACACTCCTGCAGCTGTGGCAGTCTCGGCCTTCTGTGCAGATGGGCTGTGGTATGAAAAGTATTGTGAATCTATTCATACCATGATATAGGGCCCAGGCTTAAAGATACCATTTTTGGATAATTTTGGCATGGTGCAAACTTGAACAAACTGTGGTTGAAAAAACAACATTATTCGCCTGGGGTCCCTAAAAGACCTTAAGACTATCAAAACCTTTCCATTACTTGAACCAGTTCTATATAGAGAGTGGGCTACTCCAAAACATTGTTCTTCTCAATATCTCCAGTGGAACCTTGGATTATGAGCATAATCCGTTCCAGGAGAATACTAGTAATCCAAAGCACTCACATATCAAAGCGAGTTTCCCTATAGAAGTCAATGGAAACAAAGATAATTTGTTCCACATTGACTTCTATTGCATGCAATACCGCATGTGGCCAGAGGTAGGGGGGCGCCGGAGAGACTCGGAAATACTCAGAGACTGCTCAGATGCACTTGGAAAGGTTCGGAAACACTCAGGAACAGAATGTTTCTGAGTATTTCTGAACGGCTCCGAGTGTCAACGATGCCCCACAACTCTGGCCAAATGCGGCACTACACACCGCATAGGCTTGAAAAATGCTCGTATTGTGAAACGCTTATTAACCGCGTTACTCACAATCCGAGGTTCCACTGTGTGTGTGTGTGTGTGTGTGTGTGTGTGTGTGTGTGTGTGTGTGTGTGTGTGTGTGTGTGTGTGTGTGTGTGTGTGTATGTATGTATGTATGTATATATATATATCTATCATAATCTTTTTTTCTTAAACAATAGGTGCTGGAACTTAACCACGGCCCCACAAAACCCCTCCCCATACACACACCCTCCAAATCACATTAAATAGTGGGTGTATTCAGTCAAATTTTACGAAAACGGTAGGGAGGGTCTTTAGGGGGCATTATATACCAGGATAGCATTACATACAGAGTGCAGAGCTGTCACTTGTAAACACAGAAACCAGACATCTGTGTTTACAAGTGATTGTGGTGAGCAGGCACCAAAGGGTCTGTGCCAGAGGTAGTGAAACTGAGTTCCACCAAGTTCCCCCTGAAAAAAAGCCATGTGTGTATGTATGTATGTGTATGTGTGTGTGTGTATATGTATATATGTATATATATATATATATATATATATATATATATATTTATATAATCAGTCAGGTCCATAAATATTGGGACATCGACACAATTCTAATCTTTTTGGCTATATACACCACCACAATGGGTTAGAAACAAACAAGATGTGCTTTAACTGCGGACTTTCAGCTTTAATTTGAGGGTATTTACATCCAAATCAGGTGAACGGTGTAGGAATTACAACAGTTTGTATATGTGCCTCCCACTTTTTAAGGGACCAAATGTAATGGGACAGATTAACAATCATAAATCAAACTTTCACTTTTTAAAACTTGGTTGCAAATCCTTTGCAGTAATTTACAGCCTGAAGTCTGGAATGCATAGACATCACCAGATGCTGGGTTTCATCCCTGGGTTGATGCTCTGCCAGGCCTCTACTGCAACTGTCTTCAGTTCCCAATGGTTCTTGGGGCATTTTCCCTTCAGTTTTGTCTTCAGCAAGTGAAATGCATGCTCAATCGGATTCAGGTTAGGTGGTTGATTTGGCCATTGCATAACATTCCACTTCTTTCCCTTAAACTTTTTGGTTGCTTTCGCAGTATGCTTCGGGTCATTGTCCATCTGCACTGTGAAGCGCCGTCCAATGAGTTCTGAAGCATTTGGCTGAATATGAGCAGATAATATTGCTCAAAACACTTCAGAATTCATCCTGCTGCTTTTGTCAGCAGTCACATCATCAATAAATACAAGACAACCAGTTCCATTGGCAGCCATACATGCCCACGCCATGACACTACCACCACCATGCTTCACTGATGATTTGTTATGCTTTGGATCATGAGCAGTTCCTTTCCTTCTCCATACTCTTCTCATCACTCTGGTACAAGTTGATCTTGGTCTCATTTGTCCATAGGATGTTGTTCCAGAACTGTGACGGATTTACTCTTTCGTCCATGGACCGACACAGCTTCTCTATTGACATAGTGGGTATTATCCGCTAATTAGGAGTGACTAGGCAGAAAACTTGTAAAAAGTGTTGCATCACACCTTCTACAGTACCGCCCAGGGGGTGGACCCTCCGGGCATATCCCCTCAGTCTGCATCTCGCAGATCAGTTTTTTTCTGTCTAGCAAGGAGAAGGACATGGCTCCCTTCGGGCCCATTGGTCCGGGGGAAAAATATATATTTTTTGCTAAATTTTTTTGTTTCCTGCGATCTACGATCAACTGCCGACTGGGTGACAGGCTGGATCCTCGATCCTCGTAGTCTCCCCAGTTTCGGCCATCGAGCGTGTGCCGACCCTAGCTACGCGCTGGGTTTTTCCACGACATACCCGTCGCTCCACGGGTGGCCGGTGAGCCTACGCTCCAGGGCTTGCATCGGACCGCTCAGCTTCGGCTGACCTTACGGCCGAGTCGCAGCAGCCTGTCCGGTGAGCGTCGCGCTCCAGGGCATACATATGATCGTCCCCTTGGGTCCAATCACAGCATGCCTGGCCAACAGTCACCTTCCGTGCGTGGACGATGATCTGTTTGGAATGTCTTCCAGAATGATACATGCAGGATAGGTAAGTAAACTCCCCTGCTTCGGCTGGGTGATTTGGCTGGACATTCCTGGAGAGAACAAGTAAGTGGTTGTGGCCCCTTTCTTCCCTCCTCCCTGGGATTCTAGCTAAGGTTGCTTTGTGCTGGGGGTCACCTAGGGGGTTCCACTGGAGCGGGGCTGGCTTTAACTAACATTTAAAAAATGTAATTTCTGCTTACCTGTGTGTGTGCTTCTTCCCCCTCCATGCTGTCGGTGGCCATTTTGCGTTGGTCCATGCCTGTTTCGACCTCTAGTGTCTACCCGGCAGCCATTTTCCTGTCGTTTCGCGTCTATAGTTATATATCACCGCTCGGCGCCATTTTCTTGTAGTTCACACCCACTGGCCTCTATCGACTGATCGGCGGCCATGTTTGTTATGATTCACGCTGTATGTATATACCGCCGTATGGCGGCCATCTTTTTGTGGTCTACGACTGCTTTGGCCTCTATCTTCGGCTCGGCAGCCATTTTCTTGGAGCCCACATTATCTTCCATACAGCTGTTTGGCGGCCATTTTGCGAGAGTCTCCGGCCTCTAGGGTGCATTACACTGGCGCAAGAAATTCACACAGGACCACTGATAAAAGAGCAGACTGACACAGCAGTGGTGGGACAGCATCACAGGCGCAGCACACGGCAGCATAGCGGTACCGATCCAAGGGTGGTGAGTCCTCTGGGTGACTCAGCATCTCTGCAGCACAGGAGGGTGGCCTATTGATATCTTGCCTGGAGCCCTGTGAGTGTCAGCGCGTGGTCAGCATGGCATCTGAGCCAGATGTCTTCTCTCCTGAAACGCCAGATTTAGCAGCTGGTGCCCCTGAGGTGTCTATGGACGCTATGTCGACAATCCTAGAGGCGTTTGCTGCCAGGGTGGAAGCAGCACACGGGAATACAGGGGGTAGTAAACGCCCCCGTCCCCTGCAATCTTCTGGGGATATTTCTGAGACAGAACCAGGTCCAGGTCCAGCTACGGCTCATGGCCCAGATTCTGACGCATCAGAGACTGCAGACTGTGACCGTTCGGACAGTGAGGATGACCCCAAGTCCAGGTCAGTACGCGAGACGGCTTTGGTATCTGATCTTATTACTGCAGTGCAGGATACGCTAAAGTTAGTTGGAAAATACTGCAGAAGCAGCAGAGACTCCGGTCCCTTTTGGGTTTCGTAAACCTGCCCGCACTGCTAAGGTATTCCCTTGTGTGTCTTATTTTTATAAACTTTTATACAAGGAATGGGAGAACCCACTAAGGGTCTTTACAGCCCCAAAGAGGTTTGCGGTACAGTACCCCTTTGAGGAGAGTTTTCTGAAGAAATGGACCTCTCCCCCCTATAGTGGACCCTCCGGTGTCCAGACTTAATAGAGCTACCACAATTCCAGTAGAAGGGGCTCCTGTTATCAAGGACCCTGTGGATAAGAAGGCTGAAGCACTTGCTCGCTACCTATACTCAGTGGTAGGCTCGGCAGTACGCCCGGCTTTGGCGGGGGCCCTAGTGTCTCAGACACTTACTGAATGGGCAACTGAATGGGCAAAATTGCTATTCCAGGGGTTAAAGAAGCTCCTCCTGATGAGATGACTTTGGCCAACCAGTTGGTCCAGGGCCTTAAGTTTGTATGCGAGTCAGACATGGATACTATTGGATACTATTCCCCTGCTGTCAAAAGCTTTGGTTTATGCAGTAGCAATACGCCGCCTGATCTGGCTAAAAGGCTGGTCTGGGGACCAGACTTCCAAGAAAGCCCTGTTGGATCTGCCTTTTAAGGGCGACAGACTTTTTGGAGCCTCTCTGGATGACATCATCAAGGATGCCACAGGAGGTAAAAGCACTTTGCTTCCTCAAACTAGCAAGGGTAAGGGGCCATGCCTCCTTTACTGCACGCAAGCGTTTTTTTCGTCCCCCTAGGGTGACAGGGAAAAGACCCCAGGCCGACAAGGCACCTGCCCAAGGACAAAAGCGTCCTTGGTCCCGCAGACCCAACAAGCCTGCGGACAAATCTGCGTCCGCATGAAGGTCCGCCACCACCCAGCTCTCGGGTGGGGGGACGTCTTCGCAAATTCGCGACTCAGTGGACAGCTCTAGTCTCCGAAAGGTGGGTTTGCAAAGTGATCTCCTCAGGCTACAAGATAGAATTTCTCTCTTGTCCACCGGACAGATTCGTCACCTCCAATCTCCAGCTACTACCGATCCGTCGGGAGGCCCTGTATGGGGCGGTCCAGGGTCTGCTGGAACGCTGGGTAGTTGTTCCAGAACAGGAACGGGGTCAGGGTTTTTACTCAAATCTGTTCATTGTGCCGAAGAAGGATGGGGTTCGTCCAATCTTGGATCTCAGGGCCCTCAATTGCTTTGTGAAGGTACAAAGATTTCGGATGGAGTCGGTTGGATCTGTAGTCACGGCGCTCCATCCGGGGGACTTTCTGGCCTCCTTGGACATCAAGGACGCATACCTGCATGTCCCCATATACTCCAGACACCAGAGGTTTCTGCGATTTGCAATCGGGAAGAACCACTATCAGTTTGTGGCCCTCCCGTTTGGCCTTGCTTCAGCACCCAGGACGTTCACCAAGGTGCTCGCTCTGATTCTGACACTTCTAAGACAGCGGGGTATCGCTATCGTGGGCTACTTGGACAACCTTCTTCTGAAGGCCCCTTCAAGCTCAGAATTAGAGGAAAGCGTGTCCATTACCTGTCAGACTCTTCGAGACTGTGGTTGGATACTAAACACGCAAAAGTCAGTATTGGTGCCCACTCAACGCCTAGTGTACCTGGGGTTGATTCTGGATTCCTCCGAGGCAAAGGTATTCCTCCCTGTGGAGAAGTTGCAGGCCCTTCGGGCTGCAGTACGGCAGCTGACTTCCAGGAATTGGTCGTCTCCCCGTTTTTGCATGCAAGTGTTAGGCCCTCATGGTAGCCTCTTTCGAGGCGGTCCCATATGCTCAATACCACACTCGAGTGTTACAGAAGGAAGTTCTGTCCAGATGGAACCGATGTCCATCCGCTCTGGATTATCAAATCTGAGTGAGCCACCTAGTCAGGAGATCCCTGGTATGGTGGCTGACAGCACCGGCTCTTCTGGCCGGGAAGTAATTTCTTCCGGTTTACTGGATAGTGATCACGATGGATGCCAGCCTTACAGGTTGGGGGGGGGGGAGTCTGGGGTGTTCAGTCGGCACAAGGTCGCTGGACCCCAGAGGAATCCCGCCTGCTGATCAATGTCCTGGAGATCCGGGCGATCAGGCTGTGCCTCTTCAGATGGTCTCAGAGGCTACAAGGGCGGCCAGTCAGGAGCCAGTCAGACAACGCCACAGCAGTGGCATATGTCAATCATCAAGGAGGAACAAGAAGCTCAGCTGCAGCATCGGAGGTCGCTTGCATCCTGAAGTGGGCAGAGAGGAGCGTACCGGCACTGTCGGCCGTGTACATTCCGGGTGTGGAAAACTGGCAGGCGGACTACCTGAGCTGCCAGATGCTGGACCAGGGAGAATGGTCTTTACACCCGGAGGTGCTCCAACTCCTCTGCCAAAGATGGGGCACACCAGACGTAGATCTTCTGGCTTCCCGACTCAATCGGAAGGTATTGAGGTTTGTGCCCCGGTTAAGAGACCCATGGGCAGACACAACGGACGCGTTGGTGGCATTGTGGGGTCAGTATCGGCTAATCTATGCCTTCCCTCCCCTAAGGCTTCTTCCTCTTCTGCTCCACAGAGTGGAGGCAGAGGGAATTCCAATGATCCTAATCGCTCCAGATTGGCCTCAGCGTCCTTGGTACGCCTATCTAGTACGTCTGGTAACAGACGTCCCTTGGCACCTACCACTAAGGAAGGACCTGCTATCGCAAGGTCCCATACTCCATCCTGCTTTACGGTCACTGGCTTTAATGGCATGGCTGTTGAGAACCAGGTACTGAGAGACCGGGGCCTATCGGATTCAGTAACCGCTCTCAAACCTCCGGATCCATGAAATGCTTCCGCCCCACTCTAAACTCACAGGTGCTGGCTCTGCACAATGTAGGCAATCAGAAAGAAAAAAATCCTGGACTGCCGCACTCTGTGAAAGATGCTCTTATTTTATTATATAAAATCCAAAACACAGCACAGCATACAAACTTGAAATGAAGACCGGGACAAGGCTAACGCGTTTCACATCATATGATGCTTACTCATAGCTGGATTTTATATAATAAAATAAGAGCATCTTTCACAAAGTGCGGCAGTCCAGGATTTTTTTCTTTTTGACTTTCTATTAGAAGTGCTCAGAAACCGTCCTCTAGGAAGGTTTATCACCGCACTTGGAAGGCCTACATCTCCATGTGTGAGGAAATGAAATGGCATCCGCGTACTTATTTGGTTTCCAGAATCCTGCTTTTTTTACAGCATGGGGTGGCTTGCTCTAAGTACGATTAAGGGACAGATATCTGCCCAGGCTGTCTTTTTTCAGTGACCCCTGGCGACTCACTCTCTCGTGAGTACATTTGTGCAGGGGGTTCGACATGTGGCTCCTCCGGTCCGTCCCCCGCTACCTCCGTGGGACTTGAACCTGGTCCTCTCGGTGCTTCAGAAGGCACCGTTTGAGAATATTAGAGATATTCCCCTGTTGACACTTTCTCAGAAAGTGGTCTTTTTGGTGGCTGTTAGGTCAGTTAGACGAGTCTCTGAGCTGGCAGCCTTGTCCTGCAAGGCTCCCTATTTGATTTTCCACAAGGATAAGGTGGTGCTGCGGCCGCAGCCTTCCTTTCTTCCGAAGGTCGTTTCGGCTTTTCATCTCAACGAAGACATTGTACTTCTATCCTTATCCGTCTAATTCGAAGGAGTCGGCGTTGCATTCCTTGGACGTTGTCCGAGCTTTGAGAGTATACCTATCTGCTACTTCCCTGTTCCGAAAGTCAGACTCACTGTTTGTTTCGGTGGCTGGTCCCAAGAAGGGCCAAGCAGTCTCGTCGGCCACCATCTCTAGGTGGATCCGACATATAGTAATCCAGGCTTACGCCTTAAAGGGTCAAGCGCCCCTTTTTCCTGTCTCGGCGCATTCGACCAGGGCAATAGGTGTCTCTTGGACTTTCCGACATCAAGCGTCTGTTTCCCAATTATGTAAAGCGGCGACTTGGTCGTCCGCTCACACTTTCACAAAATTCTACAAAGTTGATGTAGGTGCATCTTCGGTTGCCTCTTTCGGCCGCAAGGTTTTGCAAGCGGCTGTTTAGAGTTGCAGCTCCTCCGTTGGAGGAGTGCTGTTTTGTGTTTGGGGTGAAGTTTATTTTTATGCTGTTACCACCCCTCGTTTTTTCTCTGACACTGCTTTGGGACGTCCCACTATGTCAATAGAGAAGCTGTGTCGGTCCATAGACGAAAGAGTAAATAGGATTTTTTACTCACCGTAAAATCCTTTTCTCTGCGCCCATGGACCGACACAGCACCCACCCCTCCTTTTTAAGTTTGTACTGCTTTTTGACGAACTGATCTGCGAGATGCAGACTGAGAGGATATGCCCGGAGGGTCCGCCCCCTGGGCGGTACTGTAGAAGGTGTGATGCAACACTTTTTTTACAAGTTTTCTGTCTAGTCACTCCTAAATAATGGATAATACCCACTATGTCAATATAGAAGCTGTGTCGGTCCATGGACTCAGAGAAAAGGATTTTACGGTGAGTAAATAATCCTATTTTTGTTTGGCAAACTTTAATCTGGCCTTCCTGTTTTTGAGGCTCGCCAATGGTTTACATCTTGTGGTGAACCCTCTGTATTCACTCTGGTAAAGTCTTCTCTTGATTGTTGACTTTGACACACATACACCTACCTCCTGGAGAGTGTTCTTGATCTGGCCAACTGTTGTGAATGGTGTTTTCTTCACCAGGGAAAGAATTCTTCGGTCATCCACCACAGTTGTTTTCCATGGTCTTCCGGGTCTTTTGGTGTTGCTGAGCTCACCGGTGCATTCTTTCTTTTTAAGGATGTTCCAAACAGTTGATTTGGCCACACCTAATGTTTTTGCTATCTCTGATGGGTTTGTTTTGTTTTTTCAGCCTAATGATGGCTTGCTTCACTGATAGTGACAGCTCTTTGGATCTCATATTGAGAGTTGACAGCAACAGATTCCAAATGCAAATAGCACTCTTGAAATTAACTCTGGACCTTTTATCTGCTCCTTGTAAATGGGATAATGAGGGAATAACACACACCTGGCCATGGAACAGCTGAGCAGCCAATTGTCCCATTACTTTTGGACCCTTAAAAAGTGGGAGGCACATATACAAACTGTTGTAATTCCTACACCGTTCACCCGATCTGGATGTAAATGCCCTCAAATTAAAGCTGAAAGTCTGCAGTTAAAGCACATCTTGTTCGTTTCATTACAAATCCATTGTGGTGGTGTATAGAGCCAAAAAGATAAGAATCATGTCGATGTCCCAAATATTTATGGACCTGACTGTGTGTGTGTGTGTGTATGTATATATGTGTATGTGTGTGTGTGTGTATGTATATATATATATGTGTGTGTGTGTGTGTGTGTGTGTGTGTGTGTGTGTGTGTGTGTATATACACACACATATAAATATATATATATATATATATATATATACAAAAAACAGTCTCTCCTGATGGAGTGCTGGTCAGGGTTCATACTTTCAACAATATAACCTTCTCAACACTCTTGCAGACTTGTGTCCTTCCTTAACTCCTCTGCGAATGTGGCAGTATCGGATACAAATGTGCTTGTAACAAAAGTGTCCTTGGCAGCAAGGCAGGGTGATACAAAACGGTCCCTCCTAGTTAATGACTCTACGCCTCGTAGGTGTGTACTGGGTCCAGCCTGTTAGGGGAGCAATACTCTGCAGTGTTAGCAGCTGATAGACCATCGGGGGTCGGTTAGTACTTCCTGAATGTAATTAGGCAGGATTGGTGGGGGCGGATGGGGGAGCCTTTTCCTCCTGGGTTGAAGCTGGCTTTGGTTTGTCCCCAGTTGTAGGTAACAACTGGTGACCTATGCCCGAAAGTGGGAGCAAATACCTGGATTACACATGTATCGTCTCCCTCCTCCTCCCTGAAAGTTGCCAAATGTGACACCGGAGGGGGGAGGATTCCGAAAAGCGGAAGTTCCATTTTTGGGTGCAACTCCGCTTTAAGCTTTGCCAGAAATACCCTACTGCATGAGGTCTTTGAAAATGCACATATGCAACGTCCTTTCTGCTTGAGTTCTTTCAAAGATGTTTTTTTTCCTTGCTTATGACCTCCTTTTTAACATTTAAAAACCTCACTCAAACTACTTTTGCATTACTGTAGACTTGTGGGGGTTAGACGCCATTTTTTTTCTTGTTTTGGAAAGACTTGGGAAGGGTTAAAAAAATATCCTTTTTCAATATCTTTTTACAATCGTGTTTTTTTTTTTTTAACCAACTCTTCAAGGATGACCAGAACTAAAGACTTTTCCCCTATTGATGATTGTCATGCGTTTTCCGAGTAGCAGAGTTCAGTAGAATCTTTCATATGAAACCAATTGTTGCATTTTCACCTACAAAGCTTACTTGGAACTATATTTTATTTTGTTCTAAATCCCATAATGTGAAAAAAAATCACAAACTGACACCATTATTTATGTTCATGTTTTTCTCTGTAAAAAATGTAAAGACTTTCACCGTCATTCAATTCAGAATACCATAAGGACTTTTTCCACATAAATTGTGAGAGAATTCATGATGCCATGGAAAGAAAGCTTTTAAACTCTACATACGGTATGTTCTGCGCCTCAGTCCTAAATTAATTTTTTTATTAAAACAAGATAGGAACTTGTAAAATCATTGTGAGAACCTCTCTATATCTGTTGGCAAGACAGATTGTATCTGAAGATCGGGGAGGAAAGAGCATCAGTGAGAGATCGGGTGAGATTGCTCTTGGGACGCTGCTCCCGACTCCCTATGCTAACTTCATTGCTGTTACCACCGCTATGTGGATGTGTCCTCGCACGTGACCATCAACCTGAGCAATTTCACTATTCCTCCCTCCCTCCCTCCACCCTCCTGTGTGTTTCCATCGTATAGCCTTGGAACATACCTATTACTCTCAGTCTGTGCCTATCAATACAACCTAAGTCCGAATCACATTGCCGGCTCTGGTTTTATATACATTGACTGGTTCTTGATGTGGCACCCAGCGCATGATAGCATGTGAAATTTGCCTCCCATATTGGCCACTGCTGTTCACTACTAAGTGCTGCCTTAGACTTTGGCTTATTCAGTCAGCTGTCTGGTGAGAGCGGGTTATGAAAGAGAGCCCGGGTCCCATTTTTATGAGTTTCTGACAACGTTTTTCAATTTGTATCAAAGATAATTTTTTTAAATTACCGGATTTATCAGCGTATAACACACACAGGTGTATAACACGCACCCTAACTTTAAGAGGGAAGTTTCAGGAAAAAAACTTTCCACAGCCCCCGTGTATAACACGCAGGCACAGTTTACCCTCTATTTTCAGGGTAAAAAGTGAGTCTTATACGCCAATAAATACAGTATACCGCTGTGTGTTTCCCCTTGGAGTCACCTTTACTTTGGTACCTTGATGCCTTAGTTTAACTTTCTCCAGACTGTTATTTGGCTCTGGGATACCCCACCCCTCAGTAAGGGTGAGTCAGTTCTTTATTAAACTATTTACATTTCCAAGTGATGTTTCTCCCCTTTTTTTATAATTTTTTTAATGTTTCTGAAGATACTAAGCTACCTCAAGTTATCATTACAATTGCTGCTTTTCCCATCCAGAGGATACACCAATTTAATGTTATTTATGCGCCTGTGTGTACAGGTCCACTAAAAACAATGGGCTGCAATACAGATGAGAAGGCAAAAAATACCCTGAAAATTTTAAAATGTGGCGTCTTTGGCGCAAGTGTGCAAGAGCCCTTAAAGTGGAACATTAGTCAGAAAATTAGGTCCTGCTAGATCACTTCATGCTGGTCCCTTTTGTGGGTATAGCTATGTAAAACCTTAGAAATAAGTGCCTATACTGCTTAAAGTACAGTAATTCACTTTCTCACCCTGCTCTGCACATGCTCAGTTGCTCTCCATTTTTAGGCACTGTGCCAAATTTTGTAGCGGCTGATCTGCTGACAGCCTAAGGCTTTACTGCTGTTCAGGGGTGCTCTGGGCTTCAGCAACATCGCAGCCTCCAGCAAGAAGAAACAGGAACAATACTTGGAGGCAGTTTACAGCACACACTAATTTTTGTAGCATAATTAATGTGAAATTTATGTTCCTTACTAAAGAACATTATTTTTATCACGTTATGTGTACTGTTCCACTTTAAGGTTATCGTCGAGCAGAGTCTTGTGTCCAACCATCTTGTAAATGACGGGTTTGTTTTAGTGACACAGGGATGAGGAGTTGCCAGTATGGGGAATGAGTACCCCCAGGAAGTAAGAAACAAATTACTATTATGTGCGATCACAGATCCCACTTAAAAATTACAGCTCTGGGTCTCCCCTAGCATTTAGGAAACGATCACCGGATTTCCCAACATGGTCAACATGACAGGCAATCTTGTGGTAATCACATGCAGGATATACAGTATGATCATTCAGAAAATAAACCATGCCTATGCCTTGGCAGCCAGAGGATTACAGTATACATCTGTATAAGGCTGTAACTGTCAGATACACTTGAATTATTACCAAAGTAGTAACTAAAAAATCATTATTTAAAAAAATAGAAAATTGAATTTTTGTTTGCTTGTCTGTCAGTCTGTAATAAAAAAAAAAAAAAAAACATAAGTAGGGGTATTTTTTAAAACAATGTATAAAGTAAAAGTCTTATATGTGCATTAAACATTGTAAAATAAAGTGGAATTCCATTCAAATTCTAACTAATGGCCCGTACGCACAATCCGAATATCGTACGATAAATGTCGTCCGAGGAAGAATCGTACGATAATCGGATCGTTGGTACAGGGCTTCCGTGAGCCGATCATGACAGTTCATCTGATATTTTATTTTATTGGACATGCACGAAAATTTTCCTCGTATGAAACCTAATCGTACGATTTTCGTTTAGTCAGTACAGTTGTCATCCGAAAATACAACACAAATACATGACATCACTTCCGATTTTTTTTTTTTTTTTATGTCGTACGAGAAGTTTCGTGACTTTAGTGACCTATTCAATTTCTATTTGCGACTATTAAACAAAAAAAGTCGGATGAGCCGTCGTCCGATTTTCGGATCGTGTGTACGTGGCATAAGTCTAAACCTAGTCCGACCCCATTCTAAGACTTTTTTATCTACTTGTAAAAAAAAAAAACTGCCCATATATACTCAATCTGAAGCCACTTCAGTCAGGTCACATGATCAGGTCCCAGTGCCGGCTTCCGTGTAGAGGAGGGACAGTCAACAATGAATGCCCTGTAGTAAGCCTATGGGTAACCTAATCACACAATTGGGACCCAGTGCCGACTTCGGTGTATGAGAGGCAGCGACAATGGCTACAGTGCCATTGTTGCTGCCTCTCCTACACCGACGCTGAGACCTGATCATGTGTCCCAGACCATAGCGACTTCAGAATAAGTAAGTATAGACATCTGTACATTCAAAGGGTAGATAGAATAGTCTTGGAATAGAGGTGGGAGTAGTTTTAGCCGTTTGACTGGAATTTCACATTAAGGCGGAGTTCCACCCGAAAGTGGAACCTCTGCTTATCTGCTTCCTCCCTCTGGTGCCACATTTGGCACCTTTCAGGAGGGGAGGGGGGGGAAAGGTACCTGTTTTTGACAGGTACCCTTCCCCACTTCTGGGAGAATGCACCGCGGCTCTGTCCTTTTTGGAGGTTCGGCCTCCTTCCTCCGCCACCAGGCCAGTTAGAAAGCACAGTGCTGTAAGAAAACCAGCTGTGAAGCCGAAAGGCTTCACTGTCGGTTTCCCTAACTATGAATGGCGGCGGCACCACCCGAGAGCCGATCGGAAAATCGGCTGGGGTGCCGACATTGCAGGAACCCTGGACAGGTAAGTGTCCTAATTATTAAAATACTTTTTTATTTTTTTCATGGGGAGGCGGAACTCCTCTTTAACTATGTAGGCAAATTGGTCATAAAGTTATATTCAAGTTACTGACCCATACGGATGCCATTTACTTTGGATGGACACCTATGCGTCAATGACCTTTTTGGTTATGAAAGAGTTGCATCTATTCACCTACAATATATACCAAATAATTTTTTATTACTTTAACTGAATGCAAATACAGAATTTTACACAGAAAACATTTGTTATTCAGATATAAAATATCTTTATAGCCGATTCTGCTAATATCATTACTGAAGGGTAATGACAGCTTGAATAAATGTTAAAGCGAGTGTGTTCCTCTGAGTAAACCTCCAGTTAGAAACCAACTGTGGAAGCCTGAGAAAATGTTCATCCTGGAATCCCCTGTAAGGAAATGTATTGTCATTAGGAAATAAGTGGGATTTGAAGGCGGATCAGTGACTTGCAATTAGTCTGCTTCCACTGGCATGAATAAAATAGCACGTTGCTGGTAATTTGGTGAGTTTCAGCAGTAGAACTCTGGGATTGACGATGTTGCTGATAGCCAGACATGAGCTGTTTTTCTTGGCAGCCTGAAGGTGTTTTTCTGCCCTTTGGGGCTTTGTGGAAGTGTTTTTTCTTGACCCACGTTTCATATTGTATGACTCCCTAGTATGTCTCTAGCTGTAGCTGCTGACTAGAAGGTCTGCAAACATTTACAGCGCTCAGCATCTTTCCTTTGACTTTTCACATGGTGTAATTCGATGGTAGCAGGCACATTTCCTGTGGAAGGAAGCTTACTGAACCGTAGATAGGAGATTGTATTATTGTAATCGCTTGTAGACTACATTTCCATCTGTTTTGGCACCTTATGAATGTATGGTTTTTCTATCAATTTAACAGTAGGCTGCTAATATATAACATATGATTAATTTAAATCTAAATTCCACTGAAGTTTTGCCATATGAAAGGCTTACTGTAGCTTTCTCAAATGTTTGTTGCAGTCTCATACGAATAACCATTAAATGTTTATGTTGCAGTCTCATACGGGTGACAATTAAATTTATGGTGCCGTCTGGTTTACAGTCTGACACAATCACACAGAAACCATCAAATATGCCTTATGATGCCTGAGATGTAAAACATGCTGTATATATGCAAGAAGTACATGGTTCTGTATGCCATCTAGGTGTCCAGACCCTGTTGATTTGTTGGAAGTTACCCCATAAAGATATGCCTGTTTGTTGGATTTCATACAATTACACATGTGAGGTAATACCAAGTACAGCCGTGGCAAAAGGTTTTTGTAAATTACACAAATATTAATTTTCACAAAAGTCTGCTGCTTCAGTGTTTTTAGATCTTTTTGTCAGATGTTACTATGGTATACTGAAGTATAATTACAAGCATTTCATAGTAGGGGTGCGGAATTTAATCGTTGCATCGGTGCATCGCGATTCGGGCGTCCCCGATGCTGCACCGATGCAGGGAAACCTATTAATCGATTATCCCCGATATCTAGCCCCGCCCCCTCCTCCCGGGAGAGCCGTTTCCTCATTTGTTATTTTTTTCCTATGACGCACTCATGTGACTGCCCGGCCCGCCTCTCTGCTTTCACGTCTCACGTACGCCAGGAGAGACGTGAAAGCAGAGAGGAGAGAGGGCAGTCACATGAGCGCGTCATATACACACACTGTTCCCCCGCCGGATTCTGTTCCCCTGGCTCTCGGCTCCTATCGGAACTCCGCCCCCCCCAGCCCTGTACATTGCCGCTCCCTCATCCTACGAATGCTAATGCTCCTAATACCGCCCCGCCTCTCCAGCCCTCTGCTTACGCCTACTGTTTAACGAATGCTAATGAGCAGAGGGCTGGAGAGGCGGGGCGGGGCGGTATTAGGAGCATTAGCATTCGTAGGAGGAGGGAGCGGCAATGTACAGGGCTGGGAGTGGGGGGGCGGAGTTCCGATAGGACCCGAGACGGAGCCAGGGGAACAGAATCCGGCGGGGGGAACCATTCTCGGCACAACAGGAAAGTTCTTCTCACTACTGCAGAAAAGGTTAGTTTGGAATTAGGAATTAGGTTAGGGATTAGAATAGGGTAAAGAAGTGTGAATAAAGTTCATTAAAGTGCCAGTATTATTTTTTCTTTAAAGTAAAACAGATAGGCCGGTTCCACATATTACAGCATGTGAGCCCGTGTTAGGGGAGGCTTCTACATGAGCGGTGAGCCCGGTTTAGGCTGCTGCCAATATTGGGAAATTGTCTGTTAATATTTTTATAGCAGGAGCAGTCTGTGTTGTGTTAAGTTCATTGGCAAGCTCCCCTCAGAATGTTTCTATGACTACGATAAACTGTGATACTTTTGTATTTATCTAAAATTCTTTAATAAACATCAATGAAACATAAAGTAAAACAGATATTATACTTACCTACTGATCTCCTGTAGCATGTCCGCAGTCTCTCTGACCATCTCCTGTAGCATGTCCGCAGTCTCTCTGACCATCTCCTGTAGCATGTCCGCAGTCTCTCTGACCATCTCCTGTAGCATGTCCGCAGTCTCTCTGACCATCTCCTGTAGCATGTCCGCAGTCTCTCTGACCATCTCCTGTAGCATGTCCGCAGTCTCTCTGACCATCTCCTGTAGCATGTCCGCAGTCTCTCTGACCATCTCCTGTAGCATGTCCGCAGTCTCTCTGACCATCTCCTGTAGCATGTCCGCAGTCTCTGACCATCTCCTGTAGCATGTCCGCAGTCTCTCTGACCATCTCCTGTAGCATGTCCGCAGTCACCGACCATCTCCTGTAGCATGTCCGCAGTCACCGACCATCTCCTGTAGCATGTCCGCAGTCACCGACCATCTCCTGTAGCATGTCCGCAGTCACCGACCATCTCCTGTAGCATGTCCGCAGTCACCGACCATCTCCTGTAGCATGTCCGCAGTCACCGACCATCTCCTGTAGCATGTCCGCAGTCACCGACCATCTCCTGTAGCATGTCCGCAGTCACCGACCATCTCCTGTAGCATGTCCGCAGTCACCGACCATCTCCTGTAGCATGTCCGCAGTCACCGACCATCTCCTGTAGCATGTCCGCAGTCACCGACCATCTCCTGTAGCATGTCCGCAGTCACCGACCATCTCCTGTAGCATGTCCGCAGTCACCGACCATCTCCTGTAGCATGTCCGCAGTCACCGACCATCTCCTGTAGCATGTCCGCAGTCACCGACCATCTCCTGTAGCATGTCCGCAGTCACCGACCATCTCCTGTAGCATGTCCGCAGTCACCGACCATCTCCTGTAGCATGTCCGCAGTCACCGACCATCTCCTGTAGCATGTCCGCAGTCACCGACCATCTCCTGTAGCATGTCCGCAGTCACCGACCATCTCCTGTAGCATGTCCGCAGTCACCGACCATCTCCTGTAGCATGTCCGCAGTCACTGACCATCTCCTGTAGCATGTCCGCAGTCTCTCTGACCATCTCCTGTACTATATACAAGTTGTTGTCTGCTTTGTTTAGACTTTGCTACATGCAGGGAGTGTTGTCTTTTTTTAAAAAGAACAGATATAATAAAAAAAATGGAGATCACCTGACTGCTTACATTTTTTTGGTGAAAACCATGCGCACTTACCCTGTAATCGTGATGCATCGTGATGCATCGCAGAATCGAATCGAATCGTGAGGCCAGTGAAGATGCGCACCTCTATTTCATAGGTGTCAAAGACTTTTATTGACAATTACATTAAGTTTATGCAGTGTGTCAATATTTGCAGTGTTGACCCTTCCTTTTTGAAGACCTCTGCAATATGTCCTGGCATGATGTCAATCAACTTCTGGGCCACATCCTGACTCATGGCTGCCCATTCTTGCATAATAAATACTTGGAGTTTGTCAGAATTTGTGGGGGTTTTTTTTTGTTCATCCGCCACTTAGAGATTGTTCACACGTTCTCAATGGGAGTAAGGTCTGGGGAGTTTCCATAGACTCAAAATTTTGATGTTTTGTTCCCCAAGTCACTTGGCAAGGTGTGGCAAGGTGCTCCATCATGCTGGAAAAGGCATTGTTCATCACCAAACTGTTCTTGGATGGTTTGGAGATGTTGCTCTCGGAGGATGTTTTTGTACCTTCTTTATTCTTGGCTGTGTTCTTAGGCAAAATTGTGAGTGAGCCCACTCACTTGGCTGAAAAGAAACCTCACACATGAATGGTCTCAGGATGCTTTACCATTGACATGATACAGGACAGATGGTAGCGCTCAGCTTTTCTGGACAAGGTTTTTTCTGCATCCCCCAAACAATGGCAAAGGGTTTTTGTGAGGGAAAAATGACTTTACCCCAGTCAGCAGTCCAATCCCTGTACCTTTTTGTAGAATTTCAGTCTGTCCCTGTTTTTCTTGGAGAGCAGTTGCTTCTTTGCTGCCATTCTTTACACCAGGCCATCCTCCAAAAGTCTTCGCCTCACTGTGCATGCAGATACACTCACACCTGCCTGCTGCCATTCCTGAGCAAGCTCTGCCCCGATCCCGCAGCAAAATCAACTGTAGGAGACGGTCCTGGCGCTTGCGGGACTTTCCTGGGCGCCCTGAAGCCTTCCTCACAAATGCAGTGATAATTGTTTTATGGGATTAAAGTGGAGTTCCGCCAAATTTAATTTTTTTTCTAAAAGTCAGAGCTACAAAAACTGCAGCTGGTGACTTTTAAAATATGGACACTTACCTGTCCAGGGCACCCGCTATGTCCTCACCCGAAGCTGATCTGTCCCTCGGCTCTCGGGTGGAAGTGCCGCCATCTTCGGTAAGGGAATCTGGAAGTGTGAAGCCTTGTGGCTTCACAGCCTGGCTCCCTACTGAGCATGCGCGAGTCACACTGCGCATCCTCACTGGTCACTGCTGTCTTCTGGTACATGTGTGTCTTCCAGAAGACAGCGGGGGGTGGAAGGATGGGGGCCAGACATGGCATAGACCGTCGCAGAGCCTGCAGCGATCTATGCCCGGAAGTGGGAGCAAATACTTGTATTAGACAGGTATCTGCTCCCCCCCCCCGAAAGGTGCCAAATGTGACACCGGAGGGGGGGGGGGGATTCCGAAAAGCAGAAGTTCCATTTTTGTGTGGAACTCCGCTTTAAGTTAATTTTCATGGCAAAGAGGGACTTTGCAATTAATTGCAATTCATCTGATCACTCTTCATAACATTCTGGAGTGTATGCAAATTGCCATCATAATAAAAATGAGGCAGCAAGCTTTGAAAATGTTATA
Source organism: Rana muscosa (assembly GCA_029206835.1). Taxonomy (NCBI): domain Eukaryota; kingdom Metazoa; phylum Chordata; class Amphibia; order Anura; family Ranidae; genus Rana; species Rana muscosa. The sequence goes on along the minus strand of CM055116.1, from coordinate 203,290,929 downwards.
TTTGTGTAATTCTCAAAACTTTTGGCCACGACTGTACATAGATAGAGACATTTTCCCCATAATTGTTTAAAGTGGTTGAAAAATCCCCTTTTTCAACTTGCACCTACAGGTAAGCCTAGATTAAGGCTTACCTGTAGGTGCACAAAATATCTCCTAAACCTACACGGTTTAGGAGATATTTAGTAAAAATGACATTGCTCCGTGTCTACGGGCATGCGCGCCGTAGAGAACGGCGCATTCATGGGGTTAATCCCATTCACAAAATCGGCTACTTCCCAGCAGTAGCTGGGCGTAGCCGATTGTGACGGCTCTTGCGCGCATGCGCAGAGTGACGTCACCGCCGCTCCGGCCAATCACAGCGCCGGAGCGGCGCTGTGATTGGCTGCAGCGGCGATACCCGGAAGTAACCTTCCGGCTATCGCCGCAGCGATGGATGCGGCTAGATGGAGGGACGCGGACGGCTTCGGGGGCCCCGATCTAAGGTAAGTGGTACATAATGAGCTAATATGCTAGTCATACTAGCTCATTATGCCTTTCTCTTACAGGTGGGGGAAAAAAAAAAAAACTAAATGTGGGTTTACAACCACTTTAATAAATGAGACATGTTTCATTCAGCTTTCTGAGCAGTGAACTCATGCCCAGACTGGCAGTATGGCTGGACAGGCATCTGGCCAATAGACTACTTCTTTCCTGAGACTTATTTCCCTAAGGCCCCTTTCACACTGGGGCGGGAGGTGGCCGCGATGTCCCATTGCTTTCAATGGACAGGAGCGCTCTAAAGATGCGGCTAGCAGGACTTTTGGAGCGGTCCTGCTAGGGCAGGGGTCTCAAACCTGCGGCCCTCCAGCTGTTGCGGAACTACAAGTCCCATCATGCCTCTGCCTATGGGAGTTATGCTTGTAACTGTTTAGCCTTGCAATGCCTCATGGGAATTGTAGTTCTGCAACAGCTGGAGGGCCACCAGTTTGAGACCCCTGTGCTAGGGCTTTCACACTGGAGCTGCTGTTTCAGGTCGGTTTGCAGGCGCTATTTTTAGCGCAATAGCGCCTGCAAACCGCCCCAGTGTGAAAGGGGTCTAAAGCAAATTACAAATTTAAAGGCTTTTTTTAGCCCGAAGTACTGTGGTAAAAAAATTTTTTTTATATATAAATGTTACTAATGTTTTTATATTGATTTTTCAACATCTGCTTTGAGTTGGATGAGTTATTGTAACTTTGCTAGCCAACTGTATTCTCTCCTTCTTCCCCCCTCAATACTACTCTACATTTTTATTGATTGTGTGTTTTTTTTTTTTTTTTTTGTCTGTTTTTTTACAACAGCCATTTAGAAAGTAGTCACAACGAGTTCTTCTATATCCTAGTTCTTTTATATCCTAGCATTGGAACATACATGTGCTTGGCCTTAGAAATCTCTTACCTGCTAAGTCATCTAATGAAGCAGATGACAGGCAGCCTTAATGGATGGTTATTGGCCATCAGGATCCAACAGCTGAGTTCAGAAAATACTATTCACATCAATAGCTGGACAGAATGGATCCATGGAGCTCTGTTGAGTGCACTCTATTGGAGAGGGGGGGCACGTTGTCATTTATGAAGCCTTTCACTCTTTCACAGATGTACGAAAAACAAAAAAGGTTGGTGGGCAATCTGTTTGTACTCGGGGGAGGCATTCAGTTAGTGCCTCTGTTTCTCACAGAAGAGTTCAAGGCCAAGGCTATATCCCAGAAACATCAGTTCAGTTGTTCAGGATGGGACCCAACTTTGTATTTGGGAAGTTCTCACTTTTGCGTTTAGGGCAGGTAGAGTGAGAAGGTGATGTTTCATTTTGAACCTAGGTCTTTAAGCAGTATTAAACTAAAAAGCAAACCTTTTATTATATTACAGCTTACCAATGCTTTGATGTGATGGCTGTATTCGTTTCCTTCTTTTTTAGGCTTGCTTTCTTCTATTTTCATCTGGCGATGCACAGATCTGTTGTGTTTCGCAAGCTCAAGCTTTCCAGCAGCATGCACCAGTTTACATGGATTAGACAAACTACTTAACACTAGCGGGGGTGATTAAAATGATCAAATTTTTTTCATTATTAATGCACCCCTTATTCCAAAAGGAAAAAAACAGTTTGCTGGAACTCACATGTGTCAAACACAAGGCCCACAGGTCTTGTGCAGCCCTCCATGCCATCTCATGTGGCCCTCACACCTTTGCTGCAGCTGCACCACACCCTCATCTCCGTTCCCACCTTGTCTCAGCAGTCCGCAGCAGAGAAGACAGAGCTCTTGTGCATTTCTCTGTGCAGCCGTGGAGGTGCTCGTCTCTTCCCCCCAAGAAGTGTGAATGGGCTCCATGCCAGTCTGTGTCTGTCTTTCACAGCCAAGGTCTTTAGTTATTACCAAAACCAGTAATATTTAATACAGAGGCAACTATTTCATATGATTTCATATAATGAAGCGTAGATGCATTTATATAGTCTTACAGATACAACCGGCCCTTTGAGGGCAAACACAATGCTAATGTGGCCCGCAATGAATTTGAGTTTGACATCCCCGCTGCAACTGATTTTAAAATGGGAGCTGGAGTTTGGCTCCCCCCCCCTCCTCCTGAGACTGACAATGCTGCTGTCTGCCGTGCCTCCTCTTCTCATTCCTCCATAATTGTGTCTTGCTAATACAGTAGGTGTGATACTGGCAAGATCACCAGGTGAAAACAGAGGGTAAAAAGGCAAAGAAAGGAAAACCGATGCAGCCCTCACATCTAATGATTGGTAAGCTGCAATATAATACATTGTTGGTTTTGGGTTTAATACCACTTTAGGAATATGCTTCGCATGGTAACCTTTCATTTTTATGATGAACTGAATCATATTGCCTATGTGTTTTTCATTGTTAAACTTTATTTACTTTTTTTTTTTTTTTTTTTTCCCCCAGCTGCCTTGTGGACATCGGTGCAAAGAGATTTGTCACCAGGGAAGTTGTTCACTTCTCTGTATCCAGAAAGTTAAACTTCGATGCCCTTGTCGGAGAATTAAAAAGGTCTGTATAACTGCCTGATCGAACAAATGTTTTTTCAAAACTAACATTTCTCTGTATGGTACTTCATCTGCTTTGTATGCATATACAGGCGGTCCCTGGGTTACAAACATCTGACTTGCAAATTGAGGGAGAAGAAATCAACCCCTAGGAAGGGAAATTCACTCCTGTAAGCTCTATCATGGGGAAAAAGGTGTCCCCACTAAAGCTTTATCACCATTCCCTGTTTTCACAACAAACCAACATTTTCCAAATCCAATTGTCATTAGAACAGAAAATTTGGTGAATTCTTCTGAACAGGGGCACATAAAGCAAAACAAATGTTACATGGGGTGTTAACCCTTCCCTATGCTATCCAAAAAACGTAAAAAAAATATTTTTACTCTTAAAAAATGTACCTGTTCCGACTTGCAAACAAATTTAACTTAAGAACAAACCTACAGACCTTATCTTGTTTGTTACCCCGGGAACTGCCTGCACTGGTAAATTCTCGTTGCATGGTTATATATCTGTTATATCTGCTGTCCTGTTCATATAAAAATCAAAACGACAAATTCTGGACATTTTTAGAACATATATTCAAGTGCCTACTTTAGCCAATTTAATAAGCCTGTTTGAGGGTGTGATGTACTGCACATTATTACGCTATCAAGGATGTTGAGTTTCCAAGCGTTATTATGCTTTGCATCTCTCTTTTTTTTTTTTTTTATTCTTTATGTAAATTGGAATTCCCAAGAAAAAAAAATTAGAGGTACATGGTTCAACTGTACATAATGTGAGTTACTGGTGGGAAGGACTGTGGATGGTGTATATCTGTCACCTAGGCTTCTTGCATACACATGGTGTAGGGCTTCGGGGTTTATGGTAGATGAGGAGAAAGCAATTTTTTTTCTCAGAATCCTAATCATTTCTGTTCTGCGGCTTTGAGTGGGATAAAGCCTCCATTCCTAGGTCCACACCTCACCTGGTAACACCAGACCTAATTTTTAGTGTTCACTCTTCACAGTCCTTTTATTTTTGCATGCTGACAGATACCCAGCGCTCTCTGCAGTTTGAGTTGAATGCTAACAAAACACTCAAAGGATACAGGAGCTGCCGGTTTGTTTTAGGGAATCCATCAGGGGGAACACTGTTAGTCAAGAACCAACCAGAGTTTAGTGAGTGTCTCACAGGAGCAAATGTGTTGTTTTATGCTATGGACTTGTACTGCATTGAACTTATAATTGTTTGCTGCCTTGCTGAATAAAAGTGCAGCACAAACCTGTTTTAACTGTTCCTGGGTGTCCCTATCTTGTGTATGGTTTACTGCAGCGAGTATTAGTTGAGTCTGTCATCCTTACAACTCTGTACATTGATCCGGGCTGCACCTTAACTACTTGCTTACTGGGCACTTAAACCCCCTTCCTGCCCAGGCCAATTTTCAGCTTTCAGCGCTGTCACGATTTGAATGACAATTGCGCGGTCGTGCGACGTGACTGCCAAACAAAATTGACGTCCTTTTTTTTCCCACAAATAGAGCTTTCTTTTGGTGGTATTTGATCACCTCTGCGGTTTTTATTTTTTGCGCTATAAACAAAAAAAGAGCGACGATTTTGAAAAAAACACAATATTTTTTGCTATAATAAATATCCCATTTTTAAAAAAATAAATATATTTTTTTCCTTAGTTTAGTCCGATACGTATTCTTCTACATATTTTTGGTAAAAAAAAATCGGAATAAGCGTTTATTGATTGGTTTGCGCAAAAGTTATAGCGTCTACAAAATAGGGCATAGTTTAATTGCATTTTTATTAATATTTTTTTTTTTTACTAGTAATGGCGGCGATCAGCGATTTTTTTTTTATTGTGACTGCGACATTATGGCGGACACATCGGACACTTTTGACACCATTTTGGGACCATTGTCATTTTTACAGCGACCAGTGCTATAAAAATGCACTGGTTACTGTAAAAATGACACTGGCAGGGAAGGGGTTAACACTAGGGGGCGAGGAAGGGGTTAAATGTGTGCCCTGGGAGTGATTACTACTGTGTGGGGGAGGGGACTGACTGGGGGAGGTGACCGATCTGTGTCCCTATGTACAAGGGACACAGCATCAGTCTCCTCTCCCTGACAGGACGTGGATCTCTGTGTTTACACACAGAGATCCACGTCCCTGCTCTGTGTACACGCCGATCACGGGCACCTGGCGAACATTGCGGCCGCCAGGCACGCGCATCGGCATCTCAGTGATGCGCGTGCCGCTGGCGGCGCTCGCGCGCCCCCCAGTGGCCGAAATCTATTGACGTCCTCCCGGATTTATAGATCCACATTGAGGCCGTCATTTGTCAATGGCCCGGATCTGAAGAGGTTAAAAAGAGAGGCAGCTATTGTTGAACAAAATAAAGGAGCTTAATAAACAGCCCGTTTTGGAAAATTATAACCAGCAAGAGGTAAATTGCCCAGCAGAAGCAACAACTGACTGTAGCCCACCAGGCCTCCTAGGAGAGACAGCAACTAGTGAAACTGTCTCTACAACAACACATACAAGCCCTGTTAGAGGCAGATGGTGTTGCAGGGGCTGACTTCTACATTTCAACAGCTAGTGCAAAGCACTTTATGAAATGTGTCCCTCGAGACTGATATTAAAACTTGCTTCAGTGTCTCTGTAAGAGTCACCGAATGTAAAAAGCTACCCGAGGACCTTTGAACTGATGTGCTAGCACATGTTTTAATGGGGAAGCCTCAGAAGACCTACGTTGACTTATAACCCCAGGATGTCAAAGAGTATCCTGAAGTCAAAGAAGTTGTTCATATAGGAATATGACCCTGGAAAGTCGGCAAGGTCCCAGATGTTTTATTCCACATTACAAAAAAACAGCTGGAAACGAAAGTGCTCAAGTCTGCTTAGACTGTGTAGTGAGTGGTCTGCAACTGTAACATTCGAGCCTTGCTGATGCAGACTGATGCTGCATCTGTTCCCCGGCGTGTCTGCACTGAGAACCGAGCCACCGAACACCGCCAATGGCTCGGTTCTCACTCCTCCATGAGCAGAGCCATGCTGACTGTCAGTCAGTTAGGACTGCAGCATACAGGGAGCCTTGACGGGGCCTGCAGCTTACACATGTATTTGCAAATGCGTGCAACTAAACCCCTGTTTTTAAACGTACTGTTAGACAGGTGAATTCGTTTTCTTGCTGATTGGTTGGTAAGTTGAGCTTGGATATTCTGTGTGTGTTTTTTTATTGACATGCGTCCGCCCATCCAGTGCTCCTTGCTGTGAAGACCAGTCATAGTTTGGGGCAGTGACATTTTTGTTATTTGACTGTCAGTCAGCATGGCTCCTTCTCTGGTCCTCCACGCTCATTGGAGCGATGAGCTGTGGAGGGGCGGGGAGAGGCTGTCTCAGCAGCTTGCTGAGACTGCCATCAATCAAAGCAGCTAGCGGATCCAGACTTGGCAGCGACATCAGCGGAGAGTGGACTTCAGAACTGTGACCTGTTTTCAGCGGAGAGCGGAGTGCAAAACGAAATGCACTCCTGTGACCCAGAGGAGAATCCCAGCCTAAAAAGCTCAGGCTGGACTTCTCCTTTAAGTAAAAGCAAATCCGTTATGTTACAGTGGCACAATAGGCAAACTATAACCCCAAGAGTGGATGAGCTGGTGTCAGATCCCAGCCTGTTCCACAAAGGTATCCACTGTGACCAGTGGGATTAGAAAACACCCTGATGTCAGTGGGAGTAAACAATGCCGCATCATTGGTTTTAGAGGGAGAAATGGTGCCCCATTGTTTGTATTTAGGGGAGGACTCGTGTCCCATTGTTGGTGTCTGTGGGAGGAATGGTGCCTCAACACAGGCATCCGTGGAAGGAATAGTGCCCCATCATTGGTGTCAGTGAATGGAATGTTACTTCAAGGGCCAGATAAATTCAAGCAAAGGGCCACAGTTTGAGACCACTGGTTTAGTACATTAGAATTTAATTTAAACACAAAAAACAAAACCAGTGTAGAAAGATATTTACTGAAAAAGATATATTGCAATGGAAGAATAATACAACAGCAAAACAAAATGGTTTAAGAATGAAAAGGCCCTGGACTATTTGGGTCCTGGCAAAGTTCACTCAATGGAGCAAAAAATTGACCTGAGATTTTAGAGTCATTGGCCCTCAAGATGAATGACTGGGTGGCTGTATTGCATTTTGATGGTAAAGGATAGCTCTCAAGCTGTAGTTTCAACAGCTTTTTGGAGAGGGCATTGCTGAGCCCCTCTCCAATACACTCACAATGGTTAAAGGGTGGGAAGTAGGAGTGCTGAATGTTTTATAATACAGACCCTCTCACGCTAGCAGTGTCTTAATTATATCTATATTTCCGGATGACAATATTTTGCATCCAGCAAACCAAAATATTACGCAGAATTGGCTCCAGTGTTGCTAGAGACCAATCATGAGGTCTCTCCTATGCTTTAATTCTGCAACAAGGGTAGTGTGCCCCCTTCGCGTGCTGCACCTCATAAGAAGTTTCATTATACAGTAGTATAGACATGTTTTATATCTCAATTATAGCTGGACATGTAAAATGTCTATTTTGAGAGCTGGGCTGTTTTAAAAGGGCAGCTTAGGGTCACAGAAAGACATTTACCTGTGTATTGGTCTAAATGCTTTACAATGGTCAGTTACTACCAGCATTCAGGCTTGTCAAGCTTGCTAGATGACATAGCTTAAGTACAAGTCTCTGGCTAACTGCTGTTTACAACGCCAGACTTCCGCTAAGAGGCTTTCCAGACTCAAGTTCTGCTGTTATGGTGCTAAAAGTATTAGGGTTTATTTTTTAGAAAAATAATTTGACATCTCCTTCCCCAGACCTAAACATTACAGTCAGTTTTGGAGCTACATGCTTTTACCGAGGGCTTTCCGGGGATCTGCCCTTCAACACAGTAATCACTCATAACAGAAAAACCTCACCCTCATGTTAGACTGTGTTCCTTTTATTCAAAGGGGTAAAGCAGCGACACACAGTAGCCCAAAAGGAGTCTCTTCTTTGAGATGGACTTGGCATACTCAGTGCTAGCAGTGCCAAAGACTGAAACATATGGCTGCCAAATGCCCCATATTATATGAGCCTATGGAATGTGACCTGGAGAAGCATATGTCACCATTTTCCAAGCTTGTTCTTGCAACCCACATAGGAATTGAGACTGGAAGGCAGATATTGTCCATCTAATGCAGTGTTTCTCAACTCCAGTCCTCAAGGCGCCCCAGCAGGTCATGTTTTCAGGATTTCCCTCAGATGAAACAGCTGTGGGAATTACTAAAGCAGTTAAACTGATCAAATAACCTGTGCAAAACAATGGAGAGCCTGAAAGCATGACCTGTTGGGGCGCCTTGAGGACTGGAGTTGAGAAACACTGATCTAATGGAACTGTAAAGCATGTCAAAGGCGTGCTTAAGAACTTGCTACGCAGTATAATACTGAGCTGTGATTTTCCTCTGTTTTGGGAACTGTAGGGGGAAAACGCATAACCAGTCCTAAAAATGTGTCTGCAGTAAATGCTGTTAATATTTTGCTTGAATTTTAGGGGAATGTTGACACCCGCTCAAGGTTGGGAATTCAGATAAAACAGCCCTAGTGCCAGAAAATAGGATTTTTATAACAGCTTACCTGTAAAATCCTTTTCTTGGAGTACATCACGGGACACAGAGCGACATAGTCATTACTAATGGGTTATATAGTTACCGTCAGGTGCTGGCACTGGCAACTTCCAAAACCGGAAGTACCCTCCCCTATATAAGCCCCTCCCATCCGGGAGCACCTCAGTTTTGTAGCAAAGCAATAAGTGTCCCCAAAGAGGGGCGGGAGCTCTGTGTCCCGTGATGTACTCCAAGAAAAGGATTTTACAGGTAAGCTGTTATAAAAATCCTATTTTCTTTCTCGTACATCACGGGACACAGAGCGACATAGTCATTACTAATGGGATGTCCTAAAGCAATGCCAAATGAGGGGGGGGATACACCATATATAAGCTGAGCGCTATCAGACATGAGGATCTTTTGCGGCCTGCAACACACTGCGCCCAAAGGCGACATCCTCCTGACTTCTAACGTCCACCTGGTAGAACCTAGTAAACGTGTGTACTGAAGACCATGTTGCGGCCTTACAGACTTGAGCCAGGGAGGCCTGGTGATGCACTGCCCATGAAGTTCCAACTGCTCTCGTGGAGTGCGCCCTAACTTTGAACGGAGGCGGTCTACTTCTCAAGCTATAGGCTTGTATTATGACCTGTCGAATCCACTTGGCTAAAGTAGATTTTGACGCTGCCTGACCCTTTCTGGGGCCTTCCGGCAGAATAAACAAAGTATCCGTTCTGCGAATCTGAGCAGTGGCTTTTAGATAAGCTTTAACTGCTCTTACTACATCCAAAGAATGCAATAACTTTTCCTCTACCGAAGTAGGCTTGGGGAAAAAAGAAGGAAGAACCACATCTTGGTTCAAATGAAAACTCGATACCACCTTAGGAAGAAAGGCTGGATGAGGACGTAACACTACTCTGTCCTTATGGATAACCAGATATGGCTCCTTACAGGACATAGCTGCTAATTCCGATACTCTTTTAGCCGAACAAATGGCTACTAGAAAAATCAATTTCCTGGTGAGAAGCACCAAGGAAATATGCTGTAATGGTTCAAATGGTTGTTTCTGTAGAACCGACAGAACCAAGTTTAGATCCCATGGACATATGGGAATATTAACCGGAGGACTAATACGCATCACTCCTTGTATAAAGGCTTTGACTAGTGAATGCGAAGCCAAGGGCCTTTGAAAAAATATTGACAAAGCCGAAATCTGACCCTTGATAGTACTCAAGGCAAGCTTCCTATCTACAGCCCACTGTAGGAAGTCCAGAATCCTACCTATTACGTACTTATGTGGATGCCATTTCTTGGCCTCACACCACGCGATGTACGCCTTCCAGATTCTATAGTAGATCTGCCTGGATACCGGCTTCCTGGCATTGATCATGGTAGATACCACAGCATTAGAGAGCCCTCTCTTTTTTAGAATGTGGGCTTCAATAGCCAGGCCGTCAAACCTAGGGCTGGTAAGGAAGGGTGGTATATCGGTCCTTGCGAAAGCCGGACGACGTGGGAGAGTCCAAGGACTCCCCACTGAAATTTTACAATCTCCGCGTACCACGCTCTTCGGGGCCACGCTGGAGCCACCGGAATCACCGGTTTCTTTTCTACCCTGATTCTGCGGAGTAATCGAGGTAACCATTGTGGCGGTGTGAATGCATATATCAGCTTGAACTGATCCCAAGGGAACACTAGGGCATCCGAGCTGCAAGCTAGGGGATCCCTTGTCCGAGAGACAAACCTGTCCCCCTTTGCGTTGAATCTGGATGCTAGAAGATCTACATCCGATGTTCCCCACCGCTGACATATTGTCCAGAAAACCTCGGGGTGAAGGGACCCTTCCTCTGGGCCTAATTGCTGGCGACTTAGAAAGTCCGCCTTCCAATTCTCCACTCCTGGAATGAATACCGCAGATATGGCTGGGACATATTTTTCTGCCCATTTCAGGATGTAATTTACTTCCCTCTGGGCTGCACGACTCCTGGTGCCCCCCTGATGATTGATATATGCCACTGCTGTGGCATTGTCTGATTGCATTCTGACAGGGGACCCTTGGAGTTTGGATGTCCATGCTACTAGGGCATACCGGGCTGCTCGTATCTCTAAGAGATTGATGGGCAGGGCCTTTTCTGCATCCGACCATCTGCCCTGTAGAGATTATTGCTCCAGTACTGCTCCCCAGCCTATAAGGCTGGCATCTGTAGTGACCACCTTCCAAGAAATCGGACTGAAGGATTTCCTTTTTTCCAGATTCTGGGGAACCAACCACCAACGGAGGCTCTTGCGAACGGAAGGGGACAAGGACATTGTAAGTCTAGGGCCTGAACTTTTTTGTTCCAGGCTGACAGTATGGCCCCTTGCAAATTCCTTGAATGGAATTGACCGTAGGGTACTGCTTCGAATGATGCCACCATTTTTCCCAGCAGCCTCATATACAGGCGTATGGACGGCTGTCTTTTTTGTACCCACTAAGTGGATCAAATCTTTCAAAGACAACACCTTTCCTCGAGGCAAGAATATTTTTCTCTGGCCTGAATCCAACCTTAGCCCCAAGTATTCCAGACTTTTGACTGGTTTTTAGGGCTGACTTGTCTCGGTTGATAATCCAACCGTGAGATTCCAGATACTTGATCGTCTTGTGAACGACCACGTCTAGTTTTTTCACTGAGTGGTCTATCAGCAACAAGTCATCCAGATATGCCATTATCATTACACCTTGTGTTCTTAGATTGGCCAATAAAGGGCCAGAATTTTTGTAAACACTCGTGGTGCTGTGGCCAAACCGAAGGGTAAGGCTCTGAACTGAAAATGGCGCCCTTCTACTGCAAAGCGTAGAAATTTTTGGTGGACTGGAAAGATGGGAATGTGCAAATAAGCATCTTTGATGTCGATCGTGGCTAACCAATCCTCCCCTTGTAGGGCAGTGGCCACCGATCGGATCGACTCCATCGGAAAGTCCTGATATACAGGAATTTGTATAGCCCTTTTAGAATTAATATGGGCCTCCCGTCCGCGTTTGCTTCGGTACTGTAAAGAGGTTTGAGTAAAACCCGAACCCTCATTCTTCCAGGGGAACCTCCATAATTACTCCTTGGAGCAATAGTTGTTCTAGTGCCAACAGGAGGGACTCTCTCTTCCGGGGATCCCTTGGCACGTTTGACCTCAAAAATGGGAAGGAGGAGAGTCTTTTAACTCCAAACTGTATCCCAAACCTACTGCGGAGAGCACCTATCTGTCTTGATCGTGTCCCGCCAGGTCTCTTGCGAACAACTGGAGTCCTCCCCCCACCCGACTGAGTGGGGGCTTCATGAATTTAACTTTGGGGGAGGTTTTGTACCTCCCCTGACCCAGGGTTTCTCATTACCCTGCTACTGTCCCTGTTTTTTACCCCCGGGATTTGACCGAGGAGGCCGTCGGAACTGTTACACAGCCGATGCCCCAGGGACTGGAGAAGCAGGCCTCTTAAAGAGGGACCTCTAACTCTGCTTTTAACCGGCAAGAGCGTATTTTTACCGCTGGAAATTTTCTGGATATTTGTCCAGGTTTTCCCTGAATAAGCGTTCACCATGAAATGGGACGCTAACCAGCCATTCTTTACAGGGAGCTTCAGCAGACCAGTTTTTGAGCCATAGGAGCCTACGCATATGTACTATAGACAGCGTAAGGCGGGAGGCCTGATGGACTGAATCCTCTATGGCGTCAACCGCAAAGCCTAAGGCTCTAGGTAGATCAGCTAGGGCAAAGCCTGCTGATCTGTCAAGTCCCTCAAGACCTGTTTCAACTGATCCTTCACTGCTTAGCAGACCCCAATAGCTGCTACTGCTGGTTGTATCACCAAGCAGATTTTCATAAGGACTCCAATCTTTTATCTATTGGGTTCTTGAACATTTGGACATTATCCACTGGACATGTCAGTGATTTATACATACAAGAGATGCCTGCGTCCACTGTAGGGACCTTCCATTTTTTTTTTTTTTTTTTTCTGATGAACTTATCCTCCATGGGATAGACCACCGGAAATCTCTTGGGGGAATAAATATTTTCTCAGGACGTTCCCAATCCTGGTAAATGAGCCCTTTCAGTAAAGGGTGAAGTGGAAAAGAACAAACAGTCTGGGGGCTTCTAGCGACCCCAACGAGGATACAGTAGTGGTTGATGGTTCCGCAAGGTGCATTTTTAAATGCTGATCGGACCATGTTAGTCAGAGACTGAACCCATAATCTTTCAGCTTGAGATGCTGAGAAAGGGTTCCCCCACTGTTGATTCCTCTATAACAGAATCAACCTTATCCTGATCCCCTTCAGGCAGGTCGATCCCTGTATGGGACTGTTGCTCTGCTAACAGGCACTCTGAAGGAGGAGACGGAGATCGGGCGTGCTTTCCCTGACAGGGAGGCAGCGATAAATTTTGACAATCTCTCTCTAATCCTCCCAGAGCTGAGGAAAAAACCTCCTCTGTTACATACACAGGAGCAGGTGACTGAGGACAGCCACAGTACCAAGTACCCCTGCGGGGTCTCTACGGTCACTTACCTCTGAACTTCAGGGGAGACTGGTGCAGCAGGAGTATGCCCAAGATCCTCAGAGCCCGATGAGACCCCCTTCGCTTCCTGGAAGATTCAGTTCCGGAGCTACTGGACGGCATATTCCTAAGCCTAAAGCTGAGGTATTCCAGCCGTAATACACCTCTTTTACTGAGAATAGTCTAGCACAATTGCTGCTATATCACAGTTGGTGTCTACTAATGTGCCTTTCTAGGGGATGCCTGTATCAACCGCTTGCTGTATGCCTTTAAATGTTGCCAGCTCTGTCTCTGTACTTCATAGCCAGCTTACTGCAATAATGTGGCTTTTTAAAAACCTGCTGGGACGCCCGCACATGCGCAGAAGCGCTGCGGCGCGCACAGAGCGTCATCCCCCAGGCCCCGCCCCTTTTTCCGGCCACCTCTATATATAGAGGCGCGCGCACGCGCGCGGCCACGTGCGCCTCGGCGCTAATTTTCAAACATGGAAACCAGGGACAGGAGCCAGGGCCCCCTTTGCCGCAGGCCGGGGGATAGACGAACACTGCAACATGGCAGAGGAAACAGTTTCCTGTAGGAGAACTCACCAGCTGCCTGGACTTTGCTCTCTGAGAAGAAACTAGTCCATATGACAAGAAAAACATTCCACAGCGGCCTCTAGTGGACAAACACAGGTACCGCAGTTTAATATACTAAACATATATAAAAAAACATTCTTTTTTTTTTTTTTTTTTCTTGACCACCATTAAAAATTATTACATTTTTTTAGTAGTTACAGGCATGCACAGATATTAGCGGGAATACCGTTAGGTAACAGACAGAAAGACAAATTAGGCTTGGGGGTCCCCCAATAGAACCAAGTTCCTGGGGGCCCCCACTTACCTGTTCCCCGCCGCAGGACTTTGTTTGGTCCACAAAAGCCCAAACTTCACCTATCACGGCAGGCATTGTAATCAAACCTTCAGGGACCGGGTTCCCAAGGATTCCACTCCCCTGGACCTGTATAGCACCCTGCACAGAAAACATCTTGGTCGTGGGTATGACCAGAGCTCTGGATCCCAGGGTCCAGCTCTCCTAAGAGAAGCATTACAGGCAGAACCTTGCTCTTCTCTGCAAGGCCCGGGTACCGACCGTTTAGCTATGAAGCTTTTTTGGTCGGATCCGGAATAGCTTACTGAGGCCCAAAAGAACCTGTACGCAAGCTCAGTGAAAAACACATGTTTCTTCTTGGCCAACACCTTAGACACTGGCAAAAAACTGAGGTGCTCCCGGATGGGAGGGGCTTATATAGGGGAGGGTACTTCCGGTTTTGGAAGTTGCCAGTGCCAGCACCTGACGGTAACTATATAACCCATTAGTAATGACTATGTCGCTCTGTGTCCCGTGATGTACGAGAAAGAAATATGAAATGTAAAAGTGATGCAGGGTATCTCACGAACCAGAAGTTAGCCTGGGATACCTTCTTCTTTTTTCATAGTGCCATAGTTTACTCTATAGTTTATAGATGGAGCGGGAGCAAGTTGTGGAGCAGCTGGTGGTTCCCCAGTCTCCCACAAGGATGGTTGGATCTTACCTATTCTCAGTTTTGAGAAATCATTTAGGTGTAGAAAATGACAAGTGGATTGAGCTGTATTTTTGTCTGGACCAGTATTTACAAAGCAGTTGAGTGTTGCAAATCCTTCTCTAAGTGTAAACATAATGTACCACAACCACAATGTTGAAGTTGGCTAGTACCCCAAGGTACCTTTTTTTTTTTTTTAGAGAGAGTTACCATTGATCTGATTGGGCCACTGTCAAAGTCCACCAGGGTCACCAGTACACAGTGATGGTCATTGACTATGCCGCTTGATATCCAGCAGCAATCCCTCTGGTTTTTCCACAATGATATGGAAATGTTGACACACCAGGGGACACCTTTTTATGTCAAAGGCAGTCAAAAAACTGTTTTGGAGATTGAAAATTACTCATCTGTGCACCTCAGTGTACCACCCCCAAACTGGCAGTTGAATGGAACCCTGGAAGTTGTGCTAAATAAAGTTATTGATGAGCATGTAAAAGACTGGGACTTGTTACAGTAAGGCCCTGTTCACACCATGGTGCAGAAATGTCAGTTTTTCTGCATGCGTTTTACAAGGGCTCAAAACAATGGTTCTCTGTGTGCCCTGTTCACGCCACAACCTGTGGATTTTTTTGCGCAGAAATCTGCAATGTGTATGCAGTTGTCTGCATTGAAAAAAACGGACATGAAATCATCATTTGTTTTAACAGGGCACATAACTGACACGCATGAAAACTGATGTCAACGTGTATAAAAAGTCACTGAAACGCACACGAAGACTGATCTGAAACTGATGTAAACTTTTATTTCTCTGCAAGTGAAATCTGGGTGGTTTTCCCATCAGTTTTCATGCACGTATGGTGTGAACAAACCTTAAATGTTTTCAGTTTTTAAAAAATTTTAAGCTTAGAACTTGCTGTTACAAAGCCCTTCTGTATTAAAAAAAAAAGTGTTTCATTGCTGCCTTGCTGAAGAAAGTGCAGAACAAATCTGTCTGGACTGTTTCTGGCTGTCCCTGTCTCATGCATCGTTTCCCACTTTAAATACCAGTTGAGCGTTTCCACCTTAAAGTAAGGCAATGGTAAAACTTTTAAAACAGTGTTGTCTACAATCTATTGAATTTTGGCAAATGAAGACAAAGGGGTTGATTTACTACAACAGGAGAATGCAAAATCTGGTGCCGTTGTGCATGGTAGCCAATCGGCTTCTAACTTCAGCTTGTTCAATTAAGCTTTGAGAAAAAAAAAACTGGAAGCTGATTGGTTTCTACGCAGACCTGCACCACATTTTCCACTCTCGGTTTTAGTTACTCAACCCCAACGTGTGGTATGTTTATGATGTACACCGTAAGTGTTTTTGCCTTTTTTGAAGAAGCATGGTGTAAACACAGTACTATCTTGGTTAATAAAAAATAAGCATTTTTCAGTTCTGACTGCATTCATAGCTTGCCATTGTTTGGCTCTCTTTTTGTGATTCACACTTTTGCAGTTAATCTCCCATAGGTTTATTTTTATTGCTCTTTTTTATTTCTTTGGAAAGAAAAAATGTACTACTTTATAGCGCACACAGCTTTATAGTACGTAGAACAATTTGAAGTTTAAGCTGTTTCCCAGAGCAGATCTGTTGTGTCCTGAGCAAGTAGTTTTTGGTATTCTCTGAGTGTCTCTGTGGTTTGGTGCTTTGCCATAATATACAAAACAAAGAATCTGATGAGGAAGTGTACTAGACATTATAGGAAAGTGCAGGTCCGTTATGTTACAGGGTTAGCGAAATAAAAAAAACATTTTTGTCTGAATGTATCCCAGTAACGTAACATATCTACAGGAGCTTTATTTACATCTGTCTTTTATTAGGTAGTACAGCTACCAATTTATTTGCCATAATTTGAAGAGGGGGTGGGGGGAGTTCCTAGTTGGTGTTACCCCCAAAGGTGCTTGTTAAAGTGAATTCAGAAAAAGTTTTTAAGTAATCGCTCATATTAACTTACAGTAGTATATTCTTCCCAAGTTTGCATTCTTTTCTCCTAGACAAACTTCTGACCAGATTGCCCCTAGAACATGTACGCACATGTGTGTTACTATCATATGGATATTAGATGAGCTAATGTTTAAATATCTTTATTTCTATTTTAAGTTTTTAATGATATATAGATTTCTATAAACACATGGTGAGCTTGGGTAGACATGCAGTCATGTTCTGATTGATCACATTCTACCAGTGAACAGATAAACATGAACACTCCAATCGGCTTCAGAATAAATTTTTTGCCTATTGGGAGGAAGGGAGAAGCAGTGGATAGCTACTGTTCCGACAGCTAGACACTCTGCTTATATAAGTCTATAAAAATCTACATAATTTAGTTAAAGTGACAGTAAAGGTTTGCTTTTTATTTATTTTTTAAATAACAAACATGCTCTGTGCAGAGGGTTTGCACAGAGAAGCCCCGATCCTCCTCTTCTTGGGTCCCCTGTCGGCATTCCAGGCCCCACCCTCTTGCCTAGTGCCACCATAACAAGTAGCTTCCTAGGGGGCGTCCAAGCAGGCTTGCTTACGAGTTGCGGCTCTGCGTGCCAATTCCCACATTGAGCAAGGCTCGGCCCTGCCCCACTCTCTCCTTATTTGCTCACTGGCTGTGATTGACAGTAGCAGGAACCAATGGCTGCTGCTGCTGTCTCAACCAATGGGGAAAAAGAGAACCGGGAGAGCCGCTGCCCTCATGCACATCTCTGGATTGAGATGGGGCTCAGATAAGTATTGGAGTGGGGGGGGGATGGGGGGGCTGCTGCACACAGATTTTTTTTTTACCTTCATGGATAGAATGCATGAAGGTAAAAAAAAACCTTGAGCCCTTACAGCCACTGTAAAGTAGAACTTCCCTCTCCCAATCAACAATGGTTATTTTTAATCCTCGTGCTGCTAGAATTAGTAAATAGATCGGAAAGTATATCCTATTTATTTGGTTTCAATTTTTTTACATGTCTTCAGTTACTTCCTGATTACCTGCCTAGGCGAATTATGTCATACATCCCAGGAGTCTTCCAGAGGGGGGGTTCTTAGTTAAGCGCACTCTCCTGCATGCATACCTGCGCCTTAGAGCAGTTGGGTTCCAAGAATAAATGCTACTTAAATCATCTGCCTTTACTAAAGATGGCCAAAGCCAGAAATGCTAGGGGATTGTTTTTCAAAGTGATTTCTCAACAAAATCATGACTGGGAGAGTTTTCTTTGAATATTAAAAATGAATTGAATTGCGTTTTTGGTTTGTGGTGCTCAGATGCAGTGAAGATCCGTTCCAAGTACACCGGTTTCTAAAAAAAAAAAAAAGACAAAACCCAACAGCCACGTTCCCTAGTCCCCTCAATGCACACAGCTGTCTACAATGGAGCCTGGAGAAATCTAGTGCTAGGCTGGCCGTACCTGCGCACTAATGTCCTATATACTTGAGTACAATGTTGCTCATGCTGTACGTGGGGGGGCTGAGGTTTTGTTTTTTTTAAAGAGATGAGATGGTTGGTAAATATATTTTGCAGTAATAAAATGAAAATGACCATCCAGTAAAACACAGTTGTATCCCTTTAATGAAGCTTGGAGGAAAGTTGGTCTTTTTCCAGCAGCTCTAGATCTCCATGTAGCCGATTTCACTCAATGTCGCACCTTTTTTCCATTACAGTTAGTGGCTATAGAAGACACGCCTCTCCACCACAGATCAAGGACACATTTTCCTATGCTCTTGTTAGCCTCCTGGTGACCCCAGTCTTATTTACCTAGTTTTTCATCATGTCCTGTCCACAGCCTGTGCTTATGCTGTGTACAACCTCTTTCATGTGGCATTAGATCTAAGGATTATTGCTACAACAGAGCTATCCTTTTCCCAGGAACACTTGGTATTTTAGTTTATTTCCCCACCTCAATCTGGCATTAATTTGTTTGGCCAGAGCACTGAATGTCAGCTCTCCCAAGGAAGATCTGCAATATGTTAATGTGTCTCAAGGCTTTTTTAACGACACCGGCTAAAGGCATAAATTTACTTATAACCCTATAGAGCTGGCAAGAGCCACGTGTAGTCTACGCTTTGCATACATTAATTGGAACCTTTCTTTTTATATCTAGCAATTTTTCGTCATTCAATTATGATTAACAGAATTTTACATGTGAAGATTTGGATATTTCATCTGTGTGCCTCCTTAGAGCGGCTTGATATAATGACCTTCCTGAACTTCTGATCAAAACCTTGTTCTCCTTTTTCCATTTGTAGGAATTCCCGTGTAACACTACACGTGAGGGTCATGTTTCACTGGAGTGTGATTTGCATTGTTTAGAACTGAAGAAAAAAGCTGTAGAGGTAAATCCCTGCATATTTTACCGGATACCTTTTATGTGGTTTGAGTTAGATCAGGAGCATGTGTGAGGAGCTCTTGTAGATATGCCCCTATAGGATTGAACATCTTTGCACCCACCGCCAGCTGTAACTTAGATAATGTTATGCTTGTTGTAGGCCAGGCACATCAAACTGTTGTAATTGGGTCTCATGTGCTCCTCTTTTTCCTTCTTTGTGCTCCAAAGGCAATTTAGGAACTATTTTGTTTAAATATAACACTAAACATACACTCAGACACAGTCTAAGCCTAATCTATCTAACCCTGTAAAGAAAAGATCGCTATACTTTCCTATGCTGAGCTGTCAGTGGTGGCTGCTGTGTAGAGGTGGGACAGCGGACAACAAGATGCCCTGTAGCAGGGGTAGGCAACCTCGGCCCTCCAGCTGTGGTGAAACCACAAATCCCATCATGACTTTGCCTCTAGAAATCGTGCCTGTGATTGTCCGGGTCTTGGAATGTCTCATGGGACTTGTAGTTTCAAAACAGCTGGAGGGCCAAGGTTGCCTACCCCTGCCCCATAGTAAGTTTATGGGAGACATAATTTCCTATCCGTTGTCGGCTTTCTCTCTCTATGCAGATGCTGGGGCCAGGACCTGAGTGGCTTCAGACTAGGTAAGTATAGCATGCTTTTCTTTACAGGGTTGGATGGATTAGAATGTGGCTGAGAGTAGGTTTAGCTTTTAAACAGAGTTAACATAAATATTCTCTTTATGATGAAAGTACTCACATGGGTAGGTAATTGCGCCTCATCCCTTAGTGTAGTCAAAACCAAATTTCTTTATCGTACACCACGGGACACAGAGCTAGTCATTACATAATGGGTTAAGGGTCACCAGCGGTGATTGGACACTGGCACAACCAATGGAAGACAGTTCCCCTCCATATAACCCCTCCCATCAGGGAAGTACCTCAGTTTTTTCGCCAGTGTCGAAAGGTGTTGGACGCGTTAGGAGGTGCTAAAGGAAAGCTCTACCAAAGAGACCCTCTGGGGGTAAAAGAGCTATGCTTTCGGATCCATCCAAGACGCCTACAAATGAGCTGAATCTGGATGGGATCCGGGCCTCATCCATGAGGCGTCGCCTGTAATGTCTCTCTTCGGAGGACTGGGCTCTAAGATCCAGCACTTTCGCTATTTCGCTATAAAGTCCTGGTAAGAGTCTTGTACAAGGCCCAGGGGAGAGGTATCCTTTAAATAGGAACCCATATCCCTGAAGGTTGGCACACATAGCCCACCGTGAAGGGTGAAGTTTGGTATCTGTCTGAAATCTTTCAGCAGAAAAACCTGCGGCGTGGATAAGGTGAGATTAGAAGGTCCATAACTAGGTTGGGACCTTTTTCAAAAAATGGATGTCTTCTTTTTTTCTACCACTGGGGGGAGTAAAGAGCTGAATATACTCACCTCACTCTGTTCAGTGTCGGCTTCGGCGAAGTACACTGCTCGTCACCTCCGCTGCTGAGCTTGCTGGGGCACCCCGATCCTCCTTTCGGTGGCCGACCAGACACCTGCAGATGCAGGTAAGTGGGAACAAGGGCTGATGAGAGTCCTCTCTCACTATGGCCACCGCCATAGCGCTAAGGGCCGCGCGCGCGCGGGAGCGCGCTTTATCGGAGGGGGGGGGGGCGAAGGCGTGCGCGGGCACGTGGCGCGCGCAGGCACAGAAACGGCGCCAAATTTAAAAGACTCAGTGTGAGAAGCACTGCAGCAGCAAGCAAGCTCGTTAGTTCTCTTGTTCCTGGCAGAGAAACACAGCAGCTATACAGGGACGTAAGACTCCATGTGGTTGGATTGGGTACTTCCTAGAAGACATCCATGTTATGCATAGTTATGTGTTAAAAGTTGCATACTTAATGTATTTGCTAAACTGAACACGGTAGTATATGCATTTAGGTACCTTGTATTTTGTCTAAACAGTAAGCCTTCCAGGGGAAGTAATACGGACAAAAAGAGATAAGAAAGCACCACCGCCTGAGAGGAGGCTCTAGCTGTGCTGACTCGGTACCTTCCTCTCCTGTGTTGCCAAATGCACCTGTACAGGATGAGCCATTACCTCTGTCAGGTATGGCGGCTTCCCCAGTGAAGCCTGGGCCTGTATATGTCACTGAGGACACTTTATCAGCTGCCCTAAATAATCTGGAGGAAAAAATTGCTACCTTAATCGCTAAGTCCTCTAAAAAGGGACAATAAGCGAAGCAGGTCTCTTCCAGTATTGGACCTCCCTTCAGAAGTACCTGAGGGAGGAGGATGAGGAGGAGGAGGCTACATCAGCAGAGGATGAGGAGCCAGATTTTAAGGTCACAGGTACAATGCTATAGCAGTGCATTTAAGTTAACCTCTGCGGAGGTAACGGAATTACCTGTCTCCTCCCTAGGGTCATTAAGATCCCTGCAAGGTGCATGCTCCTTCCCGGTTCATCCGTTACTAGAGGATCTAATGTACGCAAACTGGCAACATCCAGATAAGCGTTTCTCACCTCCAAAAAGGTTTAACATTCTTTATCCTATGGGGGGAAATTTTTTTAAAGAAATGGAGCCTGCCTGCGGTAGTTGCGGCTATTTCTTGTGTAAATAAAAACCTGACATGTCCGGTGGATAATGTACAAGGGTTTAAAAGATCCTTCTGAGAGGAAGTTGAAATCCTCCTTCCTTTTGGCCGGCTCAATTACCCAACCTGCAGTAGCAGCAGTCGGTATGTGTCAGGTCATCAGCCAACAGGTAAAGCAGGGGCTGAAGGAACTGCCTTCAGAGCAGGCTAGAAATTGGGAAAATTTGCCTAAAGCCTTATGCTTCACAGTGGATGCCATGAGAGATTCTATCATACAGGCATCACGCCTTACACTCCAGCTGGTACAGATGCGCAGAGTACTTTGGCTTAAGCATTGGTCAGCGGAAACCCCATGCAAAAAGCTGTTGGCAAGTTCCCGTACCATGGCGAACGCCTATTTGGGGAAGATTTAGAAAAATATATACAGAAGATATCAAGTGGTAAAACGACTTTTACCTGAGAGAAAGAAAAACAAGAGATCTTGTTTTAAACGCTCTCTCTCCCCAGCTCCCGGGAAATCTGACTCCAACCAGTGGCGGCGGCCTGTTTTAGCCGCCCACAAAAGCCAAGGGGCAAGCTCAGATAAACAAGAAGCCGTGGGGTGCAAGAGCTAATAAGCAAGCCCCCAAAGCCTCTCAGTGAAGGGGCGCCCCCGCTCGGCCGAGTGGGAGGAAGGCTTTATCAGTTCTGAGCGACTTGGGGGTCAGAAATCCAGGACAATTGGGTGGTATCCACAATATCCTCAGGGTACAAACTGGAATTTCGAGAGATCCCACCTTCTCAATTCCGAGGTTCAAGACTCTCCAAGGATCCACAAAAAAGAGAATCCTTCTTCAAAGGTTTGAATCACTTAATGGCTCAAGGGGTAGTTACAGACGTACCCCAAAAAGAGCGAGGTGCAGGTTTTTACTCAAACCTCTTTGTGATTCCAAAGCCAAATGGAGATGTCAGACCCATCCTGGATCTAAAATCCCTAAATCGGTTCCTGAACGATCGCCATTTTCGAATGGAAACGATCCGATCCGTGGCCGCCACTTTAAAGGGCGGAAAATTCATGGCGCCCATAGATATCAAGGACGCACATTTACACATACCCATCCTCCCCGCTCACCAAAGATTCCTAAGGTTTGCGGTAGAAGATCGCCACTTTCAATTTGTGGCTCTGCCGTTTGGTGTAGCCACCGCGCCCATAGTATTCACAAAGGTGCTAGCTCCTCTGTTAGCAAACCTAAGAACACGGGGCATTGCGGTAACAGCCTATCTGGACGATCTACTAGTAATAGATCAGTCAAAGGAGGGATTGGGTCACGCTGTACACACTACAGTAGGATACCTGGAGCATTTAGGATGGATTATAAATTTACAAAAATCCTCTCTCCAGGCCCAAAGAAGGATAGTGTACCTGGGCATGATCATAGATACAGCCCAAAACGGGGTATACCTGCCAGAACCGAAGATACAGTCTCTGAAAGACCTGATCCACAAGGTCAAAGCAAACAAGAGGCCGTCTATTCGCCTTTGCATGAGACTATTGGGAAAGATGGTAGCCTCCTTCGAGGCGGTCCCTTACGCCCAGTTTCATTCGAGACTACTTCAAGGCAATATTTTAGCTTCCTGGAACAGGAAGAGCCAAGCTCTGGATATACCCATGCGCCTGTCCTCACAAGTACGCCACAGCTTCGATTGGTGGCTAGAAGCCAGGAATTTACGGAAGGGAAAGTCCTTCCTCCCAGTGGCCTGGAAGGTGGTATCTAGGGATGCCAGCCTATCGGGCTGGGGTGCAGTATTCGAGGAGGCTTCTACCCAGGGAACCTGGGCCAAGACTCAGGGGATCCTGCCCATCAATGTGCTAGAGATCCGGGCGGTATATCTAGCCCTCAAAACCTGGACATACAGGTTACAGGGCTACCCAGTTCGGGTTCAATCCGACAATGCTACTGCAGTAGCTTACATCAATCACCAAGGAGGCACCCGCAGTCGGGCAGCCCAAAGAGAGGTGAACCGGATCCTGGCATGGGCAGAAGAGCATGTACCTTGCCTTTCTGCAATCTTCATTCCAGGGATAGAAAATTGGCAAGCAGACTACCTGAGTCGTCAGCAGCTGCTACCAGGAGAGTGGTCTCTTCACCCCGAGATCTTTCAGGCCATATGTCTGAGATGGGGAAACCCAGATGTAGACCTGCTAGCTGCCAGGTTCAACAAGAAATTGGACAACTTTGTGTCCAGAACGAGAGATCCTCTAGCCTACGGGACAGACGCTCTAATAATACAGACGCTCTAATAACTCCATGGAATCAGTTCTCACTGATCTATGCATTCCCTCCGATCCCTCTTCTACAAAGACTGCTTCGCAGGATCAAGGAGGAGGGAATACCAGTAATCCTAGTGGCCCCAAACTGGCCCAGGAGGCCTTGGTATGCCGAGATCGTAAAAATGGCGATAGGAAGGCCCTGGAAGCTTCCACTTCGACACGACCTGTTGTCACAGGGTCCAGTATTCCACCCTTCCTTACAAAGGCTAAATTTGACGGCCTGGCTGCTGAGACCCACATTTTGAAAAAGAGAGGGGTCTCTGGTCCGGCTCTTTCTACGCTCATTAATGCTAGAAAGCCAGCCTCCAGTCTCATCTATCATAGAGTCTGGAAAGCATACGTTTCCTGGTGTGAATCCAGAAGTTGGAATCCTCTGAAATATGAAATAAGTAGGATTCTTGCTTTTTGCCAGTTAGGAGTGGATATGAAATTGGCCCTTAGCACCATCAAAGGGCAAATATCGGCTCTATCAGTCTTCTTTCAGAGACCATTGGCATCTCACTCCCTAGTTCGGACATTCATTCAGGGGGTACTGAGGATAAATCCTCCAGTCAGGTCTCCCTTGTGTCCATGGGATTTGAATTTGGTATTGTCAGTGTTGCAAAAGCAACCTTTTGAACCTATTCGCCATATTCCTTTAATTATATTAAGTAGGAAATTGGCCTTTCTGATTGCTATAGCTTCTGCTAGGAGAGTATCAGAGCTAGCAGCTCTTTCTTGTAAAGAGTCTTATCTAATTTGTCACAAGGACAAAATCGTACTACGACTCCATCCGGCTTTTCTGCCTAAGGTGGTGTCGGCTTTTCACTTGAAGCAAGACATTGTTCTGCCTTCCTTTTTTCCAAACCCGCGGACGGCGGGGGAAAAATTATTACACTCTCTAGATCTAGTGAGAGCGGTAAGGGTGTATCTGCAAGCAACCGCTCAGATACGTAAAACAGATGTTTTGTTTATTTTACCAGATGGGCCCAAGAAGGGCCAAGCGGTATCAAAATCCACCATTTCCAGGTGGATTAGACAAGTAATTGTTCAAGCTTATGGTTTAAAGAACAGGACTCCTCCTTTTCCTGTTAAGGCGCACTCTACCAGGGCGATAAGTGCTTCATGGGCAGTGCACCACCAGGCTTCGATGGCTCAGATCTGTAAAGCTGCAACTTGGTCTTCAGTCCATACATTTTCCAAATTCTATCAAATAGATGTGAAAGGACATGAGGATTCCGCCTTTGGGCGAAGTGTGCTGCAGGCAGCAGTATAGGGCTTCTGGTCCGCAAGCGGCCTGTTTTGATCTGTGTCTCCCCCCCTTCATATGAGCATTGCTCTGGGACGTCCCATTATGTAATGACTAGCTCTGTGTCCCGTGGTGTACGATAAAGAAAATAGGATTTTTATAACAGCTTACCTGTAAAATCCTTTTCTTGGAGTACACCACGGGACACAGAGGTCCCCCCCTTCTTATGGGAACCTTACTGCTTTGCTACAAAACTGAGGTACTTCCCTGATGGGAGGGGTTATATGGAGGGGAACTGTCTTCCATTGGTTGTGCCAGTGTCCAATCACCGCTGGTGACCCTTAACCCATTATGTAATGACTAGCTCTGTGTCCCGTGGTGTACTCCAAGAAAAGGATTTTACAGGTAAGCTGTTATAAAAATCCTATTATACAAGATATATGGGACTTTAATGGTGTCATCCAAAATCCTTAACACAAATTGTTCAATAAAATGTATAATCATTACAAAAATGTATACCGACATAGTTACATCATTCAAAGGGAAAGATCCATAGTATATGAGTCTCTGATGACTTGTCCTCCTTGGTTTGTCATATGCCATACATAATTTCCTTTTTTGTTCAACTCTTTCTTATGATCATGAATATGGACCAAGTCAAGACTCGATTTCGTTTTTCTGAAAAGCTTCATCAGGAGTATAGAGACATAGTCAAAAGTATTTAACTGCTGTGTCCCATGCGCGTGGCACAGGAAGATACCAGAGTGGGACATTCCAGTTAAATACTAGTCTTTTGGCATACATAATGTCATCTTTTTTATATCCTGTATATTTGGTTTTGAAATTTGCTGTCTATATTTTTGCAGTTGAAAAAAATGTCTTCCACTTTATGAAAGTTAAAACTACTGTTTTTATATTATTTGGTAAGCAATATTATGTATGTGAATAATGTAACAGCTAGGTTCAACATGTTTGGGCCAGTGCTTCCCAGACCATTGGTACATTTTTGTGCCACTGTCAGTCAAACACCACCAATTCAATGTATGTGGTAGCTTAAAGGGATAGTTGTTGGAGGTCATTCTCATGCACTTTGTACAATGCCTGCCTCCGTAAAACCGCATCCAACCTGGTCTCTGCCCTTTTGAATTGTCCATGAGAATGTATAGTGTATACTTCACTCTGTAGAATACACCATAGCCTGGAATTTCATAGTCCTTGGTGCGTGCTGATGCAGGGTGCACATGTTTAAAGAAGCATCTATTTAGACTAGGCTGTAATTTCATTTGTGATATATCATTATTTTTTTTAACAAGCCTATCAAAAAAAAAATTGACCACTTCTCATCCTTCATTTTACTCTTAAGTAGTGTCATGGGTTGAATTAAATTCTGCAGATACTAGCCTAATGCACTAGGGGTGTCCGTAACATTCTTGTAGTGGCTGTAACGTACCTTGGGTGTGAGCCTGACGTGCGGAGAGGGACCTCCCGTACAACCCCGGCTCGGAGACCACTGGAGTGGGGACAGTGGTGGTAAGAGCACGGTGAGGTAAGGGTGCCTGTCTGATCCTCACTGCTTGGAGTGGTGGAGCCGAGTGGAGACTGGAACGGCTGGTTCCGGAAGCAGCGGATGCAGGTCAGCAGGTGCAGCTTGCAGAGCAGAGGATGCAGGTCAGCAGGTGCCGGTTTGCAGGGCAGGGATGCAGGTCAGCAGGTGCAGGTTTGCAGAGCAGGGATGCAGGTCAGCAGGTGCAGGTTTGCAGAGCAGGGATGCAGGTCAGCAGGTGCAGGTTTGCAGAGCAGGGATGCAGGTCAGCAGGTGCAGGTTTGCAGAGCAGGGATGCAGGTCAGCAGGTGCAGGTTTGCAGAGCAGGGATGCAGGTCAGCAGGTGCAGGTTTGCATTGCAAAGGATGCAGGTCAGCGTGTGCAGCTTGCAGAGCAGAGGATGCAGGTAAGCTGGTGCAGGTTTGCAGAGTCAGACAAGCCGGGTCATACACATCAAGGTAAACATCACAAGTGGCAGGCAGAGAGTAGTCAAAGTCCAGGCCGAATCTTGGCAACAGGCAGACTGGCAGATAACTGAGCAGGGTCAAACGAGCCGAGGTCAGGACTGGAGACAGAAGCGTGGTCAGGAAGCCGGGTCAAACACAGGAACAGGATACAAGCACAGAATCAGGAACTCAGGGAACAGAAGCAGATCAAACCGCAAGGGGCAACATCTCTGGAATGTCTTTTATAGGAAGTACATGGGAGGAGCAAGGGGTTCAGAGTTCAACAGTAATCAGACACCAAGCAGAGTAGTCTAATGGATCAGATAGGTTATCCAGCAGATCAGGCAGGGAACTGTCCAGCATCTCAGATAGCTCCGCTGGAAGAGTCAATGCCAGACACAGAAGAGGTCCCAGGTTCAAGCCCAGCACGTCCCTGACAGTGCCCCCCCCTTAAGGGCAACCTCCGGGTGCCCAATAGAGCTCTTTTCTGGGGGTGACTGCGAAAAAAGGCCTGGATTAACTCTCGGGCGTGGATGTTCTGTTGGGGTTCCCAGGAGTTCTCCTCCAGACCGTACCCCTTCCACTTGATCAGGAATTGAAGCTGGTTCCCTCTTCTTCGGCAGTCCAAGACAGCCTCCACCTCAAACTCCTCATCACAGTCAATGATTACAGGCTTGGGTGGTCCCGATCCCCTGTCTGGGAACGGGTCGGGCACTGCGGGTTTCAGCAAGGAAACGTGAAAGACTGGGTGAATCTTCAACGACTCCGGTAAGGCAAGTTCATAGGAGACCTCGTTTAATTTCCATTTTACTGGGAAAGGACCGATGAACTTGGGTGCCAGTTTCCTTGCGGGGCAAGCCATCTTAAGGTTGGTGG
The DNA here is from genome assembly GCA_029206835.1 of Rana muscosa. Lineage (NCBI taxonomy): Eukaryota > Metazoa > Chordata > Amphibia > Anura > Ranidae > Rana > Rana muscosa. The sequence goes on along the minus strand of CM055116.1, from coordinate 203,262,889 downwards.
TCGATAACCATACTTGGTCACCCTGTTGCAGGCATAATTCCCCTCTCCTTTTCCTGTCAAAGATCCTTTTATTGGCTGCTTGTGCCTTAGTCATGGCTTCCTGCAATATCCTGCTGTTACGGGTCAGGAAATCAACAATACTCTGGACCGCTGGGACTGTTGAATCAGGGATGAGATCAGGTAAGAAGGTCGGGTGAAACCCGTAGTTGGCAAAAAATGGCGATTGACCTGTAGCCGAATGACTGGCGTTGTTAAAGGCAAACTCTGCCAAGGGTAGTAAAGCTACCCAGTCGTCTTGAACGAAGGTGGTGAAGCATCTGAGGTACTGTTCGAGCGTCTGATTCGTTCTTTCGGTTTGCCCGTTAGTTTGGGGATGATAGGCCGAGGACATGGACAACTCAATCTTCAGGACCTTGCACAAAGCCTTCCAAAAGCGAGAGGTGAACTGCACCCCTCTATCCGAAACGATGTCCGCAGGGACCCCATGTAGCCTTACTACTTCCCTAATGAAGACCTGGGCAGTTTCCATGGCGGAGGGCGTGCCTGTGAGAGGCACGAAGTGGGCCATCTTGGATAGACGGTCAACCACTACAAAGATGGCTGTGCAACCTTCAGACGGGGGGAGTTCCACTATGAAGTCCATGGCAATCATTTTCCAGGGACAGTCAGGGACTGGTAAGGGTCTGAGCAGACCCCAGGCCTTGCTTCTAGTGGTCTTGCTACGGATACAGGTGGCACATGAACCTACATATTCCCTGCAGTCTTTTTCAAGATCCGGCCACCAAAACGTGCGTTGAATCAGTTCAAGGGTTTTATGCATTCCGAAATGGCCTGCCAGGGGATGATCATGACACAAGTTTAACACTGTGACTCGAACTTCTTCTGGCACAAAGATTTTGTCATTCTTCCAAAGTAACCCGTCCTTGGGTACCAGAGTGATTCCAGAGGGACAAGACACACCTGTAGAAGCTTGCTTCAAGACAGACATCAGGCTAGTTTGTAAAAGTAAGAAGTTGCCTTCAGATAGAATGGTATCTGGAGCTGACACCTCTTTTGGATCATCAAACATGCGGGAAAGAGCGTCTGGTTTGGTGTTCTTGGAGCCTGGCCGGTAAGTTATGTGGAACGAGAACCTAGAGAAAAATAGTGCCCAACGTGCCTGGCGTGGTCTCAGACGTTTGGCAGCTCTCAGATACTCTAGGTTCTTGTGGTCTGTGTAAATGAGTATAGGATGCGCTGCTCCCTCCAACAAGTACTTCCACTCCTCAAGGGCAGATTTAATGGCCAGGAGCTCCCGGTCTCCAACATCATAATTCCTCTCGGATGGGGTAAGCTTACGGGAGAAGAAGGCTACCGGGTGTATCAAGTCCTTGAGACCTTGGCGCTGGGAGATAACAGCTCCAACCGCTGTCTCTGAGGCATCTACCTCAAGTAGATACGGTAGGGCAGGATCGGGATGACTTAGAATAGGAGCAGACGTAAAAAGTATTTTTAGGTTTGTGAAAGCAGCCTGTGCTTCAGATGTCCACTGGAATCGAGCATTTTGCTTCGTTAGCTGCGTAATCGGGGAAATGATAGCAGAGAATCCCTTGATAAATCTCCGATAAAAATTGGCAAAGCCAACGAAGCGCTGCACCCCCTTTTTATCTGAAGGTGCAGGCCAATCCAGAATGTCTGAAACCTTCTGTGGGTCCATCTTGAATCCCTCTGTAGAGATCACTAGGCCAAGGAACTGGATACTCTGTCGCTCGAATTCACACTTTTCTGGTTTTGCGTACAGTCCATGCTGGCGGAGACGACAGAGTACACTCTTGACGTGTTTCCGGTGCTGCTCAAGAGAGGAGGAAAAAATCAAAATATCATCAAGATAGACAACTACATAAATGTCCAGACAGTCTCTGAAAACATCATTGACTAGATGCTGAAAGGTGGCAGGGGCGTTACATAGGCCGAAGGGCATTACTAGGTATTCGTAATGGCCGAACCTGGTACGAAAGGCAGTCTTCCATTCATCCCCTGCTCGAATGCGTACCAGGTTGTACGCCCCCCGCAGGTCTAGTTTGGTAAACACAGAGGAAGTCCTGAGTCTTTGAAAAAGTTCAGGTACCAGAGGCAGAGGGTACCGGTTCTTGACCGTGATTTTATTTAATTCCCGGTAATCTACACAGGGCCGAAGAGAATGGTCTTTTTTCTCCACAAAGAAGATTCCTGCCCCTGCTGGAGAAGTGGAAGGACGGATGAAACCCCTCTTAAGGTTCTCATCAACGTATTCTTTCAGTACCTCAAGCTCCCGTTCAGATAGGGGGAAGATCCGTCCGAAAGGAATCTCAGCACCGGGAAGAAGCTCGATTGGACAATCGTAAGGACGATGAGGCGGGAGGACTTCGGCCCCTCGTTTGCTGAAGACGTCCAGGAACTCATGATATTGTTTGGGTACAGAAGCTCGTATCTCTGGATCTGAATCCAGGCATAACAGAGGCCCCAAGGTGCTGGGACGTGGAAGCATGCAGTGGCGTTGACAGTATGGTGACTGGAACTTAATACTTCCGGTTCCCCAATCAATCTGTGGATTGTGTGCCTGAAGCCAGGGTAGACCCAGGATAACTGGAAACATGGGAGATGCAATAGCATCCAAAGTCAATAGTTCCTTATGGTCCATGGAGGTGATCACAGGCAAAGGAGGGGTCTCCTGGGTCACTACTCCGGACTTGATGCGAGACCCATCTGCCAGGAAAATGGAAAGTCCCTGAGTCTTAGGTTGGAGTGGGATGTGTTGTTTTGCTGCAAAGTCTAGATCGACAAAACAACTACATGCCCCTGAGTCGATTATTGCAGTTACTGGTATTGTCCTCCCTGGTAGTTGGAAAGAGATAGGAAGAGCCAGGTGAGTAGCATTGGTAGATGGAGGTGAGTAGTTGGGAGAAGAGGTAGCCAGGACCTTGCGCAGCTTAGCAGGACAAGAAGAGACATAATGACCGGGTTCACCGCAATACAGGCATAGATAATTCTGCAGCCGACGAAGTCGTTCCTTGGCCGATAGGGAATGTTTCATTAGTCCAAGCTGCCCTGGCTTGACGGTCTGGTTGAGGGAAGAGGGTTCAGTTGGATCCATACTGGCACTGGCAGGGTACACAGGGGCTCGTATCCGGGGTAGCATCCAAGCTGGGCGGAGCTGTTGGGTAGACCTTTCTGCTCTGCGCTCCCGGAGTCGTCGGTCTATCTGGATAGACAAATTAATTAAAGTCTCTAGAACATCAGGAACACCGACCCGTGCTAACTCATCCTTCAGGCTTTCAGAGAGACCAAGACGGAACTGATGCCGCAGAGCCGCCTCATTCCACTGGGTATCCGCGCTCCAGCGTCTGAAATCAGTCACATAGTCCTCGACCGCTCGGCGGCCTTGCTGGAGCGCATGGAGGGCAGCCTCGGCAGTAGAAGTCCGCTGTGGATCGTCATAAAGTCGGGCCATGGCATCAAGAAAAGAGGGCAGAGAGTGTAGAACTACATGGCGGACTTCAAGTAAGTGATGGGCCCAAGCTTGAGGTTCCCCCTGCAGCAAAGCGATAACGAAGCCCACCTTGGTGGCTTCAGATGAAAAAGTCAGAGGTAGCAACGAAAAGTAAATTTCACATGCGTTGCGAAACGCACGGAATTTACTCCGATCCCCGAAAAACTTCTCAGGAACAGGGACCCTGGGCTCAGGAGATGGTAACATTCCAATAGAGGAAGTTGGGGTTGGAGGTGAATCTGCAGAGGTAGCTTGAGTTTGTGTCTGCTTATCCATTCGGACATGGCTGCCCTGCAGAGACTTCACGATCTGAGTGAGAGCTGTAAGGTGTAGATAGACATTGTCCATAGGCAAGGTATCTCCTGCAGGCTCAGGCATGGCGGTTTGATACTGTAACGTACCTTGGGTGTGAGCCTGACGTGCGGAGAGGGACCTCCCGTACAACCCCGGCTCGGAGACCACTGGAGTGGGGACAGTGGTGGTAAGAGCACGGTGAGGTAAGGGTGCCTGTCTGATCCTCACTGCTTGGAGTGGTGGAGCCGAGTGGAGACTGGAACGGCTGGTTCCGGAAGCAGCGGATGCAGGTCAGCAGGTGCAGCTTGCAAAGCAGAGGATGCAGGTCAGCAGGTGCCGGTTTGCAGGGCAGGGATGCAGGTCAGCAGGTGCAGGTTTGCAGAGCAGGGATGCAGGTCAGCGGGTGCAGGTTTGCAGAGCAGGGATGCAGGTCAACGGGTGCAGGTTTGCAGAGCAGGGATGCAGGTCAGCAGGTGCAGGTTTGCAGAGCAGGGATGCAGGTCAGCAGGTGCAGGTTTGCAGAGCAGGGATGCAGGTCAGCAGGTGCAGGTTTGCAGAGCAGGGATGCAGGTCAGCAGGTGCAGGTTTGCAGAGCAGGGATGCAGGTCAGCTGGTGCAGGTTTGCAGAGCAGGGATGCAGGTCAGCAGGTGCAGGTTTGCAGAGCAGGGATGCAGGTCAGCAGGTGCAGGTTTGCAGAGCAGGGATGCAGGTCAGCAGGTGCAGGTTTGCATTGCAAAGGATGCAGGTCAGCGTGTGCAGCTTGCAGAGCAGAGGATGCAGGTTTGCAGAGTCAGACAAGCCGGGTCATACACATCAAGGTAAACATCACAAGTGGCAGGCAGAGAGTAGTCAAAGTCCAGGCCGAATCTTGGCAACAGGCAGACTGGCAGATAACTGAGCAGGGTCAAACGAGCCGAGGTCAGGACTGGAGACAGAAGCGTGGTCAGGAAGCCGGGTCAAACACAGGAACAGGATACAAGCACAGAATCAGGAACTCAGGGAACAGAAGCAGATCAAACCGCAAGGGGCAACATCTCTGGAATGTCTTTTATAGGAAGTACATGGGAGGAGCAAGGAGTTCAGAGTTCAACAGTAATCAGACACCAAGCAGAGTAGTCTAATGGATCAGATAGGTTATCCAGCAGATCAGGCAGGGAACTGTCCAGCATCTCAGATAGCTCCGCTGGAAGAGTCAATGCCAGACACAGAAGAGGTCCCAGGTTCAAGCCCAGCATGTCCCTGACAGTGGCATTTGTGTGTGTGTGTGTGTGTGTGTGTTAGTATCGAATATCTGGTTTACTTTCCCCTCTGACTGTCCTATGAGGCTGCATGACCCCTGACCCTTTGTCTGGACAGTGCTGATTGGCCCTGTACTGATCATATGCACCCTCCCAAAAAAACTCCTTCGCAATACACACCAAACTGAGCATGTGCAGAGTGCCTCCATGGCTCTACTACCAGGAGATGGATTGGGGACAGTAAAGGAAGGGGAGGATCAGAAAAGACAATCAAACATGCTTTTTACACAATGTAGAGGATTAACCCCTTAGTTTCCACATTGAGTATAACAAGCATGCTTTGCTGCATATACAGACTAATCTGGGGTTAGTAACACTTTTTAAGAAAGAGAGAATTACCATGTACACACTGTGAACACCAGAGATCGCTTGGTCTCAGCAGAGCAGCTATGATTTAGTTATTTAGTTTATACTTGGATGAGGGTTGTTCAGAAACAGCTTTTTCAGTAACTTCTTTGGAAATACTCTATTGCGCTCCCCCTTCAGTAAAGAAAAGGCAATAAAGCACTTGCTGTGCTTGTCTCACTCTTTCATTGACAGAATTGCAAGGAGGTTTGAGTTTAATCCTGGTGCCTTGAAGCCTAGTACACACGGCCGAGAATCTCGTTGCAAAAAAACGTTTTCCTCGACGGGTTTCTTGTCAAGCTTTCCTTGCCTACCCACTGTCAATCCAAAATCTCATCAGTCTAAAGCGCGTTGATGTACAACACGTACAACGGCAGTATAAAGGGGAAGTTCCATTCTCATGGCGCCACCGCTTGAGCTGCTTTTGCTAATCTCGTGTTACTGCGTGTTAGTAAAAGTTTAGCGAGAGACGATTTGCGCTTTTCAGTCTTCGTGCTTTCAGTTCGTTACAGCGTGAGGAATGTGCTATCTCCATTACGAACGCTAGTTTTACAAGAAGGTGCGCTCCCGTCTCATACTTGATTCTGACCATGCACGGTTTTTGAAGACTCGGAAAAGCATACACACGAACGGTTTTCTCGTCCAAAAACAGTCTGATGACAATCACGACGAGAAAAAAATAAAGCTTTCTTTTTTTCTCGTCGAGATTTACGACCGTTTTCTTGACGAGAAACCATACACACAAAACCGGTCGTGTGTACAAGGCTTAAGAGTTATTTAAGGATGCTAAATGCGTCTGCAATTTATTATCATTAGTTAAGCATATTGACGCAGATTTCCTCAACATAGAGCAGCTAGACTTGGTCACAGTTTAAATTAAAACAGAAAAAATGGTCACCACACAGGCTTCCAGTGTTGATTCAGATTGATTAATCATAGGAAAAATGTGATAAAGTAGTACGCAGATTGACATGCTTTCCTCACTTGAGGACCTGAGGATGCATACAGCTTGGATCTGTGTATTCTCACTGGTGGAAATAAAAAGAAGAGAACGTCCAAAACCCTCCTGGGATAGGGAAGCAATGTGCTTAGATTATTGTTGGAAGACTGCAAGACTTCTAGCAAAATAATGAAAATTCTATATACAAGTCCAATAATTTTTTTACACCCATAAAAAAAATGTTTCTCTGTTTGTCCATGGACGGATACAGCTCCTTAATTCTTAACCATTGGGTTATATTCCTGTTCTATAGGAGAGGACTAGGCAGAACATGTTAGATAATTAATACATGCTACTTTAACAGCGTTGAACAGCCCCGCCCAGGGGGTGGTCCCTCCGAACATAACCCTCCACCCTGCAGTCAGCAGCCTCCAGTTTTTTTCTGCCTAGTAGAGAAGGACCTGGCTCCCTTTGTGCCCAGAGTCTTGAAGAAATTTTTACTTTTTATTTTATTTTTTAGAATCTTCTATCAACTGTCGGCTGGGCATGACAGGTATTATAATATAAATCCTTGTAGTCCCCCCAGTCCGGCCATCGAGCAAGAGCAGGCCTTAGCTACGTGCGGGGTCGGCCACGACATACCCCATGGCTCCAGGGGTGGCCGGTGAGCTATGCTCCAGGGTTCACATATGACCAGGCTGCTTGCTGTCTCAGTCACAGGGGACCGGGCCGACAGCTACTCCGTACTGCTCGGTTGTAGGTCTGTCAGGAACGCACCAGCATGTCCTCGCAACCACGGGTAAGTACAGTTCCTCCTGCTTCGGTGGGATGGAACATCTGGGCATTCCTAAGGGGGTTGTTAGGGGGTTCTCCTGCCCTCCCCTCTCTCCCACTGTCACCCTTTTTTCGCCTTCCCTTGCGGGGCTGGCTGCAACCGGGGATTACCTAAGGGGGGCTCCAGGTCCTGGTGGGGGGCTGTGGGGGTGTCCAGGCCCGCTCTCTGTGGGAGGTAGTAAAATTCTTTGAAGCCTCCGCTGCGGCCTTCTCATCCACCTCGCTGCTTTGCAACGTTTTTTTGAACCGCCGGCGCCATTTTTCTGGGGCCTGTGCATTGATTTGCAAATCCCATTGGCGGCCATTTTGCTGTGGCCGCGCTATGATGCAGGTCTGCATTGCGGGCGGCCATTTTCTTGTGGTCCGCGCGCTTTTCTCTGGGGCACCCGGTGGCCATTTTGGAGTGGGTTTTGGCCCCCAGTGCTGGCTGGCTTCCTGAACGGCGCGATTGGCGTCATTCCACTCAGAGTTCCCCAGTCACACGCTGTGTGCGGATGGAGAGCGGACAGCGGCGCTGGACAGTCTTTTGCTAGGCGGCGAGTTCCCTGGGTAACCCCCCCCTGCAGCAAGGAGGGTGGACATTTTTTTGTGTCAGGTTCTTGACTAAGTCCTTAAGGGCTGTCAGTGGGCAATATGGAGTCAGAAGCTGGCATTTTTTCCCCAAACATTCCAGAGGCAGCAACCGGTGCCCCTGCACCTGCGGTTCCCATTGACGCTTTGTCGGCAGTCCTGGAGTCATTTGTTGCCAGGGTGGAAGCGGCGTGCGGGCGTAAGGGGGGTACTAAGCGCCCCCTCCCCCTACCATCTCCTGGGGAATGTTCTGACTCAGACTTGGGCCTGGCTGCGGCTCAGGACCCCGGTTCTGGTATGTCAGAAGAGGCGGACCAGGACCTTCCCTGTGAGGAGGACCCCTCGTCCGGGTCAGCTCAAGACAGGGCACTTGTGAGTACACTTATCAATGCTGTGAGAGACACTCTCAAGCTGGAAGATGCAGCTGGGACTTCCACAGCAGGGTCTGTCCCTTTTGGGTCGCACAAACCGGCCCGCTCTGTTAAGGTTTTTCCTTGTGTTGATTTCTTTGACAAGTTCATAGATAAGGAATGGGAACGGCCGCAGAGGCCCTTTGCGGTCCCTCAGCGCATGGCGGTCCATTACCCATTTGAAGAGAGCCTTTTGAAAAAATGGGCTTCTCCTCCGGTCGTTGATCCCCCGGTCTCTCGGTTAAATAAAGTAACCACTATCCCGGTGGAGGGGACCCCTGCTTTTAAGGACCCTACTGATAGAGTGGCTCACTGCTTCGGACCTCCTATGTTCACCATGCTGGGGTCAGCATTGCGGCCTATATTGGCTGCTACCCTGGTGTCCCAGACACTCACTGAGTGGGCAAAAATATTGCACCAGACTGTGGAGGAGCATCCGCTCCCTCCAGAATGTGTGTTACTGGCCGAACAGTTGGTACAGGGACTCGTGTACGTCTGTGATGCAACCCTGGATGCAGCCCCTTTGATCTCCAGGGCCTCCGCATCTGCGGTGATATTGCACCGCCTAATATGGCTGAAATGCTGGTCCGCTGACCAAGCTTCTAAGAAAACTCTGGCAGATTTGCCTTTCAAAGGTGGGAGGCTTTTTGGTGTCTCACTGGACGATGACATTAAGGATGTCCCTGGAGGTAAGAGCACACTTCTCCCTCAGTCCACTAAAAGGAAGGAGCCGCGCCGTAACCCGGGGCCCTCCTTTCCCACACAGAAGCGGTATTTTCGTCAGTCAGGACCTGCTGGCAGACCCTCCTAACCGGACAAAGTTCCAGCTGGGGGACAGAAGCGTCCCTGGGTGCGCAAGCCCAACAAGCCAGCAAACAAGCCTGCTACCGCATGAAGTTTTGCCCCCGCCCGACTCCAGGGTGGGGGGACGGCTTCGCGGGTTTGCAGCTCGGTGGACCTCCCTGCTGTCCGACCAGTGGGTCTGCGACGTGGTCACCTCGGGGTACAAGATAGTTCCTTTCTTGTTCACCAAACAGATTTTTTCCCTCAAATCTGCCTCTCCTTCCGGCTTGTCGGGCTGCCCTCCAGGGGGCAGTGCAAGACTTGTGGTGTGGGGTGATCATACCCGTACCACCACAGAACAGGTTTCAGGGTTTCTACTCAAATCTGTTTGTGGTCCCAAAGAGGGACGGAGTCCGTCCAATCTTGGACCTCAAGGCCCTCAATGCCTTTTATAAAAATTAAAAAATTCCGGATGGAATTTATTAGTTCGGTGGTGGCTGCGCTCCATCCGGGGGACTTCCTGGCGTCCTTGGATATCCAGGACGCATACTTGCATGTCCCCATCTGCATCAGGCATCAGAGGTTCCTGCGCTTTGCGATCGGCGAAGACCACTATCAATTTGTGGCTCTTCCCTTTGGCCTAGCATCGGCACCAAGAGTTTTCACCAAGGTACTCGCCTCGATTCTAGCTTTGCTGAGACAGCGCGGCATTGCTATCGTAGGCTACTTGGACGACCTTCTTCTGAGAGAGCTGTTTTAAGCTCAGAATTAGAGGAGGACGTCTCTATAGCCAGTCAGACCCTCCGGGAGTTTGGTTGGATACTGAACTTCCAGAAGTCGGTGTTAGTACCGACCCAGCGCCTACAGTACCTGGGGTTGATTCTGGACTCCTCGGAGGCTAGAGTCTTTCTTCCCTTGGAGCAGTTGCAGACACTCCAGACTGCGGTGAGGTTGTTGACATCCTGCAAATGGTCATCTCTCCGTTTTTGCATGCGGGTCCTGGGCCTCATGGTAGCCTCTTTCGAAGCAGTACCATATGCCTAATTCTACACTCTGGTCTTGCAGAAGGAGATTCTCTCCAAATGGAACAAATCTCCGTTGTCTCTGGATCGTCAGATTCAGAGAAGTCATCTTGTCAGGTCCTCTCTGAGGCTGAGATCCCCGGCTCTTCGGTCCGGGAAGTCATTCCTCCCCTTTCATTGGACTGTGATCATGACGGACGCCAGTCTGACCGGTTGGGGGGGGAGTCTGGGGGGGTTTAGGCGGCCCAGGGCCGCTGGACTCCGACCGAATCCCAACTGCCGATCAATGTTCTGGAACTCCGGGCGATCAGGCTGTGCCTCTCCAGGTGGTCTCAGAGACTAAGAGGGGATCCAGTCAGACAACGCCACGGCTGTGGCATACGTCAACCATCAAGGAGGAAAAAGAAGCTCGGCTGCAGCGTCGGAGGTCGCTCACATCCTACAGTGGGTGGAAAGGAGCGTGCCTGCCCTATCAGCGGTTTACATTCCGGGCGTGGAAAACTGGCAGGCGGACTATCTGGGTCACCAGATGCTGGACCACGGGGAATGGTCATTGCATCCGGAGGTTTTTCAACTCCTTTGCCGGAGATGGGGCGCGCCAGCCGTGGATCTCCTGGCTTCTCGACTCAGTCGCAAAGTGCCAGTTCGTGGCCAGGTCCAGAGATCCCTGGGCAAACGCGTCAGATGCGTTGGTGGCCCCGTGGGGTTAGTATTGGCTAATTTATGCCTTTCCCCCACTGAAGTTGCTTCCTCATCTACTCCGCAGAGTAGAGACCGAGGGAATTTCAGTGATTCTAATCGCCCCAGATTGGCCCAGGCGTCCCTGGTACGCCGACCTCGTGCGGCTGGTGGCGGATGTGCCCTGGCGACTGCCACTGAGGGAGAGGACCTTCTCTCGCAAGGTCCCATTCTTCATCCTGCTTTACAGTCGCTGGCTTTAACGGCATGGCTATTGAAAGCCAGGTACTAAGGGACCGAGGCCTGTCTTATTCGGTCATTTCAACCATGTTGAGGGCACGGAAATCTTCTTCTAGGAAGATCTACCATCGCACATGGAGAGCCTACATCTCTGTGTGAGGAGATGGACTGGCGTCCACGGACTTATTCGGTTTCCAGGATCCTGCTGTTTTTTACAGCGCGGAGTAGATCAGAAACTTGCCTTAAGCACTATTAAGGGGCAGATTTCAGCCTTGGCTGTTTTCTCTCAGCGACCCCTGGCAGCTCATTCACTGGTAAGTACGTTTGTGCAAGGGGTCCAACATGTGGCTCCTCCGGTGCGACCACCACTACCTCCGTGAGATTTGAATCTGGTGCTCTCGGCGCTTCAGAAACCTCCTTTGGAGAACATCAGGGAAATTCCTCTTTTGACGCTCTCTCAGAAGGTGGCCTTCCTGGTAGCCATCACATCCATCAGGAGGGTTTCTGAATTGGCGGCCTTCTCTTCTTGCAAGTCTCCATATTTGGTCCTCCATAAGGACAAAGCGGAGCTACGCCCGCAGCCTTCTTTTCTTCCGAAGGTGGTTTCGGCCTTTCACCTGAATGAGGACATTGTACTTCCATCCTTGTGTCCTCGGCCATCGCATTCCAAGGAGGTTGTTCTACATTCTTTAGACGTGGTACGTGCCTTGTGGGTGTACCTGCCTGCTACGGCTCCGTTCCGGAGGTCCGACTCACTGTTTGTGTCGGTGTCTGGTCCGCAGAAGGGCATGGCGGCTTCGTCGGCCACCATTTTTCGATGGATCAGGCAGACAGTCATCCAGGCCTATGCCCCTTAAGGGGCGGGTGCCTCCCTTTCCTGTCACGGCGCATTCGACCAGGGCTATTGGTGCCTCTTGGGCCTTCCAACATCAAGCGTCTGTATCACAAGTGTGTAAGGCGGGCGACCTGGTTGTCCGTTCACACTTTTTCAAAATTTTACGAGGTTGATGTGAGTGCATCTTCGGATGCTAGCTTCGGCCGCAAAGTTTTGCAGGACGTCCAAATGGTCAAGAATTAAGGAGCTGTGTCGGTCCATGGACGAAAAGAGAAAATAGTTTTTTTTTGTACTCACCGTAAAATCCTTTTCTCTGTCGTCCACCCCTCCTTTTTTCGTTTTTACTGCTTTTTATGAACGGAGACTGCTGACTGCAGGGTGGAGGGTTATGTCTGGAGAGACCGCCCCCTGGGTGGGGCTGTTCAACTCTGTTAAAGTAACATGTATTAAATATCGAACATGTTCTGCCTAGTTCTCCCCTATAGAACAGGAACATGACCCAATGGTCAAGAATTAGGGAGCTGTGTCCGTCCATGGACGACAGAGAAAAGGATTTTTACGGTGAGTACAAAAAATCCTATTTTTGAAGGAATAAAGTGACGTATTGGGAGTACTGTCAAATTGTGATAATAGTGGGAGGGGCTTAAAAGGGCATACATAAATAAAACCCCACTATACTCAAGACACTTATTCCATAGTCCTTTTACCCACAACATTTTTTTTTTTATGGCAGAGCCACAAGCAAGAATGTAACAGACGAGTATAAATCCCAGCACACTCATTTTAATAAATTAAAACTGTTCCATACATATACTATATTATCAAAAGTAGGGTTGTACCGATACAAGTACTGGTCCCGATACAGAGTATTTGCACGAGTACTTGTATTCGTGCAAATGATCCCGATGCCTAGTCCGATACCTGGACACTCGGTGCGGCGGGTGAGGTTATAATCACCGATCTCCCTGTGTGGCTTTTAATAAAGCAACTGAAAGCTGCGGAGGGGAGAGGAGGAGAAGCACACCGTGAGATCAGTGATTAGGACTTCCCCCGCCGCCACACCGATTGTTCCTGAGTGTCCCCTGTATTCTTCTTCAGCTCCCCCTCTGTGTTCCTCCATGCGCTCTTACGGTTCTCCCCCCCCCCTGTCCTCCGTTCCCCTTCTATGCACTCCTCCGGTCTCCCATACCCCCCCCCCCCCGTCTTCTTTGGTCCACTCCCCGGAACACAGTGAGGGAAATTTATCAAAACTGGAGCAAACTAAATCTGTAGTAGCTGTGCATGGCAAACAATCGGCTTCTGTCTTCAACTTGTTTTTGTTAAGTTTCAAAAATGAAAGCTAAAAGCTGATTGGTTGCCATGCACAGCTGCTCTAAATTCTGTCTTCTTCTGTTTTTATGATTTAGTGCCTAAATTGCAGGGGTCAGGATTACATAACACGCAGGCCACTTTACAGAGTGCAATCAAAATGACCCCTCTTCCAGTACAAATCTTCCCTAAATACCCCCCTTTCAGTACAGACCCTCCAATACAAACCCCTTCAAAAGATACCCCATCCCAGCACAGATGCCTCCCCCCGCCCCTTCTCACAAACACAGACTCCTAAGTACTGACTTCCCTCCCAGCAGAGGTTGATTTTCCCAACATAGACCCCTCAGTAGAATGGACCCCCCAGCACAAGCACCTCAGGACAGACCAACCCCACCCCCCAGCACAAACTGACCCTCCCCCAGCATGGAGTTAACAATGCCCCCCTTGTAAGACCCCCCCCACACACATACACTCCATTCCCTCCCCTGAGTAGTATAGACCCCCCCCCCAGTAGAGACCCCCCTTCTCCCCAGTACACACCCCTCCGTACAGACAACACCTCCCCTCCCCCAGTACAGATCTCTCAGTAAAGATGCACCTCATCTCCACCCCTGAGTAGCAGAACCCCCCTTTCCAGTACAAACTCCTTAATACAGACAACCCCCTTTGCCCCTGCATTACAGAACTTATCAGTACAGGCACCTTATATTCCCCCTCCCCCTGCAGAATATGTATTACAGGTTAACCCACCACCCTCCCTCCCACTCACTGGACGACCAGCTGCAGCTGATTAGTGTAAAGCACACAGTTACAATGTAGCCCAACAGGTCCTTTGTGTCAGTGTTTCTCTCGGCTGTCCCTTCACTTCCTCCTGTTGCCACTGATGTCACTGTGTGCAGTGTACATATGTGTTGTGCTAAACGGGCTCTTCACATACGCAAGAAAAATTCTGGGTTTTACTGGCAGACTAATTCTGGGGTTGGCAGTCCGTTACCAACTCACAGGCCAACACCCGAAGCAAACTGCACCCACCTTAGTACACCGCTGGTTATGTTCTTCTTTTTGAAATATTTATATATATTTTTTTCAGATGAAAGAAAAGGAAGAGAAGGCAGCAAATGAGGAAGAGAAACGAAAGCAGCAGGTACTACTACTAATGACATTATATTATTATTTGTGTTGTACTCAGAAAAGAACATTTGCAGGTGCCATTGCCAGGCTTCTATCTCCTTTTTATTATGCACTTATTGGGCAAGACTTGTTTTTTCCCAATAGGCTGCTCAGTTCCCAGCAAGGCTACTTACGTGGGACTGCCTGCTGATTTCACTGGTGCCTATAGGTTTTCCTGATTGTCAACCATTTCTTAAAAAATTTGCAAGGGTGTGGTAATCCTTCTATGTCTCCGCGTGTATCAGTGCCAAAGTTCACATAGACTTGTCTTATGTTCCCAAACAATTGGACATAACTGGCGCATTGCAATCAGCTGAGTGTTATTCCAGCAGCCATTGTTATCTAGGGATCCATTTTGTTTACTGATCTTCTGTGGCAGCAGGCAAAATGTAATAAATTAAAAAAAAAAATGGAACACCTGTATCTTACAATTTAGAAAAGTGTGAAGAAACAAAACCATAGGTACTGCCTATAGTAACCAGGCTTGTGTTCAAACCTGTACTAGAAAACACACAAAAAAATGTAAAAATTTGGTTGTTATAGGTAACCACGTAAAGTGAAACCTCCGCCAAACAACACAGTTGGAATATCTTTATGTACTTTTTTGCCTGCCAAAATATTGTACATAGACCATCATGTGCTATGGCAGACTTGCCTGACCATGAAAGAACATCATAGTGCAGAGGTTCTGCCTGGGCTATCCTCCTCCTGCAAGCTACCTAAAGACCCTTTCCTGTTCTTCCTGTCTTGAGGACACATCAGGAAATGAGAGGTGGTCTCTCCAGAGAAGACAAAACCTCTTAGATGTCACTGGAACAAGTGTTTAGGTTGTGAAGATTTCCCTTCTACTCCTATTCCAGTGACCATTCAAAAGCTTGGATTTCCCCCCCACTTTCAGTGCTGGTGACATTGGTTGTTGGGACAAATAGAAAGGGTCAATCACAGACAAAAAAGAGACATAGGGATTCTAACACTTCCGTACTTTATCCCCAAAAAATATTGCATGTTTTTTTCAGGCAATAGCTACAGAACAATTGTGCGTACATGCCTGAAAGACTTTCTCCCCCGTGTATTTTTTATTTATTTTTTCAAACACATTGGGGTTTATTTACTAAAACCAGAGTGCAATATATGGTGCAGCTGTGCATGGTAGTAGAAAGTAATTGTGCAGGTGAAGAGTGATAAATGATCAAAAAAGCAGCTAGCAATCACACAACAGAACACTTTTGTAAAAACATGAAAAAAAATGCCACGCTATTAAATTGTGTGAAATATATAAATCAATATAAAATGAATAATAAAAGATGATCAGTCCTTAAAATGTAAAAAAGTCCACATGCAGCGCTGAATTGAAAATAAATAAGAATGGACCCGTCACCAGCTTCAGTATGTGTAGAAAGGCACACCACATGGTAATCCAAACTGCTTACCAAATGGCTGTGACTAAAAAGCATGTAGTGGATAATCCACAATAACCGCTCCGTCCCTCAGCTTTAGGTTGGATTCCAAACCAGGATGTGATATATCATTGGACCTTTCTTTGTAATCAGAGCTTCTCAGGATTCTCACATAAGTGTGTATGTCGATCACCCAAACGGTCAGCGGTACCCAGTAAAGGAATAATGCAGCCAATAGTGAAGCCCATACAGTCAAGTATAAAAATTTATTGTAGTAAACTTGCATTTAAAACAGGAACAATTGCATCGTATAAAGCAGGGGTCTCCAAACTGGGGCCGAATGCTTTCCTTTGCGTGCCTTAATGCGGCCCTTGGGACACTATTCCATCCAACTCCAATGGGGCATAATTCTTGTTGCTGACAACAATGGGGCAATACTCCTCCAACTGACACCATCAATTCTTTCCATTGACACCAACGATGGGGCACTAGTCCTCCCACTGACACCAAAGATATGGTATTGTTTACTCCCACTGGACACCTGGACATTTTCTACTCCCAATGGCCCTAGTCCGGCCCCTCTAAAGTCTGAAGGACCGTAAACTGGCCCTTTGTTACGAAAGTTTGGAGACCCCTGGTATAAAGGAATGGCCGTGGCTCTCAGCATACTAGTGTCAGCCTGTCTGACATGTTTAATCCAACCAATGTTGGATGAAACATACATGAAAAAATCCTTGAAGTCGTATCTCAGAGGATGACAAAACACCCAAAGTGCACCTTCCACGTGATAATAAAAGATATGCCCTTACCAGATAACCAGACTCCACGTTATAGGAGCCTAGTAAGACATAGATTCACACATAATGGAGCATCCATCCACTGGATGTAAACGAGAATGGCGGTGAAGCCAACCTTGCTGGTTTTTCCCTTTCCCTCTCTTTCTTGGATGTGATATAAAAGAAAAGAAAGATCGCCACATAGTGTAAAAACGTGGTGGTTTATTGAAGATTTCTACAAGTCCAACAAAACATGGATCTAAATGCCATACACTTATAATCAATCATCAGCTTGGCAAATACGTGTTTCTGCCAGTGTCTCTCCTCGGTCTACACATGTTTAGGTATTGTGCCAGCTGTGCATTGAAGCCAATTGGCTTCTAACTTCAGCTTGTTCAGTTAAGCTTTGTCAAAATAACCTGAAGCTGATTGGTTTCTATGCAGAGCTACACCAGATTTTTCACTCTCCGGTTTTTACTAAATGAACCCCACCATCTTGCAGAAACTTCTTCTTTTATTTCTCCTCTGAGCTGATGAAGAAGGTGCCTACATCAGTGGTATATTTTTTCCCTTACAAAAAGGGCAAGTTTAGTTCTGCTTTTAAGACAACATTTTTCATAGACTGTGTAAAATGAATGTAACACAAACCATATTTCAGGCGAATGGAGGCTTTGTTGTGATTTCAGGTTGTCAGAGTTGGGGGGAACAAGCCAGCAAGCTGTGTACAATATACCCATCATCCTAGGCTACACTTTGTTCTCCACAAGCCTGCTAAGAGTTTTTAAAGATTTCTGGTATAGCTGGCTTTCATTTGTGGCCTGGGGAAGTGCTGTCGCACGCCTATTATCTCCCAGCATGGCGTACAGCACAATAAGTAATTTACAAGGAATGTGATAAAGTCAACACGTTTAAAACTGTTTTGTATTGAGTTGTTTTAGTGTTTATTGAACTGAATAGCTCAGCCTCAGTGGGGTGTTGGTTTCTTGCTACATCGCTCACATAATGTGTTGATGCTGCTGCCTCATGATCCTGTAAATAGCTCCCCTCGACGGGCCACTCCACCACCCCCCCCCCCCGGACAGGTCACTCCACCACCCCCCACTCCCCCACCCCCCGGATAGGCCCCTCCACCACCAAGGAGGTTACTGGTGCTGATATAAGGTTCTTTTTGGTGATTGCTTACTACTTTTTAGCCTTGCATGTTAACACATTGCATTCTTGTTACATGTAAATTGGGTCTCATACACTGACCTGAAGCAAGTAACCACATATTATTATTATACAGGATTTATATAGTGCCAACAGTTTACGCAGCGCTATGAAGTTAGAACTCCTGATTTGTGTTTTGCCTATTTCCTTTAGGGAAATAATTCTGTGGATCGCCATTCTTAAAGAGGCCATCAATGATTGTTGTGTTTATCTCAGGACAGTATTACAGCGCTGTATTTCACAGTATTTAGTGGAGGACATTTAGGTTGCATTTGTGCCCTTTATTTCTGTTTGACTAGTTATCCTGTCTCAGTAATATGCAACTACCTTTTACCATCAAATACACAGTAATTCAGAACAATGGAAAAAAAAATTGGGTTGCAGACTTTAAATGTTACCTCTGATTATACAGCTGGTAATTTTTTTTTATTTTTTTTTGCAAAAGTTTTTTATTTTTTATTTTAATAGAACTGAAATGACTAGAATCTTTACAGTACGTGTGATGTATAGAGGCTGCAATCACGACAGCCCAGTATGTGATGAAGGTGGAAAACGGCCTCAGCCCATCCCAAGCCATGCCCAACACATTTCATCAAGCCCCAAGGTAGGGGGAGACAAAAACGCATCAGGGCATGGCTTGGGATCACATACTGGGCTGTCAAAGTGTGGCTTCTTTACATCACTCATACTGTCAAGTTTCTCGAATGAGCATCTAAGATGCCGGCACCCGCATTGTGCGGATCACCGGCGTGGTACACATCGGTGCTTTGAGCAGGTTCAGACCAAGGAAAGCTCAGTTTGGAACATGGAGGCTGAGATTATTTCCTAGTTCAGATCTGCATCCACGATGAGGCTGGCCAACGAGCTAAATTTATGCTGATGAATATGGGCAGTTAGTGCGGAATCTGATCTGTATATGGGTCTGAATCCTGTTATTGAGTATTATGGTTTGCATCTGCCTAAGAACCATTGTGTGCATGAATAGTAACACACTGTGCCTTTGGCTACTAAGTACAGAGGTGATCTGGCAATGTCATTTGCAACAGCACAGTGTTTCCCAAACTGCCATTTCTAGGGTAACACTGCCATGGCTATGATCATGTGAGAGCATCATCTGTGATTCTGCAACCTTTACATTTCAGTTACAGGATAGGCAGAGGAGTTTATTTCTGTATGTGTCCTTTTATGGAGATTCCCCTCACTTCTGTGCTCTCTTAGGATGTAAGGGAAATCTCCCCAAGCAGGTACACAGCAGTAAAAAAAAGAGAGGTTCTAACTCTTCCCCTTCAATCCAAATAATATGGTAATTGTACAATTTGCATTGCAATTTACCTTTGTGAATGTTCCCTTTCATAGGCTGAATTAGAAGCATTTGAAAACCGCCTGAAAGGAAAACGGAAAAAGAACAGGAAGAAGGATGAAATGGAGATGCAGCCATCCAACTGGCAGAAATATAAGAACTATATCTTAATGCCTGTCTGTGGCGTTGTTCTTGCTGTATTTACACTGTATCTGACACAAGTTAATATATGACATTTTACATTTACATGAAACTCCAAAAGTCAGTTTTGTTCAGAGTGAGAATGTCATCTTCCAATTTCTTTACTCACTACATGGAATACTGTATTGAACAAGTATTGTGCAAAATGCAAGATACATTGAGATATTGTCTTTTTTACATATTTCAATATTGATTCATGTAATATACACATATTCTTACTACTTTAAGAGTTTCATGGGCTTCTTGGCTCAGATGAAAATGTGCCTTGCTTGAGGCTAAAATAATACATAAAAGCAATGTTCTTTCTTGAAACAGGTGCATGTGTCCATGGTGCACCGTCCTTTAATGTTTTGTCAGTCACCCAACCAATCCGAACGTAAATGTGAATTGTTTATTGGACAGCTTTTGCATGTTTAAAGAAGATAGTTCAATGGAAGAAAGATCATTTGTAGCTGAATGAAAAAAAAATATATATTGTCCTGATATAAAATGGAAATAAGGGGATGTATATGTAGATTATTGAATCTGAGCCACCATTACCCTCATTTTCAGCATCCTCAGATAGAAAATAAGTAAAACACATAGTTTTGTTGCTAAAAAAGCATACTATTACAAGTGTATAAGTGTATATTTTAAACCTAGGTTAAGCTCCAGAAAGCTCACACTACTGGCAAACATGTCTGCATAGACACATATGCAGCCCCATGCTTATAGAGAGATACCTTGCTTAAAGCAAACCCTGAAAATACATATTTGAAGTCCTATAGATACAGTGGAGGAGTGACTGTAGTCATTAAGGGACAAGAAGAGTGTAGTTTGTGGGATCACCAGTTAAAAACAAAAGGGAAACTAAGCTCCCAATCTCAGGACTGCTGAGCTGCAAATTATTAAACTTTTGTCTTTCGATTTAGATTTCTTTAAAGTGTCAAAAAACTGTTTGTTTGGTTAATTGTATAGGCATTTTGATCACAGGTGGGTTTAGTGTATATGTATAAAATATATACATACTTCTCTCTCTCTCTCTCTCTCTCTCTCTCACACATCAGCTGCATATGGGGATGGAGAAATGGCAGTACACTGACCTTCCCAGTGAATGGCTGGGGAGAGGGGCATGTCGGCACAAGTCTGATCATTGGAAGACAGGTAGGCTGTTCTCCCAGAACAGTCATAAAACTGACACTTTGGCATAGATGTGCTCTCATGCATAGCAGAATCAGTTTGAAGTCTTTGCTATGAAAGCAGAGGGACTGGCAGGATCACCAGGTATCTCACACAAAGGAAGCAATACAAAGAGAACAAAATACTTTTAACATAAGTACATGGTACAACAGATACATATCAGGAATATGAAATGTTGGGGTAACATACTGTTTAATGTTGGCCCTGTTTATTGGTACAGTATATTTGTTACTGTACAACAAATGTCTTAATTCAATAAAGTCGCTGTTTACTCTATACTAGGGGCATTTAAAAATGGCTATAGACCTTTGGTATTATGTCAGGTAGTTGTTTGTAGCCAAAATTCTAATGGGAAGCATTCATTTCAGTTCTTGGAGTAAGAATTGTGTTGATTAGCTGTTAAAGAATTAATTGTTGTCCGTGTAGCTGCCTATAAAATGACTAGCTTCAGTCCTTCTTTGTTTTGTTCAGTGTAAATACTAATACTTGTGTCACACAAGTTATCCATAGCTGTCTCCCACTGACCTGCAGCCAGATAGATATATTTTGTATCCAGCCACAGCAATGGTTTAGACCAGGGGTCTCCAAACTGTGGCCAGACGGCCAGATGCGGCCCTTGGAGCACTATTCCTCCCGCTGACACCAACAATGGGGCACTATTTCTTCCACTGATAATGATGATAGGGTACTATTACACCTACTAATACCAATGATGGGGCACCACTCCTTTTTCTCTTGACCACAAACTCTGAGGCCATGTTTATTCTCGCTGGTGCTGGGCCTGGCACATTTGCTACCCTCACTGGCCACAATCCAGCCCCCCTAAAGTCTGTAGGACAGTAAAGTGGTCCTTTTAAATGTTTGGAGATCCCTGGCTTATACGTACACTCCAGTCCAGTCAATGCTGCTTTTAAACAGACTTGTGGACCTACCTTCCAGAGTGGGCCTACTTTGCATCCCAGTATTCTGCTGCTGCATAGGCCAGCCATCTGTCCTTATAAACAGAAGCTAGTGTGATGATCAGATCAAAGTGGCTTCTATTCAGATAGAGATATTGGGAAAGTAGGATGTGAGCTATTTTGATTTCCTTTTCTTCCAAATTTTCTCAGTGGCTTTTGACCCTGGAGGGGGAATGTCCTTTACAGCATAATAATCAGTGATTTCCATGTGAACACTATTGTTTATATTGCCTCCCAAACAAACATGAAATGGACCCTAAGAAACACATTTGTATACACATGCTCTTTATCTTAATAAACATTATAGTAGATTTTGTTTGCTGTTTAAGTTTAATAATTCATTTAATTGTTTTTTAATATGGGGGTGGGTGACTGGAAAGAAAATATGAAACTTATGCCTGATGTAGTCACGTTTTCCGTTTAAACTATTGCGTACTGAATGCTGGAATTTTGAATTTATTCAACAGTTGCCTGTAACGAAATCTGTTATGATAAAAATTAATAAACTATTCAGTATACATGCTAGCCTTTGCTTTTTTTATTTTTTATTATTATTACTAGGCATAAGTTAATTGCGTTGTCACCAACCTCCTAACCAGCATCCGTCGACTGAAAAATCTAAGTAGCTGGATGGAAAAGCTTCAGTCGAGCAATGGCTGCATCATATCAGATCCAGGCGCTCTTCGATATTCTAATGGCCACTGATACCAGCTGTCAGAATACAAGAGGTACAGAGGGAGATTTGTCTATGGATGAAGGAATGGATGAAAGGCGTGAATGAAGGACTCTGTTAGATTTTTTTTCATTCAGTCTACAGACATCACTAAGCAATAGGTATGTATCACTAGTCACCAAATAGATTTGTTGGTCTAAGCCACAGGTGTCAAACATAAGGCCCGCTGGCCGAATCCGGCCATTTCATGTGGCCCTCGCACCTCTCCTGCAGCTGCAGGAGAGCTCCAGCCCTCCTCTGGTCCTCCTCAAGACCCCTACTTTCTGCTTTCAAGCAATGCCTCCAGCTTCTTCCCAGCAGCAGAATAAGGAAAGGGGGGTGCACTGTGATGTAAGGAAGGGTGGGGGACTTAACTTCTGATGGTGGGGTGGCTCTTGACATCTAATGAAAGGGGATGCGGTGGACATCTAATCTTAGATACAACCGGCCCTTTTGCGAACAATTATAATGCTGATGCGGCCCACGATGAAATCGAGTTTGACACCCCTGGTCTAAGCTACAGTATATTTATATTCCTTTTAATAAATGTGTAACTCCAGTTTTGTTAAAGTAAAAACTATCCTCTGTAGGTGATCTGTATTGATTGCTAGGACTTTGCTGAACATCATTGCAGATATGTATCTTTCTCTGATCTAAAGAAGTGGCAGATTTTTGATTGGGAGGGTCAGTCTTTATTATCACTAATTGGACAAATCTCCGCATTCTAATGGGAAAAGTAGTGTCTGCATCCTTTTAGAAGAGGACAGGCCTTTGGAAGTTTCACACTAAAACCCCCATAGCACTGTATTCCTAAAATGTATATGTGTATCATAGTGCAGACTGAGAAAAGCAGCGAAGCAATCTTTTAGTTTTGTTTTTGGGCGGTTTCAGAAAATCATAGAAGCTGCAGATAAAATTGGAGATATGCATTTGAATACCGTATTTTTTGCTCCATAAGATGCACTTTTTACCCCCCTGTGGCAGAAAAGAGGAGGACAGACATCCCAAGTCTCCCGCGAGCCCCAGACAATCTCCCGGCTGGGCTAAGCGGCCGAATGGAGTACGGCCGCGGCGTTACTCGGGCTGCTCTGTCTTCTGTCTGAGTGACAGGCGGATGTGATGACGTCCTCGCCAGGGAATGCCAGTCTGTGCGAGGTGGAGGACTGTAACAAAGTCCCGCCTCCTAGATGGATGGAACACTGATCCAGTGATGCATTGAATCAGTGTGACGCGTATCATAGGAGGTGGGACTTTGTTACAGTGGGCACCGGGATATTCAAATCCGTGACAGAGCTCTGTGTGGTCAGGCTGCATTTCATGGGCCCAGGTCAGGCTGCATTTCATGGGCCCAGGTCAGGCTGCATTTCATGGGCCCAGGTCAGGCTGCATTTCATGGGACTGGTAAATTATTTTAGTACACCATTTGGTCAGAATATTTTTTTTTCTCGTTTTCCTCTAAAACCTAGGTGTGTCTTTATGGTCAGGTGCGTCTTATGAAGCAAAAAAAAAACGGTAATTATACAAATAGCTTTTGTAGCAGTATATATGTTCTAGTAATTTTTTTAAACAAAAGTTGAATTACAAAACACAGGTGTATGAGGTGAAGAACAGACATTATGTAATGCCTCAAATACTTGTACAAACCGCACCCTACCAGACCTGGCAATGCTGTACATATGTCCCCCTTACACATTACTCCCAGTATGCACAGAAACCCTCTTATCGGTATTATTCATGGAGTCCTACAACTAGTCTACAGCCCTCCTGCAGCTGTTTTCTAGCTTCCAATCTTGGTAAGGCTGGTATCTGAATGCATTTCATTAGTCAGAGCATCTGGGGCCCAGAAAAATCGGTAATTCCTGTGAAAGTGATTTATTTTATTTATGCACTTGATGATTTTCTTCATTGTATAAATATAAATTCTTGGAGTTCTTTGTCTAGTGCAAGCTGGCCTCTTTATCACTGGCACCAAATCACTAACATCTGAAATGCATTAATCCAAGGAAGCTAAGTAAATCTGGACTCTGGAGGGCTTAGGTCAAAGTGTCTGTACTGTTGATCTGTCCTAAAGGTGTATTGTCCATCATTTTATATTAAAGTAGAACTCTGTGCAAAATCTTTATTTCTCTTACCGTCCATGGACTGACACAGCATCTTCAATCTTGACAAAGTGGGTTATGTTCCTGCTCATAGGAGAAGACTAGGCAGAATGTTAGATGTTTTAACATACATTACATTACCAGAGCTGAGCAGCCCCGCCCAGGGGGCGGTCCCTCCGGACATAACCCTCCTCCCTGCAGCCAGCTGCCTCCGTTTTTTCTGCCTAGCAGAGGAGAGGACGTGGCTCTCTTTGGAGCCAGTCTACTGAAGAAATTTTTTAATTCTTTTTTAATTTTATTATTTTATTTTTGAGATTCTTCTATCAATAGTCAGCTGGGCAACAGGTTTGGTAGTTGCTATCCTCGTAATCTTCCCAGTCCGACCATCGAGCGTGCTGATCCTCGCTCTGCGTGAGATCAGTCCACGACATATCCCATGGCTCCAGGGGTGGCCGGTGAGCTTTTGTTCCAGGGTCCACATATGACTGAACAGTTCTGCTGTATCGTTCACAGTGGACCGGGCCGACAGCTACTCAGTACTGCACTGTGATAGGTCTGTCAGGAACACACTGATGGGTCCTTGCTGGATGGGTAAGTACTGTTCCTCCTGCCTCAGCAGGTGAGTACCTGCTGTGTGTTCCTATTCTAGGGGGGTTTCCCTGTCCCCCCTTTTTTTCCTACTCTGTCACCTTGCTCTGTCTAATCATGCTGACCGGGGGGATGCCTGGGGGTCGCGCTGTCCCGGGGGACTGTGAGGTGTTGGGGCCTGTTTTTTTTTTTTTTTTTTTTTTGTCACTGTGAGGTGGCCTGTTGATTTTGTCAGCCTGTGCTAGAATCCTCCACACTGTGCTGTCGGGCGCCATTTTTTGGGGTATTTTTCTTATGTATTGAAATTTCCATTGGCGGCCAGCTTGCCGTGGCCACGCTATGGCACAGTTATTAGCGGCGGCCATTTTTCTGTAGTCGCGCGCTCTTTTGTACCTATGCTGTACTGGCGGTGGGATTCGGCCTCTAGTGCTGACTATAGCGGCGATTCTCCTCAGTTTTTCCTTCACTGTTTCACTTTCGTGGACAGATTGACAGACAGGCAGCGGCGCTGAGCGGTCCTGAGCTGGGTCGGTAAGTCCCCTGGGTAAACCCCCCCCCCCCCACGGTCAGTGCAGTAGGAGGGTGGACTTTTTCTTTCTTGACTAAGTCACAGAGGGAGTGTGTTTTTTCTATGGAGTCAGTATCACCTGCTTCTGCCACCATGTCTAAGGCAACTGGCAGTGCCCCTGCACCTGCAGTCTCCATGGAGGCAGTCCTGGATACCAGGATGGAAGCGGCGTGCGAGCGCAAGGGGGGTTAAAAGCACCCCCTTCCCCCGCATCTCCTGGGGATTGCTCTGATTCAGATATGGGCTTTGCTGCGGCACAGGACCCTAGCTCTGAGCTTTTGTTTGTTTTTTGACCAGGACATTCCTTGTGAGGAAGACTCCTTATGGTTCAGTTTAATGACAGGACACTTGTTGGTGAACTCATTGATGCTGTGAGGGACACTCTCAAGCTGGATGCTGTGGCTGAGGAGCCTGTGGTGGAGTCAGTCTCCTTTGATTCCTTCAGGGTTAACCCTTCTAAGAAGGTTTTTCCAGGTATGGGAAACACTGCATAAGAACTTTGCGGTCTATCAGAGTCTGGAGATTAGGTACCCTTTTGAGGAGAGCCTGATTAAAAAAGTGTAGCTCAGTGTTGGGCCTTTCCTTCGGTTGTCGACCCCCTGGTCGCTCGGTTGAACAAGGCAACAACTCTCCCGGTCAAGGGGACTCCTGCTTTTAAGGATCCTCCTGATGGGAGGTCCAAAGTAGTAAGCAGGGCCATGTTCACCATGCTGGGGTCTGCACTGCAGCCTATTGTAACAGCGACCCTGGTGTCTCAGACACTCACGGAATGAGCAAAAAATTTTGCACCAGACTGTGCAGGAGCTTACCCTTCCTTTGGATTGTATCAAACTGGCCGACCTAATGGTGCAGGCCTGGTATATGTTTGCGATGCCACTATGGACGCAGCCCCCTTACTTTCTAGGGCTTCAGTGTCTGCAGTGATATTGCGTCGCCTTATCTGGCTCCTGACGGATTTACCTTTTAAGGGCGGAAGACTGTTTGGTGCTTCCCTGGATGACATTTTTAACACGGTCACGGGATGTAAGGGCACCCTTCTTCCTCAGCCTACTAAGGGGAAGGAGCCACGCTGTAAGCCGGGTCCTTCTTTTCCCACACAGGTTAGGTTTTTTCATCAGTCAGAGCCTGGAAAATTCTCCCAGACTGACAAAACTGCGGCTGGAGGAAAGAAGCGTCCCTGGGTGCGTAAGCCTAACAAGCCGGCCAACAAGCCCACCACCGCATGGAGTCTTGCCCCCGCCCGACTCTGGGGTGGGGGCTACAATTTGCAGGTTCACGAATCGGTGGACATCCCGGTTCTCCGATCAGTGGGTATGCGAGGTGTGTTCACCTTGGCGTACAGGATAGAGTTTCTTTCCTGGCCACCAGATGCATTCTTTCCCTCGAATTTCTCTCTCCTTCCAGCACGTTGGGCTGCCCTATTGGGGGCAGTGTAGGACTTGCTGGGGTACGGGGTGATTTTGCCAGTACTGTCAAAGGAGAGGTTTCAGGGATTTTATTCAAGTCTTTTTGTGGTCCCAAAGAAGGACGGAGTCCGTCCAATTCTGGACCTCAAGGCCCTAATTTCCTTTGTAAAGGTTCAAAAATTCCGCATGGAATCCATTCGCTTGGTGATTGCTGCCCTCCACCCGGCGGATTTTCTGGCATCCTTGGACATCAAGGACACCTACTTGCATGTCCCAATCTGCGCGGGTCACCAGAAGTTTCTGCACTTTGCAATAGGCGAAGTCCACTATCCAATAGTGGCTCTTCCCTTCGGTTTGGCGTCAGCACCACGGGTTTTCACCAAGGTGCTTGCCCCGATTCTGGCTTTGCTGAGTCAGCAAAGCATTGCCATCGTGGGCTATCTGGACGATCTTCTGAGAGCAGACTCTGGCTCAGAATTAGAGGAAAATGTGTTGATAGCCAGTCAGGCCCTCCGAGAATTCGGTTGGCTGCTGAACATTCAAAATTCGGTCCTGGTTCCGACTTGGCGGGGAGTACCTAGGATTGATCCTGGACTCCTCGGAGGCAAGGGTCTTTCTACCCTTGGAAAAATTACAGACTCTTCAATCTGCGGTAGGGTGCTGACGTGCCGCAAATGGTCGTCACTCCGTTTTTGCGTGAGGGTCCTGGGTCTCATGGTGGCTTCCTTCGAGGCTGTACCGTATGGCCCAATTCCACTCTTGAGCCTTATAAAAGGAGATCCTATCCAGCTGGGACAGGTCTCCATTATCACTGGATCGTCAGATCCAGGTGAGTCACCTGGTCAGGGCATCCCTGACATGGTGGCTGAGATCCCCGGCCTTTTGGTCGGGGAAGTCATTCCTTCCTGTCCAGTAGACTGTGATCACGACGGAAGCCAGTCTTGCGGGCTGGGGCGGAGTCTGGGGAGTTCCATCAGCCCAAGGGCTTTGGACTCTGGATGAATCCCATCTGCCGATCAATGTCCTGGAACTCCGGGCGATCAGACTGTGTCTCTTCTCGTGGTCATGGAGACTACAGGGGCGCTCAGTCAGGATCCAGTCGGACAACGCCACGGCTGTGGCTTATGTCAACCATCAGGGGGAAACGCGGAGCTCGGCTGCAGCGTCCGAGGCCGCTCACATCCTGTAATGGACGAAAAGAAGCGTGCTGGCTCTGTCGGCCGTTTACATTCCAGGTATAGACATCTGGCAGGCGGACTATCTGAGACGCCAGCTGTTGGACCAGGGAAATAGTCCTTACATCCGGAGGCGTTTCAACTCCTTTGCCGGAGGTGGGGCACGCCGGAAGTGGACCTACTGGCCTCTCGACTCAATCGCAAGGTGTCGAGTTTCGCGGCCAGGTCCAGGGATCCCTGGACAGACGCCTCAGATGTGTTAGTGGCCCCGTGAGGTCGGTATCGGCTGCTTTATGCCTGTCCTCCACTGAAGTTCCTTCCAAGACTACTTCGCAGGGTGGAGGCCGAGGGGATTCCGGTCATCCTCATCGCTCCAGGTTGGTCTCGGCGTCCTTGGTACGCCGATCTTGGTGGCGGACGTTCCATGGCGACTACCGCTGTGGGAGGACCTTCTGTCTCAAGGTCCCATTCTTCATCCTGTTTTACAGTCGCTGGCTTTGACGGCATGGCTATTGAAGCCAGGTGCTGAGGGACCGAGGTCTCTCGGATTCGGTCATCTCGACCATGCTGAGGGCACGGAAATCTTCCTCCAGGAAGATATAGTACTGTACCTGGAAGGCCTACATCGCTATGTGCGAGGTGCTGGATTGGCTTCCACGGACGTATTCCGTTTCCAGGATTCTGCTGTTTTTACAGCGTAGTGTGGACCAAAAGCTTGCTTAAGCGCCATTAAGGGTCAGATTTCAGCTTTAGCGGTTTTCTTTCTGCGGCCGCTAGCGGGCGGTCCTTTGATTAGTACCTTCATACAGGGGGACCTCCATGTGCTCCCCCTATTAAACCACCTCTTCCTCCTTGGGATTTGAATTTGGTCCTCTCGGTTCTTCAAGAACCTCCTTTTGAAAACTCAGAAGGTGGCTTTTCTAGTAGCCTTTACTTCTGTCAGGAGAGTTCCGAATTGGCGGCTTTGTCTTGTACACCGCCATGCTTGGTCCTCCATACGGATAAGGCGGTGCTACGCCCACAGCCTTCTTTTCTCCCGAAGGTGGTCTCAGCCTTCCGCCTTAATGAGGACATGTACTTCTGTCCTTATGTTCTCATCCATCGCATTCCAGAAAGTTTGCGCTTCACTCTTTAGACATAGTACCTGCTTTGCGGGTGTACCTGTCTGCTACGGCTTCTTTCGGAAGTCTGACTCGCTGTTTGTGTCTGTATCTGGTCCAAAACAGGGCCAAGCGGTTTCGTCTGCCACCATTTCTCGGTGGATCAGACAGACCGTCATACAGGCCTATGCCCTTAAGGGGCGGACGCCTCCCTTTCCGGTTACGACGCACTCAACCAGGGCACTTAGTGCTTCCTGGGCTTTCGGACATCAAGCGTCTGTTTCACAAGTGTGCAAGGTGGTGACCTGATCATCCGCACATACCTTTAAAGTTTTATCAGAAGATGCCTCCACATCAACCTTATGCTTCCTTCGGCCGCAAGGTTTTGCAGGCGGCGGTTTTAGGTTGCAACTCCTCCGTTGAGGAGCTCTGCTTGTTTGGGGTGAAGTTTGTTTTTTTCCTTGATACTGTTCCCACCCCTCGTTCTTTGACACTGCTTTGGGACGTCCCACTTTGTCAAGATTGAAGTTGCTGTGTCAGTCCATGGACGGTAAGAGAAAATAGGATTTTTTTGTACTCACCGTAAAATCCTTTTCTCCGACGTCCATGGACTGACACTGCACCCACCCCTCCTATTTTTAGGTTTGTACTGCTTTGTTACGAACTGAGGCAGCTGGCTGCAAGTAGGAGGGTTATGTCCGGAGGGACTGCCCCCTGGGTGGGGCTGTTCAGCTCTGGTAATGTAATGTATGTTAAAACCTCTAACATTCTGCCTATTCTTCTCCTATGAGCAGGAAAATAACCCACTTTGTCAAGATTGAAGATGCTGTGTCAGTCCATGGACATCAGAGAAAAGGATTTTACAGTGAGAAAAAAAAATCCTATTTTTCTGATGCAGTGGGGTTTTGCCTGCACTGCATGGGTTAACTGCTTGTTTTTGTTTAGGGGATTTCAGAGCAGAGATCTACTTGCCCAATCAACCAATCCTCTGAGCGCAAGACCGGTCCCTGCTGCTCCTGCCCCCACATGCTAGCGGTCTTGTAAATGGACTGTTGCCGACATCATCATGCCCACAGACCAGCTCTAGACGTGAGAATGGCAGGAACAATCCTGCATGGGGGAATTTTTTTTTTAATGAAGTTTTACTACTACCTAAAGGGGTTGTAAAGGTTAGTTTCTTTATCGTACACCACGGGACACAGAGCTAGTCATTACATAATGGGTTAAGGGTCACCAGCGGTGATTGGACACTGGCACAACCAATGGAAGACAGTTCCCCTCCATATAACCCCTCCCATCAGGGAAGTACCTCAGTTTTTTCGCCAGTGTCGAAAGGTGTTGGACGCGTTAGGAGGTGCTAAAGGAAAGCTCTACCAAAGAGACCCTCTGGGGGTAAAAGAGCTATGCTTTCGGATCCATCCAAGACGCCTACAAATGAGCTGAATCTGGATGGGATCCGGGCCTCATCCATGAGGCGTCGCCTGTAATGTCTCTCTTCGGAGGACTGGGCTCTAAGATCCAGCACTTTCGCTATTTCGCTATAAAGTCCTGGTAAGAGTCTTGTACAAGGCCCAGGGGAGAGGTATCCTTTAAATAGGAACCCATATCCCTGAAGGTTGGCACACATAGCCCACCGTGAAGGGTGAAGTTTGGTATCTGTCTGAAATCTTTCAGCAGAAAAACCTGCGGCGTGGATAAGGTGAGATTAGAAGGTCCATAACTAGGTTGGGACCTTTTTCAAAAAGTGGATGTCTTCTTTTTTTCCACCACTGGGGGGAGTAAAGAGCTGAATATACTCACCTCACTCTGTTCAGTGTCGGCTTCGGCGAAGTACACTGCTCGTCACCTCCGCTGCTGAGCTTGCTGGGGCACCCCGATCCTCCTTTCGGTGGCCGACCAGACACCTGCAGATGCAGGTAAGTGGGAACAAGGGCTGATGAGAGTCCTCTCTCACTATGGCCACCGCCATAGCGCTAAGGGCGGGAGCGCGCTTTATCGGAGGGGGGGGGGGCGAAGGCGTGCGCGGGCACGTGGCGCGCGCAGGCACAGAAACGGCGCCAATTTTAAAAGACTGTCAGTGTGAGAAGCACTGCAGCAGCAAGCAAGCTCGTTAGTTCTCTTATTCCTGGCAGAGAAACACAGCAGCTATACAGGGACGTAAGACTCCATGTGGTTGGATTGGGTACTTCCTAGAAGACACCCATGTTATGCATAGTTATGTGTTAAAAGTTGCATACTTAATGTATTTGCTAAACTGAACACGGTAGTATATGCATTTAGGTACCTTGTATTTTGTCTAAACGGTAAGCCTTCCAGGGGAAGTAATACGGACAAAAAGAGATAAGAAAGCACCACCGCCTGAGAGGAGGCTCTAACTGTGCTGACTCGGTACCTTTCTCTCCTGTGTTGCTAAATGCACCTGTTCAGGATGAGCCATTACCTCTGTCAGGTATGGCGGCTTCCCCAGTGGAGCTAAATAATCTGGAGGAAAAAATTGCTACCTTAATCGCTAAGTCCTCTAAAAAGGAACAATAAGCGAAGCAGGTCTCTTCCAGTATTGGACCTCCCTTCAGAAGTACCTGAGGGAGGAGGATGAGGAGGAGGAGGCTACATCAGCAGAGGATGAGGAGCCAGATTTTAAGGTCACAGGTACAATGCTATAGCAGTGCATTTAAGTTAACCTCTGCGGAGGTAACGGAATTACCTGTCTCCTCCCTAGGGTCATTAAGATCCCTGCAAGGTGCATGCTCCTTCCCGGTTCATCCGTTACTAGAGGATCTAATATACGCAAACTGGCAACATCCAGATAAGCGTTTCTCACCTCCAAAAAAGGTTTAACATTCTTTATCCTATGGGGGAAAAAAATTTTTTTTTTTAAGAAATGGTTAAAAAATGGAGCCTGCCTGCGGTAGTTGCGGCTATTTCTTGTGTAAATAAAAACCTGACATGTCCGGTGGATAATGTACAAGGGTTTAAAAGATCCTTCTGAGAGGAAGTTGAAATCCTCCTTCCTTTTGGCCGGCTCAATTACCCAACCTGCAGTAGCAGCAGTCGGTATGGGTCAGGTCATCAGCCAACAGGTAAAGAGCAGGCTAGAAATTGGGAAAAATTTGCCTAAAAGCCTTATGCTTCACAGTGGATGCCATGAGAGATTCTATCATACAGGCATCACGCCTTACACTCCAGCTGGTACAGATGCGCAGAGTACTTTGGCTTAAGCATTGGTCAGCGGAGACCCCATGCAAAAAGCTGTTGGCAAGTTCCCGTTCCATGGCGAACGCCTATTTGGGGAAGATTTAGAAAAATATATACAGAAGATCAAGTGGTAAAATGACTTTTACCTGAGAGAAAGAAAAACAAGAGATCTTGTTTTAAACGCTCTCTCCCCAGCTCCCGGGAAATCTGACTCCAACCAGTGGCGGCGGCCTGTTTTAGCCGCCCACAAAAGCCAAGGGGCAAGCTCAGAAGAACAAGAAGCCGTGGGGTGCAAGAGCTAATAAGCAAGCCCCCAAAGCCTCTCAGTGAAGGGGCGCCCCCGCTCGGCCGAGTGGGAGGAAGGCTTTGTCAGTTCTGAGCAACTTGGTGGTCAGAAATCCAGGACAATTGGGTAGTATCCACAATATCCTCAGGGTACAAACTGGAATTTCGAGAGATCCCATCTTCTCAATTCCGAGGTTCAAGACTCTCCAAGGATCCACAAAAAAGAGAATCCTTCTTCAAAGGTTTGAATCACTTAATGGCTCAAGGGGTAGTTACAGACGTACCCCAAAAAGAGCGAGGTTCAGGTTTTTACTCAAACCTCTTTGTGATTCCAAAGCCAAATGGAGATGTCAGACCCATCCTGGATCTAAAATCCCTAAATCGGTTCCTGAACGATCGCCTTTTTCGAATGGAAACGATCCGATCCGTGGCCGCCACTTTAAAGGGCGGAAAATTCATGGCGTCCATAGATATCAAGGACGCACATTTACACATACCCATCCTCCCCGCTCACCAAAGATTCCTAAGGTTTGCGGTAGAAGATCGCCACTTTCAATTTGTGGCTCTGCCGTTTGGTGTAGCCACCGCGCCCATAGTATTCACAAAGGTGCTAGCTCCTCTGTTAGTAACCTAAGAACACGGGGCATTGCGGTAACAGCCTATCTGGACGATCTACTAGTAATAGATCAGTCAAAGGACGGATTGGGTCACGCTGTACACACTACAGTAGGATACCTGGAGCATTTAGGATGGATTATAAATTTACAAAAATCCTCTCTCCAGGCCCAAAGAAGGATAAGGTACCTGGGCATGATCATAGATACAGCCCAAAACGAGGTATACCTGCCAGAACCGAAGATACAGTCTCTGAAAGACCTGATCCACAAGGTCAAAGCAAACAAGAGGCCGTCTATTCGCCTTTGCATGAGACTATTGGGAAAGATGGTAGCCTCCTTCGAGGCGGTCCCTTACGCCCAGTTTCATTCGAGACTACTTCAAGGCAATATTTTAGCTTCCTGGAACAGGAAGAGCCAAGCTCTGGATATACCCATGCGCCTGTCCTCACAAGTACGCCACAACTTCGATTGGTGGCTGGAAGCCAGGAATTTACGGAAGGGAAAGTCCTTCCTCCCAGTGGCCTGGAAGGTGGTATCTAGGAATACCAGCCTATCGGACTGGGGTGCAGTATTCGAGGAGGCTTCTACCCAGGGAACCTGGGCCAAGACTCAGGGGATCCTGCCCATCAATGTGCTAGAGATCCGGGCGGTATATCTAGCCCTCAAAACCTGGACATACAGGTTACAGGGCTACCCAGTTCGGGTTCAATCCGACAATGCTACTGCAGTAGCTTACATCAATCACCAAGGAGGCACCCGCAGTCGGGCAGCCCAAAGAGAGGTGAACCGGATCCTGGCATGGGCAGAAGAGCATGTACCTTGCCTTTCTGCAATCTTCATTCCAGGGATGGAAAATTGGCAAGCAGACTACCTGAGTCGTCAGCAGCTGCTACCAGGGAGTGGTCTCTTCACCCCGAGATCTTTCAGGCCATATGTCTGAGATGGGGAAACCCAGATGTAGACCTGCTAGCTGCCAGGTTCAACAAGAAATTGGACAACTTTGTGTCCAGAACGAGGGATCCTCTAGCCTACGGGACAGACGCTCTAATAATACAGACGCTCTAATAACTCCATGGAATCAGTTCTCACTGATCTAGGCATTCCCTCCGATCCCTCTTCTACAAAGACTGCTTCGCAGGATCAAGGAGGAGGGAATACCAGTAATCCTAGTGGCCCCAAACTGGCCCAGGAGGCCTTGGTATGCCGAGATTGTAAAAACGGCGATAGGAAGGCCCTGGAAGTTTCCACTCCGACACGACCTGCTGTCACAGGGTCCAGTATTCCACCCTTCCTTACAAAGGCTAAAGTTGACGGCCTGGCTGCTGAGACCCACATTTTTAAAAAGAGAGGGGTCTCTGGTCCGGCTCTTTCTACGCTCATTAATGCTAGAAAGCCAGCCTCCAGACTCATCTATCAGAGAGTCTGGAGAGCATACGTTTCCTGGTGTGAATCCAGAAGTTGGAATCCTCAGAAATATGAAATAAGCAGGATTCTTGCTTTTTGCCAGTTAGGAGTGGATATGAATTTAGCCCTTAGCACCATCAAAGGGCAAATATCGGCTCTATCAGTCTTCTTTCAGAGACCATTGGCATCTCACTCCCTAGTTCGGACATTCATTAAGGGGGTACTGAGGATAAATCCTCCAGTTAGGACTCCCTTGTGTCCATGGGATTTGAATTTGGTATTGTCAGTGTTGCAAAAGCAACCTTTTGAACCTATTCGCCATATTCCTTTAATTATATTAAGTAGGAAGTTGGCTTTTCTGATTGCTATAGCTTCTGCTAGGAGAGTATCAGAGCTAGCAGCTCTTTCTTGTAAAGAGCCTTGTCTAATTTGTCACAAGGACAAAATCGTACTACGACCCCATCCGGCTTTTCTACCTAAGGTGGTGTCGGCTTTTCACTTGAATCAAGACATTGTTCTGCCTTCCTTTTTTCCAAACCCGCGGACGGCGGGGGAAAAATTATTACACTCTCTAGATCTAGGGAGAGCGGTAAAGGTGTATCTGCAAGCAACCGCTCAGATACGTAAAACAGATGTTTTGTTTATTTTACCAGATGGGCCCAAGAAGGGCCAAGCGGTATCAAGATCCACCATTTCCAGGTGGATTAGACAAGTAATTATTCAAGCTTATGGTTTAAAGAACAGGACTCCTCCTTTTCCTGTTAAGGCGCACTCTACCAGGGCGATAGGTGCTTCACGGGCAGTGCACCACCAGGCTTCGATGGCTCAGATCTGTAAAGCTGCAACTTGGTCTTCAGTCCACACATTTTCCAAATTCTATCAAATAGATGTGAAAGGACATGAGGATTCCGCCTTTGGGCGAAGTGTGCTGCAGGCAGCAGTATAGGGCTTCTGGTCCGCAAGCGGCCTGTTTTGATCTGTGTCTCCCCCCCTTCATATGAGCATTGCTCTGGGACGTCCCATTATGTAATGACTAGCTCTGTGTCCCGTGGTGTACGATAAAGAAAATAGGATTTTTATAACAGCTTACCTGTAAAATCCTTTTCTTGGAGTACACCACGGGACACAGAGGTCCCCCCCTTCTTATGGGAACCTTACTGCTTTGCTACAAAACTGAGGTACTTCCCTGATGGGAGGGGTTATATGGAGGGGAACTGTCTTCCATTGGTTGTGCCAGTGTCCAATCACCGCTGGTGACCCTTAACCCATTATGTAATGACTAGCTCTGTGTCCCGTGGTGTACTCCAAGAAAAGGATTTTACAGGTAAGCTGTTATAAAAATCCTATTTTTTTATTTTCTAAATAGGTTCCTTTTAAGCTAGTGCATTGTTGGTTCACTTACCTTTTCCTTAGATTTCCCTTCTAAATATTTTTTTCTTTGTTTTCTTTGTCTGAATTTCTCACTTCCTGTTCCTCCTCAGTAAGCTGTTCAGTAAGCTGTTCTGGCTGACTCCACACCACTCGGATGATGGTGTGAAGTTTAGTGAGGAGAAACAGGAAGTGAGAAATTCAGACAAAGAAAAAAAACATTTAGAAGGTAAATCAAAGGAAAAGGTAAGTGAACCAACAATGCACTAGCTTAAAGGAACCTATTTAGAAAATAAAAAATTAACCTTTACAACAACCCCTTTTAAGGTGAGCGAACAACCCTCATCCCCCCCCCCCCACACACACAAATTCTGGTCGAGTCGCCAGAAGAAAGCCATTACTACGCAAATGCCACAAAGTATCTTGCTTACAATACCCCAAACAGCACAGAGACAAGCCTCAAACCTTCTGGCACAAAGTCACTTGGAGTGATGAGACCAAAATTTAGCTTTTTGGCCACAACCATAAACACTACATTTGGAGAGCAGTCAACAAGGCCTATGATGAAAGGTACGCCATTCCTACTGTGAAACACGGAGGTGGATCGCTGATGGTTTGGGGATGTGTGAGCTACAAAGGCACAGGAAATTTGGTCAAAATTGATGGCAAGATGAATGCAATATGTTATCAAAGAATACTGGAGGAACATTTGCATTCATCAGCCAGGAAGCTGCGCATGGGACGTACTTGGACATTTTAACATGACAATGACCCAAAACACAAGACCAAGTCGATCTGTCATTGGCTACAGCAGAATAAAGTGAAGGTTCTGGAGTGGCCATCTCAATCTCCTGACCTCAATATCATTGAGCCACTCTGTGGAGATCTCAAACGTGCAGTTCATGCAAGACAGCCCAAGAATTTACAGGAACTGAAGGCTTTTTGCCAAGAGGAATGGGCAGCTTTACCATCTGAGAAGATAAAGAGCATCATCCACAAATACCACAAAAGACTTCAAGCTGTCATTGATGTTAAAGGGGGGCAATACACGGTATTAAGAACTGGGGTATGTAAACTTTTGATCAGGGTCATTTGGGTAGTTTCTGTTTTCATTGTGATTTAAAAAGAGTAAACACAGTTGATTGATAATAAATGGCTTTGTGCCAAACACTAACCATGAGTGAAAGAAACGTTTTTGTGTTATCATTCATATTCTCTCAAAAAATGGCCAAGAAATCATAAATGCTTCCAGGGTATGTAAACTTATGAGCACAACTGTGTGTGTGTGTACTCACTGGCCACTTTATTAGGTACGCCTGTTCAATTGATTGGCTGATTAGGAATTTGTGTTACCAATCACATGGCAGCATCTAAACGTGGGGAAGACGACTTGCTGAACTTCAAACCGGAAAGAGAAAGAGGATTTAAGTGATTTTGAATGTGGCATGGTTGGTGGTGCTAGATGGGCTGGTCTGAGTATTTTAAAAACTGATGATCTACTGGGATTTTCTCACACAACCACCTCCTAGGGTTTACAAAGAATGGTCAGAAAAAAAGAAAAGATCCAGTGAGCGGCAGTTGTGTGCCTTGTTGATGTCAGAGGAGAATGGGCAGACTGGTTTGAAATGATAAAAAGGTAACTCAAATAACTACTTATTACTACACCAAGGTATACAGAATGGCATCTCTGAATGCACAACACATCGAATCCTGAAGCAGATGGGCTGCAGCAGCAAAAAAACACACGGGTGCAACTCCTGTCAGCTAAGAATACTAACCTGAGGCTACAATTGGACAATAGAAGATTGGAAATACGTTACCTGGTCTAATGAGTCTCGATTTCAGCTGCAACATTCAGATGGTAGGGTCAAAATCTGGCATAAACATGAAAGCATTGATCCATCCTGCCTTGTATCAACAGTTCAGGCTGGTGGTGGTGTAATGGTGTGGGGGATGTTTTCTTTGCACACTTTGGGCCCCTTAGTACCATTTGAGCATTGTTTAAACACCACAGCCTACCTGAGTAATGTTGCTGACTATGTAAATCCCTTTATGGCTACAGTGTACCCATCTTCTGATGGCTCCTTCCAGCAGGATAATGCACCATGTCACAAAGCTCAGATCATCTCACCACTGGTTTCTTGAACATGACAATGAGGTCACTGTACTCCAATGACCTCCACAGTCATCAGATCCCAATCCAATAGAGCACCTTTGAGATGTGGTGAAATGGGAGATTCGCATCATGGATGTGCAGCCGACAAATCTGCAGCAACTGCGCAATGCTATCATGTGACTATGGACCAAAATCTCAGAGGAATGTTTCCAACACCTTGTTAAATCTATGCCACGGAGAATTAAGGCAGTTCTGATGGCAAATGGGGGTCCAACCTGGTACTAGCAAGTGTAGCAACCGGCCCTCTTTCTCCCCTCTGTCCTTGGCTCGCTCACAGGAGAAAAAGGCACACAGTCCCACCATGCCCGTACCCCCTGGTTTGCAGAGGTTAAGCACACTTGTTTTAACTTACGGGTCTTGCAGCAAGGTTCCCTTCAAAGCTGGTTTCTGTCCCTAGAATGTAAGGACAAAGTCTCTATACCCCAAGTAACTCCAAGGTCCACACCAGTAGCCACTCCCAACGTAGAGTTGATTTTTCCTTATGCATGAACATCCACAAAGTTGAGAAGAAAGAAAGGTGTTAGGAAGACAGATCAATTCAGGCACTCCTGGCTTCTTCACCACTCAATCCTGAGTGGGTATAGCTCACCCGGATAGTCACCCAAGGGCACTAGCAGCCGGCGTGTAACTCGAACAGTCTATCAGATTCCCTAATGGATGCGTTCAGGAGATCCTCTGCCACAGAATCTATAGTGTCCCGAACCTCCTAATGGTCCTGTTGTTTAAATCCCTGTTTCGGATAGATGACATCCCTCCAGAGAGTTACTGAGCCCCTTCCATCACTGTGATCTCTCACCAGTCCTTCCGAACGCTCCTCCCCCAGCCTCCTCTTCTAGAAACGGGTCCCCTCACAAGGCGGCACCCTGGGATTCCTCCTCCCGAAGTGGGCTCCAGCTAAAGGTGCTGAGCCCAGGGCTGAAGTTGCAGTCCCAGGACTAAAGGTGCCTGGGACTGAAGCGCATGTGGCCCCATAGCCTGGAGGGCCACGCACTTGAACTTGGACCGTAGGTTCTCCTTCCGGGCATGGGAACTGGGAATTGCTCCCTCTCCAATGGCGTCCGCCCCTTTTGTACCCTCTCCCAGCATGCACAGCAGGTAGACCACACCCACCGTACGGCTGCCGAAAGAGGACACCCAATTGCTACTCCATCGCCTGCGGTTCAACCCCGAGTACAAGCGACAGCGCCACCTGTACTTCTTAGGGGAACTGCACACCAGGTGAAACAGTAGCAAGGCAGAGTCCAGTAAATTGAAAGATTCGAGCCAACTACCACTCGAATCACCCCTAAATTTAGCATAACAATCCCTAAATTTAGGACCCCCGCTACACGAGGTATACCTAATAAAGTGACCGGTGAGTGTAGAGATCTATAGCTATCTAAAAAGAAAAAAACACATCTATATAAAATATA
Organism: Rana muscosa; assembly: GCA_029206835.1. NCBI lineage: Eukaryota > Metazoa > Chordata > Amphibia > Anura > Ranidae > Rana > Rana muscosa. The sequence continues at coordinate 203,223,524 of CM055116.1, read as the reverse complement.
TGAAATTCACTTTTTGAATTGAATTACTGAACTAAATTAACGTTTTTGATGATCTAATTTTAGGAGATGCACCTGTAAATATATTATAGATTTTTTTTTTTCCTTTTTTTTTTTTTCATAAGTGATAACCCTCTGTTTTCAGCTGCAGTAGGAGCTGGGGTGGAGAAACCGCATTACACTGAACTTCCTGGTGAATGGGTGCATGTCAGCACAAGTCTGATCATTGGATTAGCTCCCAGCACAGCCAGAAAACTGACTACGCTGTGCTTCTATGCCTCCTGTAGTCAGTTTTTATAGGAAAGCAGAGCGACTGTCAGAACACAAGGTATTTCACACAAAGGAAACAATACAAAGAGAACAGGATGCTTTCTCGCATATGTATATGGTACAGCAGGCACATACCAGGAATATGAAATGTTGGGTTTACATATTCATTAAGAATGTCACAAGTACAAGCTTTAAAAAAAATAAAATTAAAGTATAATGCATAGTAGATACAGTTGTGCTATTTTTCCAACTGGTTGGGTTTTTTTTTATGTATAAGTTATGCACAAAGAAAAAAAACAAATAGGAATTCAACACTTCCAATCTCAGATCCTACTTATTCAAGCTGCTCCTGTAGCACATGCTGACTCTGCTTGAGCCACTTTCTACTATAAGTGAATTAAAAATGTTTTTATTCTGCAGCCCTACAGCTCGGGAGAGAATCTCTCTAGAGCTGTCATACATCTATCGTGCTTGATTTAATAAAAGGATCCAGATAAAATAAACCTAATCTGGTGACATGGTTTCCTTAATTACTTTGCTACACAGACACATATAAACCTCAGCACAACCATTTTTAAAATCAAACATTTCCATTGCAAATGTTTTTCTGCACACACATACAGAATGCTAACAATTTTCTGATTCTGAGTTCACCTTCATTAAAGTAGTCAGGGACTACTTATCAACCAGCAACTGTTAGGACAATTCATTCTTCGATCAGGAATATATAATTACTATTGGCATATAGAGTAAAAGGTCAAGAACATGTCAGTACAGCAGTCATAAGTATGTAACGGTAAGGGGTGCATAGCTTACATCACTATGTACAGAGTATGGTAGTCAGGATATTGTAATGTACGCATAAAGTTTCACAATCCTGACTGATGCACTTTGTATGCTCTGTCTTATGTTGCACACTCCTGACTGACATGCAAAGTGCAACAGTCAAGAGTACCTAACACACAGCACAGAGTTCTGGCATTCCGGCTAAAAACAAAAAAAAAAGGTAACCTAGTATACCTCTGCCTAAAAATAAAACACAACCCTCTACCTTAAGGAACCCCCCACCCCTCACTGCTGCCCCCACTGCATCTCTTGTCCACCGCTCACTTCTGCACCCCTGTCAGTACTTGGCTCTGCAATGTACTTGTCCACAAAATCGCCTCTGCATCCACTCATCCACCATTTGCTTCTGCACTCCCTCGTATACTGCACCTCTCTGCATCCACTCATCCACCCTTCACCTCTGCACTCCCTCGTATACTGCACCTCTCTGCACCCACTCATCCACCCTTCACCTCTGCACTCCCTCGTATACTGCACCTCTCTGCATCCACTCATCCACCCTTCACCTCTGCACTCCCTTGTATACTGCACCTCTCTGCATCCACTCATCCACCCTTCACCTCTGCACTCCCTTGTATACTGCACCTCTCTGCATCCACTCATCCACCCTTCACCTCTGCACTCCCTCGTATACTGCACCTCTCTGCATCCACTCATCCACCCTTCACCTCTGCACTCCCTCGTATACTGCACCTCTCTGCACCCACTCATCCACTCATCCACCCTTAACCTATGCACTCCCTCGTATACTGTACCTCTCTGCATCCACTCATCCACCCTTCACCACTGCACCTCTCTGCATCCACTCATCCACCCTTCACCTCTGTACTCCCTCGTATACTGCACCTCTCTGCATCCACTCATCCACCCTTCACCACTGCACCTCTCTGCATCCACTCATCCACCCTTCACCTCTGCACTCCCTTGTATACTGCACCTCTCTGCATCCACTCATCCACCCTTCACCTCTGCACTCCCTCGTATACTGCACCTCTCTGCATCCACTCATCCACCCTTCACCTCTGCACTCCCTCGTATACTGCACCTCTCTGCATCCACTCATCCACCCTTCACCTCTGCACTCCCTCGTATACTGCACCTCTCTGCATCCACTCATCCACCCTTCACCTCTGCACTCCCTCGTATACTGCACCTCTCTGCATCCACTCATCCACCCTTCACCTCTGCACTCCCTCGTATACTGCACCTCTCTGCATCCACTCATCCACCCTTCACCTCTGCACTCCCTCGTATACTGCACCTCTCTGCATCCACTCATCCACCCTTCACCTCTGCACTCCCTCGTATACTGCACCTCTCTGAATCCACTCATCCACCCTTCACCTCTGCACTCCCTCGTATACTGCACCTCTCTGCATCCACTCATCCACCCTTCACCTCTGCTCTCCCTTGTATACTGCACCTCTCTGCATCCACTCATCCACCCTTCACCTCTGCACTCCCTCGTATACTGCACCTCTCTGCATCCACTCATCCACCCTTCACCTCTGCACTCCCTCGTATACTGCACCTCTCTGCACCCACTCATCCACTCATCCACCCTTAACCTATGCACTCCCTCGTATACTGTACCTCTCTGCATCCACTCATCCACCCTTCACCACTGCACCTCTCTGCATCCACTCATCCACCCTTCACCTCTGTACTCTCTCGTATACTGCACCTCTCTGCATCCACTCATCCACCCTTCACCACTGCACCTCTCTGCATCCACTCATCCACCCTTCACCTCTGCACTCCCTCGTATACTGCACCTCTCTGCATCCACTCATCCACCCTTCACCTCTGCACTCCCTTGTATACTGCACCTCACTGCATCCACTCATCCACCCTTAACCTATGCACTCCCTCGTATACTGTACCTCTCTGCATCCACTCATCCACCCTTCACCACTGCACCTCTCTGCATCCACTCATCCACCCTTCACCTCTGTATTCCCTCGTATACTGCACCTCTCTGCACCCACTCATCCACCCTTCACCACTGCACCTCTCTGCATCCACTCATCCACCCTTCACCTCTGCACTCCCTCGTATACTGCACCTCTCTGCACCCACTCATCCACCCTTCACCTCTGCACTCCCTCGTATACTGCACCTCTCTGCATCCACTCATCCACCCTTCACCTCTGCACTCCCTCGTATACTGCACCTCTCTGCATCCACTCATCCACCCTTCACCTCTGCACTCCCTTGTATACTGCTCCTCACTGCATCCACTCATCCACCCTTCACCTCTGCACTCCCTCGTATACTGCACCTCTCTGCATCCACTCATCCACCCTTCACCTCTGCACTCCCTCGTATACTGCACCTCTCTGCATCCACTCATCCACCCTTCACCTCTGCACTCCCTCGTATACTGCACCTCTCTGCATCCACTCATCCACCCTTCACCTCTGCACTCCCTTGTATACTGCTCCTCACTGCATCCACTCATCCACCCTTAACCTATGCACTCCCTCATATACTGTACCTCTCTGCATCCACTCATCCACCCTTCACCACTGCACCTCTCTGCATCCACTCATCCACCCTTCACCTCTGTACTCCCTCGTATACTGCACCTCTCTGCATCCACTCATCCACCCTTCACCTCTGCACTCCCTCGTATACTGCATCCACTCATCCACCCTTAACCTATGCACTCCCTTGTTTACTGTATCTCTCTGCATCCACTCATCCACCCTTCACCACTGCACCTCTCTGCATCCACTCATCCACCCTTCACCTCTGCACTCCCTCGTATACTGCACCTCTCTGCATCCACTCATCCACCCTTCACCTCTGCACTCCCTCGTATACTGCACCCCACTGCATCCACTCATCCACCCTTCACCTCTGCACTCCCTCGTATACTGCACCTCTCTGCATCCACTCATCCATCCTTCATCTCTGCACCCCCTGTTCACATCTGTACTCCTTTGTATACCGCACCTCTGCATCCACTCATCCATCCTTCCCCTTTGCACCCTCTTGTCCACTGCGCACCCCACTTACAAACCATGCAGACCCCTGCACCTCCAACACTTATAAGCAATCCAGATCCCTGACCCCCCTCCTCACCTTCATCACAAATGCAGCCCCTCACCTTAACACACACACACACACACACACACACACACACACACACACACACACACACACACACACTGCTGCCGCTCCTATCTCAACCTCACACATTAAAATGTCACTAAACCCACATCATAAAAAACTATCAATAAATGTTGTATGGGATTTGTTTTCTGTATTCTTCAAAAATCCTGGTTGATCCTGCTGCTCTCTATCTCCACCTTCTGTGCATGTTCCCAATTCAGCTAGAGATTTTGCAGCTGTGGTGGCAACTCTGCACATGCTCAGTTTTCAGTAAGTTTCTATGCTGAACCTTTTTCTCTCTATCACATCTGAGCAGCTCATGTGACTATAGAGTCACACATATTGGCGAACACCTGAGAGCAGGCTTATCTTGGAGATAGACCATATTCTCTTGAAGGTAGAAGCAACTGAGTACTGTCTGTGATACTTTTTTTATTTGTACTAACATACTGTACAATTTTACAGGAAAAGCTTTGTATGTCCCCTTCTTCAGGGTCCCCGCAGTACTAATTCACAAAAGTTTTAGCAGAATGTTAAAAAAGACAATCTCTAAGGGAAAGGGAAAAAAACAAACAAACACATGTACATGGCAATGGTAATAAAGCTAGCCTAGTTAGTGAGATAAGACAGAAGGATAGCTATAGACTGGGGGGTTGACAGTCACAAGAGGGGATTGTAAAACTGTTGGATAATGAGGGAGAAAACCCATATCTAAATTTAGGTCTTTATTTTTTGTGTCAAAGAGAACTATCATTCTTAGTGCAAAGGTTTTCCTTTCCTGAATAGTTTTGAAATTCCCTTTTAACCACATCAATACTGGGCACTTTCACCCCCTTCCTTCCCAGGCCAATTTTCAGCTTTCAGCGCTCTCACATTTTCAATGACAATTGCACAATCATGCTACGCTGTACCCAAATGAATTTTTTATCTTTTTGTTCGCTCAGATAGAGCTTTCTTTTAGTGGTATTTATTCACGACTCCGTTTTAAATTTTATGCAATATAAGCGAAAAAAGAGCGGAAATTTGGAAAAAAACAATATTTTCTTTATTCTATTTTAAAAGAAATCCAATAAAATCTAATTTTGTCATAAATGTAAGCCAAATGTATTCTGCTTCATGTCTTTGGTAAAAAAAAATCCCGTTAAGTGTATAATAATTGGTTCGTGTGATCACGACAATATGTACGCAAATGATCATGGACAGATGTGCGCAGGTGATCACAGACATATGTGTGCAGATAATCATTGGGACATATGATTTTACTGTTGCATATGTGGGGGACAGGTGTTTTTACTATGTAGTGACATGTGTGTTACTAGGCTGATGATCAGTGTGTAAAAAGCTGTAAAAAACAACTCATACACACTGATCACCAGCTGGCTGCAGTGATCCGCTCTCCCCTCCTCACCGACAACTAATGTTTGAGGAGAGGTGAGCCGATCGCTAAGCAAACGGCTCTCTGTTTACATCACATGATGGCTGTGATTGGACACGGCAGTCATGTGATCAGGAGGGCCAATCACAGAGCCCTCCTACCGATCGGAGATGCGCCGTGTCTGGGTGACACGAGCGCATCGGGATCGCGCCACTGCGCGGGCACGCACGTGCGCAATCCCCCTCCTTCTGAGGGATGTTCGTGAACGTCCACTCAGAAAGAGAGAGCGCCCACCTGGCCGTACATTTTGCTATATCTTTTGCATTGGATGAGGGTACACAACATTATTGGAGGTGCAGTTGTTTGATCCTATGATATTGAAGGTCCCTTGAAGGTACAAAGAAGGCCATCCACCAAACTGAGTGAACAACAGGAATTTAGTCTGAGAAGCAGCCAAGAGACCAATGGCACATCCAAACTGAGAGCTGCAAAGATCATCAGCTGTCATGGGAAAAAAACTCCAAGCATCTGGACACTCCATAAAGACAGGCTATATGTAAAGGTGAAAACACAAGCTATTGCTGAAAATAAACATTGATTGCAGTTTGGAATTCATAAAGATAACAGATAACAATACAATACAATATGAACCATATATATGTAGCGGGTATTTGAATTTAGGGGAAGCATCTGGGTGGTAGTGTAACCCAGATGCACCAATTGCTAGGGGATCCGAGACCCTTTTCTGGTTCTTGGAGGACTCTGGTGGTGTGAGGTTCCTTGCGGTCCACAGGTGGCGCTGTTGCCTGGGGTCGGAGCTGAACTCACACCGCAAGACTGTACCTTTTTGTCCTCCCCTGGAGCTGGTACAGCGGGGCGGGGAACCCGCTGTGGTGCGAAGGGAGAGGGGATAAAAGGGGCGGACGCCCTTACCACGGGGTTCAGAGTTCGGAGAGAGTTGGAGGATGCGGCCGCACCCAGGCACCTTCAGCTTGGGTGCTGGCGTTCCGGAGTTCCGGGCTCAGGTGCCCTTGACCTGGCCGGAGCGAGAGATGGAGTCCATTCCAGGCACCTTTAGCCTGGGGTGAGGTACTATGGCGGAGGCCTGGGGCTCAGTACCTTCGACTGAGTTCCGCAAGGGTGGAGGAATATGAGGGGGACCCTAACTCCTTGGGTGCCCGTGTCTGAGTTCGTGAGGACTGGTGTGCGGAACTTCTCTGAAGAGTCCAGCGCAGCATTGCTGGTGACAAAGAGGCCTCCTGTTTCTCCCTTGGACGGATCTCCTTCCCCTGACAGGGGCCGTGCTAGCGAAGGTAATTCACATTCTACTCAATATAGTCAGTGGCAGTGACTACCCGCCACTGGTGATATCACAGTGGTTAGCAGGAGAAGGGAAGGGATTGTGCCTCGATCTATTCCCCATTACTACTCAGTAGAAGAAACTGTTTATTGTTTGGCAAGAAGAATAAAACTGAGGTGGACCTATTCACTGTGTGGAACTCTGGTTACTAGGAGCAAAAGAAGTCAGGGACGAAGTACTGGACTTGACTCTAGGACACCTACACAAGACCCAATCTTCTGGCCTTCACCTCTTAGCCATGGAGGACATGGGCCGTGGTGTATCTCATCCCTCCCCCCAGCACTGAGACCCCTAGACGAAGAAAGACAAGCCGAGTATGAGAAGGGGAGAGAGGGGTGAGGCCGCTACATATAGAATATTTTTTAATATTGTAAATACTAGTTATGTGAGGTGGAAAAATGAAAAACAAAGACTTCTATTCACTATGAAATATCTTGATAAACCAGGATTATCATCCACAAATAGCTAACAATCAGACCCATAGTGCTATGCAAATCCACAGGGACAAATACTTTAAAATAAACAGCGAGCTTACTTTTATGTAATTGTGTCCTACTGTATCCTAGCTGTTGTACTCCTTTCCCCTGACGATAATCAGTCTCATGTGTTGTACCGTTTTTAATAGATTACAATGCTTTTGAAATAGTTTTCTATTCTCAATGAAGACTGATGGTTGAAGAGAGGCTTGCAGACAGCTTCAAATATAGTTACCTACTGTATAACTGTACTAAAACTTTATATAATCAACCAATGGAAATATTTCTAGATTTACTGGAAACTTGATGAACAATATTACAGAAACAATATCACATCCTGTAAAGTAAATGTGGAAAAACGAGGATAAGAAATAAACGCACCAAACCACTCCTTGCGCTATATAGAAAAATGTGATGAAAAGTAAAGCTGCCACTATAATAATAATAAGTCAAATGTAATAAATATACTGAAATAGGGATTCCAGTATTAGCGGCGCTAAAGAGTCCAATATACAAATGTCTTTAGAAATGAACATCCAAAATTATCATATAGTCCAATCTTATGTAAAGTTAAATTGGTCGCTCTGTTCACACACAATCTGTGTCCTGTGTTCCAGCCATCACCACACCTCGTGTCTTAACCCCCTAAGGTAATACACTCACCAGATGAAAGGTGGATATAAGCCCATAGGAAAATCCCTTCTTGGAACGGCAGGAACAGGTGTATCCATCTATGTGTCACTCATGACCAGAGAAATGCAAATACACATAGCGTAATTCCGTAAACACTATAGATTTATTTAATAAAAAGAGAGGTAACCCCCCCTATATAAATTACACTCACAAACGAATGCTAAACATAGGCGTTTCAATAAATAATTCTGTCAGAAACAATCTCAGCTCTCACCACCAGATGGATTACTTCATAAGGCGGCGTACCCGGGTTGAGCTGATTGTTGATAGACAGGTTGGATGGCTGTGTGGTCCTGCCCTGACGCGCGTGTCGTAATCACTTCATCAGAGGGCACCCTTTCATCTTTCATCTGGTGAGTGTATTACCTTAGGGGGTTAAGATACGAGGTGTGGTGATGGCTGGAACACAGGACACAGATTGTGTGTGAACAGAGCGACCAATTTAACTTTACATAAGATTGGACTATATCATAATTTTGAATGTTCATTTCTAAAGACATTTGTATATTGGGCTCTTTAGCGCCGCTAATACTGGAATCCCTTTTTCAGTATATTTATTACAATATCACATCCTGGATGAATTCTCCTGTGCATCTGTTGTTGTATATACAGTGGGGATCGAAAGTTTGGGCACCCCAGGTAAAAATGTGTATTAATGTGCTTAACGAAGCCAAGGAAAGATGGAAAAATCTCCAAATGGCATCAAATTACAGATTAGACATTCTTATAATATGTCAAAAAAAGTTAGATTTTATTTCCATCATTTACACTTTCAAAATTACAGAAAACAAAAAATGGTGTCTGCAAAAGTTTGTGCACCCTGCTGAGTTAATATCTTGTACTGCCCCCTTTGGCAAGTATCACAGCTTGTAAACGCTTTTTGTAGCCAGCTAAGAGTCTTTCAATTCTTGTTTGAGGTATCTTTGCCCATTCTTCCTTACAAAAGTCTTCCAGTTCTTTGAGATTTCTGGGCTGTCTGTCACGCACTGCTCTTTTAACCATTGGTTTTCAATAATGTTGAGGTCAGGAGATTGTGAAGGCAATGGCAAAACCTTCAGTTTACGCCTCTTGATGTAATCCCCCGTGGATTTTGAGGTGTGTTTACGATCATTTGTAGAAGCCATCCTCTCTTTAACTTCAGCTTTTTCACAGATGGCATCAAGTTACCATCCAAAATTTGCTGAAGTTTTATTGAATCCATTTTTCCTTCTACTCGTGAAATGTTCCCTTTGCCACTGGCTGCAATACAACCCCAAAGCATGATTGATCCACCCCCATGCTTAACAGTTGGACAGAGGTTCTTTTCATTAAATTCTGTGCCCTTTCTTCTCCAAACGTACCTTTGCTCATTCCAGCCAAAAAGTTCTATTTTAACCTCATCGGTCCACAGAACTTGTTTCCAAAATGCCTCAGGCTTGTCTATATGTTCATTTGCAAAGTTCAAACGCTGATTTTTGTGGTGAGGACGTAGAAGAGGTTTTCTTCTGATGACTCTTCCATGAAGACCATATTGGTACAAGTATCTCTTTATAGTGGAATAGTGTATCACAATTCCAGTGTCTGACAGATTTTTCTGGAGGGATCGTGCAGTCAAACGTGGGTTTTGAATTGCTTTTCTCACAATCCTGCGAGCTGTTCTGTCTGATATCTTTCTTGGTCTTCCAGATCTTGCTTTAACTTCCACTGTTCCTGATGACTGACATTTCTTAATTACATTCCGAACAGAGGATATTGACATCTGAAAACGCTTTGCTATCTTCTTATAGCCTTCTCCAGCTTTGTGAGCGTCAACTATTTTCAGTTTCAGTTTTCTAGACAACTGCTTAGAAGAACCCATGGTGCTGATTGTTGGGGCAAGATCAGATGAGTCTGGCCATTTTAAACCTTTGAGATTGACATCACCTGGTCTTCCCAGACGATGATTGAGAACAATCCATGACACTGGCAGGTCTCAGCTTTGCAAAGGGGGCAGTGCATGCTATAAATTCTGCAGGGTGCCCAAACTTTTGCAGACGCCATTTTTTTGTTTTCTGTAATTTTGAAAGTGTAAATGATGGAAATAAAATCTAACTTTTTTGACATATTATAAGAATGTCTAATCTGTAATTTGATGCCATTTGGAGATTTTTCCATCTTTCCTTGGCTTCGTTATGCACATTAATACACATTTTTACCTGGGGTGCCCAAACTTTCGATCCTCACTGTATGTACACAAAATGCACCTGCAAAAGGCTCTACATTGGGGAAATAAAAATAAAAGAGCACACAGGATTGAACTAAATGAAAATCACAAGCACATCAGTGGGGGGGCACTGCAGGAAACCAGACCATAACAAAGAACACTTGAAAGTACTTATAGTGAAAGGAAATGTCATTACAGCAAGAAAGGAAAGTTTGGAAATACAAGCTTGTAAAAATATTCAGTACTTTACAAAGGTTAAACATAGGGGTGGGATTTATGACCTCTTATGAACTGCTCTGTAGTACCTAAGGCCAGGCTTTCTGATATTTCAAGCCACGGTGAAGATGAACACTCCTTTCCTCTGATTCTTGTGTATTTGTGATCTGCATTTTATCTGTTATTATCTAATTTAGATCTTATGTGTATACAAAGTTTTTTTTTTTAAATCTGCATGTATTATGTTCTGTGCTACATTGACTTTCATATATCACTGTACTTAGACAGAGCCTATTCTCTACTAGTCTCTGAAAGTTTATTAAATAATTTTTTAGCTAGCTAGTAATAATTTAATGTTGGTCTCCAGCCATGATTAATTTTCCCCCAACCTCTTTCTTTTGTTACACTATTTTTCTTCTGAATATTGTTTTACATTTTTTACTTACCTAAAGCAATATTAAACCTTCACATTTTTATTAAATGACAAACATGTTATGCTTACCTGCTCTATGCAATAGTTTTGCACAGGGCATCCTTGATCCTCCTTTTCTCATGTACCGTGCTTCTGGCTCCTTCCCACTACAGAGTACCTTCACCCAGCAGGCCACTTATTAAGGGGGCACTCATGTGGACCCGCCCCTACCCTCACTCCCTTGTCCTGGAATTGTAGGTCGCACTACTATATATAGTTCATAAATAACAAGCAAGACAATCAATTGGAGTTTTAAATGGCTGCGGCACCTTTATTGGTATTTAAATAAATAAAAATCTTTATTCAAATATTAATAATTGAAATCATGAATAAATATATTTTAAAACGTTAAAACAAAATCTAAACACTCTCAGTCATAGGACTCGAGCTATAAATGAATAAATTGATAAAACCAAAATCCTCACCAAGCCGGGTTTGTTGAAAACAAAAAACGGCTACCCCAGCACCGCGGCCTGCTCAATGCAATTTTGAAGACCTAAATTAAAAATCTCCAACCCGACATCTGAAAGATGAACACCATTTTGTCTATATAGACCAGGGAAACCTCCCTCCAGATCAGCGTGACAGAAAGAGACCCCCCAATCAATGGCAAGAACTTTTCAATGGAGTGATTGATCCTCCATTTAATCTTTTAAAGCGGTTTTCCACCCGTAGCATATAACCAAGGTAAGCGGGAAACCATCTCAGAGAAAATAATACATGTGTCAGGAAAAGCTAATCTCAAGCGTTGTAGATCCTGTTTCATTAAAAACATTAAATCCAAAGTTTTTAATCTACCAACATCGTTACGTCCAAGGTGCAGAATTAAAATAGATGGAGAAGGCCATGAATGAAATAAAACAGAAGGATGAAAGAAAAGCTCAGTCCATTGCATACCACGAATACCTTTCCAAAGAATATGAAATTTATCTGAAGGTAACGATAGGTTGGAACCGTAGCAGCGCTGAGAAGCTCTCTTATGAGCCCAGTGTATATAGGAATATCCAACTATCCATATGTAAGATTTTTCACCTATAAATTAAAGAGATAAGTTAGGACGAATGTAACTCTTAAATCTACTAGACTCCCATCTTCCCAATCTCATAATAACCGAATCACTCAGACCCAATCTAGCAGCTTCGGTGGCGGCTCCAGTCCTGAAAGAATGGGTGGAAAATTAAAAAATGGGAGAGACCTAGATGAGAAAAACATCGCTTCAAGACTGCACTAAATTGAAATTTAGTCATAGGGGAAGAATCCAGATGGATCAAAAATTGATGTCCTAAAACTGGTCTGGCAGCAAGGTGTTTGAGGATTAACAAAGCACAAAGATTGGAGTAGCCACAGGCGAATAGATTAAGCCACCGACCTTTGCCAGCTTGATCTGTTTTAGATTTTAACAAAAATTTGAACCCCGTCATCTAAAATAAAAACTTCTGAGAAAAGTAAACCTTCCAAACTGTGTTTGTTATTTGGTAGCATTTCAGAGACACGAAATGCCGCAAAAAACATTAAAATAAAAGCAACATGAAATAATAAAGCTTCGTAATCCGAAATGCAAACAAACGGAGTAGCCAAACACAGCCCAGATAGGATATCCAAAGTTATAGTTCTGCGTGCATCCGAACCAACTTTACCTTCAAGCCTTTTAAAGCTTGCCTAACCGAAAAGAAAGTATTGCAAGCCGGGAAGTTGTGAAGTTTTAAGAAAAAGGAAACTCCCGCTAAAATCTTATTGATATGATTAAAATAAAAATTCAACTGCATTAATGAACAAAGAAAAGCTAAGATTGAGTTCTCCGTGGGAGGTAAGCCAGGGGAACCTAACTCGGAATGAAAGGACAGCCATTTTCCTATGCAACTGAGTACTCAGTCCATGTTTTTGGAGCAATTGAATTTTTAATGGCCAGGAATACTGGATTCAAATCAGATCCCAAAGATGACTCGGGCAACGGTACCCAACCAGATCTGCCTGAGGCAGCAGCTGTCTGAAACGGGCCATCTGGAATTGAGATAAGGCATCAGCGATGACATTGCCTGGTACATATTGCGCCTTAATCCAAATATTCAATTTTAAACATAAAATAACTAGATAACGTAACAATTTTATCACTGGCATGGATTTTGAAGAAAGGCAGTTCAAAGCAAATAATACACCCTTATTATCGGTATTAATAATGATCCTCTTGTTTGCAAAATGGCTGCCCCAAATTTCTAGAGCAACTAAAACTGGAAAGAGTTCCAACAAGACTATGTTCTTAGTAGTCCTGTTGGAAATCCAAAGGGGTGGCCATGAACCCGCACACCAATGCGAACGAAATATAGCCGCAAAGCCCAGAGAGCCGGCATCATCCGTAGATAACTAAGTCTGCTGCAAATACAAAATCGTCCTGGAAAAAGGATCTGCCAATAAAATCCTGCAAAAAAACAGACCATACTAGCAAATCATCCTTAAGCTCACTGGTTAGTCTAATGTGGGAGAAGGGGGATTTAAAACCAGACATAGCCAATGATAACCTTCTGGAAAAAATCCTGCCCATGGGCATGATGTGAGTCGCAAAGGCCAGGAGACCTAGAAAAGATTGAAGCTCTTTGAGTAAAATCTTTTTGTGGCGCAGAAAAAAGGCGATCAGGGATTGGAGCCTGCAAATTTTAAAAAGCAGGAAGCTCAAATTGAAATAATAGTGAATTAATTTTAATACCCAAAAATTCAATAATTGGAGATGGTAAAGAAGTCTTTTCAAGTGCCAGAGGAATTACGAAATATTCGGACACAAGAAAAAAATAACTGAAGAATTAGAGCACAAACCGAAGAGTCTGGTGGGCCAATGAAAAGGAAGTCATCTAAATAATGAATTATCCCAGTATGACCAGATTCCACATTAATCCCCCACTGAATAAAAGAAGCAAAAATTTCAAAATAACATGACAAAGAACAACCCATTGGGAGGCATTTGTCGTAGATATCCGTCAAAACAAAAGCCTAGGGAATTGTAAGATACTGGAGCTTTGGGCAATAATCTAAAAGCTGATTGAATATCAGCTTTAGCCAATAAAGCACCATGTCCAAAAGTTTTTATCATTTGAATTGCATCATCAAAGGTTGCATATTTCACCGTAGCAGATGATGGGTCAATTTGATTATTGAGGGAATCGCCTACTGGAAAGGAGAGATTGTGAATAGGACGATAAGTATCAGGTTCTTTTTTGGGGACTAAACCTAGAGGAGAGACTCGATAAATGGACCAGCAATTCTATTGGCTGAAATTTCTTTCATTATTTTCTCCCTTATTATGTCAGCATGGAGAAAAACTGATTTTACATTTTTTGACAACTGACAACCTAAACCTTCAAAAATAGGAAGTTCAAAACCTGTGGAAAAAACATTAATTAGTAGCTGTGCTTTCTCCTTGTCGGGGTATAATATTAACCATGGATGCATTGCGGACAGCCTCACTGGCGTGCAGGCTTTTTGACTGATCCCTTTGAAATTGACTGTTAGACGGTCTTTTAAAACATTTCGACACTGGGTGGGTACCGAAACAGAAAGAACATTCATGTCGGTAATGACATGAATTAAGCCATTTGCATTGCGTTTCATTAAACGCATAACATGTCCCTCTTTTATAAACTGCAGCTGAAGCATTTGAGTTCAAAGCTGGCTGAGATTGAGGTCTAGCAAAAACAGGTTTCTGAGGGGTGATAAGATTTAACCATAACCCCACATCCTTATTGCCCCATTTAAGACTAGGATAGATGGCAATTTTTTGGCGGAAGGACTCATCATAGCTAAACTAACCCATACCTCCAAAACTTTTATATGCTTCCAGAATATGTTTCAGGTGCTGGAAAAGCCCTGTGCATTTTTCTGGATGCTTCTCACCCATAACTGAAGAAAATATACAGAAAGCCTGCAACCAGTTAAAAAAGGATTTAGAAACAGGACGGCGCCTGTCATCAGTACCATCCTCAGACTTCTTATCTAATTTGAGGAAATCTTTTACAATAGGAAATAAGGATAATAGGTCAACAAATTCGCCTTTCCATATTTTTGCTTTGATTGCCAAAGGCAAATGAAACCCTAAAGGAGACATTTCACAAGGAAGAACTTCCTTAAAACATGTCTCAGAAACAGAAGCAGGAATACCAGCAGGAATACATGTATTAACAGTATCAGAATTAACAGGATTACCTGACCAGACATTCGCTGGGGTAGGAGCTGCTGATGTTGAATGAAAATTAGATACATTTTCATTAAATTTATTCAATGAAAAAAGTAATTGATTTATTAAAACATTCTGAGATGACTCACCCATCTGGTTAGGCTCAGTAGGACTACATAGGACTGGGATGTAAACTCCTTGCAATGATGACTGTCTGACATCCGGACCTGTGTGGGAGGAAGGAGACATAGTGGCCCTCACAGCATCCAGCCTAGACAGCCTGGATGCTAATGATGCCATAGGTATGACTTGAGGAATCTGCCTGGGAAGAATCCCAGCAGAACTAGTAGACAGTAGTTCCCTGGACAGAGCCAGGTTAGGGCTAGGAGAGGCAGAAGGCACATCAGCTGGTCTGGGCGGTGAGAAGTTAATTCTGCTTGGAGTGTCACTAAGAGACAGGGGGGGGCGAAAATCCCGGCCCCTGCCTCCTCTGCTGCGGGTGGGAGATGGAGACAGAGCCCGCTTGTTCCTCTTGACACGCCGGCTCGCTCTGGGAGACACAGGTACTGGCTCTATTGATCCCGTTGTGGAGCGGGACCTTTCTCTACTCACCGCCGCTGTATCAGGCATTTGGCGCTCCGGCGGTAAGCTCCTCTGTAAGCTACGAACTGGAGAGTGCTGAGTAGCTGTGGAGGTGCTTTGAGGAGACCCGCTCACAGAGGACTGTTGCTCCGCTGACACTGAGACCTGAGAAGGGTCTTCCCCCGCAATTGCCAAACAACGCTGGAGCCATTCATTACCACCCTCCGCTTCAGCCCTTTCAAGGACTCTGCGCATCAAAGACTTCATGCCTTGTCACAGCTGAGGCGATCTAAAATAAAGGGGAGCTCCAAGCCTAAACTGCTTCAGGGGCAGCTGTGAAGAAGTCTGTCACACAGGTGGCTTATATAACCTCCAGCCACTTCTGACAGCACATTTTTCCCTCTCAAAGCCCCGTGAATAGCCCCCTCTTATTTATTTTTTTAATAATTAAAACTTTAACCCAAAACGTGGCAGCCACAATCCCATGTTGTGGGCTTCTTATTGTGCCCACTGTTCATGGGATTTGATTGACAGCAGCAGGAGTCAATAGCTCCTGCTGATATCAATCTGCCCTGTGAGGAGAGAGATAAGAGAGAGCCGCTGCTCCTGTGCACAACGTTGGATCAATATCAGGCTTAGGTATAAGGGGGGCTGGAGGGATCCTCATAACAAAAGTTTTTTTTTTTTTTTTTTCAAATTTCACCTTTTTTATTTTATTCTGAAGCAAAACACAGAGGCGTACATTCCGTAAATATCATACATAACATATCATACATAACATAACATATCACTTGTCTCTAGATATTAATTGCAAACCATTATATCATTCTATTCTCTGTGTTATATCTTTACCATCATTATTCCCCCTGCCGCCTTCCTCATGGCGTCCAGGGGGAGGCTTCCCAGAAAAAGCTTCCCAAAAAAAAAAAACCCTCCCCCCATGTCTTGTCCCCTTCCCTTCCTGAATAGTATTTACTCAGTTCACATCTATAAGGGATCTGCCCTCTTCTGTATATTTAAAATGATTCCACATGGACCATGTTTCTAAATAAATCCACTTTTTTTGCCGGTTTGTCCACATCAGGTCTTCCATAATACTAATTTGTTCTACTCGTTTGAGCCACATTCCGACCGAAGGTGGTTGTGTCTGTTTCCATTTACCTAGGATGCATGCTCTTGCTGCGTTCAGGAGGTGGCACAGAACCGATTTCTTATATTGTTTAACCGGCATTTCGGTATTTTGCAATAAGAAAAAGGTCGGGTCCTCCGGGATCTCCCTGTCGCTGAATTTTTGTGCAATCCTCCGAACCTCTTTCCAAAAACGTTTTATTCTAGGACAGGACCAGAAGATATGACCCATCGTCCCTCCTCTCCCCCCACATCGCCAACAGTTATCTGGTATACCAGGATAACATTTATGTATCATAGCCGGGGTACGGTACCATTGTGCAAGGATCTTAAAATTCGTCTCTTGCATTCTTGTGCAAGTTGCAGATTCAAACGTGTTTTGTAGTATCTTGTTCTGTTGTTCCTCCGTGAATACCTGTTCTATCTCTGCCTCCCATCTCCTAAAAAATGGCAACCGAAAATCCTCGGCCGGTGCCACCACTAATGTTATCACTTTGGCTAGAGCTTGGTTCATCATCCTGCTCCCCGTACAGTATTCCTCAAACCTTACAAAAACAAAAAAGTGTAGCGCTAAACTAAATGAGGACTGCACTTTGGTCAAGTGCAGTATAAACAGTGATATGTGATTAAACAATCAACATGACATCTAACACAGATATGTGAAAATGTTCAGATAATCCACCGTGATGAAAATTAAATCAAACAATCCACCGTGATGAGAATTATATAACATTGAAAATCATCAAAAAAATACTGTCACATACATTACATACATTAAATGACAATATAATAAATGAATATTAAATGGTGAATGACAATCAAAATAATAGTGCTCCCAAAAAAACTTGACGTGAAGTGACCACCACCAATCGATTGTAGAAAAGGCTTACCGGAGAGAGTGGACCCCAAAAACATACGTTCAAAGGGTCAACCAGGCAAGGGTAAGCCACTGTGAACAGCAAATCCTCAGCAACAATTCAAACGGGAACCACAAGCTTCAATCCAGGATGGAAAAAAGTAATCGCTCCTGTCCGAATGTGCGATGAAACTTACGGACAGTGTCCGATTAGGACCAGGTAGTGTTACTTCGATATAAGGCTGAAGCGGTTCGTCCATGGACTGACACGGCTTCTAATACTGAAACACGTGGGTATATGTCCCTGCTTGCAGGAGAAGATCTAGGCAGGGACATATACCCACGTGTTTCAGTATTAGAAGCCGTGTCAGTCCATGGACGAACCGCTTCAGCCTTATATCGAAGTAACACTACCTGGTCCTAATCGGACACTGTCCGTAAGTTTCATCGCACATTCGGACAGGAGCGATTACTTTTTTCCATCCTGGATTGAAGCTTGTGGTTCCCGTTTGAATTGTTGCTGAGGATTTGCTGTTCACAGTGGCTTACCCTTGCCTGGTTGACCCTTTGAACGTATGTTTTTGGGGTCCACTCTCTCCGGTAAGCCTTTTCTACAATCGATTGGTGGTGGTCACTTCACGTCAAGTTTTTTTGGGAGCACTATTATTTTGATTGTCATTCACCATTTAATATTCATTTATTATATTGTCATTTAATGTATGTAATGTATGTGACAGTATTTTTTTGATGATTTTCAATGTTATATAATTCTCATCACGGTGGATTGTTTGATTTAATTTTCATCACGGTGGATTATCTGAACATTTTCACATATCTGTGTTAGATGTCATGTTGATTGTTTAATCACATATCACTGTTTATACTGCACTTGACCAAAGTGCAGTCCTCATTTAGTTTAGCGCTACACTTTTTTGTTTTTGTTTGTTCTCACCATTTTCAACTGGTTGTGTGAGCTGCTATTCCACTAGGCGGCGCGGAATTTTTTTGTATTTGGTTTTATTCCTCAAACCTTGTTAACTTCCTCTCATAGCTACTTAGTGGGGTCAAGCTCTCCAGGAAATGTCTCAACTGCACTGCCCTCCAGAAATCCAGTCGGTAAGGTGTAACACCTGCTATCATTTCCTGTATTGTAGGCCAGGTTCCTGATCTCATAAAATGAGCGGCTTGAAAGAGCCCCTGGTCTATCAATTTTCCAAACGGTCCATCTCTTAGTCCTGGGCTAAACTGCGGGTTTCCTAAGATGGGGAAAAGGGGTGAGTCTATTGTTGATAAATTACCTTTAGAGAATGCATTAAGGTAGAAATCCTTAAAGTGGAACTTTAGTCAGAAAATTAAGTCCTGATAGATAATTTCAGGCTGGCCCCTTTTTTTAATTAGCTATGTAAAACATTAAAAGTACAGTAAGTGCCTATGCTGTTTAAAATCCAGTAATGCAGTGTCTCACCCTGGTCTGCACATGCTCAATTGCTCTCTATTCTCTGCACTGTGCCTAAAATCAGAGCCACTAGAGGCCAATAAGCTGACATCTTTAAGATTTACTGTTGCTGAAAGGGGAATAAAGCAACAGGGATTACAGGCTATCATGGCCGGCACGATGGTGCCACCTGGACCTGCAGATAGGCAAGCGGAGCCCGGGATACATAATGGGGGGAGCACTTTACCAACATGTGGGAAAGCAATCAGGTGGCAGCGGAGCCGCCCGAATGCTTCCAACTGACAAATGAGCCCCGCTGCTTTGGCCAATCGGGAAACAGGTCTTACTGACCTGCCTCCTGATTGCTAGGGAGGCACTGTAGCATGAAAATAGCGAAAATTCATTCGCTATGGTCACGCATTCTCTACGCCCCAAGCTCACCCTTTTTTTATGCCTATTAAAACCTCCAGCTGTCACGATCAGGCGTCGGGCTTGAAGACCAATTGCAATAGCAGTGGCAGGACAGGCATACAGGCAGTCACTTATGGCAGATGACACAGGCTCACCTGAGGTGCGGAGTCTAAGTACTAGCTGGTTTTCCCCAGAGCTCCGGATGGTGGAGATGGATTTAGCTGCAAGCTAGTACCAGGTCGCTGTCCTCAAGTTTGCCCCACCAGGGTGTGAGCAAGCCGGGGTCCAATAGCGGATAACAGACAAGGATGAAACAGCAGCGTGGTCAGAAAACAAGCCAAGGGATCAATCACGAGTGGCTGCAGGTTGGGATCAAGCAGTAGAGTAGTCAAAGAACAGGCCGAGGGTCAAACACGGGTGGTTGCAGATTGGGATCAGGTAGTAGAGAAGTCCCGGAACAAGCCAAGGGTCAATCACGAGTGGTTGTAGGTACAGATGGCAGCAGGAGAGACAACAGCAAGGCACCGGCAGGGAAGGCACAATAACCTGGCAAAGAGGAAGTGCTGAGACAAGGCTTATATATGAAGTTCATGGGAGGATCAAGGGGTTCAGGGTTCAACAACAATCAAGACACCAAGCAGAGTAGTCTAATGGATCAGATAGGTTTGTCCAGCAGATCAGGCAGGGAGCTGTCCAGCATCCCAGATAGCTCAGTGGGAAGAGTCAATGCCAGACACAGATGAGGTCCCAGGTTCAAACCTAGGTCCTGACACTGGTACTAATCAGCTGCTTAAAAAAAAAAACCCTCCCGCCCCCACCATATGAGTCCATGAGTCCGGCATCCTGAAAGGGGCTTGATGCATGGATAGAGGGATAGGGGGGACAGCGTCTGTGTGCCCACAATGCACAGGCCACCACTGCTCATGACTCTGAGATGGATAGGTTTTCAGGAGAAGAATTTCAATGCATCAATGAACTATGATGTAATTGGCAAGGGTACAGTGTATTCCTTATCATTACCATAAAATACCAGCATGAGCAAAACAACCTTTCTGTTGAAAAAAACTGAATGTTATCTGCAGTGATTCTGTTATTTATCCCTTCCCATAATTAAACCTTTTGAAAACAGGGCTCTCCAATAAATGCAAATCTCATAAGATACATTCTTTATAACACGAAACTTGCAGTATGTCATTGCATTGTGTTTTGAAGAGAATTAAAAAAAAATGGGAATTTTTTTTTAAAATATAAAACGGTTATCTAAAATAATATATTTAAAGTTACTGCCATCAGTCCTTATATTTGGATACATGCTATACTGTAGGTCGAAAATATACTTTCTGGCATACTTATGTAGCACAGGGCGTATCCTTTTACCTGCCTTTGGCTCACTTGCAGGAAAGGCACACCAGGCTACCTGCCCGTACCCTCTTGTGTGAAGAGGTTGAGCGGTGTCGCAAACTAGGGTCCTGCAGCAAGGTTCTGCCTTTAGTTGGTTCCCGTCTCTTAGAATGTAAGGACAAGTCTTTATATCCCCAAGTAACTCCAAGGTCCACACCAGTAGTAAACTCCAACGTAGAGTTTATTTCTTTATATGCAAAGTCAATGGATAGAAAAGGGTGGATAGAAGACAGGACAGTAAGAGTTTGGATATGAGTCCAGGCACAAGACAAATTATGAATTCACTACTTGTTCCTCCAGTAGGCTTAGCTCACCCGGATAGTTCCCTATGAAAGCGGATCCTAGCAGCCAAAGTGATGCTCGGACCTTTCTTTAGTTTTCCCTTTCTTTTAGATGCGACTAGGAGATTCTCTGCCACAGAACCGTTAATCCCAATCCTCTAGTGTCGGATGGATCTAATCCCTCCAGAGAGTTACCAGGCCCTTCTTTCTCCGTGAACTTTTCACCGGTCCTTCAGAAGGGCCCTCCCCCGGCCTCCTCATCTCAGAACGGGTCCCCATGCCAGAGGCACCCTGGGATTTCTCCTTCCAGGACATGGGCCCCAGCTAAAGGTGCTGGGCCCATGGTTGTGGCTGCAGCCCCAGGGCTAAAGGTGCCTGAGACTGATGAGTACGCGGGCCCCTGGCCAGGAGGGCCAGGTACCACGTACCAGGTCTCCAACTCTGGAACGAAGACCGAACACCGACCCCTCGCAAGCAGCGTCTGCCCCTTTTATATCCTCTCCCGGCGTGCACAGCAGGCCGACCCCGCCCACCACACAACCGCCGAGAGAGGACATCCAAGGCACAGCACTATACCAGCGGTTCAACCCTGGCCCATTGTGGCAGCGCCACCTACAGGCCACAGGGAACTACACACCAGTATACTACCTGCGGTGTAAAATAGAATGTCCTAACAATTAAGGTGATCCGAGCCCAACTACAGCTCAAACCTTCCCCTAAATTTAGGAATAGCGGGGTTAAATTTGGGGACCCCGCTACACTTATGTAAATATGTTTGATCACCTGCTACATTTTTTTTCTTTATTATACAGGTCCTTCTCAAAAAATTAGCATATTGTGATAAAGTTCATTATTTTCTGTAATGTACTGATAAACATTAGACTTTCATATATTTTAGATTCATTACACACAACTGAAGTAGTTCAAGCCTTTTCTTGTTTTAATATTGATGATTTTGGCATACAGCTTATGAAAACCCAAAAATCCTATCTCAAAAAATTAGCATATTTCATCCGACCAATAAAAGAAAAGTGTTTTTAATACAAAAAAAGTCAACCTTTAAATAATTATGTTCAGTTATGCACTCAATACTTGGTCGGGAATCCTTTTGCAGAAATGACTGCTTCAATGCGGCGTGGCATGGAGGCAACCAGCCTGTGGCACTGCTGAGGTGTTATGGAGGCCCAGGATGCTTCGATAGCGGCCTTAAGCTCATCCAGAGTGTTGGGTCTTGCGTCTCTCAACTTTCTCTTCCCAATATCCCACAGATTCTCTATGGGGTTCAGGTCAGGAGAGTTGGCAGGCCAATTGAGCACAGTAATACCATGGCCAGTAAACCATTTACCAGTGGTTTTGGCACTGTGAGCAGGTGCCAGGTCGTGCTGAAAAATGAAATCTTCATCTCCATAAAGCTTTTCAGCAGATGGAAGCATGAAGTGCTCCAAAATCTCCTGATAGCTAGCTGCATTGACCCTGCCCTTGATAAAACACAGTGGACCAACACCAGCAGCTGACATGGCACCCCAGACCATCACTGACTGTGGGTACTTGACACTGGACTTCAGGCATTTTGGCATTTCCCTCTCCCCAGTCTTCCTCCAGACTCTGGCACCTTGATTTCTGAATGACATGCAAAATTTGCTTTCATCCGAAAAAAGTACTTTGGACCACTGAGCAACAGTCCAGTGCTGCTTCTCTGTAGCCCAGGTCAGGTGCTTCTGCCGCTGTTTCTGGTTCAAAAGTGGCTTGACCTGGGGAATGCGGCACCTGTAGCCCATTTCCTGCACACGCCTGTTCACGGTGGCTCTGGATGTTTCTACTCCAGACTCAGTCCACTGCTTCCGCAGGTCCTCCAAGATCTGGAATCGGTCCTTCTCCACAATCTTCTTCAGGGTCCGGTCACCTCTTCTCATTGTGCAGCGTTTTCTGCCACACTTTTTCCTTCCCACAGACTTCCCACTGAGGTGCCTTGATACAGAACTCTGGGAACAGCCTATTCGTTCAGAAATTTCTTTCTGTGTCTTACCCTCTTGCTTGAGGGTGTCAATGATGGCCTTCTGGACAGCAGTCAGGTCGGCAGTCTTACCCATGATTGCGGTTTTGAGTAATGAACCAGGCTGGGAGTTTTTAAAAGCCTCAGGAATCTTTTGCAGGTGTTTAGAGTTAATTAGTTGATTCAGATGATTAGGTTAATAGCTCGTTTAGAGAACCTTTTCATGATATGCTAATTTTTTGAGATAGGAATTTTGGGTTGTCATGAGCTGTATGCCAAAATCATCAATATTAAAACAAGAAAAGGCTTGAACTACTTCAATTGTGTGTAATGAATCTAAAATATATGAAAGTCTAATGTTTATCAGTACATTACAGAAAATAATGAACTTTATCACAATATGCAAATTTTTTGAGAAGGACCTGTAGTGTCTAATAATGCCCAAACATTTTCATTAATGCCTATGTATATTTGATGAGCTGTATCATAATCAATCCCATGTGTTTTTTATTGTTGTTGTAGTGCTATACAGATTTTTTGTGTCTATACACAAATATTGGAATCTTTGTTGATTTGATTTAATAAATATGTATATATGATATTTGGTTTAGTTCCAAATGCTATTGTTTTTTTTTTTTTTCAGGAACCATGATTTAAATAGGATATGCAGTAAGAAGTACTGAAATGCTTTTGCTTCAAGACTGACAACTGAATTTTGAGCTTTGGGTTGAGTCAATCACTGGCTAAGTTAAGATCTTGGATCTTCTTCTCCTAAGATTCAGATTAATTACTTTACCACTGGGGAGGAGTGTGGTGATTTTGGTGAAAAAGATTTTGCAACAAAAATTACCAATTTTTTGGACAATTGATGCACTAATGCTGATTTACTAAAGGTTTAGGAAGTTCACACGACATATTGTGTGACTATTCACTTCAATTATCGAATCATGTGCAGATGAAATAAGTAAACAGGAATTTTCTTTTCACTGGATTGTCTAATTAATGTGAATCTTTACTTTATTTAGGTTGTAAACATTCTAACACGCCTTAATAAATCATCATCACTGTGTGCATACGGCTAGTCCATCATGCAAGCTGTGGTGTAAAAGAACCCCAAACTACAATCTGCAAAACTACCCTTGTTTGTAAGACAGCAATTTAGTTGAATATTCTAAACAAATTAATTAGTGGAGTAAGACAAAGATCATCATCCTACAGGGGGCACTACTTCCTACTGGTTTACATAATCCGTGGCTCAAGCTGTGTCCTTCAATGAACTCTGAGAAAATTATTTTATAAATTTTTATCTCTGAACCAAAATGTAACTAAAAACAAATACTTACTTTACTACTTACATCAGGAGGAGCAGATCATCAACTTTGTATAAGTCTATAGGTGGCCAAATGTGACTATCTGTCCTTGTCCAGAAAAAAATGATAAAGGTCTGCATTCTTTTCCATGCTTTCTAACCTAAAATTACAGATTGGAGTTAGTCTGATGTAAAGTCTATTGATGCAAGTCCATTTAGGTCTAGCCAGCTACAGATCTCAAATGGGTCCCGAAAGTTCAGGTTTTTATGTTTCAATCTTTTTATTCAAGTTTTGTCATACAAAATGTATAAAAGTCGCCACATAACATTGTACAGTCACAATCAACATTTGGGGTAACACAATGAAGATCACCAAGTGTAGGGGTCCTTGGAGTAGTCCGAAGCTCCGTAAAGCCGTTAACCCCTATTAGCATCGCAGATCATATCTGAACCGTCCACCCAGATGAGCCGCCCCCCCATCCATCTATCGGGGGGGGCGCAACTCAGCCGGCCGTGTGGGCAGCCCAGAGGTCTGATCAGACTGACAATGGTCCCGTAGGAGCTGAGAAAACAGGGAGCAGCACAAACCTCTAAGGTCTGGATCTGACTCCAAAAATAAACAATAAACAAATTTCAAAAGAGAGGAAAGAGGACAGTGACAAAGAATAGAAGGAAGGAGACAGAGTAAGGAAAGGACAGTTGAGGAGGGGGGAATGGGGGGAGGGAGGGGGGGAGGAGCCCCGATTCAGCATCCAGACATCTCAACCTAATCCCCTAGGCTATGCTGTAAACATCCCCGGGTCATTAGTTAGGTAACGAAGCCATGGGTCCCAAACTCCATGAAACAGTTTCATTTTATCTTGGGCCAGAGCGGTCAAGCGTTCGTTTAGCATCAACCAAGACAATTTGCCTTTAAGCTGATCGAATGGTAGAGCTGCCGATTTCCAGTTCCTAGCAATAGTGATTTTGGCTGAAATAAAAATAAATGTCAAGAGCCTCTTGCAGGACTTGGAGGCT
This sequence comes from Rana muscosa, assembly GCA_029206835.1. Classification (NCBI taxonomy): domain Eukaryota; kingdom Metazoa; phylum Chordata; class Amphibia; order Anura; family Ranidae; genus Rana; species Rana muscosa. Next base: position 203,197,945 of record CM055116.1, on the reverse strand, counting down.
TCCACATCTCCTCCCCCCAGTAGTGCTTGCTTAGCTGATTTAGTTAGGTTTAGTTGGGTAAGGGAGTAAACTAAATTATACACCCTGATCCAAAACCTCCGGACCTTTGGGCATGTCCACCAAATATGATAGGTGGTGCCCATCTGGCCACATCCTCTAAAGCACAACGGGGTAGCTCCTGAGACAAAAGTTGCCAGTCTGACCGGCACCATATACCACCTCAGTAGAACCTTATAATTGGCCTCAATTATTGAAGTATTGACGAGCGAACGAGATGCTGTCTCGGCTATCCTATGCCATTCGTCCAGATCCAGGGTTTCCTGCAAGTCGGTCTCCCATTGGACCATATAAGTCAGCTTTGTCGATACACTCAGCAATATCGAATATATAGCAGATAAATGTCCTTTAATTTTATCATAATTTTTGCATAGATGTTCCATGGGAGTTTGGGTTGCTAGGTTGCTCTTGCGAGCCAGGGTTTGTACATAATGTGAGATTTGGGCGAACCTATAACCCTCCGCTGGAGGCATTTGATGCCTGTCAGCCATAGTCCGTTCGGTCAGCATACCTCTATGATCGCACAAGTCAGCAATACACTTAAAACCCTTATTAGTCCACCATTCGAACGCTAGTGGAGTGAGACCCGGGGTGAATGCTTTATTTTGAAGCAGAGGTGTCAGTGGAGAATGAGGAGATTTGAATTTGTGAGATCTGGAGAGTCTGTCCCATAGTTCCAGTGACATGGATAAAGTAGGGCAAAGTATAGGAGGTCGCTCCTTGATAGGGAGCCATAAAATATAAGAAATAGGTTTGGGACGGCAGGAATAAGATTCCATAGCCATCCAAATGGCCTGTGCCTGTTGGGAGTGAAACCTTGTAAGTTGTGCTATCTGGGCAGCATAAAAATATTTTAATAAGTCTGGAAGACCAAGTCCTCCTCTCCGCTTCAACGTGTATAGAGTGCTCCTATTCACCCTGGGTCTCTTATCACCCCAAATAAACTGTAGTACTTTATTCTGGAATCGTTTAAGGTCATCACGGGCCAATGAAACTGGCAAGGTACGGAAGAAATACAATAATCGAGGTAGAACATTCATTTTAATTGAGTGAAGTCTGCCAAACCACGATGGCGGGTGAACCTGCCACTTAGCCATGTCAGCTGTTAGCCGTTTGAAAAGGGCTGGATAATTCTCTTTGTACAACTCACCAATAGATGAGGTCAGCTGTATGCCTAAATAAGGGAGAGCTGTGGATTCCCATCGGAATTGAAATGATTTTTCAAGCGTAGCCTGAGTGGAGCTTAGCAAAGATAAGTTCAGTGCTCTTGACTTACTATGATTAATTGCCAACCCGGAAATGTTGGAGAAAGGCTGCAAAATAGCATACAAGTTAGGTAGGGATGTGATCGGTGAGGTCAAGGTCAGCAACAAGTCGTCCGCAAAGAGTAAACATTTGTGTTCATAGTCTCCGCAATAAATGCCCTGTATATGTCTGCAGGCGCGAATTTTGAGCGCTAGTGGTTCAATCGCCAGGGCGAATAATAGTGGCGATAACGGGCAGCCCTGTCTAGTTCCTCTCCTGATAGGAAATGTTTGGGATGTATATCCTCTGAGCATTAGCGAGGCACTGGGGGAATCATATAATATGTGAAGGAGATCCAGAAAGCGTCTCCCAAATCCAAAGCGTGTGAGAACATCAAAAAGATAGTCCCAGGAGATAGAATCGAACGCCTTCTGGATATCCAATGAAAGTAACATTCCCCTCCTAGTCCCCTTTCCATCCCAATCAGACCGAACTGCCGAGATAAGGTTAATTATCCGGCGGGTTTGGTCCGATGCCTGTCTTGTCGGGACAAAACCTGCTTGGTCAGGATGGATATAACACTGAAGAAAAGTATTAAGTCTCTGGGCCAGTATTTTGGTTAGAATCTTAAGATCCGTATTGATCAGAGAAATTGGGCGATAATTGGAACAGTCTGTATGGTCCTTTCCTGGTTTCGGGATAACACTTATATAGGCTACATTTTCATGGCTGGGGAGCTTGCTGCCGCTTCTCAGGTCATTAAAGTAAGTACAGAGATGTGGGGCCAGAAGATCGTGATATTTCCTATAGTAGTGACCCGGGAATCCATCTGGCCCAGGGGCCTTGGTAGGGTGTAGGGTTTTGATTGCAGCCCTGACTTCAGGCTCTGTAAGAGCACCGTCCATCAGTTCCGCATGGGCTTGTGTCAATTTAGGCAGCTGTAAGTCGCGAAAGAATGTGCTCGCTTCAGATGAATCGAACTTGTCCTGCACTCCATACAGCTTAGCATAAAATTTGTGAAATTCTCCAATTATCCGTTCGGGGTTCTGGGAGGTTAGGCCCGTGGATAGTCGTAGTTTAGGCAAAGTCGGTGTGTACGGTCGAGGAACCAGTTTTCTAGCTAACATTGTGGTAGGTTTATCACCCATCGTATAGAACCTGTGCTTAGACCAACTAATATGTTTCTCCGCTTGAGTAGTCAAGCTAAGATTTAGTGCTAGTCGAGCCTCGTCAATTTTATGCCTTATATCTACCAGGGGATTTCTGTGCTGTTCACTAAGTAAGTTATCTAAGTTAGTTTCCAGAATCTTATTTGCCTGTTCCCCATTGCGTTTAATCCTGGCTGCCACTTGTAACAATATGCCCCTAATCGCTGCTTTATGAGCTACCCAGTTAATTGCGGGGGATGTGTCCGATGCCTTATTAAGTCTAAAGTATTCCTGTATTTCCTTTTGAATCTCTAAAAAGATTGTAGGGTCATTCAGCAAGCTCACATTAAGTCTCCACGGGGAGGGTCTAGATTTAGTCCATAGCCCTGAAGTAGAGAGTTTTATCGGGGAATGATCAGACCAAGGGGTAGATAAAATCTTAACCGACTTAATAAATGGTAGCAAAGGCGTACGTACTAGAACGTGGTCTATCCTCGAGTAAGTATGATGGGCTTGTGAAAAGTGTGTAAAGTCTCTGACCGTAGGGTTATTTTCTCGCCAGGCGTCGATGAGGTCATAGAAATGAAACAGACGTGCAACCTTGCTGCTTCCAGTCGGTGGGCGTTTCAATGTTGGTCTAGAGGAGTCCGATTTATCCATAATTCTGTCCAAGGGAATATTACTATCGCCTCCCATAATGACCTGACCCTGGACTTTGGGCATAAGAATCTTCAGCATTTTGCTAAAGAATTCCGGCTGTCCAGTATTCGGGGCATAGTATGATATAAAGGACACCTCCTGGTCATGGAGCCGCCCCACTGCCATAATATATCTACCTCTCTTGTCCTTAACGATAGCGATGGGGGTAAAGGGGGTCCGTTTCGAAAAGCAGATGGCTACACCGCCCTTCTTTTCCCGACCCCTGCCAAGTAAAACTGTGGATACTTCCCATTGAGGTAACGGGGCGCTGAGACATTGGAGAAATGAGTTTCCTGCAATAGCAGGACTTCAGCCTTCTGTTTATGATAAAACTGGAAAGCCTTAGTTCTTTTAGTAGGGGAGTTAAATCCATGTACATTGTGGCTAACTATCGAATAGTCTGTGTTATATGTGGTGGCCATCGTGGTAGGGCAGAGCACTCTTACCTTGCATAATGAATGAAGCGAGAAGGGTCCCGATGATGATGACTGTTTGGCTATGTGACCTCTCAGACCATGACATAAGGGAAGGGCGCTGAACCGAGGCTCCGAAGAAAGAGGGGGAAGGGAGAGAAGGAAAAGGCATTAGAGAAGAAGAGAAACAAAAATAAAAGCAAAAAAACATATACATAGGCCTTAGGCCCAAACAACCAATATAACTCAATCCTAGCTGATGAATGAAGGAATGGGGAATAACCCCTGCCGGAGACAACATCCGGCAAATTAGGTGCAAGGGTACCATCCTTGTCGTAGGATAGGTAGTCTTGCAGTTGGGTGGCAAGCATGACCACCCCGACCCAAATATGATTACACTCTGTACGAGCAGGCTATTCGAGGTCATATCGGAAATGACAAAATCAATCAATACAGTTTTAACATAACAGGCTGTCTATAGGAACATGCATTCCCAAGGCCAGTGGCGCCGGGGCCGGAAGGGTCCCCATCGGTCGTTCCGGCCCCCGAGCCACAGCCCAACAGGGGAACACATTGCGGTCCGACTAAGGCCCCCAGACTGCTAAAAAGCAAAAAGCAAAATTTCTTCGACCAGGTTGGGCCCGTCGGGGTTGTAAAATATTCGGCTGGCAGCCAGGCCGAAGAACCAGGAACTCCAGTAACTTTGTAACCCGTGACTTTGTAACCTGTGAACTGTGAACGGTAACGATGGCCCCATCAGGCCCATAGTCCACCATGGGCCCAGGCCATATCCGTGCAATCAAGCACTAACAGTTCCCAAAAGGGGGCAAAAAGCAACAAGAGAGAAGAGCAATAATACTCAGGTATTCCGGCGAGCATTTCTGGCCTGTGAGCGTGTGCGATCCTGCCATATCGGGGAGAGGGGACGATGATCCAGACAAGGGGGAGATGAAATCGGAGTCGGAGAGTCCCGTGCAATGATGCCGAGACTAAGCAGTAGGTCTTCGCCTGCTTGGAACGTGGAAAAGGAGTGGGACTTTCCGTTGTAAGTGAATGATAACTTAAAAGGGAACGACCATCGATACTTAATCTGTTTGGCCATAAGTTGCTGGAGTAATGGCCGTAGGTTTCTGCGTTTCTGGACCGTTGATGGCGCCAAATCTGTAAAGAGCTGTATTGGTGTTCCAAATAGCGACAGGTCCGGCCTGTTGCGAGCCGCAAGCATCATCTTATCCTTAATGCGGTAGTGATGTGGCTTAACAATAATGTCTCGTGGTAGGCCGTCGGCCCTTGGGGCTGTCAGTGCTCGGTGAACGCGATCAACTTCCATGTGGTGGTTGGCTATATCAGGGATAAGGGTTTTCATCAGGTCTTTTACAGCCCCCTCTAGATCTGTGTGAGTTTCAGGGAGGCCACGCACGCGGACATTGTACCTACGAGAACGATTCTCCAAATCTTCAATTTTTGTGAATGCCTCTTCTAATCTATCCTGGAGGTCTGTCACCATGGCTGAGTTCTGGTTGACCCTTTTGATGGCTCCATCCACTTTGGTTTCAATTAGCTCAAAACGCTCTCCCAAGCTATGGATGTCTTTTTTCAGGTCAGTGGTGATTAATGTGCAGGCCTTAGAGAGCTCCTGCTGCAACATGGTGGAGAATCTGCCCAACAGTACAGCATCAGGGGAATAGTGTGAGAGCTGGGGAATTGGCATATCCTGGCTGGATTGGCTGGATTGGCTAATGAGGACTTCTGCTAAGTCTGCCATGTTCCTATCCATGGAGGAGGCAGGGGAGGCAGGGGAGTTTGGAGAGTCATGTCTATCAGCGTATATGGCTGGGGATGGGGGATGTGATAGTGACTCACCCCGCTGTCCGGTCTCCACCTCTCCCGAGGATTGTGAGGAGAATGGATCCCTAGTTGGCTCCAGATTTAGCTGCCTGTCTCCTCTCTGTGTAGCGCCGTCGGATCTGGCTGCTGCCGTGCTGCCTCGTGTGTCTGGCTTACCCGGCGCCATCTTGGATCGCGGCTGTGCTGTAGGGGAAGGCCCTGCTCTCTTCTGGGCTGTAGTTTGCGTATCGTGTCCTTTCCGCGGCTGCCCCTGTGCCCTACGGTTCATCGCCACTTCGGGGCTGGTGTGGGATCGGTCCTGGCTCACGGACCTCAGTGCCTGCGCTATCGTTAGCTCTGGTGGGTCGGGGTGCCGGGAGCTCGGTCAGCACACGTCCTTCTCCGAGTCCCCGCGCATGCGCACTAAGTTCAGGTTTTTAAATGGAATTAAAGGCTGAATAGACACAGATGTCACAAAAGTGATATCCATCAATTTCTGTTCTGGTTCAGCAGGGGTTCACCAGTTGGCGTCTATGTGATTCATATTACATTGTAATAATTTGTCACTAAGGCGGCTATTTACATTTTGTTTTTACATACAAAGGGTTGAATAGAGTGGAGATGGATTAGAACACCTATCAGGTTGTATTGCTGTCTGTACCCACATTAGGGAGATTCAAGCCTCGTACATACGAACGAGTTTCTCGGCAAGAAACGACAAGAAAACTGCCGAGATAGCTTTCTTGCAGAGAAAATCGTTCGTGTGTATGGTTTCTCGTCAAGAAAACCGACAAGAATCTCGACGAGAAATATAGAGAACCTGCTCTCTATTTTCTCGTCGAGATTCTCGTCAGCCTGTTTCTCGACGAGAAAATTGTGTGTGTGTACACTTACCTGTCCTCCGGGAAGCCCCCGCATGCTCGAAATGACTTTGACGCATGCGCGGTAGCTTCCTAGGCATAGATAGGGTGTAGCAAGATGGCGGCGACGGCATCGAATGTGACGAGCGCACGCTCGTCATAGTCGATGACGTCACCGCGTTCGCTCCATTCAAAGAACCGCGGGTTCTTTGAATGGATCGTGTGTACACTCGGCCGGGACAAGTTTCTTGTCCAAGAATCTCGTCAAGAAAAACGACGTGTTTTTTCTTGACGAGATTTTCGGCCGTATGTACGAGGCTTCACCCTCTCTATTTGTCCTGTTTACTGTTATCACTGAAAGTGAAAGTTAAAGAAAATCCAAAATTTTGGGTTGACCCCAGAAAAGTAATAGAGGGGAAATCTTCCAATAGGGACACTACTTCTGGTGAACTACGGGTCCCCCAAGGAATTCCCTTAATTTGCACAGATTTCCTCTCACTTCCTGTTTAGCTATGGGATAGGAAGTGAAGAAAAATCTCTGAAATAGTACACAGGGGTTATAACCCTCCCTTACTCTATCCAAAATGAAAATAAAACTTTTGCCTATAGTTATACTTTATTAAGTTGATATTGGTATGTCAATCAGGTGTCTACTAAGCTTTAGTAGGGTTATAGGGTAAGGCTAAGATTTTAGTATTTGGGGTGTAAGGAGGCTAAAATGTTACATGTGTGGGTTCTTGTTTATAGTACCAAAAGCCTATCCTTCTTAAAGTGTTTGTTAACCCCCCCCCCCAAAAAAAACTGATTCTAGTCCCTTAAAGCAGATTAAACAGCACAGTGCTTGTGCTGTGTAATTTGCCCCCCTCTAAACCCTGACCTTAAAAAACCTCCCTGAACCTGTCACTTCCTGTATTCCCTCTCTGTACTGACCACGAAAATCAGGGCTGCTGAGCCCTGACCACCGTGGTCAGAGTGCGTCCCTCCATCATACGCAGCTGTCCTCTCTGCTCTCCTCCCTCCCCCTCATCCCCTCCTCCTTGCCTGTCAGCTCCCTCTCTGTGTCTCTGTCTGTGCCCCCCCCCGCTGCTATTATTATAAGTAAAAAACCTACAACGCTCACTGTCAGCCTCCCTATTAGAGCCTGGCATACCACACTATGTAAGTAATTTCTAAAAAATTTGCATTGTAATTACCTTTTTAGAGCTTTTAGCTTTTTAGATCTTCAGGCCGGTCATGTGACTCGCGGACGCTTTACAGCTCCGAGACAGGGCTTCTGTGGGAGGCCACGTGACCTCCCCGGCTGACGTCAGAGGGAGATTTTGGCCTCTCCACTAGAAGCCATGTATCGGAGTTATAAAGTTGCCGCCAGTCACGTGACCGGCCTGAAGATAGCTCTAAACAGATACAGTAAAACCTTGGATTGCAAGCATAATTAATTCCGGAAGCATGCTTGTAATCCAAAGCACTTGTATATCAAAGCTAATTTTCCCATAAGAAATAATGGAAACTCAACTGATTCATTCCACAACCATTTATTCATAGGTCCTTCAGTTTATAGTCCATATAAAAAGATTATAGCAATGTGATAGGTTGTGTAACCATAAAATGTCCATCCACAAATGGAAGCCTCCACAAGGGGATTAGAAGCAAAATTCAGCAGGAGCTACAGAGTATAAAAGAGAAGAGAGGTGCCTCTAAGTGTAGCAATATGGTTACATTTAATGAAGGTACAACATTTAGCAACTCACATGGTTGATGCTTAAAACAGGCACATCTAAGTATGCAGATATCCGGGGTAAAGCGATCCACATAGACCATCCTCCTCACTGCCGGCTCTCATCGATGTCAGTCTACAATCGTGACCGGGAAGACTTCTCTGCAGTAGAGCGATCTAAAAGCGAGGCTTGAACTGCTCGTGGAAGGGACTACATCAATGGTGGTGTGGGGGATGGTCTATGTGGACAGTTTTACCCTGGATGCCTGCATACCTAGATGTGCCTCTTTTAATCATCAACCATGTGAGTTTCTAAATGTTGTACTTTTATTAAATGTAACCATACTGCTACACTTAGAGTCGCTTCTCTTCTATTTTATACTCAGTTGTGACATGATGCTACTCTTATATCAAGATATCACTTGTATATCATCTCAAAATTTATTTAAAAATGTTGCTTGTCTTGCAAAACGTTTTCAAACCAAGTTACTCTCAAACCAAGGTTTTACTGTATTTACAAATGACTTACATAGTGTGGTATGTCAGGCTCTACTAGAGGGGCTGGCAGTGATTTATATTTTAGACTTAACAAACACTTTAAGGCCAAAAACCAACATACTGTCAAATTAGAACTTTCCAGTTAAATATTAGAAATTCTGAGATATTCTGTACTGAAGAGCAGAATTAAACTTTTCTGGAGCCATCAAGTAAAATAATTTGTATGAACTGTCTGCTATAATGTTGATTTGGAGATAAGCTCCAAAAGTTCATACCTATTATATGCGATAAAACTTCATACGAGATATCTGCATTACTACAGAGAATACATAAATTACGAAAACTGTGGTTACTATGCGGGCCATGCTCTCGGTCTTAAACAAGATGCTAAGACCAATTAAATACATATCTTAATGTAATTTTTTTTAATTAATAATAATAATATATTGCAGCTTACCATTGATGTGATGTCTATATTAACTATCACCAGCCGCACGCAAACATGCAGCCTCTTGGCGCCTGGTGCTTGGCGCAGAGGGGCCGCATATTTGCATGAATTGTTGCCCAAACAGCTGTGCCAAGAGCGCACGCACTGTGCACTCCCAACACAGTTACTGGTACCTAATTGAATGCTCCCCATCGCTGCTTGGTCACGTGCTCAAAAGCCCCACCTCCCGGCGTCATAAACCTCTTAAAGGGTCGGGAGGCGCCGGCATGAAAAGGTTAATACTGTAATCTTGCAATTGAGAGTAAATAAAGGCAAAGTTCAGTCAGTGTGACAACCATGGCTGCTCCCATAGATCCAATGGAGAAATTAGTATAGACACGAAGAGACAGGAAGTGTTTTTACTGACTGGATCACCAGGGTAAGATAAAGAAAGAAAAGCTGAAGAAAAGAAAACTAATGTAACCACTACAATTCTGTAGATTGGTAAACTGACATTTTTTATTACATTTTTGTTTTTGTAGTTTAGATACACTTTATGTCTTTACAAAGGTAAAGATCACAGAGAATGCAGAAGTTAAAGAGATAGAGAATGCTTTACTTTGGTGGGTTTGTGAAGTAAGGGTCAAGCTCCGTTATGTAAATGAGAACCGTGCCTGTCTCTAATTCATTTTATCATTGTCATATGACATTTCAACAAGGTCCAGACTGGGTCAAAAACCTAGGAAATGTGCTGTTTGATTTCCTTTAACCACTTCAGCCCCGGAAGAATTTACCCCTTCCTGACCAGAGCATTTTTTTGCGATTCAGCACTGCGTCGATTTAGCTGACAATTGCGCGGTCATGCGACGTTGTACCCAAACAAAATTGACGTCCTTTTTTTCCCATAAATAGAGCTTTCTTTTGGTGGTATTTGATCACCTCTGTGGTTTTTATTTTTTGCGCTGTGAACAAAAAAATGCGCCAATTTTGAAAAAAATTCAATATTTTTTACTTTTTGGTCTAATAAATATCCCCAAAAAATATATAAAAAAATAATTATTTTCCTCAGTTTAGGCCGATATGTATTCTTCTACATATTTTTGGTAAAAAAAAAATGCAATAAGCGTATATTTATTGGTTTGCGCAAAAGTTATAATGTCTACAAAATAGGGGGTTGTTTTATGGCATTTTTATTATTATTATTTTTTTTACTAGTGTAGCGATACCCCCAGTTAAGAGGGCTGCCTGTATGATTTTGGGCCCTGTAGTGCACCGCTGTCAACCCCTGGCAATCGGCTCTAACCTCCCTTGGCACAGTTAGTAGGGGTGAATAGGACTGTGAGGCCTGTAACTCACAGCGGCACTGTCCTATGACAAGAACACACAGCAATATATTAAAACTTCCTTTAACTGTCTCTTCTGTAAAGTAAAGGACACAGACACCAATATACTTAACCCTTGTATATTTACTTAGACTAGTGGGTAAGCAATAAAACAGGAATGTACATGTCATGTGCAGAGCCCTGCAATAAGCAGTGGTTAAATGAGCAGACAAGTATATATTGCTACACAACTCTAACAGTTCCCTTTGCAGCTATTTCCCCTCATGGACAAAATGGCGACAGGAAAGTCTATGCTACACAGTCAGGCCTGACTGAACTAAGTGGAAGTTCTGTAGGTAAAATCTTCGCCGGCAACGGTGGTGCACTTGAAGAATAGAATTTGTAATCTACCAATGTAACAGGGATAATGTGTCTGTCTATGAGCAAGTGCTCTCTCACCCAACCAGACCAGTCCGCGTCCATTTCTTCCGCTGCTGTGTCTAAGTACACAGATCCCTCGACATCCGGGTCTTCGGACCTCCTGGCAATGGTGCAGTAACAAAGGAGAGACGTCCCTCAGGTTCCTCGGTGCGAGCAGAAGGCTCTTTGGAGAAAGGCCCTGGTTTTGGGCCTAAAGTCACAGGAGATCAAGCAGTAGTTCAACCTGCTGGGCAGGCGGTGTCCAAAGAGAAAGACTGGGCTCCGCCTCTCCCTTATAAAGTCCACCCCAGCAGTCCTTGCGCGGGGCAATGCACCCTGGGTGCCTTAAAGTGTACTGGGTAATGTAGTCTCTGAGAGATAAAAGGGCAATACCCCGCTGCACTAGTAATAGCGGCGATCTGCGATTTTTATTGGGACTTCGACATTATGGCAGACACATCGGACACTTTTGACACTATTTTGGGACCATTGTCATTTATACAGCGATCAGTGCTATAAAAAAGCACTGATTACTGTGTAAATGACACTGGCAAGGAAGGGGTTAAACACTAGGGGGCGATCAAGGGGTTAAGTGTGTCCTAGGGAGTGATTCTAACTGTGGGTGGGTTGGGCTACCACTGACATGACAGCGATCAACTGCTGCCGATCACAGGGAGCAGTCCTGTCACTAGGCAGAACAGGGAAATGCCTTGTTTACATAGGCATCTCCCCATTCTGCCTCTCCGTGCCATGATCGCGGGACACGGGCGGACATCGAGTACGCATGAACCGCGGGCACGATCACAGAGTACGCGGTGGGCATGCACGCACAGCGGCAAATTCAAAGGGACGTACAGGCAGAGGCGTACTAAGTGGGGGGCGGAGGGGGCGGGCCGCACCGGGGTGCCACACACTGGGGGGTGTCAGGCCGGCGCCCCCCCCCCCGTGACTTAAGCGGTGATAGCGCCGGCGCCGCTCCGTCAAGTAAGAGCTGCCTGCAGTGAGACTCCAGGCAGGCACAGGCAGATATATCACGATATGAAGGGAGGGGGGGTGACATTGCTGCACCATCCATCCCCTCCTCACGGCCGCGGCTGAGCTATCCCGATGTTCGGCACTTCTCACAGAACACATGCACAGCCGTGTGAAGTCGCCTCCCCCTCCTTTCTGTTTATGTGTACAGAGGGGGAGGGGACCTTCTGTGCATGTGCTGCCTCACGCTGATCTAAGGTACTGAATGGGAGGGGGGGGGTTTGCACGGGGGTCTGCATTGAGGGGGGGTTTGCATGAGGGGGGGTGTCTGCATTAAAGGGGGTTTGCACTGAGGGGTCTGCACTGAGGGGGGGAGGTTTGCACTGAGGGGGGTTTGCACGAGGGTCTGCATTAATGGGGGGAGGTTTGCACTGGGGGGGGGTGTCTGCATTGAGGGGGGGTTTGCATGAGGGGGGTGTCTGCATTAAAGGGGGTTTGCACTGAGGGGTCTGCACTGAGGGGGGAGGTTTGCACTGAGGGGGGTTTGCACGAGGGTCTGCATTAATGGGGGGAGGTTTGCACTGAGGGGGGTGTCTGCATTGAGGGGGGGTTGCACTGGGGAGGTTTGCACTGAGGGGGGTTTGCACGGGGGTCTGCATTAAGGGGGAGGTTTTCACTGTGGGGGGGTTTGCACAGGGGTTTTCTTTAAGGGGGGGAGGTTTGCACTGAGGGGGGGTGTCTGCATTGAGGGGGGTTTGCATTGAGGGGGGGTTTGCATGGGGGGAGGTTTGCACTGGGGGGGGTGTCTGCATTAAGGGGGGTTTGCACTGAGGGGAAGGGGGGGTTGCACTGGGGGGTCTGCACTGAGGGGGGGAGGTTTGCACTGAGGGGGGGTTTGCACGAGGGTCTGCATTAAGGGGGGGAGGTTTGCACTGAGGGGGGGGGGGTGTCTGCATTGAGGGGGGGTTGCACTGGGGAGGTTTGCACTGAGGGGGATTTGCACGGGGGTCTGCATTAAGGGGGGAGGTTTGCACTGTGGTGGGGTTTGCACGGGGGTCTGCATTAAGGGGGAGGTTTGCATTGAGGGGGGGTTTGCATTGAGGGGGGGTTTGCATGGGGGGAGGTTTGCACTGAGGGGGGGTGTCTGCATTAAGGGGGGTTTGCACTGAGGGGGAGGGGGGGTTGCACTGGGGGGGTCTGCACTGAGGGGGGGGGTTTGCACGGGGGTCTGCATTAAGGGGGGAAGTTTGCACTGAGGGGGGTTGCACTGGGGAGGTTTGCACAGGGGGGGTCTGCATTGAGGGGGGGTCTGCACTGAGGGGGGGAGATTTGCACTGAGGGAGGTCTGTGTAACATGCAGGGGGTCCAGAGCTGTGAGGTGCTGTGTAATGTAAAATGGTCTAGAGGTGCGGTGCTGTGTAATGTAAAGGGGTCCAGAGTGCTGTGTACGGTCAAGGGGTCCAGAAGTGCGGGGGGCTGTGTAATGTCAAGGCATCCAGAGGTGCAGGGTGCTGTGTAATGTAAAGGGGTCCAGAGGTGCAGGGGGCTGTGTAATGTAAAGGGGTGCAGAGGTGCAGGGTGCTGTGTAATGTAAAGAGGTGCAGAGGTGCAGAGTGCTGTGTAATGTAATGGGGTCCAGAGGTGCAGGGTGCTGTGTAATGTAAAGGGGTGCAGGGTGCTGTGTAATGTGAAGGGTGCTGTGTAATGTAAAGGGGTGCAGGGTGCTGTGTAATGTAAAGGGGTCCAGAGGTGCAGGGGGCTGTGTAATGTAAAGGGGTGCAGAGGTGCAGGGTGCTGTGTAATGTAAAGGGGTGCAGAGGTGCAGAGTGCTGTGTAATGTAATGGGGTCCAGAGGTGCAGGGTGCTGTGTAATGTAAAGGGGTGCAGGGTGCTGTGTAATGTAAAGGGGTGCAGAGTGCTGTGTAATGTAATGGGGTCCAGAGGTGCAGGGTGCTGTGTAATGTAAAGGGGTGCAGGGGCTGTGTAATGTAAAGGGGTGCAGGGGGCTGTGTAATGTAAAGGGGTGCAGAGGTGCAGGGGCTGTGTAATGTAAAGGGGTGCAGAGGTGCAGGGGGCTGTGTAATGTAAAGGGGTGCAGAGGTGCAGGGTGCTGTGTAATGTAATGGGGTCCAGAGGTGCAGGGGGCTGTGTAATGTAAAGGGGTGCAGAGGTGCAGGGGGCTGTGTAATGTAAAGAGGTGCAGGGGGCTGTGTAATGTAAAGGGGTCCAGAGGTGCAGGGGGCTGTGTAATGTAAAGGGGTCCAGAGGTGCAGGGGGCTGTGTAATGTAAAGGGGTCCAGAGGTGCAGGGGGCTGTGTAATGTAAAGTGACGCAGAGGTGCAGGATGCTGTGTAATGTAAAGGGGTCCAGAGGTGCAGTTGTGTAGAGGGGCTACACAGTAGTAACAAAGAGATATTGAAGGATGCAGAGGTATGCAGGGGACACAGAGGGGTGTTTTTACATTTTAACGTGGGGGGGGTGCCAGATATTGGATCCGCCCCGGGTGCCAAATGCTCTAGGTACGCCCCTGCGTACAGGTACGCCCATTTGCCTGTACGACGTACATCTGTGTGTGCTGGTCGGCAAGCGGTTAGGACAAAATACCCCTATAAATGGGGGAAATGTTTTAATAAGCCCTGTGCCGACTGATTTCCTTTAATGGCAGTCCCATTACAGTTGCAGTTACACTTCTCACTACTTCAACCTTTTGTTATTAAAAATACCAGTGAGAGGGTTCACTTTTTCCTTTGAAGTAGATAAGGGGATAAGTGTGAGGAAGGTTAAGAGAAAACGTCCGGCCTGAAAATGCAAAACTGTTATTCTTGACAAGTCTGCAGGACATTGAATGAAATGATGAGCAGAGTTCTTTTGTAAATATTATTCTCCATTTTTCTCTGGTTTGAGTCTGGGACACAAAACATTTATGAATTTCTACGTAAGCCTATTTCAATCCACTTTCTGCAATGAATAGAAAATAAATTTATTCTAACACCAGTTTTGCTAAATGGAGCTTGTTAGGAATGTGTTCTTGCCCTCACTAAGAATTGCCCATAGGATCTTTTCTGACTCAACAACCTCTGCGCTTGTTATATGTAAATAATGGAAAGGGTTCCACCTATTCACCGCTACTGGACCACAGCAGACTCTTCAATTACAGCCTAGAGGCTAGATTCTATCATCTCTTCTGCTGTTTTCATAGCGGTTTGAGAATATATTTGATGTGGGGCCAAGGAATACAACATGTTTCCAGATTTGGGTGGACACCAGTACATCAAGAAAACAAAGTATTGTTTGATTTTACTCTGCCAACTAGTAATAGATTGTCTTAGATCTACTACAACCAGGGAATGATGCTTTCTGGCCTTAGGTTAATATATCAGAGAGAAAATGATGGCAATGGTGACAAGTGGTAGACATTAGCTCATGTGACAAAGGGAAAAAATGGTTCCATCATTTTTAGTTCATAATGAAATAAAGGGTCTGATCAGTTTAATAAAATAAACTTTAGCTATTTTGAATGGAGTAAAGCTAGATGCTCGGTCAGTTTTCCATTGCTATTTGTGTGCCCATTTGGAAACGTTCCTTCTTTTCCTGTGGGGTTACCAAGACAGATCCTTTCCGATGCTATACAAAGTGCATTGAGTCTTCCTGTCTATTTTTTTTTTTTTTTTAATTCTTTATTTTATTTTCTTGGAACAGGGTATACAGATAACATTTTCCATTTAAAGAGAACGTATAAAGAAAATCTTAATCAAACCATGTTATTTCACATTCATTATTTTACTGTATTCTTCTAGTCTATTCTTTCTATTGCTCCTCTTCTTTTTTTTTCCCTTTTCTTTGCCTCTACATTTCCTACTTCCTTTGACCCTGTTATCCTTTCCTTTTTCCCCTATTCTCTCCCCATCACCTTCCCTTGGCCTCAATTACCTCCTTTCTTTAATACATCCACAGCAAAGGAAAAAAACAAAAACAAACAAACAAAAAAAATATTAAATGAATTTTCTCTTCCTTTTTCTTAAGCTGGGTGTGGAGCTTCTCGATAAGCCCCTACTAACTATTTTTACCAATCAGCATAATTTTAATCTTTATTCTCCTAGTAACTTCTTCCCTTCTTCTGTTTTTACAAATTGCTCCCATGGTACCCATATTTCTTGTATTTGTTTTTTTTCCTGTCAGTGTGAAACTACCTGCCCGTACAATGCAGGTGAAATGCTTTCCAGGCTCCTACAAATATGATAGTAAATAAAATAAAAAATGACCTGCAAAAAATTTGCATTTATTATAATTATTATTATGATTTTTAAATTAACTTATCCTTTAAGAGTACATACTTGGAATATATATTTTTTTAAATCAGAGTTAGACTGATCTTTTACCGTATGTATACTTCATAATGTTTACCATAAAAGAGTCGCACTACTTAATACGGATACAAATGACAATCATTACCAATAAATATATAACACATGCAGTTTGCACCAAATGAAAGGCAAATTTAAACAAAGAAAAGTCCAAGTGCAGTAAAAAGTTTGTTAAAATAAATAAAGGAATCCTCTTCTTAAATGATCAAAAAAGATCCGTGTGTACAGTGGACATCCATCACCATTTAAAAAGATCCAAGCCGTGACATCACCACCTTATCATGGGAAGAATGCAAGCTTGCCAGCTTCATAAGACCCTCAAATTAAAGAAATGTCAGGAGAGCATGTGGCCAAACAACCCAGCCAGGGTCTTTCAGGAGCATTTCTAAAGGATCCCCTCAGAGGCAGATGTTTAGACAGTGATGATCATCCCAGCAATATCCCAATAGGTTACTCCCCAAAAACATGGAAGAAAATGCTCCGAATACCAGTGGCGGCCCGTCCATAAGGGGTGCCCGGGCGCCGCCCCCCCCCCCCCCCCCCTCCTGTGGTCGCCAAAAAAAAAACAAAAAAAAACGGGCCCTTTAAGAGTTTTTTTTTTTTTTTAATGTCTTTCTTTTACACATGGCGGCGCGACCATAGAGGGCGCAGAAGCGCCGCTACCGCTTGCTTCTGCGCCCGGCCGTCACTCACCACAACAATACATAGGTTCATGCATTGCATGAACCTATGTATTGCTGCCGCCCACTATTCAGATGGCCGGCCCCTTGAGCGCCGGCCATCTGAGTCACAGCGACTGATTGGCCTTTAGAAGTGCCTATCAGAGCCAGCATGTTCTGATATGCTTCCCGACTACAGCCTGAGCGCTGTAATCGGCTTCTAAATACCTAATGAGAGGACGCACAGGGGTACGTTCCCTGGCCAATCAGGTTCACCGGGTCTGGTTACCGGTAACCTGATTGGCTGAAGTGTCATCGAGGGCGGGAGAAGACATCGAGGACGGAAGAAGGACGGCGCTGACTCGAGGAAGGTAAGAGCAGGGCTGGGGGGGACAAACTTGCTGTATTATGAGGACAAACTGGCTGCATATGGGGGAGAAACTGGCTGCATTATGGGGGAGAAACTGGCTGCATTATGGAGGAGAAACTGGCTGCATATGGGGGAGAAACTGGCTGCATTATGGGGGAGAAACTGGCTGCATTATGGGGGAGAAACTGGCTGTATATTGGGGGAGAAACTGGCTGCATATGGGGGAGAAACTGGCTGCATTATGGGGGAGAAACTGGCTGTATATTGGGGGAGAAACTGGCTGCATATGGGGGAGAAACTGGCTGCATATGGGGGAGAAACTGGCTGTATATTGGGGGAGAAACTGGCTGCATTATGGGGGAGAAACTGGCTGTATTATGGGGGAGAAACTGGCTGCATTATGGGGGAGAAACTGGCTGCATATGGGGGAGAAACTAGCTGCATATAGGGGAGAAACTGGCTGCATTTGGGGGACAAACTGGCTGCATATAGGGGAGAAACTGGCTGCATATAGGGGAGAAACTGGCTGTATATTGGGGGAGAAACTGGCTGCATATAGGGGAGAAACTGGCTGCATTATGGGGGAGAAACTGGCTGCATTATGGGGGAGAAACTGGCTGCATATAGGGGAGAAACTGACTGCATTTGGGGGACAAACTGGCTGCATATAGGGGAGAAACTGGCTGCATTTGGGGGAGAAACTGGCTGCATATAGGGGACAAACTGGCTGTATTATGAGGACAAACTGGCTGCATTATGGGGGATTAACTGGCTGCATTATGGGGGATTAACTGGCTGCATTATGGGGGAGAAACTGGCTGCATTATGGGGGAGAAACTGGCTGTATTATGGGGGAGAAACTGGCTGCATTATGGGGGAGAAACTGGCTGCATATGGGGGAGAAACTGGCTGCATATAGGGGAGAAACTGGCTGCATTTGGGGGACAAACTGGCTGCATATAGGGGAGAAACTGGCTGCATTATGGGGGAGAAACTGGCTGTATATTGGGGGAGAAACTGGCTGCATATAGGGGAGAAACTGGCTGCATTTGGGGGACAAACTGGCTGTATATAGGGGAGAACCTGGCTGCATTTGGGGGACAAACTGGCTGCATATAGGGGAGAAACTGCCTGCATTATGGGGGACAAACTGGCTGCATATAGGGGAGAAACTGGCTGCATTTGGGGGAGAAACTGGCTGCATATAGGGGACAAACTGGCTGTATTATGAGGACAAACTGGCTGCATTATGGGGGATTAACTGGCTGCATTATGGGGGAGAAACTGGCTGCATTATGGGGGAGAAACTGGCTGCATTATGGGGGAGAAACTGGCTGCATTATGGGGGAGAAACTGGCTGTATTATGGGGGAGAAACTGGCTGCATTATGGGGGAGAAACTGGCTGCATATGGGGGGGAAACTGGCTGCATTTGGAGACAAACTAGTGGCGTTTGGGCACAGTGGCTGCGTTTAATGGGCACAGTGGCGGCAATTGATGATTTTTTTTTTTCAGTTTGTTTGCGCCCCCCCAAAAAATTTGAGCACCAGCCGCCACTGCCGAATACTTTAAAAGCTTTTGACTTGATTTATTAAAATTGAAAATTGCTCTTACATCCATAAATCGTAAATTGTGCTATATGGAAAATTTGCATGACGACATCAGCATGTCACTCTGACCTACGCGTTTTGTCACAAGTGACGTCATCCGAGCTTGGTTTCCATGCTGCAGTATTGCTGTATATATGCATAGTATGTGACCAAGCCTCAATCTGAGCTGCAGGCTGGCCTTCCTAAGGGCTAATAAGCCTCCATCCAAGTCTTTAAGGCTACTTTCACACTGAGGCACTGGATGCGCTGGCGGTATAGCGGCGCTATTTTTAGCGCCGATATACCGTAGTTTTTGCCGCGATTTGCGGACGCTAGCGGGGTGAATTTAACCCCCGCTAGCGGCCAAAAAAGAGTTAAAAACGCCCGCAATAACGCCTCTTTGCGGCGTTTTGCGGGCGTTTTGGAGGCGCTACCCTATTGATTTCAATGGGCAGGGGCGCTATAGGAGCGCTATTTTTAGCGCTTCTATTGCGCCTCAAAGATGCGGCTTGCAGGAGTTTTTTAAGGCCCCTTTCACACTGAGGCGCTTTGCAGGCGCTATTGCGCTAAAAATAGCGCCTGCAATGCGCCCCCAAAAAGCCGCACAATTGTATCCAATGTGAAAGCCCGAGGGCTTTCACACTGGATCGTTGCGCTTGCAGGAGGGTAAAAAAAGTGTTTTTAACCCTTTTTTGGGCGCTAGCGGGGGTTAAATTCACCCCGCTAGCGTCCGCAAATCGCGGCAAAAACGACGGTATAGCGGTGCTAAAAATAGCGCCGCTATACCGCCAGCGCATCCAGGCTTTCACATTGGATACAATTGTGCGGCTTTTTGGGGGCGCATTGCAGGCGCTATTTTTAGCGCAATAGCGCCTGCAAAGCGCCTCAGTGTGAAAGGGGCCTTAAAGTGTAAAATAAATAGATTTGATGAATTTACAGAACATATCGTAATAATGCAAGAGATTCCTTAATGCAAAGTTTTATAGAGGCACTTGGCTGTAACAGTTGTTGCAAAGGTATTTTATTTGTGTTAATAGGTTATCAGGTAAATAAGGTAACATGTTATGAACTAATTGTGTATATCTAATACTCTTTAAAGGAAACCTATCATACCTTTAAGGCCGAGTTTCGTAGGTATAAGACGTCATATATCAATATATGCTAACATTGGTCTCACTCGATTATGGAGTGTTTTTTATTGCATGTTTTGTCTGCTGTATATATTTTGTGAACAGTATTCAGGAAAAGATTCTCAAAATTAACAGTATCCAAAGTTATAATTACTTTTTTTCTTACAGGGAACTAATCCTACTGAGTTGTAAGAACTAGAAGGATTTATTTCCCCCTGAGAAGTAAAATTGGTCACAGTTGGCCAGGGGTGTTTGCATCATCTTTCTTGGGGCTAAAACTGTTGGAATTTATGAGAGGATGAGCTTGATGGACATTTGTCTTTTCCCAACCTAAATAACTATGTAAGTATATAAGATCAGCTTTATTTCTTTAAATAGAACCATGAATTTGTATCTAGCATATTGTAGGTGTAACAGAAAAGACATTTTGTAAGACTAATGTCATGCTATTCTGTATATATTGGTCATCATACAATTCATTTAAAAAACAAATCTTCACGTAAGGATATATGTGCATTTTACTTGTAAATACTTCCCTTGTGTAGGCATCTAAAAGCCCTAAGACAGTCTGCTGCTGGGTACCACCATCTTAGATGTGATATCAGCAGTCGCAGCAGATTCAGAGTCACTCAAGTGTAAGGGGATGTAGAGAGATAAAGGGAGGGGTGGATATTCTGGGCCAGCACAGAGAGTAATTTGACGATTATTATTATCATAGTTATTATAATTTTTAATATACAGATTACATATAGTGCCAACTGTTTGTGCAGTGCTTTACAAAATGGAGGGGACAATACAGTTCAATGCAATTCAATACTTTTAGTAAATCAACCCTAGTGAGTATTTGGTACCAATCACTCACTGTGTTCATTCAAAAAAGAAAGGGGGTGGTAAATTACATATTTACTGGCCCCTTCTTCCATTCACCAGGGGAGGAGTGAAGAAGGGAAGCCTGCAGTACTGTGGGAATGAGGGGGGGCAGGCAACGGAAAAAAATGCAGCTTGAGAAGTGGGGTGGCATTTACTAGAACCGACCAGCATATTTTCCACCAGCAGTAGCTCAATGCCGACGGGAGGGAGAAGAGAAGAAGCTGGCATTCAGGGGCTGCAGGAGGAGAATACAGTTGTTCGGGTCTAGTAAATGCCGTCTTCAATGCCCCTCCTGTGCAGGCGAGACAGGATGGACGCACAGACTTCTCTTAATGTGGCAATCGGGGCACGTGACCCCCCCCCCCCCACCGATTTATTCCCCTTTCCCCTAGTTTTGGCCTGGGGTGAAAGGAGAAGCATTACAGTGATGGGCTCACCTCTTTGTCATTCTGCTTTCTTCTCCTATCTACATGCTTCTTGTTAATTGACAAGGAGCTGACTGGCTCCTTGTGTTACGTCCTTATCTCACACACCAGCCCGTCTATATAGTGGAGAGACCAAATGATACCAGGTCGAATTCAGGTACTCAGAATGCTTGTATTTAAAAAAAAATATATATATATGATTTATGAGATTTTATTAATTACAGCGCTGTAATAATTTGTGTATTTTATACTTGCTTTAAAGTTCAGGTTTAACAGTTTCTGAAATGGTGATGAGAGGGCCAGGGGACCAAGAGAAAACAACCTGAATCTTTCACTCTTATATTTACAACCAGAAAGTGGTGCTCCATATGCATTTTCATTGCTTACCTGCCTATACCTACTGTAGCTGCCCCCTTGAAAAACTCAGAAGTTAAAAGCTCAAATGTAAATTTTCATCCTCCACCCCCCACCCAACTCCCAACCTGCTGTGTTAAGATGGAGTAATCTGTAGTCTGAAGAGAGAGAGACTAAAGTCTGTTATTTTTAAAAACCTATGGTTATGAATCTTGTGCCGTAATTGCATCCAGTATTACAATTATAATAATTATATAAAAATAATTTCATACTCATATTAAAGAAATGATAAAACAATATTACATAAATATAAATGACTTAAATATAACTTCCTTAACTACTTCAATACTAGGCATGTTTGCCCCCTACTGCCCAGGCCAATTTTTAGCCTTCAGTGCTGTCACACTTTGAATGACAAGTGTGCGGTCATGCAACACTGTACCATAAGCAATTTTTATCATTTTTTTCACACAGATAGAGTTTAATCACCGCTGGGTTTTTTTTTTTTTGCTAAATAAACGAAAAAAAAGGCAGACATTTTTTGGATTTTTTTTTTATTTATTTCTATTAAAAAGTTTTGCAAATAAATACGTTTTCTTCATAAATGTAGGTCAAAATGTATTTTGCTACACTTCTTTGGTGAAAATAATCCAAATCTGTGTTTATTATTTAGTCTGGAGGAAAGTTATAGAGTCTATATCTGGGAATTAATCAATCCTGTTGTCCTGTTCTTGAGGCCTAAAAATGCCAGTAGACAGTCGAAATACCCCCCAAATTTAGTAAGAGGCATGGCGAGTTTTTTATTTTTTGTCACAATTATTTAACAATTGAAGAAATAATAAAAAAAATGTTTTGATCATTTTTTTATTTTATTTACATCCTGTCCCCAGTGTGATACAGTAATATCATATAACTAGTGTGGCGTGGATCAGGGACACTG
This sequence comes from Rana muscosa, assembly GCA_029206835.1. NCBI lineage: Eukaryota > Metazoa > Chordata > Amphibia > Anura > Ranidae > Rana > Rana muscosa. Next base: position 203,175,643 of record CM055116.1, on the reverse strand, counting down.
ACTGGTGACAGTATGTTTTGTTAATAAGCAAGTTTGCGGCCACCCCCATGTAATATTATTTGTTGTGTTATTAATTACATATTCTTTAGTTGACTGTCTTTAACTACTTACCGCCCGGCCCTTAGCAGAATGAAGGCCAGGCGGTGGTTCAGTTATCCTGACTGGGCGTCATATGAAGTTCAACAGGATAACATGCCGGCACGTGCCCGCGGGGGCGCGCAGTGTATTAACCAGTGGTAATGTGTGTCACTTTGACACACCGCATCTCCAATCGTGGTAAGGAGCCACTGATGGAGGGTCCTTACCACGTAATCAGCTGTGACAAATCACAGCTGATCACAGCGTGAACCAGGAAGTGCCGATAAATGGCTTTCCTCGGCTCACACTGACAGGGAGAGCCGATTGGTGGCTCTCCCTGTCAGAGGAGGGGGTCTGTGCTCATAATCAGCACATTGATTATCAGTGCAGCCCCCATGAGAGGTGCCACAACAGTGCCAATCAGTGCCAATCAGCCGCCAGTCAGTGTCCATCAGGAACGCCTGTCAGTGCCTATAATAGTGCTAATCAGTGCCCATCACAGTGCCAATCAGTGCCCATCAGTAACACCTGTCAGTACCTCATCATCAGTGCTGCCCATCATTGCCATCTATTAGTGCCCATCAGTGCTGCATATCAGTGCCGCCTATCGGTGCCCATCAATTCTACATATCAGTGCCCATCAGTTCCAACTCATCAGTGCCCATCAGTGCCGCCTCATCAGTGCCCGTCAGTGAAGGAGAAAACATTTTTTTAACAGAAACTAATTTAAAAAAAAAACTTTTTTAGTTTGTTTAGCAAAAAATAAAAACCGCAGAGGTGATCAAATACCACCATAATAAGACTCTATTTGTGGGAAGAAAATGATAAAAATTTAGTTTAGGTACAGTATTACCTGACCATGCAATTGTCATTCAAAGTGAGACAGCGCTAAAAAGCTGAAAATTGTCCTGGACAGGAAGGGGGGAAAGTGCCCGGTATTGAAGTGGTTTAATATTTTCTATTATAGACAGTATTTCGCACTATTCCTCATGAAAAAGCACATAGAGGACTTACTATCCACTGAAGATTAATTAGGTTTTATACTCTGTCTTTCTTACATGACCAGTGAAAGTTGGTTTTATATGTTCAATATTATATGGATTAATATATGAGATTGCTGTTTTTATCTATGTGTCTGGATACTTGTTTTTATATAACTTTTTGTACCAATAAAATTAATGTTTATTTTTTTTAAAGTAACTCTTTGGGTACTGAGAGTGCATTGCCATTTTCATCTGGAAACACAGTGGGGGTTGCCTCCAGTTTCTTTCCAATTGTGACAGTATGTAGAAAAAAAAAAAAAAACAACTTTTTTTTTATTGCATTTTTTTTTTTTTTAATTATGATTTTGTTTTCTAATATGCCGTGACCAGAACAATACAGTTTTACCATAGTAACACAGTACTGTTCTGGGGAAGTGATCAGGATTTTTTAATTTTTTTGCACAGTATGATTGCTTATACCAATGAATTTCATTGGTATAAGCAACCATTTTTACTGAATGAAACTAGTTCATTCAGTGTCTCTTGTGATTACCTGTGATTGATCAAAGCTAATCACATGGTACAGATGGGCTGTGATGTGACCAATCGCAACTAGTAACAAAATTGTATACAAAGGATGGCATGAAAGGAAGCCATCCATTGTTTACAATTGTCCTGTGATCTGCTGTGATTGGTCACAGTGATCACATGGTACTGGCAGCGGGCCGGTACAGTGATCAGTCATCGGTTGTGTCCAGTGCACACAGCCCGTGACAGATTGTACTGCTGCACGGGCCCCCGAGAGGTGTGTTCTGAGAGGATATCATATGACATCCTCCCAGAACAGTAGTGTTCCCGCCCAGCTGTTTTTTACTATAGGCCGAGCGGGAAGGTGTTAAAAGTGATTTTGTTGTTCGGTGTAAATAATGCACTATCTGCAAAGAACAGGCTTTTTACTCACCTGTCCCACCACCTGTTACTTAGATCTTTGCTTTCTGGCAAAAGAGAGCAAAGATCTTCACCTCTGACATACTTCCAGGTTTGTTTAATGCCTGGTCTTCCGCTGCTCACTGGGGTTTCTACTTTGGTGCATGATACAGTATAGGCACACATTAGTGTAGCTAATTTAGTGAACTGTGCTTACTAAACCCACAACAGTAAAATCAGTCTGTACATGCAGTAAAGTATGCTTGGTATACTCACTGTAGAACCTAAGGGGTTAATCCTCTGCATTGTGTAAAAAGGCTGTTTGATCCTGTCTTCTCTGATCCTCCTCTTCTTCCACAGTCCCCAATCTATCTCCTGATAGTACAGAGCCTTGGGGGGCAAGCTGCACATGCTCAGTTTTGTGTGTTTTGCTAGAGAGTTGTTTTTTCTTTTTGGGAGGATGCATGTGATCAGTGCAGGGCCAATCAGCACTGTCCAGACAGAGGGTCAGTGGTCATGCAGCCTCATGGGACAGTCAAAGGAGAATCAAAACTCCTCCTACAAGCTTTAAGAAGTTGCCAGCCAGTAACTGATAGAACTGCTGATGAGAAAAGGTATTTAGCAGTTTATATATATATTGGGAAAAAACCTGCGCTAAACCAAATAATATTGAGAAAAATTAATAAATACTTGATCAAAGATAATCTCTGCTTACCTTGATTCCTGTGTGTTGGACATCCGATCAGCTGGTGGAGCGAGGAGAGATCCCTTGGGATAAGGAGCAGGTGGATATCCTCGGTGCCGGCAGGCAGATGCACACGCTCTCTGGAATCCGAGGTCCCATCGATCTGGTAAGCGGCTTTAAGATTATTCCCTACTGTCGAATGTATATGGAATAAGATCTACATCGGATAATTCCTTACCCATATGAAGATTGGTGGAGCTGATTATTTAATATTTAAAAACATTTAAATATACAACTTCTTTTTTGGGACACTTTTTATACACATTCGTTAAATGAATATTGTTTGGAGATTCCTTATAATAGAAGATTCTCTACATTAACCCCTTTTTTTCCACTATATATATTTATTTTTCACTTGATGTTTTAAATTTTTTTTTCCTGTTTGCAGGATTGTTGTTTTAATTCATGGTGATTGCGCACTTGTTTCTTTTTGCATTTAGCAGTTTATATTTACTAAAATTATTGCATTTCCATGTTCTGTGTACTGTGGGAGACCAGATATAGTGAATGCAGGGTCCTGGGTTTAGTAACACTTTAAATTCTATCAGTTCTTACATTCTTAAGTTCTTCAGTGTACTATAGTGTTAAGGGGTACATTCTTCTGTGGTCATAGATAGGGCCGCCAATAGGGGGGGGGGTAGAACCAGCTCTCCTGTGCCAGGCCCAGGCGCCATGAGTTCAGCAGCAGGCCTGGGGGGCAGAGGGGATTACCTAAAAACCTTTTGGTGCATGCACAATAATCCCACAGGCTGTGGCTCCCAGCAATTTAATAAAAGTTCCCTGGGCCCCATCAGTTCAGCAACAGGGGTCAGGGAGGGCAGGTCTAAATACTCATTCTCGTCAGCAGTAATCCCCTGTGCCCTGGCAACTAAATTAAAGTTCTGGCCTCTTCTTCTATATCAATCTGCTGAATTTTCTTAATGAATTGTCGGGAGCCATAGCACAAAGGATTACTGTGCTTGATCCCAAAAATTTGCAAATAGTCCCTTCTCTATCCCCAGTCACTGCTGCTGAACTGATGGAGCCCTGGCAACTTTTTTTTTTATTTCTGGGAACCACGGCTGAAGGAATTACGGTATGTTCACCATAAGATAATTAAGATTCTAGTAAACACCCCTGTCTCCAGTCAAATGACAAGGGAAAAAAAAAACAATAATTTACAAGGTTAACCACAGTATTCTATCTTACTCAATGAATTATATAATGGTTATTCATCATCAGCAGTATAGCTGTAGTTTTAAATCTTGCCACAAGAGGGCTGTTGTAAAAAGGATCACCACCAGCACTGCGTGAGGCTTCAATCGTTGTTTTCATTATGTTGGCAATCAGGTAATAACAACCACTGCAAACATACAGGTTATAAAATAAAAAAAATAACCATAGCATGAAATATCATAGTATAAATTTTATATATACTGTATATATAATATACATTATTTATATATACTGTATATATAATGTACAGTGTATATGTGTGTGTATATATATATATATATACAGTATCTCACAAAAGTGAGTACAGCTCTCACGTTTTTGTAAATATTTTATTCTAACTTTTCATGTGACAACACTGAAGAAATGACACTTTGCTACAATGTAAAGTAGTGAGTGTACAGTTTGTATAACAGTGTAAATGTGCTGTCCCCACAAAATAACTCAACACACAGCCATTAATGTCTAAACCGCTGGCAACAAAAGTGAGTACACCCCTAAGTGATGACAATATAGTGAGATACGTCTCAGGTATTGTGTATGAAATGCGTGACGAAGTTGAAGGAAGCAGAAAAATATATCATTAGAAAGATGAAAAATAGCCCGATTGGCCAATCAAGGGGCCAAAAACCCAGCACCCGGGAGTAGCTGGGGAAAAGATGGCAGTGGCCAGCGAGGAACTAGCTCGCCACATTGCTGGAATGAGGAGGTGAATATTTCTGTAGGCTAAGTTCTGCTTTAAGTAATATAGAACATAACAGCGGGATCAATAATAAAAAAAAAAAAATATATATATATTAGAGGGGGACTCAGAAGAACAAAGAGTGCTGTGTTAATTTTAGTGACAGACTTTATCATATACTGTATGTCATTTTTGATTTTGCCTTCAGTACCACTTTAAAGCCATTAAAGAAATAAGCTTTCAGGATAACTTAGATCAGGCTTCATTCTTTATACAGTTCTGAAAAGGGTTCAGAAACCTACATATTTAGACACAAGCTATTTGTTCTTTTCCCCTTTTTGCTCGTTTTGTTTCACTTTTATTTATTTTTTCTCTCCTTAGTTTTTCCACTCAGCTTTACGTTATTGTGTTTTATATTAAGCTGTGGTTTGGTGTTTTTTCTGCACTTTCTATTCCACTATTCACAGGTTCACATAGGTGTCCACTTTCCACTCTGATTGATCACCAGTATATCTGTATCCACTGTACACTATACCAGACCTATTTATTTATTTATTATCTCGTTATATTATACACTCAAACACATTGTTTCTTCTTAGAATCATTTGGTCTATTGTGTTCGTACACCCTAATTACCACACCTGGGCCCTTCTCCTTTTCCCCCCTGGCTGCTTTCCCCATTGGCCATTTTTGGGCGGTTTATCGTTGGCTCTACCCCGTGGAAGACTACCTGTCTCAGGGCCTCCCTCTCCTTCCCAATGCTGGGCCCACTAATTGAGTTGCTGTGTAAGTAGTAAGGCATATATTTATTCTTTTTTTTTATCTATTTATACATTTTTTAATATATTTTTCTTTTCTTTTTTAGAATATATATATATATATATATATTTTCCCATAGATGAGTTGCTGCATCAAACTCCTGATGAGTGGACCCTAGTGAGATCCACAAAACGCGTAGAGATCTATAGATGCTACAATACAATTACTCATTTACAGACCAATCGTGCATTTTGTTGTGATATCTTCAGGATTATTTATATACGTATGGTGTCTCATTATATATGGATTGTTTTACTGCTATGTTTATACAATTTTTTGCATATATATGTAGCGGTACCCCCGTAGGAGCTGCTGGTTTAGTTGTGGGTCTTTGAACGTTACCTTACTGTTCCAAATATTCGGCTTAGGGGTTTTCCTTGAAGAGTCTATCCATAAGAAATGTCTGCACCGACACAAAGTCACTTTCAAGAGTTTTATTTGAATAAAATGTTCCAACAGAGGGGGTAGAGGAATGGGGAGGACTCAGGTATCTTACTTGTCAATCACGGAAATTTCCTAGGTCCAGAGGAGCGACTGTCTCCACGCTGGACTCAGCCACTACCGGATAGGCCCAATCTCACTGGCCTAGCAGCCGGTGCGAAGCTCGATCAATAGAATAGTCTGCCACAGACTTGGTATTGGAATTTGTTCAATAAAATAGTCTCTGCCACAGACCTGTATAACCCCTCACTGGGTTATCTCCTTTAGAAAGAACACAGCTCTCAGTACCAGGATCTTTCAGCCGCTCCGGCAGCACTGTGAGGTAGATTTTGGGATCCAGGTGCATCCTCCAATTGAATCCTTAATTGCTCGGTCCCTTCCATCAGGCAAGACGACACAGGATAATCCCTGGATCAGTGGGTCCCAGCAACTCCTGGGCCTACATCTCAGTTGCGAGGCCTCGGGCCAACGCGGCCCCGAGGCGGGAACTGCCAACACATCCCTGAGGCCAGGAGGGCCCTCAGGTGAGAGGATCGAAGAAGACGACCCCCAACTCTCCTCCACCCTAATGGCATCTGTCACTTAAGTACCCTCTCCCAGCATGAACAGCGGGTTCACCACGCCCCCTTGGCTGCTGCTGGGAAAGAGGTACCCAATACGTCCAGCCTGTTGCCTTTCCAACCCTGACCAGCGGTGACAGCGACACCCACGGGGGGGGGGGGGAAATCATGCAACCAACCGAACTGAAACAGTGCTACAATTTGAATAAACAATCTCTCTGGGCTAAACTAATGCCCAGGCAACTAAATTTCAACATATAGCGCCCACTCATTGGGAGCAGGGCGCTACATATATATTACATTTTTTACGTGTTTTTGTATACCATGAATTTATAATAAATTATTAAATGTATCCTAGTTGTGCCTAGTCTGTGACCCACCTCATTCAAAGTCCCATGACCACTCTTTTTTGTCTTTATATACATATTTATACACAACCTTCACAGTCTTTCCCAGCTCCTTGTACACAAATGTTCTCTAAATTGCAATAGTATGTGTGTACTGTGGGGTTTTAAAATGCAAGTCCTTTCAAATTAGATGTTCCTTTTCCATGTGGTCAACAAGAAGATGTCTTCTGATGGTCCTTTAGTTGTAGGGAAAGTGTAGTACACTGTGGTATCTTTCATCATAGAAGTACCATCGAATAATGGCCGGTTTGGCACCTGGTAATCGTTCTGTAACTGCTGATGTGGGCTTAATTTTTTTTCACATGCAGATGGCTGATTCAAACATTCTGTTGGATAATTCTGAGCACGTGTCAATGCAAAGGTTGGTTGATTTGGAAACACAAGTCCAACTGTCTTCCTTGCAAGGCAATGGTTTTCAAAACTGGCAGAAGTTGTTGATGCTTATGAGATTTAGCAATCTTTGGCCGGCCTAAGAAAATGTGTGCGTATAAACATGTATTTTCATGTTATTGATCCAGGATGAAAGATTCCATTCAACTGACTAAATAAAAAAAACTCATGCCAGCACGTGCCAAATGTGTTTCTGCCTGTAGTTGATGTTATGCTCATCTTCTGAATGGCTGTAAATCTGCCAAAAACGTTTGATCACAGCACCACATTTTACTTGGGACCCCTGCCAAGACATCACAGCATGCTGGATCATGAGAGGGAGGTTGCATAGAACTAAATCATGAGGCAAGAGACTGCACAGCATTCATGGCGAAAAGTTGGAGGAGTCTTGCTGCATGGCAAAACCTCTGTGTAAAACCTCATGCACACAGGCAGAAAAAAATGGCATTAAGCCCTGGTTCACACTGGTGCGTTTTGACATGCGATTTGGCATATCAAATCGCATGTCAAAACACCGGTATTTGCCGCAAATTGCCGGCAATGGAACCGTCCGAATCGGTGCGACCCCGCATCTGCGGCACTGCACCGATTTAAAAAAGTAGTTTCTGTACTACTTTTTGCGATTTCGGGCCGCGATTTACATTGACATCTGTGCAGAAACCTGCACAGATGTCCCTGTAATCGCGGCCGAAATCGGGACTGACAGGCAGGAGTGAAATCGTGCGAGTTCAGCTGAACTCGCACGGCTTCACTCCCGCAGCCCAGTGTGAACCTGGGCTTAGAGGCATTTTTCACGTCTCTTAATGCAGCTTTATTTAACCCAGTGGGGGAGATTTACTAAAAGTGGCGCACACAGAATCTGGTGCAGCTGTGCATAAAACTCAGTTAGCTTCCAGGTTTTATTGTCAAAGATTAATTGAACAAGCTGAAGTTAGAAGCTGGTTTTCAAATCCCATACTGTGCATACATCTTTGTAGATGTGACCTTCTCTACTTGTAATGCACATGCTCTTGAGCGATTATAAATGAGGAATTAAAAAAAAAAATAAGCTGATTGGTTACTATGCACAGCTGCACCAGATTCTGTGTGCACCAGTTTTGGTAACTCTCTCCCAATGTGTCCATGCACATTCTGGCATTTAGATTTATATTTTAGTCTAACATTCAGGGGAGTGAAAAACCCTAAACCTGCATTTAGTGATGAGCTCACTGGTATAATTTACACGCATTCACACACATCTTCAAGGCAATTGAATGATTTCACACATAAGCTTCTAAATGTCATATGCACATAAGCCCTGGTTCACACTGGTGCGTTTTGACATACGATTTGTAAAATCGGCGGCAATTGCCAGCAATGGCACCGTTCTAATCGGTGCGATGCCGCATCTGCGGCGCTGCACTGATTTAAAAAAGTAGTTTCTGTACTACCCTTTGCGATTTCGGCCTGCGATTTACATTGACATCCGTAGTCCTAATTCCTATTTCCTGTGTCCCCTGCGATCTGGCCGCCATGTTTAATGTCCGCTGGGCGGCTGGCACCCTGTGATTGGGTGAATGGGGTCATGTGAGGCGGCGGGGCTGGCCTGTCTTTGATGCTCCTGAAGTCCCGCCTCCACCATCTTCTTCTCCTCCTCCTCTCCTCCTGACTGCAGCATCTGGGACTCAAATCATTCCCCATTGGTTGTGGCAGGCAGCCAGTCAATCTGGCAGTGTGGCAGACAGAGGTCAGATCGATAGTGGACAAAAAAAAGCAGGTGAGACGACGGAGCAGCTGCTACTGCAACTAGTCATCTGCAAGGCAAAGCCAGCACTGTGAGTTCTGCCTCTCTCCTCACAAGAGGTGCATGCATACTTTCCTTGCTTCCTATTGGCTGTGAGACTCAGGACACTGAGCTGCTTCCAGTCCAATAAGTCCATGCAGCATACTGCTCAGAGCTCTGCTCCTGTGCTATTCCATGGACATGTGTGCTGCTGTACCCAACATATAATGACATGGACATCTCTGGGTCACTCACTGTGGTATGTGACACTCAGCATGTATAACACAGTCACATAGGGCAAACTACACTCACACAGTCTACACTACACACATACACAGAGCATCACCCTCTTCTCCACTTATCTCAAATGTCCCCTTCTCTCCTCCCATATATCCCCCACTTATCCCCAATGCCCCCCTTCTTCTACTTGTATCGCACAGACCCCTCTCTTTACCTGCCTTGTTCGGCTTCTCGCAGGAATATAGGGGCACACCGCACCACAAGCCCGTACCCTTCTGTGTGAAGAGGTTGAGCGGTGTTGTTGATGGGTCTTCCACAGTCAAACAGCCAGAGAATATTTCTCACCTCTATATTGAATAA